>CM077439.1:16634664-17347164 GCA_039654765.1 Mylopharyngodon piceus
ATGCATGTGCCATGGTTGAATAAATAATTGGAAATAAGGAGATGATTTTAATCAAACCATATGTTGAGGAAAATAATACGAGAGCAATACAAGTGCTAGTTATTAAAAATAATGCATTAATGTTTTTGAAAAAATCTGAAACATTTTTAATATTACAGTAATAATAAACATCTTTAATGACTGTTTGAAATATCATCATTGCTGTAAGAGCTGCATACGCACGCTGAAGCTGAAGAGAATCAAAACTCATAAACTGAAGCTAGAAGGTTAATTAACTCAACAGAACACATCCTGTATAAGATAATTCAGATATTTATACAAAATAAAAATAATATTACAACTATGTGCACAAAATCACGCACAGATGAACGAAGTAAGTCAGAATAATGTTGTTGTGGATAAGTTCTTCCTGTAACAACATGCCGAAACACAGCAACTAAGCCCAAATAATTCACGACGTTTTATTACAATAGTGTATACAATTATAATGTTATGAATAAGACAGCCCCAATCATAGTTATTAATGTTTTGCGTTGCTGTTTGAGAGGAAGATGATCATCAGTATTGTACTGAATCAGTACAATAAAGCTCTGCAGGTTATTAACCTCAACAAAACGCATCCTATACGAGATTAATCAGATATTTATAGGCTACATAAATTTAATATTACGACTTTTATCTGCACAAAATCACGCGAATGCACAAGTGAAGCTTTAACTGAGTTATGCGCTAATCAGAATGTTTAACTCCTGACGCGCTCTTCCCACAACAACGCGCTGAAACAACAACACAGAGAATTAACAACGTTTTATTACAATAGTGTTCTCATTATAATGTTATGTAAATGACAGTCCCACTAGTTATTAATGTTGTGCATTGCTATTTGGCTGCCAGTGGTGTGATCTGATTGAAGCCAACAATTCCGCCGATCTAACTCCTTTGGGATCGAATAAAATTGTAGTTCGGGGTTTCTCTGACGACTGTTAAAACAGCTAACAGCACCAACTATCCCAGGCATATTGTAACCTTGTTGTGAATTTTCTGAGAGTGTTTCGTTGATCTTCCTCTGGTAGCTGTAGCTGCTGTGACCATAGACTGAAACAGGTCGCGCAGCTGTGACCGGACACAAAAATGGCGGTGATAAAACACAGTGACGTCACATGAAACCCATGGAGATTTTTATATTATATATATATATATATAAAAATGTCAGAATAGACAGTGCATTGCAGTTTGTTGTGTATGGGGCTGCATAGCCGCAGACCAGTCAGGGTGCCCATGCTAACCCCTGTCCACCGCTGAATGCGCCAACAGTGGGCACGTGAGCATCAGACCTGGACCACAGAGCTATGCAAGAAGGTTGGCCTGGTCTGATGAATCACGTTTTCTACATATGCACTATGGGAAGAATGCAAGCTGGCGGAGGCAGTGTGATGCTTTGGGCAATGTTCTGCTACCAAACCTTGGAACCTGCCAACCATGTGAATGTTACTTTGACACATACCAACTACTTAAGCGTTGTTGCAGACCATGTACACCCTTTCATGGAAACAGTATTCCTTGGTGGCTGTGGCCTCTTTCAGCAGGATAATGCGCCCTGCCACAAAGCAAAAATGGTTCAGGAATGGTTTGTGGAGCACAACGAGTTGTGGTGTTGACTTGGCCTCCAAAGTCCCCAGATCTCAATCCAATCGAGCATTTGTGGGATGTGCTGAACAAATAAGTCCGATCCATGGAGGCCCCACCTCATAACTTACAGGACTTCAGGGGTCTAGTGGAGTCCATGCCTCGACGGGTCAGGGCTATTTTGGCAGCAAAAGGGGGATCAACACAATATTAGGAAGGTGGTCATAATGTTATGCCCGATCGGTATAATTATATTAATATATATATATATATTATTTGTTATAGCATAAAAAACATCATCTAACTCTTTACATGAGCTAATTAGACAATACTCCCATTTTCCACAAAAATAACAAGAACAGCACAACTGTTTTGAACTGTGATAATAATTAGAAATGTTTCTTGAGCTTCAAATCAAGATATTATAATCATTTCTGAAGGATCATGTGACACTGAAGACTTCAATTCAAGAAAATTCTGCTTTGACATCACAGGAAAAACTCAATTTTAAAATATATTGGAATAGAAAACCATTATTAAAATTGAAAACAGTTAAATTGCAATAATTTTAACAGTTTGTGGCTGTAGAGAGCGCACGACGAAGAAGTAGTGAAATAAAATAGTCTTTATTTAAATCCACAAGGAAACTTAGGAGATGAAGAAGACAACCATGTAATGCATTGACAAGACTGGACAAAGGAACTACGGAAACAGGACATAAATGCACATGGGATGATTACTGAAACAGAACAGGTGTGTAGGACTAATTAACAAACGAGGAGCAAATTAGACAGGCACAACAGGATCAGAACACAGAGAAAACAAAACCAAAACAGAGTATAATTGTGACAATAATATTTCAAAATATTAATATTTTACTCTATTTTTGATTAAATAAATGCAGCTTTGGTGAACTTAAGAGACTTCTTTCAAAAACATTAAACTTTTGTGCCTTTGTCTTGAACTTTGTCATTCTTGAGTTTCAACACTCATTAACAAAACAAAAACAACAACATTTTTGTAAGATTTCTTTTCCTATTGCATTCTCGGGTCAACAGCTATTTTTTGCAACCAAGAAGTCAGCAATCATTTTTATGTGCGTGTTAATCATGTGTTTTCATTTTCTTGCGACACTTGTAAAGAAAATGACAGTTTAAAAGGCAATCACAAATAACTAAAAACAAGATAAAACAAGATAGATTGGCACATAGAACACTGTGTGAAATGTAATCAAGCATTGTTCGAACAAACTGAGTCTTGGACCAAGCTTACAACACTGTCTGAATCTGGGGCCGTATTCACAAAACATCTCAAGGTTAAGAGTAGCTCCTAACTTGCTGATTAAGGACAAACTCTTACAAATAATGGGTGTGTCAGTCCTAAATTTAGGACTCCTAAATTTTTGCTCTAAGAGTATTTCCCCCCCTAAAATTAGCTCCTAAATCTGTGAAAAGTTAGGAGTAGTCAAGAGGACTCCTAAGTCACTAAGACCAAATCACAAACAATCCTAAAATGATTGTTGCTGGCAATCTGCCTCAGCAATCCACCCAAAGACACTGTATGCATGCAGACAAATAGGTGGGTGCTGAGCCTTTTTATCATAAATGCAATAAATATTTTGATTTATAGATTTTAATCTGTGATGAGATAACATAAAGGTTGATTTATGTACAGATGTATTGAATGATGGAGAATAAAACATTGCGGTCAAGTTGAAAACAATATCCTATCGTCGACAACGATGGCCTTTGTGGGCAGCTCAAGTGACCCGACTTGAGTTTGAGTTCCGGCTCGTGGACCTTTCCCGATCCTGTCCCCCCTTTCTCTCTCCCACTTTGTTTCCTATCTACTCACTGTCCTATCATAATAAAAAGGCAAAAACGGCAAAAATAAATCTTTGAAAATAAATAAAAATAATTATGTCCATTTACCTGTGGCAGTTGTTTCATCACACTTACAAATGATCGAATAGAGTAAAAGAGTAAAATAAGCATATTTGGCTTGCTGTCCGAGGGCTCCAAGCTCAGAATTAAGCCCAAACCCATGTACTTCCCTGTATCCCTGACTGGGAATAGGAACCAGCCGAGAGTGAGTTGGGGTGGTGGAGGGACGCAGAAAACTCTCGAGGTAACTAGAGCTGCGTCCGAAATCACATACTGTTGAGTAGGTACTACATTTGAATTTAAATTTACTTCACGACCGTTTAAAAAAGTACGTTCTGTAAACGAATCGTTTACAAAAGATTGAAAACTCAGATGAAATTAAATGTATATTATGAGAAAATGAAAGTGTTTTTTGACCTTGCATGCATGTAAACCTGTTAGGAGACTCCCAAAACAATATTGGGAACCTTAAAAAAGGCATAATAGGGGCACTTTAAGAGTTTTCTCTTAAAACCTATTCACAAAGCTACGGAGCCCCGGACATGACATGCAGGAAAAAAATAGTAGGCTAAATCGTGCGCACGATTTACTAATTCGTTCCCTTGATTTACTAAATCGAGCGCATGATTTATATTTTATTCCCTCAATTTATAAATCATGCGCATGATTTATAAAACGAGGGAACAAAATAGTAAATCGTGCGCAGGTTTTAGTAAATCGAGGGAACGAAATAGTAAATCATGCACACGATT
Organism: Mylopharyngodon piceus; assembly: GCA_039654765.1. Classification (NCBI taxonomy): domain Eukaryota; kingdom Metazoa; phylum Chordata; class Actinopteri; order Cypriniformes; family Xenocyprididae; genus Mylopharyngodon; species Mylopharyngodon piceus. Next base: position 16,638,926 of record CM077439.1, read on the forward strand.
TAGCCTACTATTTTTTTCCTGCATGTCATGTCCGGGGCTCCGTAGCTTTGTGAATAGGTTTTAAGAGAAAACTCTTAAAGTGCCCCTATTATGCCTTTTTTAAGGTTCCCAATATTGTTTTGGGAGTCTCCTAACAGGTTTACATGCATGCAAGGTCAAAAAACACTTTCATTTTCTCATAATATACATTTAATTTCATCGAGTTTTCAATCTTTTGTAAACGATTCGTTTGAAGCAGTTCAAAGAATCAGTCTCTCTAAACCCCTCCTTTCCGTGAGCCTACACTGCTCTGATTGGTCAGATGGCCCAATCCTTTGTGATTGGTCTACTGCGCATATTGTGTGCCCATTGCTATAACTGAATGACAGCTATCAGTTCGCAAGACATTGTGTACAATGTATGGACAGAAAAGATGGCATCGATTTTACCGTATCAATTCGAGCCCGAGTCCGACGATGAAACGTCTGAAGTAGTCAATCAACCAGAAACTGATTCGCAATCACGACTGGAGTACGACGTTTCTATATGGTAAGTGTCACCTTAGTTATTTATGAGACGTGATAGCAGCGTCACTGTTATACTTTATGTAGGTGCACCTGTGGGAACTGTATCAGAATGCCGAGCGAAGCTGAAAACCTCTACCATAAGACATTTAGGCCAGATGTGTACAGACTTTTTCATCATAACTATTAACAAAAAAAAATGGCTATATCATTGTTTGACATTACAATGAGTGTTTACTGTTTACAGAGAGGATACTTAAACTAGTTAGCACGGACTAGCATCTTAACATCATTATACAATACAGATAGAGCTCCACTCTAATGTAATAATTAAAAACGCAGAGGAAAACAGTTTGTTTTGTAGGTTGTAAACTCCAACGTTAGCCGTGCAAAACGTGAATAGCTGATGCATTACACTTTGTAAACAAAAATCGTGCTCCATCCTTGATCATTACTCCAAGTAATAAGACAGACAAGCTGCATTAATCGACACATTTAGACAATATTGGACCCACGCCTGAATAGCAGAACTACAGAAACATGAGGTAGCGGGTTAGCAGGAGACAAACTACGGTGTATGTTACACAACATAACATACAAAACTACGAATTTTGAACGATCTTTAGAAAATATAAACATCAATTATTAATCATACTTACAGGCTGAGATTCAGAGGAGCAAGGTCCAAATAAACTGGGCATTGATCCACATTTTAAGACCAAGCGTTTTGCAAATCCTGCGTTAAACTCCCCAAGGTTTGAGAAGCAGTCGTCAGTAAAATGACGGGTAAAATGAAGTTTCACTGGCGTCTGCGCGCGCAATAAGTGGGCGAGCAATATGCTAATGTTGACGTCACAACGAAATGGCTTGGGATTCGTTATACAAACGACTCGTTTAATTGACTCTGAGTCGACTCTTACATTTGAGAGACAATAACTTTATATACGGTGCACTTTCAGATTTAAAACTTTGCAGGATGTTTTCATTCACTTAGAGCTATGTTACACACTACATGAAAGTTAATTTTCAAAAATCCATAATAGGGGCACTTTAACTAAGAACCTTTACTGCTACCGTATATAAAGTTATATAACACATGATGTACTCGTTACATCAGAAGAAGAATGGCATCTACGCTAACATTAGTCTTTCTGGTTATCCCGAGGTTCACCGTAGTCAACCGGATCCGGGCCGTATCCAGGTGAGACCGAGGACCTGCGCCTTGACACGACCACAACGCAGCCCTGAAGTATCAGCAGAGATTGAGTCAACTAGATCATCCACTGTGAGGGCCTCATCGACACGACAGCCACGACACAGTTCCTCAACAACCGTCCATACCGGCGTGATGAATACGATCCTCAATTGGATGGAACTGGAATAAATACTTTGAATGCTGCGATCCTATTGGACTTACGATGGCAACCTGAATCGTAACAAAGCACTGTTGGCCAGAGGAGAACTGGCCCCCCGACTAAGCCTGGTTTCTCCCAAGGTTTTTTTCTCCATTTAAACACCTATTTGCCACTTGTCTGCCACCTGATGTCACCTGATGGAGTTTGGGTTCCTTGCCGCTGTCGCCTTTTGGCTTGCTTAGTTGGGGACACTTGACATTTGACTTGACATTTGATATTCAACAGTGCTTTGATCTACCTGCATTGACACTATTCTTTAAGAGCTGCTGTGCAGCCAAATAATGTACCAGTTATCAATGTAAAGCTGCTTTGACATAATCTACATTGTAAAAAGCGCTATATAAATAAAGGTGACTTGACTTGACTTGACTATTTAGGAGAACTCTTAGTGGTAAGATCAAATGTTTTGTGAATATGGCCCCTGATGTTAGCATGCCATTTTTTTTTTTTTTTTTAAGGAATATGTTTGTTCTTTTTGGTTTCATATTGTCCTCAACTGAACATAAAACTGTCATGGTGGCTCATTCTTGAAACACAAAAAGGGACATTTTCTAAAGAAAACACTTTACAATGACATTAAGTCCTTGATTAAGTGCACTAATTAGGAAAGGTGTGGATTATTTTTATAATATACATGATGTCGACAGCTTCTCTGTAGTTAATTATTATTATTATTATTATTATTTTATAAACATGTTTTGGTCAACATGTTTTTTTTTCCAATGTCACACAAATGGCTTTGCATCACACCATTGGAAAATAATAACAAAAAGAGTTTATTTATTATAAAAATTATGTCCAAAAAGCATAACACAAGGACAGCTGCAAAACATTGCTCATTTCAATAAATCTTCACTCTCTCCAGCTTCTCCACACCTCTCACCTGCCAACATGAATTATGAACATGGTAAATTTATTATTTGAAACTTGGAAATTTGATGTGATTGTAGCAGGTAATGTTAGCTGGGTGAACTATAATTAATCATGGTTTGGAATAATGCCTAATGATGTGGTTTTATTGTTCCAAGTCCATTACAAATCTTCTTTGTTCGTGTATGTGTGTATTTTAATTCATACAACACACACATAATTGAAATTACTTGAGCAATGAAAAGCAACATGGTAAACTGTTATTTCTCTAAGGCCAGGCTTAATCAGAGACCCAAACTTAATATCTTAAAATTGATTTCTACTGCACCATGCTCTGAGGAACATGCATTTATTGGATGCTGAAATAATGCTATATGCAGTGGCACATGTTTTAAAGCAGTGCATTTGTACAAAACACCAGAGACCCTGTAATAAAATACAGCACAAATTAGCATCTATTATTGCTTTATTTGTTCATTGATGAGGAAAATAAGTTTCCATTTCATCTTCCTTTTTTTTTGTAAAAGTTTCTCAGAAGTCTTTCAAAGAACACAGAATTGTGTATATTTCTTTATATCCTGTCATAAGTAATTTTTCAGCTGCAAGCAACTGGGAAAAGTGAGTCAACACTCAATATTAAAAAAAAAGGAAAATAAATTAAGCCATTTGTGTTTGCAAAATAAATTTGTTAGGATGAAAAGCAGTGATTTACATGTTAAGACAGAATAAATGCAGCGTGTCCTTGTATGATGCCTGTTGGGAACTGTGTAATCTATTGTTTATGATTTTTTTTATTACCGAATCACTGATTAGCAGCTTGCAACAGCCACTCATTGAGTATGTTTACACGCACAAGTTTATGCTTAAACCTGTCAATGCATAAGGTCATTCAAACGCCTTAAAGGGATAGTTCTCTTAAATCAAGCATTTCATACAGTGGGCTTAAACAACTTGTTAGTTCACAAACAACTGTCAGTCGTAACTTAAATAAGCTTTTTATTTACAATAATAAATCCTAAAATTTGACATTAGTAACTTACTTTTCACGCCATCAGGTGTGCACTCAAGCTCAGAGAATCTCCCGTTCTTGGCTCATTTTGAGTCAAACTTGTGAATTAACTGGAGACTCCCAGTTGAATCACTGGGCCTGTTTACACCTGGTCACTTCATGCCTTTTCTCTGATCGGACAGCTATCTGATCGTGAAAAGACCAGGTCTAAATGCCCTCCGAAATGCATTTGAGACAGATTTAAATCTGATCGCTCAAACCACTTCAGGAGGTGGTCTGGGATGCATTCCAGTCAAAACTGAACAAATCTAAGGGACTGTTTACACCTGGTCACTTCATGCGTTTTCTCTGATCAGATAGCTATCTGATTTATAAAAACAATTCCATTTACACTTGGCCACATAAATGTGTCTCCGCAAAATGGATATAAGTCCGATCTTCAATTCCCGTGCTATATGCAGATTTCATGGAGTTCACATCACCAAAAGCAACAAATATGAGCTGCATTTTATTGATCATCACCTAATTTCAAAATCAAAGACTGCAATTGGAGAGAGCGTGGCCACAGCACGGGTAAGATCATTTAGTCTCATTACTTTTAATGAAGATGATTGTGTTTTGAGCACCTGAGACTTACTTTCATTTTTATTTGCGGCAGTTTGCACGTCTTGCTGAAGATACTCAGCTGCTCATCTGCGGCGATGCGTGATGCAGTAGCTCTGTCATATCTGGCTATAACATGTTATTTAGCCTATAACATGCTCTCACGGTTTTATTTTTTAGTATTTTTTGGGAGGAGTTAAATTTACATATGTGGTTTCAACAACCAGATGCATTTTAGACTTGCTCAGTTTTGACTGGAATGCTTCCCAGACCACCTCCTGAAGTGGTATGAGCGATCAGATTTATATCCGTCTCGAAACCGTTTCGGAGGGCATGTACACCTGTTCTTTTCATGATCGGATAGCTATCCAATCAGAGAAAACGCATGAAGTGACCAGGTGTAAACAGGCCCAAAATGCATCTGGTTGTTGAAACCACATATGTAAATTTAACTACTCCCAAAAATAAGCGTGTGAGAGCGTGTTATAGGCCATATGACATGTTGTATTCAGATATGACATCACTACTGCATCACCTTCAGCAAGACAACACGCAAACTGCCGCAAATCAAACTGTAAGTAAGTCGTAGACACTCAAAACACAATCATCTTCATTAAAAGTAATGAGACTAAATGATCTTACCAGTGCTGTTGCCACGTTCTCTCCTATTGCGGTCTTTGATTTTGAAATTACCTGATGATCAATGAAATGCAGCTCATATTTGTTGCTTTCGGTGACGTGAACTCCATGAAATCTGCATATAGCGTGGGAACTGAAGATCGGATTTATATCCATTTTGCGGAGACACGTGTCCAAGTGTAAATGGAATCGTTTTTACAAATCAGATATCTATCCGATCAGAGAAAACGCATGAAGTTACCAGGTGTAAACAGGCCCATTGAGTTGTTGACACAAGAACAGATGCAATCGGATTGGTCCAATTCACAAATTAATCATTCAGTGCGATTTGCTAATCGATTTAACAAGTTAACTGAAAAAAATCAGCTCATTCACAAATCAGACACCACTGACGAGTTTCTGAGTGGGCGATGATGTCTTCAGTTCAAAATAACGAGGAACGGCATGTTTTAAAGGGGTGGTTCATTGCGATTTCACTTTTTTAACTTTAGTTAGTGTGTAATGTTGCTGCTTGAGCATAAACAGTATCTGCAAAGTTACAGCGCTGAAAGTTCAATGCAAACGGAGATATTGTCTTTTAAAGTTATGGCAGTTTAATGCCTACAAAAACGACCGGTTTGGACTACAACGAGCTTCTTCCCGGGTTGGTGACATCATAAACCCTGCAATTAACATAAACACTGCCCCCGGGAACACGCAACAAAGTGGGCGAGGCCATGTCACACGCATACAGGTCTTCTTCCTAGGGACGCTGGACTTCGGGAACAATGTTTAAAATTTATGTTTAATTCTGTTCCTGACAATTATAATGCTAATTTAGCTGTCTGTGCTGCACATTTTACGGAAGACAGCTTCCAGAATCTACACGAGTTCAATGCTGGATTTGCACAAAGGCTATTACTGAAAGATGGAGCAGTTCCTACTTTAAAAGCAGAAGCTGCTGTTTATGGGCCCCATTCTGTAAGTATGTTTTATTTTTTTTATAAAGATATATAGTTTCTGGGACGTAAACAAAGACCAATGCGGTTTGGCTTCGCTAGCCAGTTAGCTAAATTCTATCTCATACTTCTCCAACAAACGCCTACAAACACCAACAAACTTCTATGTAATCACACCAGCGAACTTCTGTTGGTGTTTGTTGGCGTTTCTGTTATCAGTGTACAGCATTGTTTCATTATGGCTTTTATGTTGTGTTTACCCACATGCTCGTTTATGTTATAAATTAAACAATACCTTTACAAAAATGCTACTACTCAGTCATGTATTCAGCTACAGTAAAGCTTTAATCAGGATAACACCATATATTGAAAGCTAACATAAACAGCAGTAACATTTACAAGTGACAGCATATCTAAACACTTTGACACAAATACAAACAAAAATACTTAACATTCATAAACGTCCATTAAAAGCCGTGCTTGCAGAGGTTCTGCTTGACCCTCTTCATCATTACTGCTATCTGGGTCTGATTCGGGCTCAAATTGATATGGCAACATTGACGCCATTATTTACATTTCCACCGAAGCAAAGACTGGACTTTGACCAAAGCACATGCGACGTTTGCCCGTAATGGTATGGGGCGTGGCGTTTCCGGACAACGTGAGTCATGACAACGTATTCCGGACAACGAATCACAATACACTGGGCCAGCTATATATATGCGTATTTCTGAGGGAGGGGCTTCATAGAACCAGGAATTCAGCAGAGCGTTTTTAGGAGAAGGGAAACAGCGGTGTAGAATAAAGGTAAAATATATGAAAAATACGGCGTTTTTTTTAAAACGAAGCATTAAGACATGTTAAACTATACCCCATAAACACAATCAAGCCTAGAAAAAAAACAGCAAACCACCCCTTTAATAGAATGTAGTGGAGTAAAAAAAAATACTCAGATAAAATGCCCTTAAGTACAAAGTAAAAATACTTTGTTACTGTCCACCACGCTCTGAGCGTTAGTCTGTCATAATTGCAAATAAATGAGTTAGTTGACATGTAGTTGCAAAGTTACTTATAGTTAGTAGAATGTCTAAAGTGGATGACCAAAATAAAGTGTAACCGAATTCAATTATCATTTACTCACCCTCATGTCATTCCAAACCTTTTGACTTTCTTTCTTCTGTGAAACAGAAGAAATGTAGTCCAATCTTGTTTGGACCCCTATGCTTTTGTGTTCCACAGAAAAAAACAAAAACAAAGTCATACAGGCTTGGAATGACTTGAGGGTGACTGTACACCTTTTATAAAAGAAGACTGTGTTGTATGTCCGTCCATTCCCAGGTGCATGTTCCTTGCAGGACCATAATCTGTCCTTGCAGTGAGGTTATACCAAACCCATTTCTTTCTATTTTGATGGAGTGAATGAAAGTGAACAGGGCTTCCAACACATCCCAGTGGAAATGCTTGGCTCAGACGTGAAATTTCACAGTAAGTCACTTAAAGTTCAGTGACTCTGACAGTATTCAAAAGGATGCATTTAAATGCTGATTGCATACTCCGATCAGACTTGGATCTTTTCAACCATTTTAAAGCAACAAGCAGACTGGCTCAAATTCTCTGATGGCAGAGCATAAGCTTTTAAAACATTTTAAAGGCTGCTGTTTCCATCCAGGGATTGACGGAGATGACTGGTGCAGCAACACTGTTGGGTTAAAAGGTCAAAGAGCCCAAATCTAGGACAGTTGCCTTCTTGAAATAAAAGAGAATATAGTTCTTCTGTGTGAATTACCCCTTATCGTCCTTCCTGTCTGTCCCCAGGCTCTTTGGACAGAGCTTTAAGAGCTGAGAATCCATTCAGATAGGGGATGTGCAAGTTTGTTAACCCAGGGAAGTGACCTCTATTTCAGCAACTAGATGTTTATGTTGCTGAATGCTCCAGAGATTGTTTTTCTGCCCCAGCAAAACTTTGCTGCCCCTGTTGTAGCAGAGTTTTTCTTTTCATTGCTCTTTGAAAGTGTAGAGTTTGACTCTGTTTTACGGCTGAGTCCTCCCTGCTACCCTTTTTTTTTTTATTGTTTTCCCCTCAAAAGCATAAGCATGTAAAATCTATTTCCTAGTTTAAATGTAGCCCTCTCATTATGAAAAAAGTATGGTTGTGATCATTTAAAATTTTTGGCAGAGGTATGAAGCAGTTTATGAATCAATCATCAGCCATTAACATATCACTGCTTTGTTTTATGAATCAAAGGGCAGAGCATATGCGTTCAAGTGATCGTCATCTCATTAAAGAAGCTTTATTATCAAGCCAAGGTCACAACGACCAAAAGCAGACATATTTAATTCCAGCAAAATGCTTTTATTGATTTCTCTCTTGTTGCACAACACGAGTCCACTCCGATAATACCTTGTACCAAATTCCCTCATAACATACTTGATTTTTGGTATGTTATGGACATACTAGTCCATGTTTACACACTGAAATACATCTTCTTTTGTAATTCATCTGACTTTTGTATGTGGAGACTGCATGAAAATGTCTTTTAGATTTACAGTCTTGGGCATTTATAATTTGCACGTGCACAAATTTAAGGTTAAATTCAGTATAGAAACTACTTGCAATCAAAATATGCGAAGAGGGCCAGATATGTCTAAATGTCACTAGGGAATATTAATATATATATATATATATATATATATATATTTATATATTCCCTAGTGACATTTAGACATATCTGGCCCTCTTCGCATATTTTGATTGCAAGTAGTTTCTATAAGACTTTTATATTGAAATGGCCTGGAACAAGGAAACAAGGACGTTGTTTTTACTTTAAACAACATCTTACGAGACGCAACTGACAAATGCATTGACTAGTGCTGTCATGGGAATGTCTTAAATGTTAAAAGGATAAAGACATGATATCGCTTTCCTCAGCGGACATTCAAACTGATTTTGTGTTTATGACTGAACTGAAGAATATCAGCTAGATGCAGGTAATGCACTCACTTAGTCGATCTCTCTCATAATACTCTACATATTACAATGAGTTTCAATGAAGCGACTCAACGTTCCTTTGTTACTAGTTCTAAAGTGACGTTTTAGAATTAGTATCATATGCTTGGGCTCAACTGTTAAACTGTCAACTTGAGGTTTGAATCTGTGGCAGAAGGAAGGGTGACTGAGGGTTTTTAAAGACAATCTGTTGTTTCTTATTTATTTACATACTCATGCTGTTGTATTAACGCAACAACATACTCTTAGCCGTGCGATATGGCTGTATATCAGCACGCTGTGATTACCTATGGCCGAATCACAGTCGTGCTGATATATAGCCGTATCACACAGCTATGTGTATATATATATATATATATACATAGCTGTGTGATATGGCTGTATATATATATATATAGAAACCTTGTGCTGGAAAATTAGACAAAAATACTAAGATAATGATTTTTTTGCACTGTGTTCTTAGAGAGTTTTGGTGCCAAGTCCTTGAAAATTCACATTTCCAAAAAGTGGGTCATGGTAATATCATGTTTTCAGGTCTAATAGTGTTTTTTCCCAGTTATATACCAGTAAAATAACTTTTATTTATGACCTTGGCTTTTTCGTAACATTTATTTATTTGCAGCATCTTAAAATATTATGTTATGTCATCTAGCATTTCAGCAGAAGAATACAAAGGTTGGTGGTCTTGAGACTTCCAAAAATGAAGAACAACTTTATTTTTAATCTCATTCTTGCCATTTTGGGAGCTGGTGATAATATTCTCATACCTCAAGTGAAACTGTAATGCTATATGAAAACAAGACCGATAATCATCTGCATAAGTACCACAGACTTGCAACTAACTGCTGAACATGATTGGATGGATAACTGGACAAAAACAGAAAAACTGTGTTCAGACCATATAGTTCATTTTCAATTATTAAATGTTTGAATCATATTGGTAATTGACTATAACTGGCTATAATTAACTGATCCTTTCCAAACAGATTGTGATGAATCTGTCAGACCTGAACTCAAGTAAGTGTTTTGCCGATTTTAAAGGTGAAATCAGTAATTTTCCTTCATTTTTCACAAAAGTGATACATGTTTGGAATGATGTACACCCACATAAGCCATATCAGTAACATAATAAAAGCTGTTCCCTTTCAGTCGGTCACGTTCGACATACGTCAGTAGTGACCGACGAATTGGGATATCGTCAGAGAGCCCTATCAGCTTTGAGTGAAACTAAACAAGCCAATGGAATTGGCGTGCAATATTTGCATAATGCGCACCGCCCCCGCCAGGTGCTGTCTTTCGCTTCGGAGCCAACCTGTTGTGTTCCTGCTATTGACTGAGAGTGAACTTCTCAAGCCTGTGAAGAGCCTTTGTTTGTAGTGCTGGTGTTAAGGCACCCTACAGCGAAGCCGCAAGCTTTCACGGATTGAGCTTCCTCGAGCTATTATACAGCTCTCAACTGCTGTTTTCACAGCATTGTTTTCTGCCCTGTTTGGTTTGCGATTTGGGCCGGTTCCTCTGTGCGTGTGACTGTCAGGCGATCAGTGTGTACCTGCAGTCACATCGCGGCTGTTCCCTGTGTGCTTCAGCACAAAGAACAAGAGCTGAATTTCCCCCTTCTAAAAGAGCTTCACAGACAAACCCTGCGTCTTTTTCAAGATGTCATTTCGTCTGTGCGTTACTGGATGTGGTCGTTCCCTGGTCCCCGCTGATGGTCACAATCGCTGTGTCACATGCCTGGGCATTCAGCATGCTGAGGCAGCTTTTGTGGATAGCTCATGTTCTCACTGCGGGAACATGACTATCTCAGTGTTGAGGTCTAGACTCTCGTTCCTTGGTTCTCAGGGAGCGGGGGTCCACTCCCCTATGCCCCGTTCGGCCGTTTTCTCTGGCTCCGGTCAGGGGAGCGGCGCGTCGGCTTTCGGAACTGAAGCTCCTCGCGACAGCACCTCCTTGGCCCATTCCTCTGAGGAAGGACCTTCTGACTCAGAGACAGGGCACCCTCTGGCACCCACGTCCCGACCTCTGGAAACTCCATGTCTGGTCCCTGGACGGGACGCGGAGGTTCTAAGTGATCTCCCCCAGTCGGTTGTAGACACTATCACTTCCGCTAGAGCTCCTTCTACGAGGAACCTCTATGCGTTGAAGTGGAACCTGTTCGTCGAATGGTGTTCCTCTCACCGAGAGGACCCCCGATCATGTTCAGTCAGGTCAGTGCTTTCCTTCCTGCAAGAGGGCTTGGAGCAAAGGCTGTCTCCCTCCACCCTCAAGGTGTATGTTGCCGCTATTGCCACACATCACAATGCAGTCGATGGTAAGTCTTTGGGGAAGCACGACCTGATCGTCAGGTTCCTGAGGGGGGCGAGGAGACTGAATCCGCCTCGCCCTTTCTCTATACCCTCTTGGGATCTCTCCCTGGTACTTACATCTCTCCGGGGTCATCCCTTCGAGCCTTTGCAGTCAGTGGAGTTAAAAGTACTGTCCCTTAAGACCGTCCTCCTGGTTGCACTCGCCTCGGTTAAGAGGGTAGGGGACCTGCACGCATTTTCGGTTGATGAATCGTGCCTGGAATTCGGGCCCGGTGACTCTCACGTTATCCTGAGACCCCGGCCTGGATATGTGCCCAAGGTTTCTACCACTCCCTTTCGAGATCAGGTAGTGAACCTGCAAGCGCTTCCTTCGGAGGAGGCAGACCCAGCCCTGGCTTTGCTCTGTTCTGTCCGTGCTCTGCGCCTGTACATGGATAGAACACGAAGCTTTAGGACCTCAGATCAGCTCTTTGTCTGTTACGGAGGCCAGCAGAAGGGAAAGGCTGTCTCCAAGCAGAGGATGGCCCACTGGATAGTGGACGCCATCGCCTTGGCCTATCAGTCCCAAGGCATGCCTTGCCCGCTCGGGTTAAGAGCTCACTCCACTAGAGGAGTTGCCTCTTCCTGGGCGCTGGTGCACGGCGCCTCACTGACAGATATCTGTAGAGCTGCGGGCTGGGCGACACCCAACACGTTCGCTAGATTCTGTAGCCTTCGTGTGGAACCAGTATCTTCCTGTGTACTCGCTTCCAGTAGCCGGTAACGCGAAGAACCCGTTCTAGTGTCGGCTTGCTATGCCACTCCCACCCCCTGGGCCGGATACGTGCATCCATTGCTCCAGTGAGTTCCCCGCATGGCGAACCCTGTCGAGCTCCTCCGCCTCCCCTTACGGCTCGGACATTGCGGAGTGTCTGATGCCAGGCCAAACGTCCGTCTCCGACGTTGATGTTTGGCTGGGTGCCATATGTTGTGACCCCTCCACATGGGTGGTCCCATATGTGTATTGTCCACGGTCAAACTCCCTACGGTGAGCCTGTGTCTTTCCCTTAGCAGAGTCAGCTCTGCTGTCACCTGTCAGATGAGTCTCCCCCTGTCTCTAGGCTGGAGCCATCCCAGGGACCAGGGATGACTGAGGCTTTTTATCTGTATGTTTTGTTGCAACGGTAATCTAGTAACGCATACAGGTCTTAATATCCGCGGCGTTCCTTTTAAAACACGATCAGCCTTTTCAATTTGAGCCAGAGTGCAAAATTAGTGAGGATGAAAACATCAAAGCTGTGCAATGTCTCTGTGGCTATTCGAACTACTGTTGTATGATTGACGTGTTAAAATCGTCTGATATGTCACCTGAATGCATTACACACAGTTAAACATGCTGAGAAGATGCTGCTGTTTTATGCGATCACAGATATCTCGTGCATCACGGCACACACAAGCTTTGAGGCAGTCTGTCTCAATTGAGATGTGTTATAGGCTTACCTTCGTCAATCTCCACGACAGGCGCGGCATTTGGTTAAAGCATACACTTATATCCATCGCCAACTGTACGCTCTTTCAGCTGTGGTCTACTAAAAGCCTCAAAGGCACCAGGGCTTGTGAAGAGAACAAAAACGCGGATCTTTAGGAAGTTTTATTCGTCCACATTCTTCATAACTTCCCATTCTTTTCTCTTCTTATCACTAGTAAAGCAGTAAAGACTTACATCACTTCTCTTGTGGCTCATCGACTGAAAATTACAACCAAAAGCTGCACAATGTGGCATCGTATATTATATTCTGAGTTGTGTTGCAACCATTTGACGTCATCGACATAGAACGCAAACAAAATGGCGCCGCCCATTGTCCAAATATATCATGGATTTTTTAAATAACGTAAATCTTTCATGGGTTTACTACTATATATTTTAGTAAGAGACATCATTTACGTTATATTAAGCCATACAAGTCTTAACACCAGGGGTTCCCTTTAAGGTTTATGCAAAAACGTGATTGGATTTGTGTGCATACCAGGACTCTGGAGTCTAAAAACCACCTACAAATTATAAATTAATAATAAAAAGGAGAATATTAACATCAAAAAATTTATTTTTAATGAATGAAACTTTTTTTTTCAAAGACTGTTTCCCCACATAAACAGCTTATATGTTATATTCCACTGGAATTCAGCCTGAAAACCAGAAATCTCAGTGAGAGTGACACTGTAATCTTGACCTTTACATTGGCGAACATTGTCTGATGATGGAGAAGATCGATCCTAGTGGGGATTTGAGAGCTCTCCACTGCTTTTTCATGTGAGTCACACCAGAAATCTCATTGTAGTTACTTTTTTTTTTTTTTTGGCTCCTTCTTTCATGAGTTCATTCTTTATGCCAGTCATGCCAGGCAGCAACATCATGCTTTAGTAAGGCCACTGTGCTGCTTTATGGGCTGGAGATGATAGATTGGACTCAGCGTTTGTTTATAATAGAACAGGGCATTGACTGGGCTCTTGGCCATTGCATCCCACAAGCATTGGGTCTATTTTAAGCATCTTGTTTGGATACAAACATTTGATAAACATCATCAGAGTGGATTCACATACATTATAAATCTTCCAAATGTTCTGACACCTCACAGGAATCTTTCTGCAATGTACTGCAGGTGAGAAAAATGGTCCAAAGATTTCATCATCCAGACAAAAAGATATTGCACATACATTTACAATTTTGGGATTTTCATCCAGTTTTCTTATCCTTTCCCCTCCACCAAAAATCTTAACAGGACTTTTGTCTCGCTTACTGAATACACAATACCTGCCATTTTTCTTAAGCTGAGAGAGGTTGACAGTCCTAGCATGATAGTGATTGACAGCCAAACATACCACATGAAACGTGCTCTTCTGTCATACATATGTCTGTGACATGACAGACAACTTGTCGACTGCAGTTTCTTTCATACAATGCACATCAAGCAAACTGGCTCGCAGAATTCGGTCCTGAAACTTTAAAAGGAGTCACTTTGGTTATTGAATGCAGTTGTCAGTCTCTTTCATAACTGAACAGTGTGTGACCTGTATTATAAAATTAATTAACCGTAAAATAAAAATTAAAATGTTGGATATATTCAGCAATTCTGTATCTTGCTAAATTCAAATTAAAAATCAGGAAGTGAATTGGAATTTAAAAGGCATTCTTAATTTAGTTCTACTTGACACTCTGTTAACATGAAAAAGGAAAAAGCTTTCAGCAACCGACTGATTTGGCTTCACAATTGTTTTTTAGTCATAACTATGACAGGGATTACTTTGCGCCATTGTTTTTTGGTTTTATTAAATCATTGGCAAAGCTTTAGGGGATGAATAGTTATTTACTTCATATAAACCCAAAAATGAAAATTCTTTCATTAATTACTCACCCTTATGTTGTTCCACACCCGTAAGACCTTCGTTTATCTTCGGAACACAAATTAAGATATTTTTGATGAAATCCGAGGGTATCTGATCCACACATAGGCAGCAACATAACTGCACCTTTTGACGTCCAGATAGGTAGTTGAAAACATGGTTAAAATAGTCAGCGTGACTACAGTGGTTCAACTTTCATGTTATGAAGCGACATACTTTTTGTGCACAAAACAAAAAGTAACAACTTTATTCAACAATTTGAACCGTTGTCATACGTAGTGAACTCAGTGCAGGCTTCCTTGTTTACATCTGAATGTCAGCATCACATGCATGCGTCATGCTGCTCACGTGTTCAGCTTCGGCCAATACGGAGTTGGCGTTCGGACGTAAACAAGGAAGCCTTTACTACGTATGACAACGGTTCAAATTGTTGAATAAAGTCGAGTGTGGAACGACATGAGGGTGAGTACTTAATGACAGAAATTTCATTTTTTGTGTGAACTAACCCCCCCCCCCCCTTGCAAATTAATGTTTGTAATATTGTGATTTACCTCAGAGCTGGTTGGTTTGGTTCATGACTTAAAAACATTTAAGAAATTTTTTATCTCCATACAGATGCTGCTTTCTATACAAGTATTCTTAAAGGGTTAGTTCACCCAAAAATGAAAATAATGTCATTTATTACTCACCCTCATGTCGTTCCACACCCGTAAGACCTTCGTTCATCTTCAGAACACAAATTAAGATATTTTTGTTGAAATCCGATGGCTCAGTGAGGCCTGCATTCACAGCAATGACATTTCCTCTCTCAAGATCCATTATTGTACTAAAAACATATTTAAATCAGTTCATGTGAGTACAGTGGTTCAATAATAATATTATAAAGCGACAAGAACATTTTTGGTGCACCAAAAAACATAATACGACTTATATAGTGATGGCCGATTTCAAGACACTGCTTCAGTAAGCTTCGGAGCGTTATGAATCTTTTGTGTTGAATCATGATTCGGATCGCGTTTCAAACCGCCAAACTGCTGAAATCACGTGACTTTGGCACGCCGAACCGCTGGTCTTACGGGTGTGGAACGGCATGAGGGTGAGTAATAAATTACATTATTTTCATTTTTGGGTGAACTAACCCTTTAAATGTAGATGTCAGTACAAGAAAAACAGTTTACTTAAGTTCTTTAACACTCCTATAACTGACTCTATAAACGAAAAGAAGTCATTAGTTATTGCAGATTTCCAGAAACAAATTAATCCTTGACTGCTTAAGAGATGATTCATCTTCCATCTTGGAGAATTTAATCTAGGCTGAGTCTCTGAATCACAATGCACTGAATCTGTGTGTGTGTGTGTTCATGTGTATGCAGGTGCTGTCTGCAAGCATATCTGATATGGATGCAACAGACAATATGTATAATGACAAATTTTACGCTGGCTTAATAACAGTGTTTGATCCACGATTAGTACCGTCATCCCTCTTTATGTGGCTCTTGGTATTTAACACCCAGCGAATCAGTGGAAATGAAAAAGCTACACACAAATATGCGTAGCGAAGAGCTTGGAAACAAGAATGCATATTTTATCTCATCCTCTGATTATGTCACATAGATTTACTGATGTGCTGAATGGGGACACAAAATGAGGACAGGGTTACACTGTTGATATACAGGACTGATATTTTCAAAATGGCTGACTGACTCATCAGTCAGATGGTTTTCTCAGAAGCAGTAAATCACATGCTCTTATCGTATTCATGTTCATATGAATATTATCCCTGCTATGCAATTCTCTGCTGCCACCTTACAGAGCACAAGAATTATATACCTCTTAAATAACAACAGTTAGTCATTTTTATTTTATTGTGTTTTACAGTCAAAAAGCAGAACACCTTCTTATAAGTCATCCTTACAGTAACAAACAGTAAATATCTCCAGGATACAAATGATCTTGCTGTCAGTCAGACTACTGACAGCAAAGTAGCAAAACAGGCTACTGAACTCATAAAGTAAATGTCAACGTTCAGAGGTTTTCATATGTTTAGTGTGCTGCTTTTTTATCTTTTCTAAAAAAAAAAAAAAAGTTTTTTCCTTCATTCTATCACTTTCTATAAGTTAACTCTGTCAAATATAAAAATAATTTATCAAATATAAATCTGGACAAATCTGTAACTATTTTCAATTAATTAATGATTTAAGACAACCAGATGGTTTCAAACTCATTTGCCATTTATATTGCTTGTTATTAATATTAATTAAACAAAAAAGTCAACACTTTCTCTACAGTTTGTGTGATGGAGCTAATCATGGTTGTGGCACAGAAAATATAAGCACAATTACTACAATTTTTACTAGTTTTAGGAATAGTTAGTGATATAATAATTGTGATAAAAAAATGAGAAAATCAAATGAAATGGCTCATTTGTAATTTCAAAGTGAAATAAAGCAATAAGCCCCAAGAAGCCGTGGTTTACAGTGAATTTATAACAGCTAAGGGGCGTTGTTAAGCACAACGCGAGCAGAGTGCGTAAAACCCTCTTAGCTGTTATAAATTCACTATAAACCACAGTTTCACGGGGCTTATTGCTTTTATAAAATGGTTAACACACAATACAAATATTAACACCAAAAAAATATGTATCAATGCAACTTTCATGAAGTAAAATCATTAAAAGGCTTCCTTCCGCTGGAAAAAAATAGTCCCTGACCGTGAACAGCAACAGAAGTTACATTATTATGGCATTAGATGGCGGCAAAGATTGTCTTTATGAGCAAAGCACTCAGTTGCAAAGACTTTTATATTGAAACTAGTTGTGAACACGGAACAAGACGCAAATGACAAATGCTTTGACTAGTCAGTGTCAGCAGGGCACGGTGAAAACCCACGTTAAAAGGACAAGATCGCAGAGGACATAAAACGGATTTTTATTATGAACATAGGACTGACCTGAAGGAAAATGCTAAATTTGAATGCAGGAAATACACTATATCTCTCTCACAATACTCTTCTACATAATGCAGCTTCAATGAACAAAATCAGTAGAGAACAAACATACAAACCCGATTCCAAAAAAGTTGGGACACTGTACAAATTGTGAATAAAAAAGGAATGCAATGATGTGGAAGTTTCAGATTTCAATATTTTATTCAGAATACAACATAGATGACATATCAAATGTTTAAACTGAGAAAATGTATCATTTTAAGGGAAAAATAAGTTGATTTTAAATTTCATGGCATCAACACATCTCAAAAAAGTTGGGACAAGGCCATGTTTACCACTGTGTGGCATCCCCTCTTCTTTTTATAACAGTCTGCAAACGTCTGGGGACTGAGGAGACAAGTTGCTCAAGTTTAGGAATAGGAATGTTGTCCCATTCTTGTCTAATATAGGCTTCTAGTTGCTCAACTGTCTTAGGTCTTCTTTGTCGCATCTTCCTCTTTATGATGCGCCAAATGTTTTCTATGGGTGAAAGATCTGGACTGCAGGCTGGCCATTTCAGTACCCGGATCCTTCTTCTACGCAGCCATGATGTTGTAATTGATGCAGTATGTGGTCTGGCATTGTCATGTTGGAAAATGCAAGGTCTTACCTGAAAGAGACGACGTCTGGATGGGAGCATATGTTGTTCTAGAACTTGGATATACCTTTCAGCATTGATGGTGCCTTTCCAGATGTGTAAGCTGCCCATGCCACACGCACTCATGCAACCCCATACCATCAGAGATGCAGGCTTCTGAACTGAGCGCTGATAACAACTTGGGTTGTCCTTGTCCTCTTTAGTCTGGATGACATGGCGTCCCAGTTTTCCAAAAAGAACTTCAAATTTTGATTCGTCTGACCACAGAACAGTTTTCCACTTTGCCACAGTCCATTTTAAATGAGCCTTGGCCCAGAGAAAACGCCTGCGCTTCTGGATCATGTTTAGATATGGCTTCTTTTTTGACCTATAGAGATTTAGCCGGCAACGGCGAATGGCACGGTGGATTGTGTTCACCGACAATGTTTACTGGAAGTATTCCTGAGCCCATGTTGTGATTTCCATTACAGTAGCATTCCTGTATGTGATGCAGTGCCGTCTAAGGGCCCGAAGATCACGGGCATCCAGTATGGTTTTCCGGCCTTGACCCTTACGCACAGAGATTGTTCCAGATTCTCTGAATCTTTGGATGATATTATGCACTGTAGATGATGATAACTTCAAACTCTTTGCAATTTTTCTCTGAGAAACCCCTTTCTGATATTGCTCCACTATTTTACGCCGCAGCATTGGGGGAATTGGTGATCCTCTGCCCATCTTGACTTCTGAGAGACACTGCCACTCTGAGAGGCTCTTTTTATACCCAATCATGTTGCCAATTGACCTAATAAGTTGCAAATTGGTCCTCCAGCTGTTCCTTATATGTACATTTAACTTTTCCGGCCTCTTATTGCTACCTGTCCCAACTTTTTTGGAATGTGTAGCTCTCATGAAATCCAAAATGAGCCAATATTTGGCATGACATTTCAAAATGTCTCACTTTCAACATTTGATATGTTATCTATATTCTATTGTGAATAAAATATAAGTTAATGAGATTTGTAAATTATTGCATTCCTTTTTTATTCACAATTTTTACAGTGTCCCAACTTTTTTGGAATCGGGTTTGTATGTTTACGTTGCTAAGAGTGGTTGCTAAGACTGAGCAACATACACATTCAGTGGCGCATTACTTATGTAATGTGGTCAGCTGTATGTTTTCGGGAATTTTACAACGGCTTCGAACGCGGCTCAACCAATCAGAATCAAGGGCCAGAACTATCCATTTTATAAATGTTATTTTGTAATGTTAAAGGAAGGGTAGGCAATTTCAGAGAGGCTAGCTTTCAATAGCAAGCTAGCTTTGAAAGCATTACATTCCACTTTCCCTTCAGAGCGTCTCCAAAGCCATGCCTCCTTCAAAACATATGAACACACACAGGCAGAGCAGAGTCTGCAAAGTGTCACAAGTGATGGTGTTAAACTACCTCATGTCTCAAAGCACATAACATTACAATAATAATGAATGTAGACAACTTAAAGAGCTCTAACCTGACTGCTGCCGATTCATTTCGGCGTAATTGCTATCTAGTAATTACGGTTATGACATGGCGTGAACGCAGCATAAACTCGTTATGGTTCAGGAACTGTAAAAGATGGCTGCTGTTTGTTTTGGCGCTCGATGACTGTCGTCTTCAACTCTGCATAGCCTCATGTTCGCACTGATGATGTGTGATATCTGTGTGAGCAGGGTCCGTGGAGGTATGCAAACACATATGCTGATAGGCAGGTAGGACATCCTATCATTGCATTGGGCCTGAACATTTTTTGGTCCTGAGACTTCCACAGAAGATATATATACATTTTTTCAATATTTAGACCACTTCTATTATTGATTGCTATCAGGATGTGAAGAGAGTTTCAACCAGAATAACAAAGTGTTTTTGAAAAAAATTGCCTATGAAATTGTGGGAGTGTTTTGTCTCATGTCTCAAGAATCTGCTCTGTTCCCACATCTTAAAGCGTAATCAGCAGATGTGGGTGTCATGCGCCATAATAGAAAATGCATTTAAAATGGGTCTACTGGAGCTCATTTTATGAATCATTAATAATGAATTGGTGCAATCTATCCTAATGATGACAGCTCCTGCTTCTGTCTGCCTTTAGGAGAATTTGGCTTCAAAAGATCCGTTGCTTTTCTTTATATTCAATGGCCAGGGCTTCCATGGGGATATTGTTAACTCACAGGGTTTTACATGTATAAGATGTGTTGCAGGTCGTGTACCTGCTGCTGTCGTCTCTTTCTGCATCAGATTTTCAGAAAGTACCTACAGTTTATCATTTCTTTGTGCACTCTAAAGTAAGCAAACAATCAAACACTAGTCTGCATTACTGCACAAACATTAGTTTCTCTCTATAGTGGTATTTACTGGAGTGAGTGGCACAGCTTTTGTGTACACAAACTTGAAATTGAATTTCCTCTGTTTTGATGCAGCATCTCTAGTGTTCAAGTCTTCTAGAATGCAGCAAGTCTAGTATTCAATTCATGTGCATTTTCTATTAAAATGATATTTTTATGTAAAGTAGTTAAAACAAGATAACAAGAGATTGTACTGACTAAAGTTATGTATACCATACCATACATAACCATACTAATTTTATGGGGACTTTCCATATATATAATGATTTTTATACTGTAGAAACTGTATATTCTATACCCTAACCCCACCCCTAAACCTACCCATCACAGAAAACTTGCTGCATTTTCACATTAAAAAAAAAAGTTTCATATTATTTATAAGCTGTTTTCCACATGGTGACCAAAAAATGTCCCCACAAGGTCAAAAATTACTGGTATTAATATCCTTGTGGGGAGATTTGGTCCCCATAATGTAGGGAATACCAGGTACACACACACACACACACACACACACACACACTGACATTCAGAAGTAGGGAAATGGCACCCATCTGGAAGTAGTGTCTGCCATACGGTTAAGAGTTTGGGCTGCTAACCGCAAAGTCACAGGTTTAATCCCAAGAAAGGGTGACCAGGAACTAGAGTGATAATGAAAACTCATCCTGTCTCTTATCACTGTCCCCTTGAGCAATGTTCAGTACTTCTAGATAGTCCGCGGGGATTATTCGGCTATGTACTGTATGTTATATCTTTTTGGATTAGCATACACTATAACTGTTTAACCACGTATAGCTAACAGCTAAGACTGAAACCTCTACATTTCTGTACAGGGAGTTTATTAAAAGCTTGGCCTCAAATGGCCATATTTTTGCAGACACACAGCACTGGAGAACTGAGATGTATGAATTTCATCTGGTGAATGGAAAAGGTATCATTAAAAGTGAACCTGCTGTCTGCCTCAGAGGTGAGCTAGGGATAAAAAGACCAGACAGCTCGGTTCGTCCTACATTAACCCTTTTTAATGGTCTGTTTAATAAAATCTCTTCCTCCCTTTTCATTAATTCTCTTTCAATAGCCAACAGTCTTCAAATACATCTAATCTGTGTTACTACAAAAAAGCTAAAATTCAAGTGGTGTTATTACTGTACAATGCAAAATATTCTCCAAATTATATAAATATAAAATATTGTTAAGTCCAGAGTAAGCTTTGTTTTCTGCATTTCGCTCTGTGTCAGCCCTGATAGTTTTGATCACCATGAGCGGATGGACGCATGGTTTGTTGCATGTGAAATAGTGCTGCTGGAATGATGTATTTTTGTAGGCCAAAATCCAGAAATTAATTAGCATTTTAGCACTCCAGTTCCATCATCCTGAAGTCAGTGTTTTTGTTTTGTTGTTGTTTTTGTTAAAATACCTGAAATAAGGTCTGCAGTTGACACAAGCTTAAGATTTTTTCATATTTTATTCTACGACATAAAATACATCAGCTTTTGTGATTTTTTTTTTTTTTTAAACTTTTACTTGCTTTGAAAAAGGCTGTTACTAACAAGTAGCTAAATGTGACTACAAAGGTTGTCAAGGACTTTAAACGCCATCATGACAAAAAGGAAAAATCTACTCACTAGTCTGCTTTTACAGCCTCATTGTGTCTATAATTGCGTTTTTGCAAACTATCCTAACTCAATTTCAGGGAAAATGTTTGTTAAATAAAAGTGGAAAGAGTTGTTGAAAGCTTAATGGCTGTCTTCATATCGTTTATAGGCTACATTTAAAGTTTTACTTCTGGTGATTGTATTTATGCTTCAAAATTCATAAATGTTGTATTCATTTGTGAAAAATTATCATGATAAACAAAATGTGTAAGAATAATTAAAGCTGCAGTCCGTAGGTTTTGCCTCTTTGTCACCATCTCTGCTTGAAACCTGCAATTGCAGTTATTTGTAGAATTATCATCTTCATGTGGGTTGTGCATTGGCACGCTTCCTCAGCGCGGATGAATCTAATGTTTGTTTGCTGTCAGTCACCGCACCGGTGTGGATACTTCGGAATCACAGATTCTACGTCTTGGAAGTATGACCAAAATAAGAATTTTCACCGGAAAATGTCATCTGAACAAGTAACGTCTACCACTTTTGTTCTGACCAACTGAGAAAAAAAGCAATAAATCACACTGCCAATGGTGATTAATTATAGCTTAGCTCAGATCACATCAAACTGAGCAAATTATTATTATTGTTATACTTTGTTCTCAAATTGTTATACTTGTTGTTCTCAAATTGTTAATGTTAACAACATCAGCATTGCGTGACTGTGTATTTAGTGTGTATTAGCTGTAGTTTCAGTTTCTGTAGCCACTCTGCAGTCCGAAGTCTTTTGCTTTTGACCACGGGTGAATCTCCAGTTGTCACTGATGATTGTCATTTGGACCATTCTGGATTACAATCTGCCATCAAAATGATACGTTTAATTATTGCAGCTGCTGTGAGAAAAGTCTATAAATGATCTGCCGCCTGCAGCATCCTCCACATGCCATATAGCCTACTAGCTGGGACTCCTTCTTTATGTAAACAGATGTTGACGTAAGGACACAAAGACGAATGGCTCCATGCTCAAATTTCCAGCAGAAGCCCACCAGTACCATCCAGATTAGGAAACATTATTACAAGCTTACCGTTGTGAATTGGGCTAAGGTAAGAAGATAGTTTTGAACACTGGCTGGTTGTACTTGCTCAAAAACTGATTTTGAATAATCTTTAACCAAAAAAAAAAAAAAAACCTACGGACTGCAGCTTTAACTTTTGTTGCTTTTTCCCAAAAATCCAAAAGCCAATGAACAAATCATATTGTTTTTTTCAAATGAACTGCATCTGAGTCAAAAAAAAAAAAAAAAGTTAGCCTAAAACTTTAAGGTAGCACTTTTTTTAGTCATGTTCCCCATGTACATATGTACTTATTACCCAGTTATTGTAATTACAATAATAACTAGGTACTAACACTGAACCTACCCCTAAACCTACCCTTAACCCATGTTACCTTATATTAACCACTACTTTGTTAGTTAAGTACACGTAAGTGCACGTACTGTTAAAAAAAAAAAAAAAAAAAAAAAAAATTGCTACCAACTTTCCTTTTAATACGGTTTTAACTTTATCTGCTCTGTGTAATTCCAGCTTCAAAAATCCAGCCCTGAGCATTATTTAGTGTACTACTGACTCGTGGTCTGGAATGGTTTGTTTTTGCAGTATTACATGAAGGTTTAATTGAAGTCAACCAACATGCCATCCTGATTTTCTTTAAAACCATTCCGCCCAAAAACTAAATGCCGCTTAAAAGCTTTGGTGAGCAAGATCTACAGATTCAGCATTAATCCAAGACTTCTAATCAAGAAACATGCAAATGAAATCAGGGCATTTTCTCATTAGGCACACTCGAAACTATAAGATTCCACAGCAATTTCTTTTTAATGTGCACACTGATGAATACAGGACAGCAGAGGACATAATGAAAATGATGAACTTTATTTTCCTTTAAAGTTTACTAGGGATTGCAAAGACAAAAGGAGATAGGGGAAGAAATACCAGACAAATAGCAGACAGGACAGGAAAAAATATCTAGACGGATGGACAGACAAGAAAATAGACTGACAGAGCTCCATCAGTGAGATGAATTACCCAAGTTAGCCAAGCTGAAGCTGGTTTCTACGAGTAAGACTCATGCCACTTTGACAACACACTCTAAATTTTACATGAACCCATTTTCAGTCCACTTCGTTTGACAGCTAGCTCACTGTTTTCTGAAAGTGTGAAAAATTGTGGAAGAGAATAAAATCACATTTGCTCCAGATTTGAAACTGGTTTTCTGGTTTTGCATCAGAATTCAGATTTTACATCAGTTGAACATGATTGGTGGTCCAACACAGAATTAAAACTGTTGAACAACAAAAGTAAACAGAAAAGTACATCAAATATCTAAATATTATGTTAATATATATGACACAAACCATGTTTATCCTTCTTGCAAGTGACTGTCATGTTGTCTGGGTCATGTTTTAACTTGCAAAGTGTTTATTGGGGTATATCGCACAACACTTGATTTCTACAGTGGCAGATGAAATTGCACCAAAATAGCATGGAGTTTGAATGCATGCACAGCTTTTAACATCAATATAAGGGAACACATTTAAAAAGCCAATTTATTTTGCTATCCTAACATGATTATATGGTTGGATGCTTTTTATTATTTGCAAATATGTGCGTAGGCCTATGGTGGCTTTGTAAAATGTAAAATGTTCCCAATTTCCTCCATGCCTGTGTTTTTTTTTTCTTTCTTTTTTTAACTGTTCAATGAAAATAACCATAGTTTTTTAGAAATACTGTTAAGTATGCTTCACTGAGGGAAATTTGTCTTTATTGAATCATTATATTTAATTTTACACAAACAATTTACTGCCCAATTACGTTATTTACTTTTAAGAGGCCAATAACTTTTAATTATGCACTAATTCAGCAGCTAATGCACTTTAATTACTCACTACTTTGTGTTTTACACACGTTTATAGTCTTTAAGAGAATTGTCAGGTGATATCAGTGTCAAGGTAGTAAAGGTGTTTTCCTTTCTCCCTTTCATATTCTGTCTGGAGAAACATCATGTCATCTCAATGGTTTCATATATATATTTTTTTTAATTTAAAGACATTTTTTATTGATGTATTGACTATTTCACCTTTCCCTCTGGATTAGTGAAGCACATGTTGCATTTTATGGGCAACAGAAAGAAGACTAATGAAGGGAAAATGAAAAGAAAAAAATGCTCTGTTTATTCATTTTGAAAAGTCCTTCAGAACAATAAGAGTAATAAAAACTGATTATTATCTTTCTGCACTAGTACTTGTTTTGATGTTTTATAGTTACTGAAAAAATAGGCATCTGTATGGGCACCAGTGCCAACTGCAGATATACTAACCAATAAAATGGCTTGATTGAAAATGGCTTAACCATAGTACATTCTGAAATACAACCCGAATTCCGGAAGTGTTGGGACGTTTTTTAAATTTGAAAAAAATGAAAACTAAAAGACTTTCAAATCACATGAGCCAATATTTTATTCACAGTAGAACATAGATGACATAACAAATGTTTAAACGGAGACATTTTACACTTTTATCCACTAAATGAGCTCATTTCAAATTTGATGCCTGCTACAGGTCTCAAAAAAGTTGGCACGGGGGCAACAAATGGCTGAAAAAGCAAGAAATTTTGAAAAGATTCAGCTGGGAGAACATCTTGCAACTAATTAAGTTAATTGATATCAGGTCTGGAACATGATTAGCTATAAAAGGGATGTCTTAGAGAGGCAGAGTCTCTCAAAAGTAAAGATGGGCAGAGCTGTGAAAGAGTGCATAAAAAGATTGTGGAATACTTTAAAAAGAACGTTCCTCAAATTGCAAAGGCTTTGCAAATCTCATCATTTACAGTGCATAAAAGATTCAGAGAAACTGGAGAAATCTCTGTGCGTAAGGGACAAGGCCGAAGACCTTTATTGGATGCCCGTGGTCTTCGGGCCCTCAGACGACACTGCATCACTCATCGGCATGATTGTGTCAATGACATTACTAAATGGGCCCAAGAATACTTCCAGAAACCACTGTCGGTAAACACAATCCGCCGTGCCATCTGCAGATGCCAACTAAAGCTCTATCATGCAAAAAGGAAGCCATATGTAAACATGGTCCAGGAGCGCCGTCATGTCCTGTGGGCCAAGGCTCATTTAAAATGGACTGTTTCAAAATGGAAAAGTGTTCTATGGTCAGACGAGTCCAAATTTGACATTCTTGTTGGAAATCACGGACGCCGTGTCCTCCGGTCTAAAGAGGAGGGAAACCTTCCAGCGTGTTATCAGCATTCAGTTCAAAAGCCAGCATCTCTGATGGTATGGGGGTGCATAAGTGCATACGGTATGGGCAGCTTGTATGTTTTGGAAGGCACTATGAATGATGAAAGGTTTTAGAGCAACATATGCTCCCCTCCAGATGACGTCTATTTCAGGGAAGGCCTTGTGTATTTCAGCAAGACAATGCAAAACCACATACTGCAGCTATTACAACAGCATGGCTTCGTCGTAGAAGAGTCTGGGTGCTGAATTGACCTGCCTGCAGTCCAGATCTTTCACCTATAGAGAAAAATACGTCAAAGACGACCACGAACTCAGCAGATGGAAACCTATATCAGGCAAAAATGGGACTAAATTTCAACACCAAAACTCCAGAAACTTATAGCCTCGATGCCCAAACGTCTTCAAACTGTTTTGAAAAGAAGAGGAGATGCTACACCATGATGCCCCCATCCCAACTATTTTGAGACCTGTAGCAGGCATCAAATTTGAAAAGAGCTCATTTTGTGCATAAAGTTGGAAAATTTCTCAGTTTAAAAATTTGTTATGTTATCTATGTTCTAGTGTGAATAAAATATTGGCTCATGTGATTTGAAAGTCTTTTAGTTTTCATTTTTTTTCAAATTTAAAAAATGTCACAACATTTCCGGAATTCAGGTTGTACATGATGTGAACTATATTAAATTGTCACAGAAAATAAACTCTACTAACCTTAGATTAAATATTGACTGTGCGAGTGCTTCAACTGTGCTATTGGGAGTCAAGGAAGAGTGTTTTAACTAACAACATTCAACTTCAATAAAAATGAATGTTCATCCAGTACAAAGTTCCTATTTTTGAATTCCTTTTTTTTTTATTTTATTTTTTTTTTTATTCGTTTCAGTCACAGTTTATATTTTAGAGTTGGTGTACAATTTATTATTAGATTGAGAGTGATTAATTCTAAGGTTCTAATTCTAAGGTGCAAAGGACACAAACCTTAAATGTCATGAAAATAACAACCTTTTTACCTGCTGTAACTTAATGGCACAAGCCTTTTTTTTATGCGGTTTAAAACATCTCCATCATGTATAGCAGCACATCTTGAATATGAAACATCATCTTCTTCATTATGCAAACACCTGTGGCCATTTTGCTAATGTAAACCAGCTGTCCTTTGTAAGTTGTAGAGTGAACGTTGAGTCATTTAAGAAGGCAATATTGAATTTACCAAGATATGATCTGATTTTGCAAAAGAGCAATATTAATCCACCAAGCAAACATGCTCTTATCCAAACACAAATAAATTAATCATGGGTCCCCAGACTATAGGCGGTGCTTTGCTGCAAACATCTGTAGCATAAATTACCACACTGCGATGAAGTCCTGCCTTTCTTCAAATAAACAGGAAGACTTCATGCCTCCTAGTTTGAAAGAAATGTTGAGTAATGAAAAATAAATGCATGTTTGCTGACATGCTATTCACAGGAATGTTAGCAATTTGTTTGAATGCTGATTTCTTCTTACTTAGATCTTGCTGTTGTGGAGTCTCTGTTGACACTGGTGGTCTCCATTGGTTGTCCAACTGTACTGACCGCAAGTCTGAGGCAGCAATAATGAGGGAACATGTTCAGTATGAAGTATAAAATCAATGTGCTCCAGCTTCTTTTAATCTGAACCTTCTTTGTATTTTCTTTCATTGTGAGGACCTTGATGAAATATTTTAATGGAGTTTGATAAGAGTAATTATGATCCATTAGGGCTCCATGATAGAGAAAAAGACTTTTGAGCAACCATAAAGTAATATACGCTTTCAAGCATGGCAGCCGAACAAGTCATGTATTAATGTGAGCAAATTTTTTATTGTTGTCCGTTTCATTAGTTAGAGAAATCTCTCTTGAAAGTGGAAGTAATTGCTTGAAATTGGTTGTTAGTTGCACTAAAACATGAATGTCAACAGACCGTAAAGAGGCACCTAAACGGTTCCTTCCACATGTTTTCAAACATAATGTTAGAGCACAAGCGGGATTTTTGGTAATCTCAGAAATTGTACGATGTTTTGCTTTTCTCCTCTTAAAACATGGAGATCATAATGCAAAATTGCATGCTTCACTGTTCTCTCAAGTGTGTCTTGAGTGTTTTTAACTTTGTACTCCTTTCTAAAGCAAATTATTTAACATTTTAAAGAGTGATACATCAGACACCTTACTCATCTCTCTGGAATACTTGATTCTGATTGGTCAATTGCTGTGTTATGTCAAATATTTTTGTACAACTGACAGTTGTCCAGGCAACCAATTTCCTGCTTTGTGCTTTTACACTCTCTCGTAACACTCTCTTCTCATGTAAACTGTAAACGGAGGTTTCTTATTGGTAAGAATTATTTTATCTATAATTAATATAGGCTTAAATGAAAATATTCTGACGTGGTAACCACAGGTAACCATACATGGCTACTCACTACTACTATATTATATTATGATATGTTATATAGGCCTATAAAAAAATGCCTAAATGCAGGTAAAAACTATACACACCTTCACAAAGAAATCAATTATATATTCCCCTACCCATCTTCTATCTTCATTCATGGCACATTTCTCCTGTTTTCCTCATTGTTGGGAATGCTGAGGCTGTTTCATCTGATTTAAAACTAGTTTAATCATCGAGTGTTTTGTAGTTTGTAACCGAGAGGTGTGTGTCGAATTGAAACGTTTTTTTACTGGATGTCACAACGCTGTTTAATAATGGTGACCGGGAATAAACGCAACTCCTTTAAGCTTTCGTTCCGTTATCCACTGGGCCATGCTGCGTAGTTCAAAGTAAACTAGTGAAACACCTGAAAACAGCGCTATTTGTTCTGTATTTGTTGTTACTGACCGAGAACAACTTAAGATAATTCAGTGACAGAGCGGTCCGAACGAATCCAAATCGTTTCAGATAGTTATGCAAGCGCGTTTGGCCAATTCACTGAAAAGAAAGAATCGAGACAAAAGAATGATTAATTCACGAATGATTGGTATCACTGGTTCAGTCGATAGAAATACGGGACACACATAATTGCTGAAATATTCGCACGGAAAACGTCGGAGGAGCGTGCACGGTACGAACAGTGCAGCTGCAGGCGCCATTGCGGCCACCCAACCCGATCACATGAGAATGCGTATCAATAGTACGTGCGTGTAATCTCGTAGAAAATATACGCCAAAATGAGTTTTGGCGTGCATATGATACGCACTTTATGGCGTGCATATAATACGCTTGGTAGTCTTGGGTAGGATTAGTGGTGTGGGTGCCCACGGGCTGGATGAAGATGATATTTACTCTATTTACTTATGTACATTTCTGGTCTTAATGTCCTTAATGGGGACATCTTATTCCAAAGAAAAACATGTTTACCTTTATAGTCTTTCATCAAAATGTCATAACATGTTTTATCTTTGAACCCACTTTACTTTTCATCTGATGTCACCAGTCACCATTTGTCAGACTCTTCTCTGTAAACCTGGCTCAAAGGAAGTCTATACCACCTCACCTTTTTGCACAGAGAAAGGTGGTTAAATATACCAGTAGGGGCTAACTGGTCCATGCCAAAGACTTTAGATATATAAAAAGGGTGCACTTATGAATGGGAGAAAGTGCAACGCGCAATATGGTGTAACAAGTCCTGCCTTATAAATAAAAGAGCCAGTCGCCAATTGGGTCACTGCAGCTGCCATTAGAAGCTCCGGTTGCTACAGAAGCAAGCAAGTTATGTCCCAAATGACACACTATACACTATGCACGTATACTACAGACTATACTCAACCGTGTGGTGTATAAATTTTGTAAGGTAATTTTGTCATTCAGCATCGGAATCTAATAGCCCCTCCCTCGATCTGCTACATAAGGAAAGCTGTGACAGTTGAGTGCATGAAGTGTCCAACATGTCTTATAATGCAGATTGTCTGTTGTTCTTACACTTTGAGTAATGATAAAGGATGGAGCAAGATTTGTTTTACAAGCTTTAATGTTACATCAGTTATTCATGTTAGTGCTCGGCTAACGTATGCAGTATTATTGATACAGTTGATGATGCAGTTCCCACATGTGCACCACAATAAATTAGAAATATACACATCGGTTTGTTGATGGACATACACTTGTTAATGCTGATGGTGAGGAATTACAGTTGCAGCATCTCATATTGTACATCAAACTGAGTAGCGTATTACTGAGAAACGTCCTGCTCAAGTTGTCCTTGCGATGGAGGCTCAGGTTTAATAACACGCTGCCTTTTACTGGCTCTATTCTGGTATGTTTCAAAATTCACGTTCTTCAATCCAATCAGTTCAAGCCAATGTTTGAATCTGCTGTTATATATTATGGAATTATAAAACAGTTAGTTCCTGTCCTTGATTCTTATTGGTCAATAGCTGTGTTTTATTCATGATAAAACACTGCTATGACTGCTTCACCCAATGGTTCTGTGTATCACTACACAACACCCTTAGCAACCACTCTTAGCAACGTAAACTGTATGTTCTTAATTGATATTGCTCATTGAAGCTTACTGTATTATGTAAAAGAGTATTGTGAGAAAGAGATCGATTCAGATTTAGCATTTTCCTTCAGGTCAGTCCTATGTTCATAATAAAAAATCTGTTTAAATGTCCGATGTATTATCTTGTCCTTTTAACATTTTAAGGGGTTTTCCCGTGACTGACAGCGCTAGTCAAAGCATTTGTCAGTTGCGTCTTGTTCCGTTTTCACCACAATTCAGTCTTTTCAATATAAAAGTCTTCGCTACTGACTGACACACTCATAAAGACAGTCTTTGCCGCCATCTAATGGCGTAATAATGTAACTTCTGTTGCTGTTCACGGTCAGGGACTATTTTTTCCGGCGGAAGGAAGGCTTTTAGTAAGAGTTTACTTCATGAAAGTTGCATTGTTACATATTTTTGGCTTTAATATTTGTATTGTGTGGTAAACGTTTTATAAAAGCATTAAGGTACTCGAGGCTAGTGCTGTATCATGAAGAAGTCACGTCTGAAGGGGTTGCAGGCACGATGCGAAGCGGAACAACGCCCTTCAGCCGTGACTTATTCACGATACAGCACAGCCTCTCATACCTTATTGCTTACTTAAAATACAGCAGTGTTGTGAAGTTTCTGTTAACTTAAAAGGTTGTTTTATACAACAACAAATATAAATGTCGGGTCATAGCAGATGTGATATCCCCTTTTTCTGGGGTGTCCACCCTCTCGTTCTGTCAGGCGGCCTCTCCTCCACCTCTTTGCCGGCTCAGAGCACAGAAGTAGGTCAGTGACTGTCCCATCCTCCAGCACGGGGGCGGCAAGCTTATTTGCTTAAGGCGCGGTAATGGTACTGGCAAAGACTGCATTCAAAAACATCCATTCCATGCTAAATTTCAAGGACAAAAATACCAGTGATGGAACACAGAAACTAAGAGAGGTCTTTAGCCTTGAGCAGAGTCCTTATTTACTGCTAGTTTGCACAGATGGGCAAAGTGTGAGCTGGAGAGAGAGACTCAGGGGCGAATTCACTAAACAGTTGAAGCAATTTTACACATGCTATTTCAGTGCAAAAACTTGCATCTTATTCACTAACAGCCCAGAATCCTGTTCAACCAACTGTGCTGAAATAGACGTTAAAGTATTTGAGTCATTTTCATAATTGACTTTCAGTGCAAACATGCCTTCTGTTATATTAGAAATAGATATTATAAACATATAAATTAGACTTATGTTACGGAAATACAGCCCCCGTAAAGCAGATTGTGAGATACCTGCATCAGGAACTGCAGCAAATTACATTCTGCACAGATTTCTTTACTTGATTTGAATAGATCCTAATGAATCAGGTGCTAATGCAGTCAGCCAACGTTAATCTTTTAAAGTTCTTTTAATCTTTCTTTTTTTAAAAAAAACTGACAGTTACTTATGAAAATGTTTGTAACGATAGTTTAATTTTTATACATTTCATCAACGATAATGGAGAGGACAGAAAAATGTGCATCATGATGATATTTAAAAAATCTTTTAAAAATGATTTTAAATCATAGTCAAATAATATTTAAAATATTTGCATTTTCTTGTCAACTAAAATGTTGACTAAAATTTGATATGATTTTGACTAAAATCAATTAATATGACATGACAAAATATTAACTACATTTAAAGGATCTCTCAGAGAGACCCATTTCATAGTCCAGCTACAATCACTTGCTATTATAAAAAGGTGCGGCAGGTGGTAGAAAAGGGCACCTAAATGCTCAAAACAAGTGAAGTGCTCTTCACCTAGTCATCTATCTTTATTATTATCTGCTATGACATACCAGAAGCTAATGAAAAAGCCGTGTCAAGCCTTCTGACAGACGGGGAATTAAAATAGTCTTTTTCTTCATCTTCCCTCACAGATGTTCGATTTACTGACATATTTGCCATGATTTGGATTACCAGTGTAGGCTTGGAAGGACTGTGATTGTGTTGAATTGTAGCGTATCAGATTCAGAATCAGGCACCGGCAGGGCTGACAGAATACTCCCGGTTGGATTCTACATAGGGGTTGTTATGAAATCTAGCCAACCATGGATGCGTTGCCAAGATCGGGAAGCATGAGCAACACAGCCCCTCCGTTCCCCCCTCCTCCCCAACAAATTCATCAGCACAGTCATCAGCCATTATCAAACAGCTCAGCTAAACCTGAGGGCTGCCTGGGAACAGAACAAAACTGCCACAAGAATCATCTCATGTACGCGCAGCAACCTTATCGTTTGCGCGCACCCATTGCATTAAGCATATCAATTTTATGCATTTCAATGAATTGACGCCTGATGAGGAAGCATGCTGTACTGTACATGTTAATTGTCACCAAGATGACAATAAAAGAGCATTAGACCAAACTGTATAGATTCATCAACGACAAGCTTCATTTTAAACAAAAGACTGTAGTAAATTACCAGCGTGTGTGTGGTGCACCCTTAATAGATTACACTGAGCAGATTGTAATGAGAAGGAACAAAATATTATTAGTGCATGGCGGTGCTTGCTAAGTGTTTCATTTAATATCCTGTGGCTCTGAAAAATGATGACGGAAATAATCAAATTTGAATATTGTTAAATTCTTGACAATTCAGTTCTGTGATTCATAGACACTGACTTGAATGCTAATTCTGATTCATTTCAGGGCTTAAAGGTACAAAACATAACTGAAGTTTTGGAACGCAAGTTTTAATGTTGGTTTACTGCGGTGCTTTTTTATTATGTACATCTGAAGACTGTTTTTTGCTTATAAGCAGAATTTTATGCATAAGCAGCAACAACATCAGCCCATCACAATCATTTAATAATCATTTGTGGTGTTTGTTTATGCAATAATTAGCCCTCCTACTAGTTTCCTCTTGCTTATATAAATAAGGTATAAATAGCACTCATTAATCTATGACTTCACTCTGAGAATGGCAAGGGAGATTGAATTTGTATCTGAGAAGGGTGAAGTATATACTTACAGCACCATTATGGAATTGCAATTGAATTGTTTGAGCAGCCTAACTGGGCCCGACATAACAACACTGGTTGAACCAGTGGTGTAAGTTTGGGACAAGCATCCTCTTTGAACAAATAATGCAAGACATTGTGTGCATTTGAAACTTGTTTGAAATGTAGGGGGAAACAGAGTTGAACCCCCCTGATTAGATGACGGTTCTTACATTAAATGCAACTGCTTCATACTGTATGCAATGTTCTTGACAGAGTTGACAACCATCAAGTCTGTCATATGGTGGCACAAATAAAGATGCAATTTTGTGATCAAAGGTGACAGATAATCACAGTTTCCACAGTTTCCATTGTTCTGTCTGAGAGACTTCGTGAGGCGGTGTTGATTGTAGGCTGTGGCATGCCCTTTCCATTAAAATGAATAACAGTGAGTTTTAGTTACATAATGAGTGTTTGCATCACTTTTTGCTGTCTGGAGAACTAATTTGGCTTTCCTACTGCTTGCAACAAAAATACAACGAAAAATACTTGCATTCATTATTCAGTTTGTGTTTATGAAACACTACATGTTCAGTGATTTCATAAGTATGCATTCATCCCTGTACACTCTCTGTAAATCTCATGTGGGAAGTCTAGGAAGAGATATGTTGCTGAGTTGAGAGTAGTCGTGATAGCTAAATTTATCAGAATAAAACTGTATTGCAATGTTTAACACCACTTGATTCATGCTACTTAATTACATTATTGATTCACACAGTAACAAACAACTGATTAGATATAACAATGATGAACTATATATTGGACTATAAATCTCTATAACACACATAAAAGCATGCAATATTACAACAAAATGTAAATCTTCAGCCAACTATGAGTAAAACCGTTTCACACACTTTTATAGTCATAGCGAGTAATAGATGAAACGCATGCTGCGTCCCAATTCGCCTATATAACCCTAAAAGTATGTCCTGTTTTTGTGAAGAAAAAGTACATACTTCTGAGTGTGTAGCAGAAGAGTAGGCAAGCTTTGGGACATACTACTTTGTCATAATTGCGTCTTTAACGGACAGCCCTGTCGCTTAGATACGTGCAACCTGTCACCGTTTAAACTACCCTGTCAATCATCTTGTCACAGTTAAAATCCTCCATATTTAATTTAACTGAATTTTCTTCCATTTTAGAGAGAAATGTAGTAGCACGTTGATCTGCCAGTCGTGGGTCTTTCATGCAGAGAACTCCTTTCAAGTGTTTGCAATTTGCATAATGATGCATTTAAAAGTTAATGACCAAACGTTTCTTTACAAAAGTTCACAATGCTATTGCAGATGAAATATAATGTGGATAACATTAAACAAATATCTTTTCATCAGGTTAGATACTGATTATTAATCACTCAAACCCCTTTGTCTAAACCTCTCTTCTTAAAGGGTTCACCCAAAAATGAAATTTCTGTCATTAATAACTCACCCTCATGTCGTTCCACACCTGTAAGACCTTCGTTCATCTTCGGAACACAAATTAAGATATTTTGATGAAATCCGAGAGTTTTTTTTTTTTTTATCCTCTATTGAAAGCAACGAAATAACCACATTCAAGGTCCAGAAAAAGAGGTGGGCCTTCTGAAGCGAATCAATGCGTTTGTGGGAAAAAAAAAAATCCCTATTTAACAAGTTATGAAGTAAAATATATAGCTTTCGCCAGACAACCTTCCATATTCAAGTTAAGAAGAAAGTGTAAACTGGCGTCACGTCAGTTAAGTTTTTTCCGTAAGTTGAATAGGGAAGGTGTAGGACATAGCGTAAGCGTTTTGAACTGTGAGAGTTTTACACTTTCTTTGTAAGGCGGTCTGGCGGAAGCTAGATATTTTACTTCATAACTTGTTAAATATGGATTTATTTTTTTTTCCACAAACGCATCGCTTCACTTCAGAAGGCCTTTATTAACTCCCCGGAGTCGTGTTTATGATGGATGGATGTGGATGGAGGCACTTTCTTCAGCTCATACTCGTTGATCCCACTCACTGCCATTATAAAGCTCAGATGTGTCAGGATATTTATTAATATTGTAAGCTTGTGCATGGGCTTATAAGACGTCGTTCTTTTTCCAGCATCTTAGGCAGGTGCTGGAGGTCCACACTCATCCATGGCATTCCGCTCTCCCTGTATCTCTGGATGTTTGATGAGTAGCATAGAGACCGCCGCTCGATCTCCGCGCACACATTGCCAAAAACAGCAGCGGCGTCAGCTGCGGGGGAGGGTGTCTCGCCGTCATTGAGGAGTTGAATGTAGTCCCTTTTGTTCCACTTTGCTTTTGGATGGCGTTTCTCATCCCAGTATGTTATGCATGGGAAGTACTTGTATTCCTGCATCCCCTGAATCAAACACTGGGAGACATCATGCCCCACAGATTGCGCCAATTCAGCCGCCCTCCCGAAAGTCAAAGGATGGTTGAAAGCCTTTCTTTCAGATAGTTCTCTGCAAAACTGCTGCTTGGTCCTGCATCCAATCAATTTTGCTAGCAATGGAGGAGTCTGTTCTTTGAGTGCTTGGATATTTAATCTGTCATTCCTGTCATGCAGGTCTGACAGGAGCACTTTAAGAAGGTTTTCGCCCACCACTGCCGGGGATGCCTGCAAGGCGTCGGTGAGAGGAAATAGCCTCTCAATCCTCTGTCTTTGAATGGGATCATTGATCCATATTTTCAAAGGTGGTGGAGACTCATCGACGCTTGCGCTGCCCACTGGCGACAGGCCCAGGAAGCCTCTTTGCTTAGTCAGGCTGTTGGGATCAGTTGAGTTTGTCCCAAGGCTGATGGAATACGGTACAGACAGATGGTAGAGAAGCCTTCCGTAGAACAGCTCCTCCAGCGCCATTTCACATTGCAGAGAGCTCCAACTTTGTGTGAACCCACCTTTTCCACGATTGTTGTTGAAAAGGGACTGAAGGGTGTCGGTTGGGTGGTTCGCAATGGGCCTCACCACATGCCGAAGGCACAGCTTATGTGGGTTGTCCCTAAATGGGAGGAGCAAGGGGGTGATGCAGTGCTGGTGTGCTGAAGAAATCATTAGCTCTGATTGTGAATGGAAATCGACCCTCAAGTAAGAAAACCACCTCCATCCTTGCATGTGTTCGGCAAGTGGTCTTTCTCGCTAAGTCGTCTATGTGATTAATGTATGCGGTGGTTCTCTGGAGCAGTATTCTTTCTTTGGCTTAGTTGTGCAGACCACAAGTTGTAATGACCCTGGTGACCGGGTGCTTGGTTAAGGGCATGTGCACGTGTGGGGTGTTGGCATACAGTTGCACAAAGGTCAGTTCAGAGTAGCTCTGGTCCCCCTGGAACACCTGCAAGAGCTCCCTATCTACCGTGATTGGATGCTGATCCAAATTTGATGGAAAGTTGGCAATTGAAAGCCTCTGGAATTGCATAGGATGTGTATATAGAGCCCCTGTGGCCCACCACCTCCTGAAGCCCATAGCGGGACCACAGGAGGTCTGCCCTGGGGTCCTTTGATGCTAAAGTGCAAGCTGCATGGCACGTAATTGCCTTAACCCCATCTCTTCTGACCAGAGTGACAAGGTCGAGGCCTTTCTCCTCTTTTTGCCCAAACTTACTGAGGAAGAGCATGATCTTCTGTGTGGGGTCGTTGTCCACCTGGCGAATGGCATACATGAGGAGACCGATAATGAATGCCTAGTCATCCCCCACGATGTTCATTCGTCCAAGTTGGTTTACGTTAGTTTTGAACACCGTGGGGCGCTTCAGGTCTTCAGGCGATAAGGCTTTGAGGCTTGACGCAAAAACTTCAAAAACCTGATTAATCACTTGGGCGGCGTTTGCCCTCGCTGCCACCTCAGTGTTAAACACTGGTTGTGGGTGGTTAGTGTCAGCGGTGATCACGCAGATGTTGAGGAGGAAGCCGCCATCAACAAATGCCAAGGTGCGGCCGAAGGTTTTTTGTAGGCCGAAATCTCGGCAGCATTGCACCGTTTCAGTGGCAGGTGTTTTTTCAAAGAATGCGAGTGGTTTTGTAGGTTAACCCCTACGACCTTGCCCACCATCAAGTAATGTATACTACACTTCACTGCATCGAGGTCCTTTAACTCGATGACTAAGCCATCAATGTCATAAGTGTATTTGTGTTCATCAGAAAGAAAAAAGGCATATACACCTAGGATGGCTTGAGGGTGAGTAAAGCTTGGGCTAATTTTCATTTGAAAGTGAACTAATCCTTTAAACTCTCATTATTGAATTAATTGTCTTTTTCAAGTTTTCCGGTAATATTTGAACCCCTGAATGTTATTTTACTTAGACAGTTGGTAAAAAGGTCTAAATCAATTTACCAGGTAGCACAATAAGAAATTTAGTTTTAGTTACGGTATCAGGCGAAGGTCAAAATAAATGAGGAGAACTGTTGTTAAAAATCATAGGCAACAATAACAAACATTCCTATTCGGATGGGATTAGATTTCTCAGAGGACCTCTGAGTTAGCTGGAAACCATTAGGCAATTTGCTCCATCATTTTTTACTAAGGTTGTACAAGGAAGAAGAAGAAAAAAAACAGACATGTTTGATTCAGATGGGATTTAAAATCAAAAAGTATGTCTGTGAAACATTTTTACCTGACGCCCTCAGGGAAAACCAGTCCCATCTGAATAGGGCTTGTGTGTGGACATGGCAGCCCTCAGAAACACATACAAATTGAGGATAATCACTTCAGAGAATTGGACATTTTTTATTTAATGGAATGATTTTGTGTTTGTGAATGTGAGAATTATTTTGAAATCAAACCAGGGTTCTTAAACAGAAACCACATAGATCCAACAGCCTTCATGACTTTCTCAGAGCATAATTCATTTAATGAAAGCACTGAAATTAATTTGAATTTCAATGTCCCCTTTGAAGGCTCCCCTAACATATGACTAATTGATACCTCTGGAACCAGTGTGCATTCAAACATTTCTTTCTGCTCTGATGGCCGAAACAGACAGACAAAGAGAAAGAGAGCGAGACACCTAGTTAACGCTCAACGTGTCATGATTTATTTAATAGATGTAGCATTGCATAAAGGTAGTATTTTGCATGAGAAAGAGGTGTAATTGCGTAAGAGGTAAACAATCAGATATCAGACTCAATAAAGGTAAATGGTTAACTGGTAATGGTGCTGTAGGAAAATTTGTGCTTCTCATTGAAGCGCAGAGCACAGTTCACTCTCTTTAAGGCCGACATCTCTTTGGAAAGGTTAGCTCTGTGACCTTTATGTCTTATACCTTATTATGTAGGCAAAAAGTGTGCAATTTGATAGTTCAGAAAAGTACAATGAAGCCTCTTTCTCTGACAAAATCAGGCAGATCTTTACTGAAAGCATCCTCTGACAAAAGGATGAAAAAATACTGATTCGTGATTGAATCCCATAGATAACTTTGAGGAAAGGGTGCTAACAGAATAACAGAAAAGCCAAGAAGGTCTGTAATACCTGGAGAAAGCTAGCTGTTAGCATTCCTATTCATCTTAATGGCAGTTCCTTGGCTGGTCTAATCACTTGAGCAGTAAATGCCATGTGACTAATCAGTTCATGGAAGCAGAAAGAAATATGCATTAAAAAAGAATCAGGCATCTGTAGCATATGTACTATAATAGAATTAAATAGTTACATTGATTGCACCAATTTTTGTCAGAATACACAGAAAAATTGTCTGTCAATGTATAGAAAAGTTTAAAAAAAAAAAAAACATCAGATGGTGTAGTTACATCATCTAACCAGCAGGGACTAATGATGCCCTGCTAATCAGCCCAACCTTTGATCAGATCTAGTTATGTGGTTTCTCAACTGGTTTTGCTTAATCAGGAACCAGATTTGGACATCAAGTGGTGACCCAACACTGCACCAAAATGGTTTAGCTTACTTACACTACCATTCAAAATATTGGTGTTGGTAAGATTTTTTAATGTTTTGAAAGAAGTCCCAAGGCTGCATTTATTTGATCTAAAATACAGCATAAACAGTAATTGGTCAGCGCCGCGCTGGTGAGATTAGTTCGCGATGCGCTGTCTGTTCGGTGGCACAAACAAGCACGTCCGCGCTGCGCTGACGAGTCGGTCGCGCGGCTCGGTCCATTGAACTGCGCAGATGACATGTCAGCGCGGCGCGATCTCTGTAAAACCGCGCTGTCTCGTCCCACTTTTGGTGCGTTTGGCTTCCCATACTCTCTCTCTTTCTTGCGCGCGATCCCAGTTCTCTCAGACAGCGCGCGATCAGTTCTCCTTGCGCCTGAATGGTCAAATGCACACATAGTTGTCAAAATGTCCATCGTGTGGAGTATCTCACGTAAATACAGTCGGTTATGGCTTAAGTGGACGTAAACATTTGTGTGAAAACAGGATATGTGTCAGTATCCATGGATTCGGTCTTAAAGGGACCGTAGCCTATATTTGTCAATGTTAATAAAACAACAAAATATGTTAAATAAATGTATACATGGTAAATAAACCTACTGTATCTGAAAAACAAGTTTATTTAATTTGTATCTCTATAGTATTTGTTGTATTGTTTGTAATTTGTTTGTAAATTTCTTTTTATATAACAACAATTATAGATATTGGTAATTATGCCCTTTGAAGGTTATTGGACACTGAAATTTTTGTTCTTTAAGTTTGTGACAAGCACATAAAAATTATTACTTTTTTCATTAGAGTAATAATAAAGAAGCTGTCCTACATTCAGTAGTCTCACTGTGTTGTGCTTGGAAAACTGCAACATCAAAAAAAAAAAAAAAAAAAATTAAGAAAGAGAGGGAGAGAAATTAATAAATGTACAGGCATCGGTATCGGGAAGTACTAGAAAAAAGTATCGGTACTCGTACTCGGTCCTTAAAAAATGGTATCGGTGCATCCCTAATTTGAAATATAAATCTTTTGTATTGTGTCTTATCATGGGTCTTTTGAAACTTGTCTTATAAACATTAGGGCTGGGACATCGATGCATCGCGAATCGAGAAATGATTCTGGATCAATTCTGATATTTTCCGTATGTATCGCGATTCTCTCTCAAAACAATTCTGAGCTTAGTTTTTCTAACAGCAGATGGCACTGCATGGT
The DNA here is from genome assembly GCA_039654765.1 of Mylopharyngodon piceus. Lineage (NCBI taxonomy): Eukaryota > Metazoa > Chordata > Actinopteri > Cypriniformes > Xenocyprididae > Mylopharyngodon > Mylopharyngodon piceus. The sequence goes on from CM077439.1 coordinate 16,680,004, forward strand.
TTAGGAACAGCCTTACTCTGCTTCCTTCCAGTTCCTTTACACACACCACTTGAACCTTCTATAAAATAATCATTCATAAAGTTCGAAAAGGTTAAAAAGAATTATAAGGCTGTTTGCAGTTGGCTGTTATCTTGCAATATAGAAGCATTCTGAGGTGTACATTGTCAGACTCAGCCGAATGCACAAGCGCTCTTCTTCGTGAGCATTTGAGCATGCGGTTAAAAAATAGCCTAGAGCGCCATCTGCTGTTAAAAATTAAGCTCAGAATTGATTTGTGATGCATTTGGAAAATATCAGAAACGGTCCACAAATTGCGATGCATCAATAGTATTGTCCCAGCCCTTCTTTACTGTCACTTTTGATCAATTTAATGCATCCTTGCTGAATAAAAGAATTAATTTCCCCAAACTTCTGAACAGTAGTGTATAAAAAGTATGTAAAATTAAACATTATATTTTATTAGCATTATCATGAACAGCATAGCCCCATGCTAAAATAAATAAAATGGCATAAGCTATATAAATGTGAACCTTGATAAATTCAAAATATCTTGCATATCAATGGGTTTAAGCCAAGAATTCAATGCACAAAACATATTTTGGTTGACACAAACCATGTTTATCTTTACTGCAAGTTGAACCCATTTAATCTGCTTTGTATTTTTTTTTTTCTTTTTTTTTTTCTTACGTTGTTCTGATTTGTTTTTGAGGATGATAGGATGTCATGCATGTTGGCATCTGTCTAGTTTGGCTAGCTTCTACCAAGTGATAGAAGACAAAACAACAACAACAACAGAAAAAAAAAAATACCATAGCTTTTGATTAGACGCACAGCCTTTGAAGTCAACAAAAGATATGGGAGGCATTTTTACCCCTTTTTAAAAGTTGTTAAACCTAGCTATGTATGATTATATGGTTGCATTACATTATTTCATTTTACCTTTTTTTTTTTTTTTCCTTGCTTTCGGAACAGACATGAGTTGAGAGTGCTGCTCAAATTTATTTCCTGCCATAGTCCAGCAGGATCCTTTCAGCCATCCTCTTTTTGTCATGTGACTTACATTGTCATTACCACAAAAAAAAATGAGTGTATAATCAACTTTAATAAATCATTCCATCATTCACTCCTCCAAACCCATTTCCTGCACAATATACATTTGAATTCCTATTTGTTTTTAATTAAAAAGCTATTTTAAATTCCAAGGATGAACCAAAAAAATCAATTCCCAAATGACAAGCAAACATTCTCCAAGCCTGAACCTAAAGACACAAGTTTTATGTCCAGTGAATCAAAGATTGTTATACCTGAACGAGCAACACAGCGTTTATTTTGAATAGTCTGTGTACGGCTTCACATGTTAGCTCAAGTGCTGCTCAGGACAGGCCGTACAACCTTTACACAACAAGGTCACATTCATGATATTGTGTCCGATAGGTCAGTGTTGACTGCTGCACGGAATACAGAAAAATCCTTGCATATTTCACCGTCTTCCTATGGGAGATAAGCTGAGGGTTCTGTGAATACAGGTAACACGGTACGTAAGAGGAGATCAACGCGGTGCCCGCCAGCTACAATGGCTGTGTATCCAGGGACATGAATGCACTGGAGTGGAAAGATCATGCAGAAAGCTGTTTACCCTTGATTTGTTTGAATCAATAGCTGCAGTGCTTTGGTTTTTCTCAATGATTTGTAATTTGTCCCTGTTTGGCAGCTCTTAAGCCCCTAAGATTCAACACAACACTGAGCCTCATAAAGAAAGGCAAATCCAGACTTTATAGGATTACTAGCGCCCTCATAAAAAGAGAAACTCAGTGCTCTCCTCTGAGAATATTTCATTTATGGGATTTAGTCTAATATGACCCTAGGATCCATCTGTAAATCTGATTACTATAGGCAACTTATGACATGCATATTTCATAACAAAACATTAGATAATTGGTTCTGAATTAGAATTTTAATCATCATGGGGAATTGCAAATAGTCTTGAGAATAAGACATATTGCAGTGAGTCAAGCTAATACATCCCTGAACTGTCCTCACATGTTAACTGGGAGTGTAATAAATAACAGCCTTTTTAGGCCCCATTTAATATCTCAATTTGAAACGCTGCGACTTTTATTTGTGTATAATTTATGAGTATGTATCAGTCTGATAATGTAGCTGCTATCACAATAATTTTTGGCCTTTTGAAGATACAATAGTGGAGAGCGGATGGGGAACAGGAACTACTGGGAAATGTCAAGCCACATTTGAACCACATGAGCATTGCTAACCACTCAGCCTTAGACTACTGTGTCCCTTTTGAAGACGACTTGAATGTGCACGGGGTCTAAAGGTGACAGCGCTACCACAAAGTCTCTTATAAAGATTACAGATTGGCTCCTTTGCACCCAGTTTCAAAGAGCGCTCATGTGTTAAGGCATTAAAGCATTCGCCGTAAACCCGGGAAATCTTCCTCCTTCCCGTTTCTGTCTCTCGGTCTGTGCAGTGGGCTCTGGTAAAGGTATTGGCAGGCCTCTGACACTGGCAAGAAAATGATTGATTGGAGTGTATTGATCGTGTTGTAATGAAAGAAACCATGCTCACTGTCACTATGTGACGGATACGTAAGCTCTGCTGAGGACATTGTGTATTTTCCGTTGATTGAGCTGGGATAAATGTAGCGGAATGAACATCACTGTAGAAGGCAGCCTTAACACTGCACTCAGGAAACAAACAATCATTACAGTGGAACTAAAATTGCATGCTTTCTGATCTCTTAAACCAGGGCTGAAATGTTACAGTTATAATGATATGTTTATACTTAGAAGAATGCGGATTTTAACATTTTTCTAGCACCGCTTGGAAAGATTAAGTGATCTGTGCCAAACATTCTCTGAGATTTTGTTTTGGTCGCCATGGCCTTCATAATATTTTCACAGTTCCATGACAATCCTGATATTCTGTGCCTCAACAGGATAAACAAAATAATTTATAAAATCATTCTTTGTGTTTGCCCTTATGTTGTACGGCAGAAAAAAACTACCAGCTTCTTTAATTTTTTCTTGAACCTACACCAGACAATGCGCAGACTCGCAATGACCCACATCTTGTCTAAGTCTGGAATCACTGGCAGGCGTAATAGCTTCTAATGGTGAGTAATATGTCCTGCAGAAATAATTTCTCTTCCTGTGAAAAGTTAAATGAGGCTTAATTAAAAAAGACATAGGACAGCTATGACTTCTCATTCTCATTCAGATGGTAGAGCAGCCCGGTGTAAGAGGCCTTGGATAATAGAGGTAATTCTCATCTATATTGCTGTTCATACCGCTGAAAAAAAATTGCACCACACAGCACTGAAGGAAACCATCCACCATATAACACTGAACCATTCTGTTTTAATGTTTAATTACACTGAAAAATTACATATAGCTCTGCCAGAATACAGTTATCACAAATCATGTCCATTTAAATCAATTTATGGGGCTGTACGAAGCATGAAAATTTCCCTTGATTTTTTGAAATGAGTTTGATGTACTAAAACATACTGTAACTTTCATAACTTCCTCCTTAAAAAAGGCCTTCTATTGAAATTAAGGGACAAAATGATTCGAACCCATAGTGTACTACAAGAGGTAATTAAATCATTTTCTTTTTAATACAGAGATAGTATGTTAAAAGCACATTTTATTTCATATTCACAGTGTCACAAAATAGCACAGTTGAGTACACTTAGATGTTCTTAAGTTTATCTTAAGAATTTTTAGTATCAAGTACAAAATTAGTGCGCAAAAATAGAGTACTTTAAGTACATTATGGAAGTGTACTTTTTTTTTTTTTTTTTTTTTTTACATGGGCTGCAGCTATACTACCAGTGAACTTACAGTATAGTAATACTGATAGTTTACTACTCAAATACTTGTAGCACATTTTTTAGTTTATGAAAATACACTTTGAAGTATACTCTCAGTAAACTACTACTTTAGTAGTTTCATACTGCAAGCAAGTTTTCTGTAAGTGAACATAACATCATACTTATAGTTTACTATTCATATATTATAAAAATACCTTTAACTGTACTTTAACTCTTTCCATTTTAAAAAAAACATTTTATTCTAGCTTCATGCATCCATTTTTATCAACACTTGGGTAATTTAATTAAAAATGCAACATTTTAAACAAAAAACGGAGAAAATATTATTTTTTAGGGATGCACCGATACCAATACCAGTATCGGTATCAGGCCCGATACCAAGCTCATGTACTTGTACTTGTACTCGTAAAAATACCCCCGATACCAAAGACTGATCCCTCACGTGACGTAACTGACAGAATTTCCCATGCACAGAGACACCGGCGGCAGAAGCAGAAACAATGTCAGCCTCAGAGGTGTGGAAATACTTCAAAATTAATGATGACAACACACACATTGCGAACTGCATGCTTTCAGTCACAATTCGTTATCGATTAGTGAAGGCGGGATAGGCGGAATCGCGCTGAATGACACTGACCAGAAGCGCTCTCTCTCTCGCGCGCGCGCGATCCCAGTTCTCTCAGACAGCGCGCGATCAGTTCCCCTTGCGCCTGAATGGTCAAATGCACACATAGTTGTCAAAATGTCCATCGTGTATCTCACGTAAATACAGTCGGTTATGGCTTAAGTGGACGTAAACATTTGGGAGAAAACAGGATATGTGTCAGTATCCATGGATTCGGTCTTAAAGGGACCGTAAGCCTATATTTGTCATTAATGTTAATAAAACAACAAAATATGTTAAATAAATGTATACATGGTAAAAAAACCTACTGTATCTGAATAACAAGTTTATTTAATTTTATTCTCTATAGTATTTGTTGTATTGTTTGTAATTTGTTTGTAAATTTCTTTTTATATAACAACAATTATAGATATTGGTAATTATGCCCTTTGAAGGTTATTGGACACTGAAATTTTTGTTCTTTAAGTTTGTGACAAGCACATAAAAATTATTACTTTTTTCATTAGAGTAATAATAAAGAAGCTATCCTACATTCATTAGTCCCACTGTGTTGTGCTTGGAAAACTGCAATGTTTGATGATTGCATTATTTTACATTTGCGTAAGCAATCTTCTATCACTTGTTTCTGCTTCTTCTTTAACCGTGTTTTGATCCAGAGATTCTGTACTCTTTCAGAAGATGTGCAATAGCACCCCCTACTGTATAACTGTGAAAACATGGATAGAAAAAAAAAAAAAATTCAGTCAATGGCGGGGAAAGAGTAGATTTGAAGTAAATTCCTATGTACACTATACCAGTGGAGTAGCCTACACAAAAATTCAGATATTTAGAATTAAGAACATATCTGTTTTCTTTATAAATCAAATGTAAGTTTATGAGACAGTATGTAAAACTGTTAAAACAGTATTTAATAGGCTACTCAATCAAAAGAGTAAACATAACTACAAGCCAAGTATACTTATAATACTTAATTATACTTTTAAGTATGTCTTGATCAAAAGATTGAATACAAGTATTGGCCAAATATATATTTAGATAAATATATTACATAAAGTATATTTCTGAGAAGAACATAAAAAAAAAAAAAAAATATTTTAAAAGACGTATCCTATATATATATATATATTTTTTTTTTTTTCATCAATGCTCCTGTTTAAAACTTAGTGAGCTAAAAAGCACAGAAAATCGTGTTAAAATCATGTCTTGTGGCAAAACTATTGAAACATCGTGAAACACAATTATGACTGCTTTCATCCAAAAAAAAAAAAAAAAAGAAAAAGAAAAAAGTCTAATATTACAAGTGGACCTCACAGAAAAAAGAATACAAAAATTCTGTATAAAAAGCACCACTGCCTTTTGATGAGTGTGATGGAGAAAGAAAGGGATGGATGCTCTGTGTCTCATTTATGTTCTTGGTTGCATAGACAGAGCCAGCGGGACTTTGATGAATAGCATAGAAACACCACTGACCTAGATGCCTATTTTGGTTCAGCCGCGCTGATTCACAGCACCAAACACAAAAGATTGAGCTAAGCACTCCAGGGTGACCGTGTTCGATGACTTTGTGCAATGCATTACCACACACATAGTGCTGCTTGCATGTTCAGCACAGCCGGTCATATTCATTCCATGGACTCAAATACAATGTGGCCAAAAGTTCACCACTAGTGAAAATGCTTCTGTGTTGAATTTTTCTAAATTAAAACCTGTTTATTTTTTAAATGTATTACTGCATTATTGCATAACTATTTGATTAGCGGGTAGCATAGAAAAATTAGCTTTAAATACATTAAATATTTCGGTAACACTTTAGAATAGGGAACACATATAAACTATTAACTATGACTTTTCCCTCAATAAACTCCTAATTTACTGCTTATTAATATTTAGTAAGGTAGTTGTTACGTTTAGGTATTGGGTAGGATTAAGAATGTAGAATAAGGTCACGCAGAATAAGGCATTAATATGTGCTTAATAAGTACTAATAAATAGCCAATATTCTAGTAATATGGATGCTAATAAGCAACTAGTTAAAAGACCCTAAAATAAAGTGTTACCAATATTTCTTATTCATTTTACATCAAATAACTTTTCTCTGTTTAAAGAAACTATATAAATCCTAAAACTTTTATGTTTATTTCCAGGTTTAAATGGGATTTTAAATCCTAGATTGTTAATGTGATCTCACATTTTATTCCACTAGAAATGGGCATAACAAACAAACAAACAAAAAAAAAAACCCAAAACAAAACAAAAAAAAATTACTAAAAGCCAAATTACATAAGGCATATAAACATATCTTGAATTGAGATTATTTTAATTAAGTATAAGTACATTTTGCAATTTATGCAATATATTAATGCTAAGAAACTGATATTCTGAAAATGACTGATATAACTGAAAATTATATTCTCTGATTTTGTCTTGCACAATTTTGTTTCTCAAGTAAATTCATCTCATTTAAAGTACGTTTAAATGTTTCCCTGGGAAAAAAAAAAGACTAAAATACTGATTTAGAAAAAGCAGATGAGTAGATATTTATATACAAACTGTGAAGGAGAGGAGAAGAAGACTTTATGGGATAATCAACATAAGGTGAGAACTAGAAGTTGCATAATGATATTGTATATTCAAACAAGGTAGCCATAATTCTTCCACATGGATCCCTCCTGAGATCTGTGAAAGGTTGATGTGCCCATTCAATATTGATGGAGAGCGTCGGAAACGGAATCGTTTGGGAGTTAGAAACGGCAACATCTGTTTCATGTCTGTTATGACGGTGGTGATGAGACAGAGGAGACGTTAAATACTGACGTTTTAAAATCTGATGACATAAGGAGGGAACAGTTGGGCTTGTTTATGGAGAAGAAACATATATCACACCTGCATACTGCTGTGTAAAGAGGTATATACGGCTGTTCAGTGTTACCACACCTCCTCCGAGGGGAAGGAAGACAGGAGGGAAGAATTACAGCTATTCCCAGAGTATTAATTAACCCTGCCACTGGAAGAGATGCAGAAAGACAGTGAGGAGAGAGATAGATGATGGTGCAAATTGCTTCCACTAAGCCGTAGAAGTTAAAATTCAGACACATTGTGCACCTATATTTATTGAAGCTGAACCAGTGGTGGTCTGGACTCAATGATGCCCTAAACTAGGGGTTTTCATGGGGGACAAAGACCCCCAGGAGACTGTAGGGGGTTTCGCAGAAAGATCATTCAAACGTGTGCACCATGCACAATGAAAAAAAAAAAAAAAAAAAAAATATCCATATAATTTTTTTGTCACAGTCACCAGATCAGTCACCAGCACCGGCACTACATTTCCCAGCATCCCTACTGTTCCTCACCTTCACTTGATCATCATCACCTGCACCTGAAGACCATCAACATGAAACCCTGAAGACCTTGTTCTGGATCGGGGCGAACTTCCACGGCCCCAGCAACCTCCCAGACACCACCGGCTTGAACTGGAGGGAAGCTCTGTTGAAGTGTCTGGAGAGCAAACGGCCCCGATCCAGAACCCTGCCTAGCCCAGTTCCCAGTCAGAGACCCACCTCAGATGGAGTGAACGACTCCGCCGTGACGTCAGAGCCCGCGCCAGGAGGAGCGACCGAGCATGACATCACCCCGGAGCCTGAGGGATTTCCATCTGAGGAGAGGTCCAAGTCGGCAGTCCCAGTCGGCGTCGATCCACTCCATCAGCCCTCCATCTGCGCCGTGGGTTCCTCATCCGTCATCGCCGTTGCCCTCGCTCGTACCCAAGGTGGTGCTGAAGCCGTCACCACCATGGCTCCTCCCTCCAGCGCCGCCGCTGTGGTCCACCATCCTGGCTGGGTACTGGGCCACCACCTGGCTCATCCTCCAGCTCAACCGTCCTCCTCCTGAGCCACCTCCAGCATCTTCCATCTCACCTTCACGCCGTCCACCTCCAGGACCCCCTCTGGCCCTCCGCTTTGGATCTTCCATTACGGCGGAGGGGGATGTACTGTCACAGTCACCAGATCAGTCACCAGCACCGGCACTACATTTCCCAGCGTCCCTCCTGTTCCTCACCTGCACTCGATCATCATCACCCGCACCTGAAGACCATCACCATCATTACCACTCATCAGCACTCCCTTTATAAGCAGCCACCATCTTCACCACAGTGTCCGGTCTTGTATGTTCTAGTGTTGTGTTGCGCGTTTTCCTGTTCCTGTATTATCTCCCATTTGGATTACTAAATAAAGACTTGTTTGAAATTCATCATCTTCGTCGTGTTGTTCCTACGCGAGCAACGCGTTACAATTTTATACATATTATTATTTTAATTTTTCACAGCATAAATACATCTGTATACATGAATACAAATCTGGGGTCTCTGGGTCTTACATATCCTATGGAAGCTTGTTTCTGCCACTCTGTTTAAAAAAGGTAATTGTGACTTTTTATTTTACAATTCTGACTTTTTGTCTCACAAATCGGAATTTATAACTCGCAATTGTGTTTATAATGTATCTCATAGTATTAAGAAAAGAAGTCAGAATTGTATCTCGCAATTCCGAGTTTGTAACATGCAATTCTGACTTTTTTCCTCCTGAGAATAGCAAGATATAAAGTCGCAATTATCTTTTTTTTATTCCTTGGTGGAAACAAGCTTCCATCGGATCATAATATTTGGGCCATCCAAAAGTTTGAAAACCTCTGGTCTAGATGAGATAAAAACATGCAACAGGCAAAACAAAACCTGACTTAAATAAATGAAAAATTGTGTAGTATAAAGTGCAAGGGGGATCAAATATAAAAATAAAAAGTATGACTACATTTAGGTATGAATGAGTAACAATACAAAACATGCGCTTACACCGCAATGATTCTTAACTGATTAACATGACCTTTTTCCAAGTATTATTTCATTTTGTACCTACAAAGATCAACAATCTATTATAGCACTTTACCAACCTACAGCAAGTGTGTGAACAGATGAAGTTATCTACCTCAGTGGAAGTTAAACGCACACACAGCATACCTGAATGACGGCAGTACAGTACAGTCTTTCTCTCTCTGTTATATATGGAACACAGGTCAAAGAAAGACTCATGAGAATAACATATGGGTACACTCACTTCCCAGATAGCAAGGAATCATTGAAACAATGTTGAGTCGATGTTGATGCGGCAACGCTAATTGCATAGAATTAATGTTACAAAGTGATGTTGGTTCAATATCACTTTTGCACCCGCAATTAATGTTGAAACAATGATGAGATTTCAACAAAAAATCAATGGTAATGCCATTGAATCAACATTACACTATGATCGATCCCAGCAAACAGTAGTCCGATGACAACCTCGTGTCCCCGGCCAAAGTCGTGATAGGACAACATAAATCGGTAAAGATATGTAACACAGAACATTTCCTAAAAATGCATTCAGATACGTTTGTACATGGCTACAATTCTCTGCACGTATAATTGTTACTTTGACTTTTAGCTACGTGTAGTTCAATAATTAATTAATTAATAAGATAACATCAAAGACGTCCGTTCAAATTTCATTTTGGAACTATTTTTCAACCATCTCAGTTCACCATGCCTGGCACTACATTTACCATTATCCTCTCTGTTTACCACACTCCCCAATCAACACACCTGTCAGCTATCACACTCATGAGTACCACTCTTTATAAGCCAACACCAAACACACACATTGCCTGGTCTTGTCTATGCCTAAAACAATGGTCTTGGAATAGGACTGCTTTCTTTTATGCGGTCAAAAACTAAGACTTCCTGCATCCATTTGCATCTACTACTTACCTGCAAGAGATTTACCTTCCTCAATTCAAGCTACAATCCTCTTAAGTCTTCCATCATCCTCATACCTTCTTCAGTCAGACTGCACCAGTCAGTACCAGCAAATAAGAGACTGTTACTCAAAGCTAAGTTTTTTTTTTTTTTTTTTTTTTTTTTTTTTTTCTCTTTTCTTTTCTTTCAAATTCATGAACTCAGTGACTTACCTGCTTGCATTGCTTGTTTCCTGCTCAATCCTGCCAATAAACACTCTGGTATTTGAAGTTACTTGTTTTCTCTTCTGTGTGCTGACAGTTACAATGTGATGTTGATTTTAACTTTGTGTTCAAATCACCACCGGCAAGAGCGTCAGTTCGCTTTGGCTGCCCTGTAGAAAGATTTGTGGATGCTCTGATGTAGATCAAATGCTTGGCCTTTTAACTTTATTTAAAAAGGCTGGAAAACAAACATGTTGATTTGGTATTTGTGCAGACTAAGCACAAGTTGGGTAAAAGTTAACCTCATGAAATCTCTTAATGTGAAAGTAAAATTGATTGATTGAAAGAACTTTTATACAGTTATGTTTGCTAATGAAATAAGCCAATTGTGTTTCTCTTATGTCCTTGTACGCAAACGGGGACATGTCGTCATATTATTGGGAAACCCGTCACAGCAATTATCAACCTCTTCTCCATTTTGCTTGGGAACTAATGTTTGGTCCGAACCAATAGGCTTGTTCGAGATGCATTGGTGCTGAGCAGACCGACAGTGTATGACAAAGTACGGCGAGAGCGACTGGAGAACAAACAACTATTTATGCTTTTGAATCCTTTTTGAATGGTTAAAGTTTACACCAGGGACGTGCACAGACATTTTGGGGGGCAGGGGCTCAAGTGGAAAAAGAGGGCACTTCTCATAATTAATTAATTTTAAAAAAAAAAAAAAAACGGCCTTCACAGGGTTTCTACAGGTTTCATCAAAACATGCACACTCAGAGTGAGGGTTTAAACTTTGATGTGTTCTCCTGTGTTAGCGTAGATTTAACAATGATAACATGCAATGCTGTATTATAATTTTTAGAAAATTGTCTAATGGAATGCTCCACTTCTGGTATTGACAGCCCTACAGATATCTTTACCATGGTTCAAAACGCAATGCATAGCATATTAAAATAACTGAAATTATATGACATAAATTGCATTAGTATCAAAGCAGGCAGATGCTTTGCTGGTGGACAAATTATTAACGTGGCGTTAAACACGTATAAATACTCTCACCCTTCATTAGCCAAAACTTTGACATGTTTGTAAACATACATAGGCTACCTGAAAGTGATGCATGGGATTCATCTTGGGCTTTTTTCTTTTTCGCTTCTCGTCGTCAGACACACAGCTGTTGTCTTTTCCCGGGCATAGTTGTCAGAAGTTGTCAGCCAGCAGCAAACACGAGATGGGGCGGGGCGTGCGTGAGTGCGAGAATGAATGGCGTTTCAAGGAGGGAGGGCATCTGAACTCGACAAAGCCGACCTGATATATAGTGTTTTGTTTTTTTTTATTTTTTTTTTTATTCAGTAAATATATTTGTTTGACAGGGAAATTGTGGGCAAACAGTATTATATATTAATTTATTAAAAAAAAAAAAAAAAGCACCCCATAAAAAAGGGCACTTTCTCTCGAGGAAGAAAAAGGGCAGGTGCTCAAGCCCCCTTTTATGTCTATGTGTGCACGTGCCTGGGCTGCGTTCAGCCCTGACAAAACGTTGCAAAACGTTTTTTTTAAACGGAAACGGTGGTGCGTTGAACACCCTGTTCTGATGACGCAAGAGTTGCAACTATGGCAGCTGAGAAGACCATTCTGTGTGTTCTTTTTGAAGATTTTTCGGAGCCTGATGAAATCAGTATAAATACGTGATTAATACTGCAAAATACGCTCGATGTTACAGTCACTGCCCTTGCCGTTCAGAATAAAAGAGAACACATTTGTAAACGACTTTACTTGGACCCATTGTGCGAGCTGTCTCTTTAATCTCGCGTGGTTATACATGCTGCTGCTGATTGGGCTGACATTTTTGACACACCCGCCAAACAAGAGAAAACCTATCTCAAACCCGTTGCACACTGTTTCCAGAAAACATGTCGTTCAACCCGGAAACCGTAGCAAAACGTTGCACACCGGTTTGAGCTTGAACGTGCCCCTGGTTTACACGACTGTGTTCTCTGGAATCCTCTCAAGTGGAGGACTTCTACATTTCGATTTGGTCTCCGCCGAACCGTATCATAGCTCATTACCATAAAGTTGCCCTGACTTCAACTTTCCTCGACGCCCACACCGTCCAAGACGCGCCGTGCCGCTGTTCGCCGCTGGCTCACATTGAATATGAATGACTTCTAGTCACTTTGACGCTCCTGCCAACGGCAGTCTGAACGCACCGTAAATCACCTGTTGAAACATTGAAAATACAGCTGAAATGTAACGTCAACATAAAACAATGTTGCCATCTGATGTACCAAGTTGGTGTTGAAACAACATTAATATTTCAACACTTCGTATTTCAACAAATTCCTGACCACTTCAAAAATTTGGGGGAAACCTTTTAAAATATAAATGATACCTTTTTAGATGTTGAGTCCATTTCTTTTAATTAACAGTTTAACAATCAATGACAAAGATATAAAATCATTCAAGTGACAAGTTTCTTGAAGAATAAAAGCTTAGTTTTTTTCAATAAGAGAGTATTTAAAGCTGCAGAATTGGTTTAGACTCTTTAAATACCACAAAATAGCCATGTCAATCACTTCTCAAACACAATATGTGATTGACGATTGAGAAGTTTTTTTGTTTGTTTGTTTGGTTTTTTTTGTGATTGTGTTTCAGTGGGAACAGGCTAAACTGAACGGAGATCAGTTACATTCCTCAAATTTAATAGTGATTCAGGAATATGAATGATTACCTGATGAAGCAGTAATCATGGAACAGGAGTTAAAGCACAGGATAGCATCAAATCCTAGGTCAGGTGATTATGCTGTTGACTACAACTCAATGTATAATGTCACCATTAGGCCTATCAGAAGGGTGCTTCTCATTTTTTTTTTTAATTGTCCATCCTCATCTGCCTTCACTAAAGGAAAAAAAGGCAAGGTGCTCTGCAAGCATTGAGTAATAGATTCAATATGGGCTATGTGTGAAGTATGACATTCTTGCTCACGTTCATGTCACTTCAAGAAATCTGTTAAATGTTGTTAGGAATTTCCTGATTAAAGTTCTAATAAACATTACTAAAGCAAGATGCATTTTTTTTTTAAGAATGTAGAAAAAGTGGATGCTTTATTCAAATACTTTAATACGTTTTTAAATTTAATGTATCTCATTGCAGTCAGTAACAATACAAATCAAACGCAAATAACAAGCACGCAAAACAAAGGAACAGAGAAATAAGGTAGATGCACCATTGTTTGAAATTTTTCTGGAGAAATCATGTCAGTATTTCAGGTGGTTCAACAAACAAGGCTTCTGTATAAGATGCACCTGTGCTTTCTCTCTAATGAGGAAGCATCAATTAGACTACTGAGAAGTGCACATGCGAAAACCAAAATGGGCGTTTACCGATCAGTGGCCATTTTCAAACTACAATGGATGTTTTTCAGTCATTTTTCAACAGACTTGTTAAAATCATGAAGTCCCACCCCTAAACCAATCCCCCAGTGGATTAGAGCAAATCGGTTAACGCGATTGAAGATGGTGGTTTGAAAACAAACCACTGATTGGGAAACACCCACTAGTGTTCTGCAGAGATACATACCTGCATGATCTTGTGTTCATCAACTACAAATCACTGTTAGTTCAATGTCACTGTCTCCACCCATGTGTGTTGTTGGCTTTCATCAAAATTTCAATGCTGATCCAACCCACTTTAAACATTGAAATGTCAATCTCAACCAAAATGATGGTTTGGATCAAAACTCACATTGTATCAATGTCACCATGCTATCTGGGTTAGATCTGATTTCAGTGTAAAGGCAAAAGGATTCGATTAATATAAAACAATGTCCTCCTTATCACCATGCAGCATATTTCTCTTCAAGCAGAGCCCTGAATGACTGTAAGATATAATATTCACACAGCTCAAGTTCTTCCTGTTAATGACCTTCAATATCCTTTCACAGAACTGTACATTCCTGACCATTGTTCTTACTGTCTCAAGCTACTGCTTTTAAATGGTGCTCCAAATGCAAAACACCTGACTGTAAACTGTACAAATGAATAAAAGGGTGTTTAGGGAGGTCTGACCACCATAATTAAGATTTGAACGCCACCAAAGTAAATCTAAACAAAGTTAGGGGGTCCTAAATGTACATTACTTAATATAATACAATACAAAATTTAAACTAACCACATACATTAGACTACAAGTTAATCTACATATCTTCACCTGTATTATATAAATATGAACATATATTCGTCTAAGGAGGTAACCATAGCAACAATATCCTGCTTACACATTTTTTTTTACAATAAGATGGAACATGTAAAAAAAACTATAAATCCTATTATTTTTTAGATTTATTATGCATTTACTAAAACCATTCAAATTAACGTGTTAACACAAGCGATTAATTAAACGTTTAACAGTATTATTTTTATTAATGCTGTCAACACATTTAATCAGTTTGACATCAAAACCTTTTTATTCTGTTCTGGGTGATTTCTAAAAACTAATCTGAAACTTCTGAGCTGATTAGAACCAATCAGAGTGCCAGCGCAAGTTTCATACACACAAAGTCATTAGGACAATATTCATTTATCAGTAAATGATTGAAAAAAACAAAAAAAAACAAATACTTTTTGTTGTTTAAATCAAACCTAAAAAGGCATTTGACACAAGTAAAATAATATACAGGCTTTGTATAACGAAACTGGTAGCACTTTACAATAAGGTTCCATTTTTTTAGCATTATGAACTAACAATGAAAAATAATTTGGTATCAATTAATAGACTGTCTGCTTAATTCCTGCTAGCACTTTTTTTTTATGCTCCCCAACAGACTACTGGCTATAAGTAACTTTTCAAGTACATGCCAACTTATTCTACTATCTCAAATGAGAGTTAGCAGACATGTAGGTGCAGCGTTACTTATAGTCAACAGAATGTCTAAAGGGGACCATCAAAATAAAGTGTAACCAATATTTCTGAAGTATTTATTACATTTCAACATTTACTAATACATTATTAAATCAAAAGTTGTATTTGTAAATATTTAATGGACCTGAGCTGACATGAACTAAAAATGAACAGGTGTATTTATCTGTAGATTAATAAATCCTGTAACAAATTACTCATTGTTAGTTAGTTTTATTTAATGCATTAACTATCATTATTTGTTATAGAACCTTATTGTAGAATGTTACGGTAAAATTTAATTGCCAATAAAGCAAGTGAAAGTGTTCATAGTTGCAAAATTGAACTTTCATGTTTATTTAGTTGACTTTCTTTAAAAAGGAGCTGAATGCTATATGAATATAAAAATTTGGATTTGCATACCAGAAATATACAGCAAAAGTTTTTGTGTGTTTTCAAAATGATTGCAGGCACTCAGCCCACTCTGAAAGTTATCCTATAATTTGCACAATGAATAAGACATACATTTTTCTGTTTTCAGGCAGGCTGTTAATGGAACCAATCTCTGCTGAGGCCAAAATATCAAAGTGTTGCCAGAACATGAGACATTGTTCCACTTGTGTGATTTCTAACTAAAGGGGAAACTGAGCCATACCCAGTTAGAGGAGAACAAGGTTATTACCTTGACAATGTTCTCCGTGACAATCTGCAATCTGCTGGCATTTCTCTGGGACATCTGTTTCAGCCAAAATAAATGGAACATTATTATGCATGGTAGAAACACTCACGTTGCCACTGATTTGCCACTGATTAGAACAAAGGGCCTTTGACAGATTGCATTCTGGGTGTGGAAGAAGACTCTGTTGATCTAGGCAGAGAGTGAGAGATTCTCACTGAAGGCTTTCATTTTGTAAACTAAACACTTCTGGGAACAGACCAGTCATCCTGGGTCATAACGGGGCATCTCCTCAGGGAGTGGAGAGTGGACTTGACCACTTTTGGCCTCTCTATACATGACTGAACTGTTCAAATATGAACTGGTTTTGACCCGCGCTGTGGATGGCTAAAAACCGTCAGACTTGCTCAGATGACTAATTGACTTGTCATCTGACACAATGAGTGAGACTTTGGTCTTTGTGTGTTTCTCTGGCAATCACAAATAATGTGGCACCATTGTGTTGATTCACTGACCTCATCATAAACTGCTCATTTCCCTGATCTACAACTGTTTGGATACACAAATGAATGTTAGTGATGACTGGCAGCCATTAAATGCACCGGGCACAACAGGGCCATGTTAGCCACATGAGAAAACCTACCACATTGTATGCTATCAATTTAGGTAGCTGTCAGTCTTGAAGCTGTTGTCATGGTGACAATAATACACTCTCATGCAATGTAATCATGGTTCATTACCAGTGATTCTACAATGCTGTGATAATGACCAGGTGTGTCTTCTTACCTTTTTCCCCATTATCAGAGCAGCAATACAATATGATCGAAAGGGCCAAATAATTAGTCTGTAAGGTGTGTGTGTATATATATATTTTATGCAATTTAATCGCACATCAATTTTGCAATTTTGGCTGAGAAATTACCCCAGTCATTATTGTGTAAAGTCATTATTGTGTAAAGCATCAAATAGACATTACAAAAAGTAGCTTCAGAAAGAAATATTTTATTTGATTCAATGTAGAATTTATTACACATGAACTTTTGGACTATGAGGTTGAGTAAATGATGACTGAATTTTCATTTTCGGACTATACCTTCTAATTTTTTTATTACAGTTTTTTCCAACTGCTTACACACAAAATCTTTTCATGTCACACGATTTTTGAAACCTCTCAATCATAGTGCAAACCTACACACCAAATCTCCAAAACCATAAGCTAGTACTCAGCCTTTGACTCAGTTTTCAATTGCATAAAACACTTTTTTCAAAACACTACACACAATTCTCTACCTAAAACACAAAAATCTAACAGGAAGTGACTTGCTTTCATTTTCCAAACACAACCAATCAAAATGCTACACTTATTCACCAGGTCACACACACACACACACACACCCACACACACACACACACACACACACACACACACACACCTACACACACACACACACACTCCTCACAGGTGCAAACACTAATTGCTTAACTGATCACTAACCAATCACTGCTTTACTGCAGTATAGGCCTATAAATAGATCAAAGGTCAGATTATCTGTTTTGAACAATGGATGCCAACAATGGACAGAGAGCAAGAGGAGTAGGAGTAGGAGGAAGAAGAAGAACAAGAGGAAGAAGAAGAAGAAGAAGAGGACAAGGACGAGGGCGAGGGCAAAGAAGACAAGGAAGGAGAGCCATCTCTGATGAGATTAGGGCAACACTTGTTAATCATGTGATTAACCACGGTTTGACCATGAGAGAGGCTGGACTGAGAGTCCAGCCCAACTTGAGTTGATTTACAGTGGCATCCATAATTCGAACCTTCAGAAATGAGAACAGGTATGCAACTATCTAATTTATTATAATTTATTATAGACTATTTTAGCCTTACAGTAATGTACAGTAAAATACTTCTGACTGCATAGTATTGCATAAACATTTGTAACTCTAAGCCATCCATTTACTGCACTGCATTGAATGAGGATGGTTATCATGCTGTACTACCTTCTTTTTTTGTAAATTGTTTACAGTTCTTATGCTGAACACATACTGTGTTTCAATTCTGTACAGAGTGGAAAGGCAAAGACATTATGGAGGATGAGGACGCTTGTTTACAGATGTACAAGAGACTGCAATTATAAATATGGTTTTGGCCAACAATGCAATTAGGATTCGAGAGATAAGAGAGCATATCTTGAATAATGACACCATATTTAACAACATCAATGCTGTAAGCCTGTCGACCATACAACGCATCCTCCAACGGCACCAAGTGACGATGAAACAACTTTACAAGGTGCCATTTGAAAGAAACTGTGACAGTCAAGAATCTGCGACATGACTTCGTAGAGGTATGTATGCAACACTACTTCCAGCACTTCAGACATACCATATTTACTCATCTGTGTATCCTTTTGTCTGTTACAGAGAGTATTGGAGATGGATGCCCATGTAATTCGCCATGAATTTATTTATGTGGATGAGGTTGGCTTCAACCTCACCAAAACCAGGCGCCGCGGAAGAAATGTAATAGGACAGAGGGCAATTACCAATGTCCCTGGACAGTGTGGGGGTAATATAACTATGTGTGCTGCCATCACTCAAAACGGGGTCCTCCATCACAATGCCACACTGGGTCCGTACAATACCGGCCATATGCTCACTTTTCTTGATGCAGTTTACAGAATGCTTGTCCCTGATCCAGATCAGGAGCCTGCTAGATTTGTGGTTACATGGGACAATGTTAGTTTTCACCGGGCTGTTCTGGTCCAAAACTGGTTTGCCACCCATCCACAATTTGTAGTTTTGTACCTACCCCCATATTCACCTTTTCTAAATCCGATAGAGGAATTCTCCTCAGCCTGGCGCTGAAAAGTGTATGATCGCCAATCCTATGCCCGCATGCCGCTTCTCCTGGCAATGGAGGACGCATGTGGGGACATAGAGGTTGCCTCTGTTCAAGGTTGGATACGCCCTGCTAGGAGATACTTCCCTCGATGTTTGGCAAGAGAAAACGTATCTTGTGATGTGGACGAAGTATTGTGGCCAGACCCAGCCCGGAGAAGAGATGAAGCGTAGCTTTGCACTGGTGACTGCCCTCCCCTCACCAGTTCCTGGACTGCTCCCCTGGGACCCCCCCACACACAGTTGTGTTCTTTACTGTATTTTAAAGAATATACTTTTGGTTTACATATGTTTATGATTTTGTTGTATGCTACTCTATACAACAGTAATGTTTGGCCTAATACTTTTTGTTTCTACATTGCATTGGTGTTTACAGTGTACTTGTTACCCCTCTCAGCAGAATAATTTCACTGTAGAACATTGTATTGAAATGTAGATCTAAGTCTATGAAAGACCAAAGAGCTTTAGATTTAGAACAACAGTGTTTACATGGTATATCCAAACATTTACTATTATGAAAGAAGTGTTTGGCATTTAATGCAAATGCTTCATTCTGACATGTGTTTATGGCATTTTGAATGCAGTGTTACATTTTGAAGGAGATGTGAGGCATTTTGCATTTCGTGTGTGCAGTTTTGGAAATTGTGTGTCATTCAATTCATTCAAACAGCTGATTCATTCAGGAGTGAAGTAAATGGTTCTCTTCAGGCTTGTTGGACTTGAAGCAGTGCTACACAGACCGATGGATGTATGACAAAGTACTGCGAGAGCGATTAGAGAGCAGAGGGCTCTGTTTGCTTTTGAATCGCTCTCGCTGTACTTTGATGTCATACACCGATCGGTCTGTGTAGCACTGCTTCAAGTCCAACAAGTCTTTTATGAATGGTCTACTGAATCATTGGTTTCACTCGGTTCGTTCAAAACATGGATTCAGAAATGAAACACTGCTGTGCATTGCACAGAGATGAACAGTTCTGCTTTGTCTTTATATTTTCATTGGCAAAACTGAACAAAATAGACAATATTGTGTCTAAAGTAACACAATATTAACTTCTTATTTACTGAACTGTTGTATAAATCAGTATTGCATTTGCACTTGTTATATAAGCTATGGGACAAAAACAGCACTTGTGTAATATTGCACTCGTTACTCGTGTGATATTGCTTAACTCATATGATCTAAATATGAGACAAAAACTCATACAGGGGCATTTTTGCCCTCATATCTTTAATTTTATGGACTTTCTGGCAGTGAGTTGTTGCCCTGCATCATATTCGTCATCAATCAACTGTAAAATGTCAGATGAACTACATGTCTGGGACGGGGCAAGTGCGTAAAATGCGTTAATTTTAATACGCTATTTTTTACCGTAATTAATTAATCTAATTAACGTGTTAAATTGACAGCCATAATATATATATATAACCTTTCATTGAAGTAAACCAATTAAAGTTGTGTGTGTGTAGGCAAAAGTTGTGTTTGGAAATTCTGCACTTACAGCACCTGTTAGCAGAAACAAACTAGATGTTTCAATTCATACCTCACATTTTCTTTGGTTTGCACAAAAAGTCTCATCTGAAAAATAATTACATAGCATCATCTTAAAATAATTGAATCATTCTCAGATTTGAAATATATGGTGAGACTTGTGTCTTTAGCTTCAGCGACTTTCTAGACTCTAAAGGTTTCCTTCTGAGAAATGTGCCAAATCTGCAACACAGATTCCCAATAGTGTGCACTCTAGCGAGTTCGGTTGTTTAGCAAAAGTACAGCAAAACAGATTGTTGATGAATTCCATTTCACAGCCCATAAATGTAAGGTGAGGAGAGACTGACTTATCAAACATATACAAACACTGCCCCCTTCACTGAACAAACATACTGTAGCCTATACTTAGGCCTTTGTTAAAATCACATTATTACAATACAATACAGACACTTTTCAGGGGTGATGGAACAAATAAATATCTATAAACAGAATGTGATATTGTCACTTGTGCCATAGTCTTAGGTGAGAACTCATACAGCGACCGTGTTTACTTTAAAGATATGACAACATTCAAACAATCCCCACAGACAAACATGTCATTGGGGTTATGAAGTGGATAGTCTCGCGTAGCCAGACGTTCAGACTGATGGCAGAAGGTCTGCACTCTATCGCAGCTTCCATTGGCCAGGGACCGCCCAAGAGGACATTTGACTGACCAATCACAGTTCGTTTTGTTCTGCGTCATGTTTAGGGGTGTGGAAATGTAAAGTTTATGTCCCTACAATAACAGACTGGCGTGCATCTAATAAATGATTCATTCAAGAATGTTTAAGTTTACTGCAAGAATGGAGCAGCGAACTTCACATACTTTCGAAAATCCAGCGTTTAGTTGATCCTGGTAAGCATTCACTGTCACAGTGTCACGTATTTGTTTCCAGGCGGACCGTTAAAGAACGCGACACACACGTCTCCCAGACATCCTGTAGAATTCAACCAACCAGATGATGACTTCGAAAATCCTGAAGTGTTTCCAGTTAAGTGTGCCCAGTGGCGTAGCAAGTCAGTCCCGGGACCATATGCAAAAAAATTTGTACGGGCCCCCCTAACCCCGCCCTCCATTGAAGGGATATTTATAGACGTTCACTGTAGCGTATAAAAAATACCATACCAAACAATACCATAAAAAACTACTGCATGCAAACACAAACAATCTTGGCACGGCGGCCCAAAATGTAAAAACACAAAACTACTCCGGGCCTTTCTTTCAGCAAATTCATTCATGATGTCCCTGGTGTTTAATTCACGGCTTCGTGCATTCGCGATGGAAAGAATAGCCAGTCCTGATAGTCTGTTCTGCGACATGGTGCTCCGCACATAATTTTTGATGAGCTTCAGTTTTGAAAAAGAGCGCTCCGCTGAAGCAACAGTAACAGGGATAGTAAGAAAGAGAACTAAAACGGTGCACATGTCACTGAAGCTAGATGTAATAGAGTTGTTCTCAACAATCAAAAAACTGGCCAGATCTTGAACTGTAGTCATCCCAGAGATTTGTCTTTTAAAGGCTACACGGAATGCGATCAATTGTTGTGGAAGGGCTGGAGACAAGTCTTGGTTGTATCTCTCCACTAACCTCTGTGTCCACTCGTATATAGCGTTCTTCTCCTCAGTTGCAAGTATGTGCGGCTGGACCACTCTGAACAAATCGGCAACTGATCGCAAAGCTGAAAATCGCCGACTCAGCTGGGAAATGATGATGTCTAGGCAAGCATTAAATACATTTACCTTAAAGTAACTTTCAGCATCAGCCAGACGCTCGTCCTGACAGAATTCATCGAAATGGCGCTTTGCCCTTCTAATTCTTTCATTTTCAAAGGTTTGTTTCACTCCCCACTTCTCAGCCATGAATTCTGCGGTTGCTTTTGCCTCCTCGAAATTTTCTCTGAACCTTGTCAACTCCGCGATGGCAGTGTCAAGTAACTCTGTAGCTTTATGAAGGTCAGCATCCTTTGCCTGAAGCATTTTTGAAATGACATTGATCTGTTCCAGGACTTCACTTTGAAGGACTATAATAAAAACAAAGTCAAATCTTTCCATCAGCCTTATCAAAGCCATGGCCTCGTTGAGCTCATCTGCCTTTTTACTGGTAAGTGAAATGTTGGTCAGGGCCTTCAACACCTCAACATATCTGTATCTGACTGCAGACACAGCATCATTGCACAATGCCCACCTAGTAGCGCACAGTTTTTTCAGCATGACACCCGGAGTGAGTTTTTCAGTCATCTCAACCAATACATTCCACCTCTTTATACTGTGCGCAAAAAACACGTACAATTTTTCCATGGTGTTGTAAAACTTTGTCAGCTCTGTTATTGACTTGACTGAATCATTGAGGACCAGATTTAAGTTATGGGCAGCGCAGTGTACATATGTTGCATTTGGCTGTCTCTTCTGTATCCTTGCCTGAACTCCCGTGTATATGCCGCTCATATTCGCGGCACCATCAAATCCTTGGCCACGGCATTTTGAAATATCGAGACCTTTTTCCTCAACCGAACATGTAATTTCGTTGGCTATTGTGCCTGCGGACGAGTCAGGTATTTGCAAGAATCCCAGAAAAGACTCGTTGATTTTCACAGCCATTGCAGCACCCTGGCTATCTCTCTCTATGGTTACATACCGAAATATTTGACTCATCTGATCCACTTTAGATACATCTTGAGTCGTACCCATGATCACTGAGAAAAACGGCGCGGCCTTAATTTCACTGATAATTTCTTTCTGGACAGTCTCAGAGAGTATACCTATAAGTTCATTTTGGATTTCTGGGCTGAGATACTTAACGGAACCAGCAGGGCGACTGAGCAGCTCCTTCAAATATGGATCATACTTGGCCAGTAGGTCGATGATGGAGAGAAAATTACCTTTGTTGACACTTTCATTGTTTTTGAAGTGTCCCCGAAATGCAAGGTTGTTTGATGCCAGAGTTAAAGTGACATTAATGATCCGGTCATGAACCTGCCTCCAAAAATTAACTTGTTCACGGATTTGCTGTTCTGACGCCTCATCAATAGTACCATGCAGACGCCACTGATCATAAACACTGCTGCTACATGGCACTCTGCGCTTTCATGCCTGGAAATTTTATTTGACAGGGTCTGCCATGTTCTAATCCCTTGTGTCCATGCCACGTTGTAGCTTTTGTGACTGCGGTCTGCAAATAACCAGCATGGTTCACAATATGCAGCGTCAAGCTTAGGCAAGTAACACAGCCAAGATCGCGGTAGCTGAATACCAGCTTTTGTTGTGGTGGAGTAAAAACTGGTCGAAAAGCACCGGTCTCCTTGCAATGGATCTCGAGGAAATGGACCGGGGGGTTTGCATGAACCTTGTGACACAATAAAATGCTTTACTTGCCCATCTGTTAGTGTGTCTGGATAGTGTCCATTATCTGTTGTGTAACTCGCTGACATATTTCCCGCCGAATATCCAGCTTTTGGCTCGTCTGCGGCTGCTTCTTCACTTCCCGACTCTTGGAACCTCATCAAGCTGTCAGCTGCATTGTTGTTCTCATCCAAAGATGTGCAACTGCTAATATTAGCTGACAAAACTTCCCTCTCACCTTCAACATCAGTGTCATTCGCACTAGGTCGGCACAAAAAACTGTCTATTTTGGGTAGTTTTTGTGTCGCGAATAACTTTTCCACCCTCTCTTTCATCTTTAAGGCCCCACTTTTATGTATTTGTCCATCGTTTAAAGCTGTTAGCTAGCCACTAATCTCTCATCACACAGTGTTGTTTTTTTTTTTGTTGTTGTTGTTTTTTGGCATGGCAATGCAGCGTTTGCACGCAATGCGGCGTCATTTTAAAAAAATGACGGCACGTAGTTCTACCGCAGCCGCAGGGTGCAAAAAATAACAAATGCACACAAAAAATGACAGAGAAATGAGAAATTACGGAGAAACAACAAATTACTGCTCATGACATGCATGCAAAAAAATATATTTATTGTGGCCACGAATTAAAAATTCATTCCCTCGCTCCCTTGGGCGGGCCCCCAATCAGCCCGGGCCCATTTGCATGTGCATACCCTGCATGCCCAGACGCTACGCCACTGAGTGTGTCATATGCATCAAACGTTCAGCCAACGGTCCGGTCTGAGACTATGAAGTGGGCATCCTCTTTCAAAGGTTTTGTCCAGTTAGTTTATGGGTGGGTATATATTATATATAGATATTTGTGTGCGTGTGCGTTTGTAGGACATATTTAAAGTATTTTTTGTTCTCAGAGAACATCGTTATGATAATCACTTTTAACAAGTTTCAAACATGTTGTAGATGGAATTAAGAACCTAGCCAGTGTACTTTCTTAAAGATGAATATATATTTCATCCTTACCCAATTGCATTTGTAAAAGGAATACTACTTTACAAATTAATTTGCAGTGTACTAAGTTTGTGCTTGATGGAAGCATGAAATAACTACATTAACAGTGTATTTTCAGTTAGTACATAGACATGGCAATGCATACTTATGACATAAATGTATTTTAAATACAATTAAGTATATTTATTTTTCACTAGGGTAGTTATTGTTAAACCATCTAGGAAAGAAAAGAGATTTATTTCTAGCAGTTATATCAGCGTTGTTTCAAAGGAGAACTTTGTGCAGGGAAAAGCTATGGACAAAACACAAGAAGTCATTGTTGATAAGGAAATGGGTAACATGCCAGGCAGCATGTTTAGTTTAGTCAGATTTCATGTCGTGTTGAGGTATTGCAAGTTCAAGCTCTTATTTGGCAGTTGCCCATTGTTGCTCTCTAACTTGTTGGGACAGTGGCAGTGCACAACTGACTACTGGTTGACTAGATTTGTTTATTTTAATATGCAACACATTGAAAGTTTGTTAAGATCTGGAGCTTCTTGTTGCAGTCTTAAAACATCAATGGCCAATGTGCGTCTTTAAGTATACGCTTGTCAGTTCTCAGCTTCTTTGCAACATGCAAGATTAATGATTTACGTGTTCATAAAACTCAGAGCTTGGTTTAGCGGATATAGGTCTTGCATGTGTCTATAATTTACAGCCTCTACTGCAACTTTCTTTGATCATCTTCTCTGATACAAGCTAAGTGAACATTCCACCATGAAGAATTCTCCTAAAAGTGGAATGACTTCCCGGAAAGCTTTATCTCTGCTTAAGCGTGCTTTCCTCTTTCTTCACAGCATGGGTCATGTTATCTTACTTTAACAATAAATGCACTGCGTTGTTTATGATGCACAATATGTCACAACATGCAATTGGACCAGGATCCCTAATGCTACTGTATGTTGTTCATTTTCTTCCATGTTTTTCTACTAAGTAAGAGAGCTGCCACAAAATGTTTGCTAACTGTAAGCCCACTGTTTGAAATTCAGATGGCAGAATATCCTATCACATGATGGCACAAATATAATTGGCCTGTTTTAAAACCCATTTAGCTGCTAGTGGCGAGTATTTTAGGCATTTTAGTCATTATAGGTGATGTGAAAGTTTAGAAAGGTAGCTAATTTAATAGTGCTATCTTTTAAGATACCTCATTTTAGTGAGCGTGAAAAAAATATCCCAACGGTTGATGAAGTAAAAATGTATAAATAATATGTTTATATTAAGTAATTTATGTTCTAATATTGTCTGAAAAATATAGGCAGTATTAAAATAATACATTTCAGTCAAAATAAAAAGTTATAATTATGTCTGTGCTATGTATTTTATTATCTTAAGTAAAATGTTACATGGGTCTCCTGTGTGGAGTGCTATTTGCGGGTTGTGCATATGCTGCTTGTATTTTAATTTTTTTTATTTATTTCCCCACCACCATTTATGTCATTTTGAATTTGAATGTAATTGGATGCTTTTTAACTTTGAGTTTTGAGCTTTGGAAAGGCGCTATATAAATATATATTATATTTGCATGCCAAATCAGTCACTTATGAGGTTTCATGACAATTAGTACGGAAGATGCCTATATTTTAGAAGCCAGATGCTTATGTAGGCATAGGCAGAATGGCAGCTCTCTAGATTTTAGAAGAGAGCTAATAACAATGTTATTATTGGCTTATTCACCATTGTTTTCTTCATTCTGTTGTCAAATTACAGAGGGATTAGGGTACCTGAAGTCACACAGATGTTTGTAGCCACTGGGGTTCTCTTGATTCACAAGATACTCCACTTCATCACATCTTAGTCTTAAATCAAATCAGCGATTCACCGTCCCATCTCAAAGCTGTTCAGTGTCGTGTTTTCATTTTGCAACAGAACCCTCACTCAGAATTTCACCAGTAAATTACATCTCCAGGCTCAATCAAATCAATATTACAGTGGAAACAATCACTCTCTGCCACAAAGCATGTTTTAT
Source organism: Mylopharyngodon piceus (assembly GCA_039654765.1). Lineage (NCBI taxonomy): Eukaryota > Metazoa > Chordata > Actinopteri > Cypriniformes > Xenocyprididae > Mylopharyngodon > Mylopharyngodon piceus. Next base: position 16,706,820 of record CM077439.1, read on the forward strand.
TCAGTCTGCCGCTGCCTAACGGGGCTCTCAATGCCCCTTGAGCTGTCAGAGATGGGAAACCTAAAACACCCACAGTGCATCACCCTTTCCCTCAGTAGCACAACATGTGACTTATTCATATGTGTAAATCATGTTTTATACAATATGACACTGCAGGGCCATTTTGGTGAAATAAAACATGAACATGCTTTATTATATAAGATAAGTACTTTTGGCTGTTAGCGTGAATATTGTTTTTTGTAATGTTCTTGAGATTACGATGAACTAAATTACCTTTGGGTTAAACAAACTAGATGTGTGCCTGACCCTGCTGAAAAGGCCATTAGCACGCTCTTTCTCATGTTACTGGGATATTCAGAGCACAACATATGCTGCAGGAAAGTGTGCCATTCAGAAGTGAATTGTTGAAATAAAATTTCCTGAATTTAAAATGATGTAGCAGACAGGATGCAGAACTGAAATTTGTATATAAACATACAGAATAAGAATTAAAAAGAAATTCATATAACTGTATAGCAAGACTCTGAATGTTGGATTTACAAAGCATTGTTTGAAAGTTTTGAAAAAGTGTTGAAGTTTGATAAGAACGATAGATTCAACAAATTCCAACACATGAATGCGGGATTTGTGCAACAAACTTCCATATTCTGTAAAACAGGTTGCATCAGGTCTTTTGTAACCTATGTGCTAAATTAATGGAGCTGTTTTACTCAAGATGTCTTCAAAGGAGCGAGCAAAAATGAGCATTACCAATGTCCATCACATAGGTTGACAAAAGTTCTTCTCACTTACATTTGGATATTAAAGGGTTAGTTCACCCAAAAATGAAAATTCTGTCATTAATTACTCACCCTCATGTTGTTCCACACCCGTAAGACCTTCGTTCATCTTCGGAACACAAATTAAGATATTTTTGATAAAATCCGATTGCCAGCAAGATAATTAACACTTTCAGATGCCCAGAAAGCTACTAAAGACACATTTAAAACTACAGTGGTTCAACTTTAATGTTATGAAGCGACAAGAATACTTTTTGTGTGCCAAAAAACAAAATAACGACTTTATTCAACAATATCTAGTGATGGGCGATTTCAAAACACTGCTTCATGAAGCTTCGAAGCTTTACGAATCTGAGAATCAGTGGTTCGGAACGTGTTATCAAACTGCCAAAGTCACGTGATTTCAGTAAACGAGGCTTCGTTACGTCATAAGTGTTTCGAAATTTCAGTGGTTCACCACTGGGGGGCGTGACTTTGGCAGTTTGATACATGCTCCGATTCGAAACAAAAGATTCGTAAAGCTTTGAAGCTTCATGAAGCAGTGTTTTGAAATCGCCCATCACTAGATATTGTTGAATAAAGTCGTTATTTTCTCTTTTTTTGGCGCACAAAAAGTATTCTCGTCGCTCACTGAGCCATCGGATTTCATCAAAAATATCTTAATTTGTGTTCCGAAGATGAACGAAGGTCTTACGGGTGTGGAATGACATGAGGGTGAGTAATTAATGACAGAATTTTCATTTTTGGGTGAACTAACCCTTTAAAATCAAATAAAATGGCAACAATATAAAGAAATAGCTAGGTTTGCTGATTACTTTAAAAGTCCAAAGCTATCACCCCAGGTGAAAAAAAGTATACTTGAATGCATTAAAAAATAATTAAATACAAGCAAGTACATGTAGTACATTCTTATTTTTTGTGCTAAATAAAATTCTAAAATGTATTCACTATAAATACACTAATTAAATGTATATTTCTACTTCATTAGTAGCCTACTTAAGTGCACTTAAAAAAGTATACTAAATACCACTAATACTTAAATTGATTTTTAGTGCATTGAAATAAAGTATACTACTTATATGCTTTAAAAAATAGTTCAATCTTAGTAGACTTTTATATAGTAATCCTAAGTTTAAATTAAATTGATTTTATTAAAAATATATTACTAATGTACTAGTTATAAGTACATTTCCCCAACTGTGGTACTTAAGAACACTTATATATAAATGCACTAATTAGCACTAACACTTAAATTGATTTTAAGTGTAGTCAGATAAAGTAAACCAAATATACAGAAGTGTTTTAAAAGTGCATTACTTAAAAGTGTGCTATGAACGCTTTACATACAATTTTAGTGGATTTTTATATATACTGTCACTAAGTTCTATCTTAATGGATTTTCATGAAAAATAAAACATGCAGGTTAAATGTATACTAAAATTCACAGTTTAACAGTAAGTATATTTTTAGCATAAAGTACTTAAAGTGCTATATTTTATATATTTTAATGTGGGAAAAAAAGTGCTACTAATGACATACCAATAGTGTACTTGATTGTACTTGTCACGGTTCACAGGTTCACTGGTTCACTGTCTCTCTGTGAGTGTGTGTTGCTGCTGATGAGCTGATCAGCGTCAGCTGGGGCTCCTAATGTCTGTGCATTTTGCCCTGTGTTGTCAGATTATTGGTTTTGTTTGAGTCTCCCTGGCCTCGTTCCTAGTTCATGTTCTGGATTACCTGTTGGACTCTTGTCGGAGGACAGGTTTGCCCATTGCAGTCTCTGCGCTACCAAGAAACACTTTGCCATCTGCACCCACGATGTCTAACCCTTGCTTTCCTGCTGCTATTTTTCTCAATAAACTGATATTTGCTGCATTCGCTATTGAATCCTCCTTATTTCACATGACAGTATTATTTAAAGACACCATTAACATGTAGTTAAGTATATCATATAAAGGGAATATTAACATAGTTACAATACATTTGAAATTAATTATTTAATGTATAAAAATATGTGGGCAATACATTGTAAATACATTTTGTATATATTTATCATATATTATTCTTATATTTTAAATAATTCATAAGTGTATTTTCTATGTCTGATGAGTATATATTTAAAAGTGTATGAAAGATGGGTTCAAGTGTACAAGTGGTAACCAAATACATTTTTTTAATACAGAGAATGTTCATGGTGTCTCAAAATAACACAGTTGAGTACACTTAGATGTTCTTAATATTATCATAAGAAGTACTAAAGAAGAATTTTTAGTATATTAAGTACAAAATAGAGCACTTTAAATACATTATGGAAGCGTACTGAAATAAAGTGTATTTTAATGCACTTTTTTCTTTTGTTCATACTGCTGTTAACACTTTCTCTTACAAGCGGATGCAAAGAAACTGGTTTTCCTGCCTGTTCATGTGATGTTCGGCATAAAGCCTTATTGAAAGAGAAGGTGTGATGGTTACACTTAACACTTTCTGATGGCGAAGAGGAGAACATTTGACATTCATCTACCAGTCAAAATGACATCTTTTCTGAACAGACTACTGACAAAGTTTGACTGGAAGAGGTTAGACTGATATAAGATATAGGGTGTCTTAATGAAAATTGGCAAACAGTTTCTGTTTATATATATTTTGTCTCATGGCTTTCTTTGAGGGATAGCTTACAATACAGTAGATGATACAGTGGTCAGGAGGCATTATGTTTTATGCATGTGTCCTCTTTTCAACCATGTTGACAAGCAAAAGATACTCGGACAAGAATGGGAAACGCTGCAAAGAAACTGGTTTGTCTCACCACCGCTGTGTTCCTATAAATCATACAGAGCTGAGTAGAGAATAGAAAGAGGTTCAACAGCCAATGTCCCTTTTTTCACAGTATATTACATATCAAGTTAGGTGAAAACATTTGGATAATAGCAGAACATTGCACATAGCAGAGGAATTGTTCAGAATGTCTGGGGCAGAATATTTTTATGCTAATTATACCATTTGTTATGGCCATGGCTACTAGACCTGTTTGACTATCAATCATGTTTTGTTGGAGCTCAAATATACAAGAACCCTCTACATTAGGAGAACAGGCTGTTTACCAACCCAAATACCTCATCTGAGGACTTGCTGAAATGACATTACTGATACCATTAATCTTTCATAATTATCCGAGTGAGAGTCTATGCTGAAAACAGTGCCAAAGAGAAATCACCTGTAAACAAACAAAATCAACCCATGGGACTGAAGGTTCGGTTCTATTTGAATTGGCATGATTTATCGCTCTCAGTGTCCTTTCAATCAAGAGGTCAAGGTTTAGCTGGTTAGCATGGCACCATCTGGGTGCAAAAAGCATCTTTCTCCATTGATGGCTAATCAAAATTGGCCACGTCTGATGAAATAAAAGGTTTTGCAAGCAACATATAAATCATACATTTTTTTATAGTAGATGTTTTACCAGTCTACTATTTTCTTCTTTTATAAATTAGAAAAAAAAGAAAAGAAAAAAAACCTGAAAAATCATATCCTTCTAAATGTAGGATAGCCTCTCATTTGTCTTAAATCCCAAAATGTAAGGTGTTTAATAAATTTATTGTGCTATTTCAAATATTAAGCATTAAAACATACAAATACTAGCTACATATAATACATATTACTGCTACAATATTTTACAATGGCATTTCTAGCAACCATCATTGAGATGAATGAGAATGCTAACAGATAGCCTCTCCAAGTATTACAGATGTCCTTGCTAACAACAACAGCTCAAGATAAATCTCACAGTTCCTTTAGTCCAAAAGGAACTGTAAAATATCCTCACTGTCCAACAATCATAATTATCCATTTAGTAAATTCTACCATTCAGGATATTCAAGTGTCCAGTGGTAATGAAAGGATGAGAAGTGTCTTATGTAAAGTAGGTGATTTAACAGCCTCTGTTTAAGTTTGACCTTCGGGAATGCAGTGAAAAGGCTCTTAGCTTGGCACCGAGAGTGAGAGCGTTGCTGCACCACTTTCCTGCACATTTAGCCTTTCTATTCAGCCATTAGATGGAAGTCTGGGCCTAAATTCATCATGTGGTTTCTGACAAGGGGCCACCATTGCCAGAGGAGCATAAAGAAGAAGTAAGCTACATATCTAGGAAGATCTGGCTTAATTTGACCCATCAGGGTGGCTGTGGATTTGAAGAAGCCAATTTACACTTATATAGTTAGGGCTGGGAGAGTTTTATATATTGAACTGTGAAATTTAGACGTGGTTTCCAAACCAGTCGCACATTTTGGTTTCCAAACCAGCACCGCACATTTTGTAAGTCTCTCTTTTCTGACACACCCATTTCAGGTCTTGCTGTCTCTACTAATAAGCTGATAAGATGAATCAGGTATGTTAGATATACAATGGCTGCGTCCGAAAACTGGAAAATGCTGCCTTCGGTCATTGCCTGATAGGGCAGCGAGGTAACAAGTCAGCTTCCTAGGTTTTCGGATGCAGCCAATATGTGCAGTGCTGAGGGTGCTCCAGGACTGGTTTGAAAACCACTGGTCTAGACTGATAACATAGTGTTCTCTGTGATGGTTTATTGTTCAGTTATCATTATGCATGTCTTGAGAGAGGTGTTCGATTAGTTAAGTCTGGCTCTGTTAGTCAAGTCTGTTCTGTGATGAAAAGAAAGTGAAGTGCACTGATCTGAAGTAAATAAATAAGCACGTAGTTGCTAAAAAGAACTCTTATGTTTCCTGGTCTTCTGTACACACCACAAACATGCCTCGTAATGGATTTGGCTCCGTACCCCGATGTCCATGTAGCAAATGGACCAAGGGAGATTTAAGCCAGATGCACACTGTACAATTTATAGTACTTTACGACTGTTGCTTGTCAGATTGTATGAGCATGATCCCCCTGTAAGCCATGTTACACTGTGGGATCTCTGCTGTCATTAATGTCAGACTATATGGCAGTTAAGACGTGTTAAAAAAAGACGCATGCAAGAAGACTTGTCCTGAGTTCCACATCAATCCATGACACGATTGGTGACTGCGAGGATTGAAATGGTGGTTAGCAAACAAAAACAATCAAAATCAATGGCTTGTCTTGAAAAGAAAACTGGTAAAAAATGAAGACATTGTGTGTGGAGCAAGTGGTGTTGTCTCACTAATTGCATCATCAGGTTCTGCACTCCTATTGGTTTTTTGATTTGACGGTTGTTGTAGGAGAAGTCACACTACAGGACTGTACGTCAAATCTTCTGACACTGCTACAATTTCGTTAGAGGTAAAATTTGATTGCAATGGTCATTAATCAGCTGTCGGCGAACAAGTGAAACTAGCGATGAAAGACTTCAGATTTTGGCTTAGGATCAGAGGAATCTTTCAGGATTCTCAACATTTGTCTCACACAGCCAAATAGTGGCCAAAATCATACAGTATGAACCCGGTTTTACTCTCCAGGTTTGAGAGCACCAGCAAAAAAGGAATTCGATGATGGCATTTACCAATCAGATGGATGTGTTTACAGATCTAAGAACTTTAAAATCCTTTTAAAGTAAAGCCGGTCATTATGTTGCCCAAACTCACAAGAGCAGTATCCTCTTTGGGATAAACTGTCCATTCTGTTCATAGTGGAATCTCTTAAAATAAAGCCATTCATCATGTTCCCCATTCAATGAACAGATGTAACCTCTTGGGATAAAACCTGCTCACTGCGCTCTCTGATCTAGGACCGGCACTTAGCCTTCGGGATAAAGCAGTTTACTGCATCTCCTGATCTAAGTACAATGGCAACCTTTGGGTATACATCAGTTTATCGCGTTGCCTGATCTGGGAACAGTTTCCGACTGATCCCAATTCAGAGAGCTTGCTTACGCCCCAAACCTCCTGCAAGGCATTCCAGGGAGGCCACTTAGTTCTGACTTAACAGCATGTCCCATTCAGTCCCGCTGTCCTGGAGGACAGCAACATCAAAAGGATGTGCTTTGTTATGTTTATTAAACCATTTTGAAGGGAACATGCGGGTGATGTTTTAAAAAGCACATTAAGTCAATTGAACAGGAGGATGAATGGAGGCCTACTGAACTGAATCAGTGGAGAATGTCTCCTTCCTATTGTCTTTCTCACTTTCATATTTTTTCAAAGACACAATCACACCAGAGACCTCTGGAGTAATTTGTATTGATTAATGTTTCTCTGCACATGGAGAATACCTTTCACAGATTCTGCCTCAGCTTAAGAACTTCCAGTCTTATCTCCTCTCCTCCACTCTTGCTTGCACACAAAGATTTGAAATGTCTTAATATTGCAGAATAATGTAAAATACTACCGGGAATATTTTATCACATTTTACCCATGAATAGTTTAACTGAATATCATAGTAAAACTGTTTAATATTGGGATTCATTATTTTAATTTTCTTTTTTTCTTTCTTTCTTCTTCTTCTTTTTTTTTTTTTTTTTTTTTTACAAAAGAGAAATCCCATTTTCAGTATTGATCCCTGTGAATGCATTTCCCATTTCCCTTAATGGACAATTTGGACCTCAAATCTTAATGGTTACCATTGTTAGAACACCTGCCAATGACCCAGAAAGCTTTTAAATAAATAATTTTATGTCTTATTTCCTGCAACTCTGAAATCAGTGTTTACCATTACAGGTCACTTATTTTATATAGGAAAACAAGTATAAATTATGACAATTAAGTGCTGCTTGACTGTTTTTGTTAGCAGGCCCAGTTCAGTGGTCATGTGCGCTGTATTTTAGTGCGAACGACATATTCACTAAACACCAACAATCCAGTTTAACCAAGCACTAAATGATCCAAACAGCGTCATGAGTATTTCAATTAATTCATTGTTATTCAGTGCAAACACGCCTCCTTTCTATGGTAATTAGGCTTGATATAGATCACTCCTTATTCACAAAAACCCTATTGCACTATTTGCCTAGTAGTGCAATTAATGTTTGTTTTCATTTTCTTGTGATTATGGTGGCAGTTATTCATCAAATTATGGAGAAGAGCATTATAACTGGGCGTATTTCCAGCCAGTGGTGTAGACTTGAACACTTTCGTAATGTTTCAAGAACACATTTTAGCGTTGTGAATTGCAGTGATGGAGTGTCTCTGTACAGCCCTGGTAAAGTATATGTTTGTAATTTGCTGCATCCACTACTATTTTTTTTTTTTTTTTTTTTTCATGTTCGCAGTGTTACCCGAATTGCAACGTTCCTTTTATCAACCAGTCACTAAATAAGCGCAGACTGTGAATGGGCTCCACCAAAGTTAGCTGTAGAATTATTGTTCATACACTCATTGTTAACTCACTGTAATTTTTATAAAATACTTTTAATTATTATTTTTATTTATTTGTTTATTAATTTATAGCTTTTAGCCTACTCAAACCCCACGTATCTAAAGTGGAAGTCCTTAAAATAGTGGGCAGATTTGGCTGTACTTCTCAGAAAATGATGCAATCTGATCCACATTCCCACTTTATTTCAAAGCACTAGTGACAGTGAGCTCTTCACAGCACGTTCTAATCAAAGTCTGATACTGCACTGCAAGGAGTGTCACTGATTGAAAATCACAGGACTAATAACCTTTTTCTCTTTGATGACACAGATTGACTAGGATTTTAATGTGTAATTCAGTCTAATGAATTTCAGGTCATCAAAATGTACAGTAGATCCAAAACGTATTTGGACACCTTAGAAACACTTACAAATGTATGAATAAGTGGCATTTATTTTAAATATAGCACAAGAACACTTTAATTGAAATAATTTCTTTAAAAATTACAAGCAAAAAAAAAAATAGTTTGTTTGGTTTTAATAAAATAATAAATGCATTGTTTAAAATGGTCATTTGACAATACTTTCGGGTAGATAAACTGACCTAAAATGGGCACAACAGTCCTTTGATCCAGCCCTGATTAAAAGTAATTACGAAAATGACCTAGAAAAGTGAATCCTGAGAAAAGCTGCAGCATTATTTGTTTGTTGATGCCTCTTGGTTTGATCTTTTGTTATCCAATGACATTCATCTATTTATTTATTTATTTTTGTGTGTGTATGGCTGAAGTGTCCCAATGCTTTTTTGATTCCACTGTATGTATATCAATTCCTCATGAATCTCCAATGCTATCTCACGGCCAATTCGTACGTATTTTACAAGGTGGCTAATTCGTACGAATTCATATGATTTGTCTAAACCCCAGTGATGGGTAGGTTTAGGGGCAGGGTGAGGGGTAGGTCATTCGTACGAATTCATATGAATTTGGCAACTCGTATTATAAGTACGATTTAGCAAAAAACGTACAAATTCGTAAGAGTGAGGTTGTACGAATTCATACAAATTAGCCACCTCGTAAAATACGTACGAATTGCTGTGAGATTGGGTTGGAATCTCCAAGCAGCTGAAATCAGTAGGATTTCAGTTCACATTTGTGTCTATTTTTCTTTTTCAGCTCTGATCTTAAAGTTTTTGAAAAACATCTTTTAAAGGGGACCTATAATGAAAAATTCACTTTTACATTGTTTTTGAACATTATGTGTCTGCAGTGTATGTACACAACTACCCTATTATGGTAAAAATCAATCCACTCTGTTTGTTATTTTCCACACAATCAGAAACAGCAGCTGTGTCCCAATTCAGAGGTTGCATCCTTCGAAGGCTGATTGCGTCACAGTGGTGAAAACAAAGGCTGTCCCATTTCAAAGGCTCCTTCGAATGCGGCCTCGAAATGTGTTCTTTGTTTCCTTTCTTCCTTCGTTTTAATGAAAGATACAACAGATGGATTCTTCACGGCCTACCCTACCCCAGAATTCTTTGCACGCCGGTGACAAGAAATAGCCAGATAACACTTAAATGAAAGTACTGGGTATCAACTTACTTGTATGACACAAATGTAAAAATAAAAATATATATGAAGTGGTTCAAATGTTGACTTGTATCTTACTAAGATTTAATTTTATAAAGTTTATACTCTTTATTATATACAGAAATGGACCAAGGTGAACATATTTAGACAGGTTGTGAACCATGTTTTGTTTTCAGACAGTTGAAAGTAACTTTCAAAAAAGTCCAGTATAATGCTACCACTCGTCAACGGCAATCCTCTTTAGGCTAGACCACCCCATATAACAACACTCGATTTGAGTTTTCTGCCCTTTGAAGTCAACCGTGTCCTTCAAAGGATGCAGCCTCTGAATTGGGACACAGCTAGTGTCTCAAAATGACCTGTTCAGAAACATACACAGGAACAGACATAACTGTGTTTATGTGAGCGTTGTGTATTTAACAGTTTAAGCACAATAAGACGCTCATGCGTCATGCGCTGTAACAGCCGGTTTTCTCTGCACACGCTTTGAATGTGTGCAATCAGAAAAAAAAAAAAAAAAAATATTCACATCAGAAGTTTAAACTGATATTGTTACAGTTAGCTGTGTAGGAACACACATGACGAGGAATATAAGTTCAAGAGTCAGACTTTACTAGGCAATCCAATGGAACATACAGGAACAAAGGTTACACACACTAACAACATAAGATAACGGACAACAATGGTGAGGAAGGTGACCGTTTATAAAGGGAGTCCAGATGAGTGATAATGATAATGAGTGACTTCAGGTGCGGGTGATGATGTGCAGGTGCAGGACAGAAGGGATGCTAGGAAACGTAGTGCTGGAACTGGTGACTGTGACAGTACCCCCCCCCCCCACTCCGGCAAGGCGCGTCCTCGCGCCGAAGAGGAATATACAAAGGGGAGGGCCGGAGGGGGTTCAGGAGGAGGGCGGTGAAGCTGGAGGATGAGCCGGATGGAGGCCCAGTCCCCAACCAGGATGATGGAAATCGGCGGCGATGGAAGAGGAACCCACGGCGCAGATGGAAGGCAGATGGAGCGGTTCGATGCCGACGACCCAGGCGACCGCGACGGAGCCACAGTGACGACCATCCGAGGAGGATTCAGGGATCCTGAGGGCTGAGGTGTAGCTGGAGCGACCGAGGGCGGCGGCGGAGCCTGAGGGAGGGCGGAGCTAGCTGGAGCAGTAGGGGTGGAGGGCCGGAGAGCAACGGACGGCCCGCAGGTCCGTTGAGTAGGCGATGTGACGTCCGACCCTGGTGAAGCTGGCGGTCCGAGGCAGCTCCGCGAAGCTGATGGCTTGAAGGTCCCAGCAGACGACGAGGGAGGGAGGAGCGCAGGTGAAGTAGTCAGGGCGACGGGTCGAGGAGGAGAGACAAGGACAGATGCTGGAGGCGGAGCCACAGGATCCTTAAGCCCAGAAGGAGATGGCTCACAAATGTCCCGCGATGTAACCACGTCACTGAGAGGAGGTGATGGTGGTGTAGCGGGACTGATGGGGGACAGCTCTGGCAGGACAGCAGACGTGGTTGGGGTCAGGGAAGAAGGCTGAGATGGAGATTCGATCAACATTTCCAGGAGAGGATGTGGGAGAGGGAGGCTGGTAGGGATTAATGAGTCCAGTATAGAGTCTTCAGAAAGCTGGGGAGTAGAATTGTCGTCGGTAAACTCACTCTCAGTGACGGGCGGGTGGGCGGGGCTTCTGACCTGCTCGTCATCTCCGACACCTACTCCTTCGACGCTGGATGGGACCCCCGACTCGAACCTCTCCTCAGATGGAATTACCTCAGGATCCAGGGTGATGTCAGACTCGGTCGCTCCTCCTGGCGCAGGCTCTGACGTCACGGCGGGGTTGTCGTCTCCATCTGCGGTGGGTCTCTGGTTGGGAACTGGGTTCGGCGGGGTTCCGGATTGGGGCCGCTTGAACTCCAAGCACTTCAGCAGGGCTTCCCTCCAGTTCAAGCCGGTGGTATCAGGAAGATTGTAGGGTCCGTGGTAGTTCGCCCCGATCCGGAATAGTTTCTTGAAGTCATTATCCTCCAGCTGGCTGTTGATGGCAAGGTGAAGAAATAGGGAAGTGAAAGACAAAAAATCGTGGTTCTCCTGAGCCACAGCGATGAATTTGGCCCATTCATCCATAAGGGCGGTCCGTTATTCTGTTACAGTTAGCTGTGTAGGAACACACACGACGAGGGATATAAGTTCAAGAGTCAGACTTTACTAGGCAATCCAATGGAACATACAGGAACAAAGGTTACACACACTAACAATGTAAGATAACAGACAACAATGGTGAGGAAGGTGACTGTTTATAAAGGGAGTCCAGATGAGTGATAATGATGATGAGTGACTTCAGGTGCGGGTGATGATGACGTGCAGGTGCAGGACAGAAGGGATGCTGGGAAACGTAGTGCTGGAACTGGTGACTGTGACAGATATGGCATTTGATATAAATGATAATTAAAAACAAATATGTTTTGTTTGTTGTTGCTGAAGTATGCGAGACACAAGCTGTAAAGTGGGGTGGGGTGCAGCACAAAATCAGCATGTTTTTGCTTCCACCCAAAAAGTAGCAATTACAGCATGGTATAATAAATGATCTGCAGGGTAATTTCATCCCACATATTTCTCCTTTCCTATTTCTCCTTTCTTTCTTGTTTAATTGAATGTTTACTGTACAATTCATTCTCTGCAAATGTACATACATACATCGAAATAGAGCCCATAGATTAGCATTTACATTGATGTTCTTGGCAGACACTTCAAACAGCTTACTGTAAGTGCATGTAAATCAAAGTTAACAAAAATGGATCTAGTCAAAAATCATGTTTTATAGATTGCAATGCAAGATCTTGAAGTTTGTAGTCATAATCGATTTTTAATACAAAATGCCAAATGCTCACATTTATTCAGGGTGTCTCTATTGAGCAAAGGTTAGAATGTACAGTTTACCACACATCTCAAAGTGTGAGTACAATTCTGTAATTAAAATAGGTTTGACACTCGAAAAGGTTTTATATAAATGTAAATCTTGCTCTTTGACTGTATAAATGTTAACACTGGTGGAATTGTGTAACCTAGTGCCAATCCTCTTCCTGGAGGCACACCAACACTACACATTGTCCATCTCTTCCTAATCAAACACACCTGATTCAACTCATCAACTCATTAGTAGAAACTCCAAGACCAGAAATATATTGGTCCGATAAGGGAGACATCCAAAATGTGTACTGTTGGTATGCCTCTAGGAACAGGGTTGGGAAACACTGACCTAGTGGATAAAGATCTCGGCTGGTAACCAAAGGTTCTATATAGCTTCTCCAAAATAATACTGAAGTAATTAAGTATCTTTAAGTAATGAAGTATTTTACATCCAATTATCACAGAAAGATAAGTGCTAGCTAAACCCATGCTAAATAAAACTATCTATCATTATCCTCACATTAAAATGCAACTTCAGCCATATGCAGTTTTTTTCAGTTCAGTAAAGGATGAATCTGCTGGCTTGACACAAACTACACAGCACCTTTAGTATGAAATATTGCAGTTAGCTTAATACATTCTATCCGATCTATAATGGAGTCGCTCTGTGACTTTGTGTCAGTTTTAGATTTACTGCTGTTCAGGCTGGTGATTTTATTCACCGGGAAAAAAGCTGAAGCCTTCAACATTTCTCCTGTTTTTTCCTCTCTGGTTTTTGTCCAGAATAACCTACTGTCCATCTATTCTGATTCCCTTACTGAAAGATAGAAAACTGAAGCGAAACAATTGCTTCTGGGGGTTATTTATCCTATAATAAACAGTTGTTTGCCTTTAGGTTTTCCAGACACTTCATCTTATTCATTTAACCCGTCAGACATTATTTTAACTCTAAAAGATTCTGCCAGCAAGCATGTACTCTATAACTCTCTGTCAGCATTAGCTAAAGAAGGGGAGTGATGGCCTCATTATTGGGACACTCAATGAAGTGTGTCACATTAGAGGGGTGTCATTAAACCACGCTGCCCTGTACTGAAGTTTCACACAAAACAATTACCATATGCTTAACTATCTGCGGCCCAGGCAAGTGTTTCACTTTTCATGTTTACTGATGATGTGCTTATTTATAACACAGATGGGCTAAAATTGTCAAAAAAAGTTTAAGTTGACTAGTAGTTACTATTACAGCATCAATGCTTCATCAATAATAGAAGAGGCAGTTGATCAGTCAGAGGTTGGTCTGGATTAAAGCATTGATTACTTAATTGGACTGTAGTTTATTCAATATCTTGATTGTAACACCACCATCTTTTTAGTCACCCCAGCCAAAAGGGTCTATAATACCAAGTGACATAAAGTCGCAGATAAATTATATGACCATCCATTCAAATGATATGATAATGATATGAACGCTTATTGGCTGATTGCAGAAAGAACACTGCCTCAAGGCTTTCATTACTATCCCAAGAATCAAAAAATATTATTGGTAACTAATATAAATAACATTAATTATTATAAATAAATAAATAAATAAATAAATAAAATGTTACTGGTCAGTCTGAAGCCACAGGAAAATTGCATCATGACAACACTGAAAATGCATAGTCTCAAATTATGTCACTGATAAATAATATAAATAAATATATTAATATAAATTATATTATTAATTACCATAAACAATCAATCAATCAATCAATCAATGGTCAGTCTGAAGCCACAAGAATATTACATCATGACAACACTGATGGAATCAAAAGAACATGCATAGTCTCAAGCCGTCTGAGCCCAAAAATAATATGAATGGTAAATAATATAAGTAATATTTTATTATATTATATTATATTATATTATATTACATTTTGCCTGCAGAATGCTGTAGTTACAACATCCACGAGCAGGGGTTAACAGGGCTATGCTAACCAAACCTTGACTGGTCCCAGTAGAGACAATACAATCTTAATTCAATCACATTTTTATAGATAAGACTACACTTTGAACCTCAGAAGCTGTTACTAAATGAAGCCTATGTTTTTGGAGGTAAGAGACAATTTACTACTCAGCTGGTAAAATGGCATTTTAATTGCTTTGCCACCATATAATGAGAGGAAGAGCAAGGGAAAAAATGAATTTGTTGTGCAGTGTGAATTGCTCTATGGAGCCAGAGGATATTAACACAGCGAGTCAGCAGCCTGTCAGGATGAGATGTCCTGAGAACAGAGAATAGCTTAAACACCACTTGAAAATTTTTTTTCTTGATTTAAACGTTGCAATATCATTTAAAGCTGCAGCAATAATTTGAAAACTCTAAGGCTTTCCAGAGTTACACATCATCCGCCTAGTCACGGAAAAAAACAAAAAACAAACGAGATCAGATCTCCAGATGCACATTAGCATAACATCAGTCTCATTCTTCAAACAGCAGGTCATGAGAACCCTCAACGTGATATTTCTGTACTCATTGACCATCACTTGACCCAGCTAAGTGGAGAAGCTTGACAGTATCTAGAACACAATGATTTCCGCTCTATATTCACTGAAAGCACTGCGGTATTCCGGCTTCTGTCAGTTCTCCACAGCAGCATCTCGGGCTCAGTCTCGCTACCTGAAGAGCCCACATGAAGGGGTGCATTGTTTCCTGATGGCAAGCAGTAAAGCGGAGAGTTAATTCAAAGTGAGCTGGGCTCGGCACGTTGGGTGTAAAGTGAAATTGTGGTAAAACAAAGCAGAAGCCCTGCTGTGGAAACAGAGGAGACTGAGGTAACAGTGTGTGATCATATTAAGGACACATTCTGAGGGCCATGCGACTTTCTCGGATGAAGTGAACCTTGCGTTTTAGATGCTTCCCTGCTGCGGCTCTCAAAACAGATGCTACACAAGCTGAGGCCTTTCTCCACGGTGGGTAAAATTAAGAGAAGAGTCCTACCAAGAGGCAAGGTCTTGCCATACACATTACAAAAACATTAGGATAAAAATTAGTTCACAATCTGCACACCGTGTAATGGATGAGATCATTTTTAAAGCCATCCAGACTTTAATTAGGATGTGTTTCAATGTGTACTGTGTTGGGGAAGGTATTTTGACACTTTAGCTTCTCATGCTAAAAGCTATAAATTACCCAACTGAAAAAAAAAGGAGTAAACTGTAAAAGGAGTTACATTCTACATCAGTATGTTTTTAAAAATGTACTATTTCAATTAAATAAATTAAGATTTTTAAATGAATGAACCATCTAAATTAGTATGACGGCAGCAAAATTAAATTAATTATAAAATTAACACAAATGTGTGACTGTGAATCTTTCTGTGACTGTCCAAACAAACATATGAGAGAGATGACTGTTTAATACGAATCAATTTACTTGGATGAATCAGACATAATATTATAATACAGACTGGAAAAATACAGCTCACGACAAGCACTCATCCTATTGTAATAATCTGTGGAAATATTGTGTAGACTCTGTTTTTTTGTAAAGGTGCACTTAAAGGGTTAGTTCACTCCAAAATGAAAATTATGTCATTAATTACTCAACCTAACCTGAATGACACACAAGAACTAACCTCTTACGGAAGCTGTGTAACACACGAGAATGAACCTCATTGGTTGCGCAGCATGTTTTAGCTTCTGGAAGAGGTTTGTTCTTGTGCATCATTCAGGTTAGGTTGAGCTTCTGCTTATGTTCGCTGATCAATGTTTACATGTGAGTAAAAGCCTAAAATAAATCTGTTTGTCATATAAAATGATCGTCTCTTCAGAAAATCTGGACTAAACCGCTCGATTTATATAGATTAGTTTTCCGATCTCTTTTATGAACTTTTTGAACCGTCAAAATATCAGTTGCAAAGGCAGTCAGTGGAGGAACAGACATCTCTCAGATTTCATCAAAAAGATCTTCATTTGTGTTCCATAGATGAACAAAAGTCATATATCACAAAAATATAATATCTAAAATATCTAAAATATCACATAAGGTGTGATATTTTCCTTATTAAAAGGTTTCATGAATTACTTTTTTTTTTTGAAAAGTATGTTGTTTTATATGGGTCACCTCAAGTGGGCAGATGAGTTGACATCGCATGATCAGCCAAATACTACTCACTTTATCTCAGTAACTCCCCTTTTTGAAAGTGCACTATACATGACTGTGAATAGTGCACTTCTACAATGCTCTACCATTACCTTAACAGCATGACAGTGCATAAATATTTATTAAGGTAAGCACTGAAGCAGTTTGTTTGGTTGGTTGTCTGTTTGGTTGTCTTAACAACTTGCTGTTAGATTCTACCACCAGCTTGATTCATACTATATATTTTTGGCACCGTTTGGGCTAGCAAAGCAAACGTTGTTTCCTAATTCAGGGTTAAAAAAGGTGCTAAACCCCTTTCAAAATTACAAGTGTGGAACGTTGCTTAATGCAGCATTAAAAATGGCCTTAACCTGGAGTTTAAAATGATGTTAACCCCAGGGTTAAGTGTTAGTCTATGACACCAAGGCTTAAGTGCTTCCTTTCACATGTGGAGTTTAATGTATGTACTAATCATGTGTTTGCTAGACGTGTGAAAAACTACAGGTCTGCTTTCTCACTCAGTAAACAAACTAGTCCCAGAGTGCTAAAATAAATCACGTCAAACTCAAACATGGTGACGTGTAATTATTAGTTTGTCTCTTGCCAGAATTTATCTTTGGAGACTTAATCTTCTCTTGCTTTTTAACTAAAAGCCATCAATATATTTCCTTGAGTAAATCTTTCTTTCTGATGCAATTATCGGATGGGTGGCAGGTAACCAGGGCAGTACAGAGAAATTATGCCACTCTAAAGGACGTTGTTATTAGATTCGACATCCAAAGGAATATTAAATTGTGTGAGCAGAGCTTCAGAGAGGTGGGATAACTCATATAAACTGCTCTGTGTTCCTGTGTAGGAGAGAGAAATGGTAATGAAATATAAAAAGTCAGATGTACTGCATTACAATTCATACCCTTTTAATCCATAATACTGGTTAAAGTGCCTTTTGACTCACTTGGCAGCACAGAGTCATTAAATCCCACATCAATGGGCATAAATCATCTTGCCAATCGCAATAAAAAGGCGCTGCCTAAAACACCTTCTAGTTCCTGTCCAAACGGCAAGTTCTCTTTGGGGTAGTTATCTTCAAAAAACATGTCACAGACTCTTAAAGTCATCCGCCGTCTTCACTGTGACAAGGGCGGCGAGTCGTTTCCTGTCAAATCTCAAGCTCAGGGTCACTGACCTGCTGAAAGCCATATTTTTCTGTCACAGTTTAATGATTTTAGCACTTCGCTCAGCGGAATTCTGAGTATTTTGAACTAAACGTTTACCTCAACAGACTGCTGTTGCATGATGCATGAATCCTTGATGTGTCATGGGCGAACGATGTTGTATGTTGTTGAATCGATGGTGATCTGTATGGGGACAACTTAAGTTGACTGAAGGTAAAAAGGAAAACTCATCTGCTGTCCTAGCGGAGTCAAAATATCAAACAAATTACATAGACCTTCTTCACTACCACTGAATAATGATCATTCCCTTCATATATCATAGTATCTGTCCAGATGACTTCTTACACACCTTGAACATCTTTCAAGAAGCATTTCGAGTTTCTGATCATGTTTTCCTGCTGAGCAATTCTGATTACTCTGCTTTATTTTCAGAAAAAGTGTACACTTTGACCAAAGAGATGCAGAGAACTTCAGGCTGAAAAACATCTTAAAGCAAACTGTTTTCAAAGAGACGTGCTGAAGGAAATGTCCTTGATGTACCTTTTATATTACATATAGTACTGTCTGCATACGTCACGATGCAGACAGTGCAAGGAAAGGAAAGACAAAATAATTGCAGTAGTCTTGTAGTAGGTCTCCATAGCTACACTGTAAAAAATTAATGTGATTTTAACGGTAAAATATTGTAAAAATGCATTGTAAATAGGTTAACAGTAAGTTCCCGTACTATATACAGGGAAAAACTGTAAAAGCTCTTACCAGACATTTTATGTAATTTTCACAGTAAAATGCTGTAAATTTTTACAATTTTTAGACGTAAAAAAGAACAAATCAATGTATAATTTACAGTCAAAAACTGTAAACTGATATTCCCACAATTCCCTGTGTGACACTCCACATTTGAAAGTATTTTGTTTAAAAAATCATGTTTCTTAATAGTTTTTGTTATCAGTTATGTACATTAGGGTTTTATGTTACATCTTCTGTTGTTTAATGAATGTTTATTGCATTATGTAAGTGTTGTGGGTTACCATGATGGTGTCTTGCGTTTGCGTGAATGACTCTTTGCACCTTCTTTAAATTAGTATATACTTCAGCTCGTGGAAAAGCTATTTGTGATGAACCTTGATTCTTCATGTGGCTTTCTCTTTTACCACCTGCATTATTATGGTGGTTGTCAGTATATGTTAAAGCTACAAAACAGATTTTAGTAGTAGTGTGCATTGTTGAATTTACTGGTTTACATTCAAATTTTCTTGTTTGTAAATTACAGTTTTATACTGTAAAATTTACAGTTTGTTCTGTAAATGTGTTTACAGTTTTTCTGTATTTTTTACAAAATTATTCTGGCAACCACAGCTGCCAAAATTATTTTGTAAAAACTACGGAATATTTTTTACATTGTAGGCTAGAAATCTCCAGTTGTTTGGCCCTTGGTGAAACAGAGCGAATCTCTATTCAGTGCTATCGTATGGCTTCAGAAGACTAAAAAATTAGGATACACTGTAAACTCTAACGCTCAAAATAATTAAATGGTTTGAGTAGGGCAAACTCAAATTAAACAAATTAGTTCAATCAAATTAACTTTTATGAGTATTTAGAACTTTTTCTTTTGAGTTCACAACACTGACACATTTTAAGTAATCTGAATTGTTTCACTGTTTCGAGTTCTATGAACTAGTTTCTTTTAATTTAGACAAACTTAAATTTACCTGAAACTGGGCTATTTTCCAGCATGCTTCGAGTCCCGGCTCGCGGACCTGTCCTGATCCCACCCCCTTCTCTCTCTCTCTCCCACTTCGCTTCTTGTCTGCTTACTGCCCCATCATAAAAAAGCCAAAAACGCCAAAAATAAATCTTTAAAAAAAGAGATTACATGAAAATTTAAATCTGCCAGTTCTGCTTACTTAAACTTTGAATTTCTTAACCTTAAAAATGTAACTGATTACCTCAATTTTTTTGAGTTTTGCCAACTTATTCAGGTATACAGTGTACATAGTCAGTCATACGGACCACTTTTATGATAGTTTATGGTATTTTTTTGTCAACAGCACAGTTTTCATAAATTCACCTTATGTGTTCTACAGAGAAAAGAAAGCCAGATGGGTTTGAAATGACATGAACGTGAGTAAATGATCACAGATGAGATTTTTCATTGGTTTGACAAGAGATGGACTATTTGTTCAGACAGGACCCTGTAGCGAATTAACTCAAAGGGGGAATATTAATAATTATTCATAACTTATTATGATTATTAATTATGATTAATTATGAATATGTGAATCGGTTAATTGGATTAACTAGATGTAGCTACATTAAAATTAATATTACAATCAATTAACCTGTTTGTCCAGTGAACACTCAGTGTTAATTGTTTATTAATTCTAAGAAATGTTCATTTCCAGGTTATGGAAAACAACATTCTTATTGTACAGTACTACTCAGAGCATGTAGTCAACATCTAAATCATTTAAGAGGCAATTTATTTGCTGACGGAGTCAGAACCAAACATGTATTGTGCACAAGCTTTATTAACTAACTCACAAACACATAACTAAACTAACAAACACATAACATACACGCAGGTCACACACATACCTAGGTAAAAAATGAACAATGATAGAGTTGAACCAGAAGTGGGACCGGAAATGGAGCTATGGGAAAAAGTCAAAGACAATCTGGAAAAGAATCATCAGTTTCCTCAGTAATAAAGCACCTTAGCTGACACAGGTGGTTTACAAATTAATACTAAATCACTGTTTAGTGTTCGAATGTACGATACTTGCAAAATGCCTTTAGGCTGAGGAGCATCGGATCTGCCGGCTGAGGAGAAATTCTGGATGATTCGGTCCGGAGTTGTAACCAATATCTTCTGCATTGGTCGAAGACATATGAAACAACTTTTAATTTGGAAAGAGTTCTCCTTCTCCTAGTCAAGCACATGGCTGGGGGCAGGGCAGGCCCAGGCCCAAAGGCCCACAGGCAGCCCCTGCAGTCGCTGTGTTGTCGGAGAAGTAAGAGAGAGAGGGAGGAGCATTGCATGCTGGCTTTAAGCTCTGGGAGAAGTCACACCCCTAAGGGTTGACCTGACCAATGAAATGGGTAGGATCTCCGAGCGGCAAAATTCCTCTATGGGGGCTTTTTATGACAGAGCATGATTAAAATGGCTGAGTTGTTGAAGAGGAACTATTAAAGATTTTTGTAATACTGATATGTTACACTGGTATCAACATATCGTATACACAAGCATTTAAATCTTCTCGATACGAACCCATAGACACTAAACATGGCATAATTGAAGTTACCTTAAATGTATCATAAAACATGTGAATACAATACTGAGTACAGTACAACAACAGTAATAATGGATACCATTTCCTGGGGATGTGCATGTTCATTTATAGAACAGTCTGTCTATAAATTAATGCAGGAAAATCTGTGTTCTGTGGGAAAAATGCAGAAAAGATGCAGGTTTTCTGTGTCTCTTTGTCTCTGCTTTTCCACATGGCAACACACACATACTTCAGGGCAATAAATCTAAGGCTGGTCTTCTCAGGGGATGGGGACAGACCCCAGAGTAAGTTTTAAACAATTACTTGTTTAATATAACAAATAATTGTGTCTGATTTGTCTCAGTCGTTACAACCCAAACAATCCAATTTTTTGGTTTATCCTACTAAAATCCGCTTAGTTGTCCGTAGGCTCAACAGCAATAAACAAACCAGATTTTTACTAACTCAATCCAAACCTTCATATGTGGTAAAATCAGATCAGTATCGGATTTTTGGAAATGCAGGAAAGCCTGAATGGTCTGAATGGATTTCTGTAAAGCAGCTGGGTCCAGATTAACTCATTTGCGCTCACATGTTGCATTCATTATGTATTGAATGGGTGAATAAGCAAATGAGCAATGGTCTAGACACAACATATTCATGAATATGTAAATAGTACAATAATGCTGTGATATCTGATGCACCTCATGATTGCATCATCACAGTCAGATGTCATGAATGAACATGAGCAATAACAGCTAATGTGATGCTTAAAGTGATAGCTCACCCAAAAATGACAATTTTGATATCCTATACTCTCATGTCATTCTAAACCTGACTTATTCTCATCTACGGAAAACAAAAGATATTTTGAAAAATATTTTGATTTTCATTTTTGGGGGAACTATCCCTTTAAGTCATAAACATTGTAGACATATGGATATTGACTCTACAGTCTGTTTAATTATTATTTTGAAAATGACAGTACAAACACTCAAAACAAATGACTGGTTATGAAAAACTTGGACACAGCGTGAACAAAGCCAAAGTGAGCTAATTTAATTCAGCATTAGTTTAATGCTATATACAGAGAATTGTGGGATACAGCGGTTCACTCACAGGACTGTAACACAGCAATGATCTCCAGACTCGTAGACCCATGTGGGCGGCTCTGTTTGACGACTCAACATACTACCCTGCTGATAAAACATAGGTTACCATGGTAACTCGCAGACTCCACTTGCTGCCAAAGCACAATTTCAGCTGAAGAGGAATAACACATGAGGTTGAAAAACTACAGAAAGATTAGAAAAAGGATAGAAGCATGTAAAAATATATGGAAAATGCCAGTGGAACTTAATTTGACAGGGAACGTGTTGTAGATGTAGGAGTGATGTTTCAATTTAAAAATATCTTTTACATATGTGTATCTGTCAAGCTCAGGCTACAGAAAGACACACAGATGAGCTCATCCTTTGCTCTGCTCTGGCTGTTACTCATTTGACATGGAACAAGATGTATAAAAAGTTTTTTTTTGTTTTTTTTTGGTCTCTGTGCATAAGTAACTTGGAGCTGCACCCTCCGGCTGGAAAAATTACACGTTAAATGTAAATAAGTGTGAACAGACATTTGGATAATGTTATGCCATAACATATAGATTAGAAATGCTGTGACTTTTAAATGCTTTTAATTTTTATTTTTTATAGATACACACGTGTGATATAAATGTGCATGTTTTCCTCTGTTGATATGCAAAATACAAGGGGAAAAACAAAAACTGCCTACCCCGCTAATTTCAGACCATACCTATACAAGCCTTGTAATTCAATGCAAATATATGTAACTGGTTTATGTAATAGCTCACATCTGTGCTATTTGTCCATTTCCTAGGTAAGGGATTGTATTCCAGGTTTCATTCAATTTCCACAAAATCGGCCTAATGGAAAGGGCATTCACTGCTGAAGTGGTTCATGGTAAATTATTCAAATCTAAAGAACATTACGCCAGTAACCTCTGATCCTAGATCGGTCCATCTCCTCATCTGCACCCCTTTACTCTTTTAGACAGGTGCACATTACAAAACAATCGAGTTTTAATGAGCCCTGGTGTTTGTACAGGCCCATCTCTGCCCAAGGCTTGCGTTCATTCATTTTAAATGAGCTGCCTAGAGAGATACCACATTAATATTCATACAATGACTATTTTCTCAAGCAGGAAATGGTATTATATAGCACTCTTAAGTACATTAAAAGAATGTCAAAGGTAAACATGTACAGTATGATATATTATGTCTAAATGGCAGTCAATTAGAATAATGGTTTAAACTCTTCGTCCCAGACTATAATTAAATGTTCTTTTAATAACCACCCTTTTATGGCATCTAAGTCATATCAGGTATAAATAATGATGATAATAATTATAAAACATAGGTAAAGTAGAGGAAGATGACAATGACTAACTCAATGTGCTCTGAGATAATCAAATTAAAGTGCTTCAGAAACATCTCTATCTATCTATCTATCTATCTATCTATCTATCTATCTATCTATCTATCTATCTATAACTTTTAACTGCCTCAACAAACTTTGCTCTACTAGTAAATGTCAGCTATCTGAATTTTTTATTTTTTTTTATCTGAATTACATTCAAAATTGCAATATAGCATCCTATTTGCTACCTCAATTCAAAACCAGAAATCGCTTCCTGTCTCAATTCTATTTTGAATGCCACACAACCCTGATATTCAATCTATTAACATGCTTCATATAACAAATGATAATGATCATGTTGATGGTGCAATTTAATATTTACTAGTTGTGTAGTGTTTACATTCGCAAGTTCTCACAGTTGAGTCTCACAGATAAACATCTGCAAGAAAAAAGACACTTTAGCTTTTCTAGTGTTAACATGTCTTGACCTACGCAGCTTCTGGAAAGCTTCAAAATCTTCTATTCTGGTTAATCAATGTATTTGTGTGCAAGTGCATGCCTTATACATTTGCTTATAGGCATAGACGTTTGAAGCCTACCTGGGTTTCCAATGATTTGATCAGGATAAGAAAGGCTGGAATCTACAGGGAACAATCATCTTATGCCTGAAAGTTAGCTCTGAGACACTCCAGCCAAGAAGGACCATCTTTTAAAGCAATATCTCATGTTGTTCAAAACCCATGTTATTTTTTTTCAGAGAGGGACAAGGTTTTGAACAAACTTCACTTATTCCTTTCATTCAACAAATTAATTCATATTGACCATCTCTGTTGAAATATAGTGTATACGTCAACTGCTACTTTTTGGAGCTTGACAGACTCTTCTAGTATGGAAAGAATGAGGGTGAGTAAATGGTGACATAAAATTTAAGTAAAATGGGTAAACATAAACCTTTTGTACATACCTGGTGAACTAACCTGATGAAAGCATTTAGAGTCGGTTGCAATTGCAATTCGATAAACGTTCATTTCATATTCAAATGCTATACGTTCCATCAGTTTGCAATGATTAGACGATGATTAATTGGATCATTAACAACTGTATCATTCCCCCTAGTGATCCGAGGAATAAAAACGTACTGTGTCAAAACCAATCCAGCATTGTTGAATCCATTTCCCGTCCTTCCCCTGCGTGTTTCACAATTAACACTCTCTGGATCGCAGCTTCGAGAGATTGGAAGAACATTGATGGATTGCTTTTGTGTGTGGAATTAATAACGCCACCCAATCTGGGCAGTGTCATTACGGCCTGGCTCTTCCTAACAGAGGAGAGACAAAGTAAACACATTTAATATTCATCACTTCCCTTCAGAGTAAATGAAGTGGAAAAGGAACAAAAACTTACGCTTGACTGTTATTTACATTTATTTGGATTAGGTAGAACATATTTATTTCACCTTCTCTTCCTCTCTGACTCCACATCAGGAGGTTGGGTGGTGGGGCCAACGCGGAGGTGTATTTTCAGGCGGTGCCATACGAGGACGCAATTAATCGAAGCCGAGATTCGGGCACTGATGATGAATTGTAATTTTCATCTCTCCCTAGCTTTTAGAGAGGGCTACATTTCAAAATTATTTGAAGTGCTTCTCATGATTCATTGCTATTTTATCCACTTATCACAACACTTGAATTTAAATGAAGAGAGATTATTAATTAATTTATTTATTTATGCATTTTCTGTATGTAAATGCAGCATTTTGTTTTTTAGGCACTTTTTGCAATATGTTATTGTTTGAAAAGGTTAATGTCAGGTCATAGTTAGAGAGCCCATGCTATCAGAATTGGAGTTTTGTGGTTTTTATTTAATGCACTCAAACCCAAACAGTAAATTTAACTAAATTAAATTTATTTCACTTAAATATTATTGAAAGTTCACTATACTTAAAAGGAAAATTTAAGTGAACTCAATAAGTAATCTATAAAATGAGTGCAGCAGACTTCTAGTTCCCAGCATGCTTTGCGTCAGACTGCATAAGGAGAATAAATGTTGAAATTAGCTGTTTGATTAAGGTTTTTCCACAATATTAATATAGGGAGAGATGTGTTTAATCTTCTGTTATGTTGGGATTTATAGGGTTTCTGTAGTGTTGCAGTTTTGCAGGGGTTACCGTTGTGATGAACAGTATAGTCTGTGGATGATTGGAATGATTAAAAATGAAAAATGGATAAAATTAAAAATGAGTTGATCTAAAGCCATAAAATGATCCCATGACAGGTTCTACGTTTTCTTCTAGTGTAGCGAAAAACATGTAAAACATGGGGGGGGGGGGGTCCCAATTGTGTCCCAATTCAGGAGCTGCACCCTTCGAAGGCTGCATACATCATCGAGGCATTGAGTCTCATTTAAGAAAAATAACCATTAGATTGCAAAGTAAGAAAGAAATTACAGCGTTAAGGGAACAGTGGATGAAGTTTGTTTTTCCAGGGCAGCAATGGAGTTGTGCATGTATGTTTGTTTGTTCCCGGAATTTCGGTGATGAATGCTTTGTAAACAAGTCCCAGTTCGGCCCTGGATTTGCAGATCGTGGGTGGTGAGTAAAACTGCATCAAATGTCTGTGTTTTGTTGGCAATCTGCGCGCAAGTGCATAAAATGTAAACAACACGAACGTTTTTGTTAACTTTTTATTTATAATGATGTCACAGCTTGCAGACGATCTCTACGCAAAAGCTGCGCGCGCTCGTGACTCTTTAGCTCTGCCCACAGCAGGCACGCCTCCAGGAGCTTGGCTTTTTTTGGAAAGACTCGGTACAGCGTATCTATCTTTTATAAATATGATAAAACTAAAGACTGGCAGAGATTGGCAGAAACTGTGTGTGATACCCCCCCTTTAAAGCAGTTAATTCAATTACACAATTTTACTGTCATTAAAGTGCTAGAGTCTTTTAGTGTTACTGTAAAGTAATAGCACAGTATATTACAACACCTTATTATTTCTGCTCAACCCACAGTCCTTAGCAGAAATAGATATAATAAACCTCTAAACCAATTTACATTATGTCCATATAGACAGTCCACACTATAGTTGTGCATTCTCAAAAAAACGTTAATGGATCAGTATAGGCTCACATTAACCGCCAGGGTCCAAAATAAACATTAGTCAAGCACTAAAAGCAGGTGTTTTTTCTTTCTCCACAGACCTCCATGTGGCAACATATGTGGAACATTCCTTACTTTATAGTCACCAAAATGAAAATACTGAACATAATCACGACATGTCCACATTTTTATGACAGGTATGGTTTCACCTAGAGATGGAGACAGGTTCATTTTGCAAACAATGCTATGAATGACACAATAATCTGCGCTGTTTGCCAGTAATATACAAGAAAAAAAAAGCAATTATATAAAGTTTAATGGCCGATACGAAATATATGTCTTGGACTCTGTTTCCAGCCATTTGAAGTGACTCAGTAAGAGACATAAAAGATACAAGCAAACAAGTGTGGGCATCTACTACACTTCACACAGCAGATGTGATGAGGTGAGTCTATTCAATGAATAGGGATTATAGGATTATCTCAAGTTTGCGTGGGAAGATATAATACAAGAGTTTGAAGATGCTAGACTAATGTTAAGCTCAGCAGGGACAAAGACCTGTGAGTACACACACACCAATAATCCCAATGTCTACAATCAACATGACAAACAGAAACAAAAGGTCAAGGTATTTCAAGAGAGGATTCTGTGAAAAAAGTAAGCAAGAAAAGTATAAGAGAGAGAAAATGAAGGCTTTTTACTGTCATACAGCTCTGAATGAAACTGCTGGATCTATTACAGATTCATCTTGGTCCTTCAGAGGCTCTAGCTGGGTTCCATTCGCCTGCGTTCATCCTCATAAAAACAGAGATATATATCAGAACAACTTTACCACCCAGCAACTGACCACAGGGAGATACAAAGTCATGTGAAAGTAATAGACCTCATCAGTGCTGAAGTCATCCATCACTCACCAGACTCTAATCAAAAACCACACTGACTCCCTGAGTAATACATGGGCCGCACAGCTGGGTTTTAATAACTGGGAAGTAAAATAATAATTTACAGTTATCGTCGCAGTGTGCATCTTAATCTGTGCTGAGATTTAATCATGATTCTAAGACGCTTGGAGCGCAGAGATCAAACATATAAAGATAAAGCTGGACCCAGCACCACATTACAATGAAGCCACAAGTGTTTTCTGTACAACAGAACAGAAGTACTCTGACAGCGAACAAGCAATTAAACTAAGACGCTTCCTGTCTCTAAAGGCTCGCTGTCTACTTTTAAAATTAAAGAGCTACACAGATGTTATTGTCTAGCTATCTTATTAACATAGTATCACATTATTATGTTATTCAGATTACTGAAATGCTTTTGAGCACCAGTCAAGTCTGGACACACTTGATTGAATTCATGGTCCTTATGAACTTTAACTGCTTAAAGTTTATCTGCTTAAAATTCTTTTTTAAATATATAAATTCTGTATTTGTATATTTATTTACAGTCAAACCAAAAATTATTCAGACATGTTTGATATTTTTGATATATTTTTACTAGTGGGTGCAGCACTCTATAGTTCATTTATGTAAGTGAGGATAGCAAAATAAGGTAAACTGTGACATATTATACCCAAAAATTCTACATACTGCGGACTACCAGTAAAATTGATAAAAATTTGGAACCAAAAATTATTCAGACACTTTGACCTGACCATGTTTTGCTTAAGTGTTATCTGACATAATTAAGATTATTTTTTTCTGACACAGTTTAACTCTGAGATCTTGTCATATTTTATTACCTTTTTTTTTTTTTTTTTTAAACTATAGTGAATAAACTGCATTAATGAATGAAATGTTCAAGGTGTCTGAATAAATTTTGGTTTGACTGTAGCTGTAATCTAGACAAAGAGTGGCAACTTTAAAGAAGCAGTTCTATTTGCATTATTTCATAGTTTTGTTGATCACTATTATTGAGCAAAATCAGAATCTTGGCTTTGGCAAAATAGAACAAAAATGGAAAGATTCTAAAGAGGAAGATGAGGGGTCAAATGAGGAGAGAGCAATTAAAATGCCTGGAGGAAGACCAAAAAGGTGAGTTTCAACCATCAGAGATGCTGACAGATCTGACTCAGAGTAGGTAATTCTAATTTTGATTAGGGCCAATCTGACAAATTGAATCGAATCCAAATCATGTTCACTAAGAAACCCTCTGTGTATATAATGTACATGTATAGCTCCTCTTAAAGAAGACATTTTTTTTTTTTTTTTAATTCAGTTTATTAGATTATGCTGGAATAAATTACTTGAGAGTGTTTTATATCTATTGCCTTAGGGCTCCGTCAAAGATCTCTAATTGGACACAACTACACCTATGCTTTGAGGTAATTTGTATCAAAGCAGGATTTCCAAAAATTCATGAGATTATGATATAAATGTCAATGCTAAAGTAAATAATATATATCATCTTAACATTTAAAAACAAATTTTGATGAAATATTATAAATACAGTACCTGTCAAAAGTTGACATTACAATTGTTTTATGTTTTTGAAAGGAGTCTTTTATGCTCAATAAGGCTGCATTTATTTAATCAAAAATACAGAAAAACAATAATATTGCTAAATATTATTACAAATTAATATATATTTGAATATATTTAAAATGAAATGTATTTCTGTGATGGCAAAGCTGAATTTTCAGCATCATTACTCCAGTCTTCAGTGTCACATGATCCTTCAGATCCTGATTTGCAGCTCAGGTAACTCTTCTTCTTCTTCTTCTTCTTCTTCTTCTTCTTCTTCTTCTTCTCAGTGTTGAAAAAAATTTTTGCTGCTTAACATGTTTGTGGAAATGGTGATATTTTTTTTTTTTCAGGATTCTTTGATGAATAGAAAGGTCAATGAAAAGCATTTATTAAATGTATTTATTGCATTTATTAAAGCATTTATTAAATAGAAATCGTTTGTAACATTATGAATGTCTTCACTGTCACCTTGATGAATAAAAGTAATTTCTCTCTTTTTTGTAAATCTTACCATAATTGTTTGAATGATATCATTGTTTCCACAAAAAAAAAAAAAAAAAAAGATAGCAACAGCTGTTTTCAACATTGATAATAATAATAATAATAATAATAATAATAATAATAAATGTTTCTTGAGCATCAAATCAGCATATTACAATGATTTCTGGAGGAACATGTGACACTGAAGACTGGAGTAATGATGCTGAAAATGCAGCTTTGCCATCACAGGAATAAATACACAGAAAATAAAATAGAAAACAATTATTTTAAATTCAACATGTCCTCCAACCAATACGCCCATATAGGTCGTTTGTCACTTCCCTGAAATACAACCCATAGGAGCGTTTACTAAAGTTTTCAGGTTTCGCGTAGCTCAAGTGGTAGAGCATTGCAATTTACGACAATATGCAATCATGTGATCATACGATCGTGGGTTAGATCCCAGGGAACGCATGTGCTTATAAAGTGTATATGCACTATAAATCACTAAGGGTAGGTTTAGGGTTGGGGTAGGTGTAGTCGTTAATAATAATAAAAATTAAAAAAAAAAGTTTTGCTAAATGGAAATAGGACAAATTGCGGCTAAGGGACCATGTAAAATGTCCACACATTGCATTTAAATGAACACGCATTTTGATTGGTAACGACGGTCATACGTCATTTCATGACGACAGACGTAACACGACACTGTCATTATTTTTACGCCAGCTAGAGGGCACATGACTTTAAAACGTAAATATAGGTTGTAATAAGGTGCTTGAAAAAACGACCTATAGGGTCTCTTTAAATTGTAATAATATTTCACAATATTACTGTTTTTATTTATTTATTTATATATATTTTTTGGTAAGCCTTGGTGAGCATAAGAGTCTAAGAGACTTTCAAAAACATGACAAAAATTGTAATGTTTCCAAACTTTTAACAAGTACTGTATATATATATATATATATATATATATATATATATAAAATTCATATTCAGCACAATTTTTAGTTAATAAGTTAAGATTGAATGTTTTTCCACTGAAGTACAATGCTGAATGATGATCAGTACTGCTGTTATTCAAGCAAAAGTGGACAAATCAGATTCTTAGATATTCTAAAATTCATGTTAATTTTTCTTAATTCAACCTTTCACTCATATTGTCATGCCAATAATATAATCTGTAATGAAAAATGTTGCATTAAATTAGAAAAATGCCCAGATGAGGCATTTATATTTCTCAGAAGTTTCGTGAAAATACCATGCTATGTTATAATTACTTAAAACATCAGGGTGATTCAAATATTTCAAACCTTTTACACCCTATATCACATATTACTGTCCTTTTTGCTGCAGAATCCAGTAGCCATGTGCAGTTTGCTGACCTTTAAATTGTCAAAAAGCTGGCATCCGTCTTTGATGAATCAGAAGAGTTTCTTGAAGGGCAGCATTGAAATGACTCTGCAAATGACACAAGTGAAGTGATGTAAGTGACATGCAAAGATATGATCCTGCCATGAAAAAGGACAGAAATATCCTGAAGGAAGACACTGGAGGAGTGAGGACCACGACCATGATGATAATCATTGATATTCAGAAGGGGACGGAGGGTGATGGTATTTGAGAGTCGTTCAGGCGTCAGGCCATTCACCTCTAATGTCAGAGACGATTACACGCTAATTGAAGCAATCTAGCCCTGCTGCTAATCACTGTTAAAGGAACCTCCCTTTTATCACCTTGTTCTCCCGAAGAGTCTATACAAGAGGCGCCTTTCACACTAAATCACAGAGAAGCCAGTGGGAATATACAATATATACACTGAGGTATGTGACCCTTCTCAAGGACTTCATGCTTAACATCCCCTTTAAATGTATACATACATGAATTATGATGGGACAGAGACATTTAAGACTGCAGTGAGTTCATGATGTCACATGACCACAGCTCAGACATGATGCATTTAATTTAGGGCAATTCAAGGCTGTAAAGATTAGTCACTGTTCATGACGGACATTTTTGCTTATAAAAGGCCTTCAAATGCAACTAGACAACATAACATGACAGAAGAAAAATTGTTTAGGTTAGATTGCGTCATCCTTTATGCTGCAGAAAGGGCATCTTTAATCACTGACTGCTCAGGAAAACCTCTTTGCAGTTATTTTTATTGCTGATATCTGAGTGTTGTGACTGTCGTAAGACTCTCGGTTGAACCCACACAGGCAATATACAGAAAATAGTTCATTGTTTCAGCTGGAAAAGTTTGTCAAATGAGACGGCTTTTATGAGAGCAGTGTTGATCAGTTACTTTGACAGAGCACTCATGAGCTCTTTATACCTCACTGAGAACTTTATATTGTAATGTCACATTTTAATGTTCAGAGAATATCAAAACCCCATTGTGGAGTCGCTCTGTGATGATCTACAAGTTTTTGCATTGTGCACATTTCACTTAATGCACTGTTTTATGTGCCAATCAATTGTTTATGCTGTAAGAGCACAACTCGGCTTTATGATTTAGCTAGATGTGCCGTTACACAATTCAGTTTTTTCTTGCTGATCAAGCTTATGAACATTATGGTGCCTTCCTGCATATATATTATACAGAGGAAATGCATAAATAAAATGTTTGTCGCTACATAAATACGTAAAATGAAGAAGTGGAGAGCATCCAGAAGTTTATATGGCTTTTTCCTGTAATGGTTTAGAGATCCTTCCTCACAGAGAGACAGCAAATGTGAGTCTTTTTTTACAGGACTACAGAGAGACAGTGCTGGAGAAAGGGGTCATCGTCAAGGTTGACCGTTCACTTCAACCTCAGCTCTCTCTGTTATTATGAGTCCTCAGAGTAAGAACAGCTTTGATGAAAGCATAGACGGAGAGGTTAACAGAATTTTACAGGCACGTCAACATTCACATTGGTCTTTAAGATACGCTCAGATCTTCAATGCGCATACATCTAAAACTGGTACATGCACAGCAGGGTCAGAAATTAAACTGGGCTTGGGAGAAAAATGCTCTAGATATTTAAAAAATTAGGAAGAGTAGTGAATTACTCTATTTTTCTCTGCCATCTAACATCTGAAGGGTCTAAAGACCACCACAACACTTTCCTAAACATCTGTTTACAATTATCTGCTTCAAAATTTTCTGAACCCTTTAATTCACTGAGTGCAATGACAAAATATTTTTAAGGTAAACTGATCTAAAATGTAATCCACCTTTAAAATATTTATTTTAAGACAAAAGACCTGCTTAACTGATTTCAGTTTTATTGAACGTGATTAAATCAACACTGTTTCATTAAGCAAATGAAATGATGTTTAATTAAGAAAACTTAATTTTCCTTAAGAGTAAAGATTCTGTCATTCATCCTCATGTTGTAACAAACCTGCCTACAGTTTGTTCTTCTGCATAATACAAAAGGTCACATGAGGGTGAGTAAATGATAATTTACCCATTTTTGGGTGAAATATATATCACTTTTGGCCTTGATAATCAATTCTGGAGGCCGTTAATTTCTGACACTGATGCATTGTGATCCATAGAATATGTGCTCAGCCATATTTAAACGAGACATTTCTGCATCCTGCTTTGTCAGCTCTGCAGTCATGAGCAGTTGCCCCTAGCAACAGGTTTAAGAGCATTTTGGTCTACTGGCTCTAAACTTTTTTTTCTCACCTCCCTATATCCCCCCATCTTGAACTGCCACATGAAGAAAGAACACAAAAGAGAATAGAAGAAGAGAGAAGAGAAGAGAAGAGAAGAGAAGAGAAGAGAAGAGAAGAACGCTATAGCATGCCTGTTACCATGGGGATGCTTGCGCAGTGATGCGGTATGTAGAACGAGGAATGGCACGTTTATTTCCAGGAAACTTTCAAATGGATCTGAATCAAACTCCTGATTTCACAGTAGACACATTATCCTGTAATGAATAGTGTACCTCCCACACCTGTGCTGAAGTCAATGTGCCCACTCCATCTGTTCTACATTAGATTAGAAATCAGATACTTTGTTTAGGAAAAAAAAAAAACCTTTCATAAAACATTTGGAGAAAGAAAGTCATACAGGTTTGGAACAACATGAAGGTGAGTAAATGTTAACAGAATAGTCATTTTTAAAATGATTGAAAATTCTGTCATCAATTACATACTCTCATGTCGTTCCAAATCCATAAGACTTTCATTCATCTTCAAGACACAAATGAAGATATTTTTAAAGGCCCCCTGAAGTGTCTTGGAACGCGCAGCATTATTCAATGTGTTGACGTAATTTCAACTGAAACAGGAAGACAGGGTGGGACTTATGGAACAGCTCCGCCCCTTTTTTAAAATAGCTGAAGTCCGCAGTGATGTCATGAAAATCCGTGATCCATTTTAGTGAAACTGAGAGACTATAAGTTTTGAATGCTTATATCTCCTAAATGCGAATTTTGTCATTGTTTTGGAACACACCAGGTTATTCTTAACCTTAAGGCTAACATATACTAAAAGCATTATTCAATGTGTTGACGTAATTTCAACTGAAACAGGAAGACAGGGTGGGACTAATCAAACAGCTCCGCCCCTTTTTAAAAAAAAATGGCCAATAGACTTTCATTTATATCACAGCTTTGCCAGAGCCATTGAGCTCAGTAATGCTTTAGTTTCCTTCTAATCTCTAACCGCTTCTCCACCTAATCTCCTCCATATCGCATTAAAATACAGCAATCGATGCAGAATTCAAATGGGTCCGATACGTTTTATGGTCTGTGCCAACATATGATTCGCTCTGTGCTCTCGTGTCTCTGGACCGGAGCAGAGCAGACTGTGCTTGCGCTGCGGCGATTCACATGACACTAACATTGCATTCACACGAGGCGTCGGCGTTAATGCTTCTCATTTACTTTGAATGGGTGACATCACGCATTGTCGAACTGAATTGTGGGTTCTGTCACGTCACTTTACTCACATTGTTCGCGGCAGAAGTTGAAAACTTGTTCAAGCGCCAATGCGAGCATCAGCCAATCATATCGCCTTATGCAAATACCCTAGCGCAGACGCTAGCCAATTGCGTTCATGCAACAGTGGAAAGTAATGTGATTGGCTGTTGTCACTGTCATGGTCGCATCAGCACCAAGCGTCAGACACGCCCTCCGTCAAGCATTGACGCCGACGCCCTGTGTGAATGCAGCGTAACACGAAAAGCATTCAGAACTGCAGCTTCAGTGTCTGTTTATAGTGTAGGAGGGGCGGGACTTCAGATTCTAGAGAGCATTTGATTGGACAGAAGATTTGATGAGAAGTCCGCAGTGATGTCATGAAAATCAGTGATCCATTTTAGCGAAAGTGAGAGACTGTAAGTTTTGCATGCTTATATCTCCTAAATGCGAATTTTGTCATTGTTTTGGACCACACCAGGTTATTCTTAACCTTAAGGCTAACATATATAAAAAAGCTAAAAAAAACATAAAAAGTCTATTCACCAAAAACTCTGATGCTTCAAAACGTTCAAAAAGAGATTGTCGAAGAAGTCCATAATGGAGGCGTTTAAGCCAAGTATGCTGAAGAAACATGATCGCTTTATTACCTTATCAATGCGGAAGTAAGCTATGCTTTGTGAATATGCAGCCTGGTATCATTGTCAATATGTAGGTATTAATACGTAACTTTCAAAGACACAAAACGTACATTTTTGTACGTTTAGAAAGGTGCTAAAATGTACAATATTGACGTAATTATAGCACTAAAACGTAAAAATACTTATGTTTTTTCGAGTATAATATTTACGAATCCTTCATGTCATAAAGATATAATTTCCATTTTATCGTTTTGAAGATAAATGTAAGATCCCTAAACCCCATCCCGAACCTAAACATACCCATTTTATACAGAATGTTAAAAGAATAAAACATAATGGACAGAAATGTGTAGGAAAATGACAATTTTAGTAAAAATATGACATTAAAACTATATTTTGAGCCACTAACCCTACACCTACCCATAATCATTTCTTAAAACTCTGTACTGTACTCTGTAAAAGAATAACAGACAAACAAGCATAATCATTTATTTATTGCGAAAAATGTCAAAAGTGGTACCAAAAGTAGTTCAAATGATGATGAGTTGCAGTCGCAGTCCTCTCTGGTGTTAATAGTTTTTTATAGGCTACAGAGCAGAATTTAATTTATTAATCCATGAAAATATGATGTATCCGGCTTCTCTTTGTGAAGGCGCGCACTCATTTCAAATGTCAATCCACTGAAACACGGCATGTCGCAATCTGTGACGAAGCAGGTGAGAACCAATGAGCGTTCGATATCAGTGCCGTAAACCATGTCGTAAAGCTTCTCGAGGGTGGCGCTACTTTCACATTTGAATCATAACGAGCGCGGGCTTTGACTGTGACGCTCGCTGCTTCTGAGAGTGAAGATGAAGATTGATGGATAAAGGGCTGAATTCGGATCTGTTCTTTACAAACATATGGATTCTAAAGATATGGAGTACAGCAAACAAATAAAATTGATGTGATTTGTGAATTTAAGTTGTGCTTTGGTGTATCTCATGGTTGTATTGTCAGTCGCTGCATAGGAGAAAACGCCTTCTAAATATTACAAAATGGTTAAACAATTACAGATTTTTTTTCATAAGGTTTCAAATTGTAGTCTTGTTTAACATTATGTAATCTTCCGAAATGAGTTTGAAGCACAAGTCACGAACAGAAATGTTATTTTCATATTAAGTAGATGAGTAAACTGCATTCAATAAATTCGACTAAAACATGTAATGATATCACAGTTGAATACAACAGATTTAAAACATTAATGCCACGATTTTAATATTAATACATGGGAATTCATATACATTCACACTTTACGTTACATGATTTACGTTTTATTGCTGTTAATACGTGAGTATTTTTACGTTTTAGTGCTATAAATACGTCAGTGTTGTACGTTTTTGTGTGTATGAAAACGTAAGTAAATGTACATGTGGTAGTACCACACTTTACGTAAAAATACACACGTATTCTCATGAGATCACGTTGGAATATGCAAGACTTCTGATTCATTAGCCGCTATGAAATAGGCTACTGAGAAGAATATCAGTAAACTGTAAAGGCCCCTTCACACCAAGAATGATAACGATAAAGATATAGTTTTAAAACTCCTTCTAAATATAAAAGAATACCACTGTCCACACCACAGCTATAAATGATAACGATATAGAGAAACAATATCATTGGGATCACTTTCAGAACGATTTTTTTTTTTTCCAGCTGTTGAACGATAAAACACTGACAGCCAATCACAATCCATTCTAATTTAAGGGCTAGCGCATTTAAAATGGCAGATGACATTGCGGAGAATTTAATCGCTGAGCTCTAGAAAAAAGCCACCACTGTTTGACAAGTCAACCCCCCTTTTTCAAGGATACTTTAAAGAAAATGGATATATGCAAAACAATCGATCATACCCTCAGAATAAATGGTGAGACTGAGAAGTATTAACGATGAAATATTATGCCAGGCTAGCAAACAGTGTTACACAAAATTACCTCAGGTATCCAGCGCTAGTTTCGATAACAATGTCTTGCGTCCTTTGAAGTTGCAGTGAAAAAGTAGGCCTAGTTGTTTTTATTCCACTATATTGACTTAGTCAGCTAAATTCACTGTTAGATTAGATCGATTACACTTACTATTCACTCGAAAAATAGCATGCTGAGGACATCTGCTGGTTAAAGTCGTGTAAATGCAACAAGAACAGCAAAAAAGTTATAAACACTTCGAAATCGCAGCGTGTGAGCTTAGAATAAACAGACCGTTATCATTCACATTGAGACACATTCGATTTACAAATGGCCGCACACAATGAGGTGGATATGATGAACAGATTTAATTTAGGCTTTTATTCACAACATGATGGTGAGTAATTGATGACAGATTTTCCAATTTTGGGTGAAATATCCCTTTAAGACAAAGTCCCCTGAATGAATGTGACAGAATGATTTTTTACTTGTAATGGAAATGGCTACTTAAAAAACAGATGATCCATTTTCAGTTTGTTTGTTTAGCATGATCCATTTTGTGCTGACTCATATTTTGGTGCATTTTTGAAAAGCCAATAAACTATGCTGATTTTATGCATCATGCAAACATTCTGCATAATTTAGCATGAGTATCCATATCTACAGAAACCATCAAAAGATAGATTGACTGGGCACTTTAGCTGATAGCATATCAAAATTATGAGCTTAAACATGTTATCCCAGCATCATCCCATCTGGCACTCTCACCATGTGAAAGACAAAGCGCACACACCATTAGTATGCACAGAGGTCACAGCAATTTTCACTTCAAATTCATCTGCCGTGCACAAAGATGAATTTCACTAGGAAGCCTGAGGAAAGCCTAGTCAATTAAGTTTTCAATTTCATTTGACAGTTTTACAATCCACAGCAAAAAAAAAAAAAAAGGATTTTTGGGAAGCATTAGTGGTGTTGGAAACAAGCACTTTGCTGAGAGAGCAAGTTGTTCAGTCAGACATATCGATAAATCTTAAAACCTGAAGTCAAAGATAATACAGACATCTGTGCAACAATTTCAGGCTTAGTTCATTTTAAAGAGCACTGTAACCTGCCAATTACTGGTTCAAATCATTTTGTTTAATTGTCAAACAGAAATAGCTTGAACTAAGAACTAAACATCATCATAAATTTACTGGTATTACTTAAAGGATTAGTTCACTTTCATATTAAAATTTCCTGATAATTTACTCACCCCCATGTCATCCAAGATGTCCATGTCCTTCTTTCTTCAGTCGAAAAGAAATTAAGTTTTTTGATGAAAACATTCCAGGATTATTCTCCTTATAGTGGACTTCAATTGACCCCAAACGGGTGAAGGTCAAAATTACAGCTACAAAGGGCTTTAAACGATACCAGACGAGGAATAACAGTCTTATCTAGCGAAACGATCGCTCATTTTCTAAAAAAAAATAAAAATGTATATGATTTATAAACACAAATGATCGCCTCGCAAGTGCTTCCACCATACCGCCTTCCGTATTCTTCAAAAATTGTACGCTGTATGCCCTACACCTTCCCTATTCAACTTACGGAAAAAACGGAACCGGCGCCACGTTTGTTCCGTAATTTGAATAAGGAAGGTGTGGTGGAAGCACTTGCGAGGTGATCATTTGTGTTTATAAAGCATATACATTTTTATATTGTTTTAGAAAATGACCGATCGTTTTGCTAGATAAGACCCTAATTCCTCGTCTGGTATCATTTAAAGCCCTTTGAAGCTGCACTGAAACTGTAATTTTGACCTTCAACCATTTGGGGTCAATTGAAGTCCACTATAAGGAGAATAATCCTGGAATGTTTTCATCAAAAAACGTAATCTCTTTTCGACTGAAGAAAGAAGGACATGGACATCTTGGATGACATGGGGGTGAGTAAATTATCAGGAAATTTTAATATGACAGTGAACTAATCCTTTAACTTTTTCTCTGCTAAACAAAAATGTACATTTATGATAATATTCATCGGCAAAGACATGCTGCTGTTCTTTCCCATCTTGAAATTAGCTTTTATGTTATATAATAGTGTGTATCTTAGCGACGAGAGTTTCTTAACCTATGCAATTAGCCTCCTAGGAATATTTATGTGTGTGTGTGTTTATGTATATGCCTCTGTGTGGCTGTTTGCTTTTAGTACTTACTGAACAGATGACATCCCCGAGGACACTTTCCTTTGGGAAAGTGAGGTTAATTTCTCCAGCTTCCCTGATCTGGAGTCTGGAAAGGCCTTGGGATTTAGAATATCAGGAAAGACAAAGAAGAGCAATTTAATGAGACGCAAGCACTTAATTAAGTACAAAACACATTCTCTGCCCTCTTTTTTCCCTACCTCTTCTCAGTCATAATCCTGCAATACAGCTGGTCATTTTATTATTATTTTTTTATGATTGTATATGTTCAATATCTGTGACATTTCGCAGCCAGTTTCCATTCATTTTCTTAATTGTTCCTAAAGGACCCCCCATTCCTTCTCCGACTGATAACACTGTATTTAATTAGTGTGGCTATATTCGCCCAAAGCATTGGTATTCTAATTATCTTGTATAGTTTACACATCCTATGCCTGCATCAGTCTTGCCAACTGTTTTAATTATTTGTATGCTACAGTAAGCGTGCAGTACACATATAGCACATTATCTGCAGGGCAAAAGTTCGCTGTTAGCTCGGTACAGTCTGTTCAGCTAATCACGTACAGTGCAATAAAGACGAAGATATACTTCAAGAGACCATAATGGGAAGTCAGGCAAAAGGAGGAGGGTAAACAGACAGTACTTACCCCTTGCGTAAGGGTTAGTGAATTATCTGAACTAACAATTTGGAATCGAAGCTAAAGGGCAGAAACTATTCTGCTGTTCAAATCTCTAGAGACTAATGAACTGGTAACCTCAGAGCTAGAGATTAAGAAAACTGGTTCAGAGCCCTGCTGTAGTGTTCCTAAATAATACACTTTTCTTAAAGTACTTGCTCGAGGGGTGGTAATACATGTTGACCCCAATTTCCTAGTCCCTTGGCACCTGAGAACAGAGGAAATAAAAGAAAACCCCTTGGAATCCTGAACCATTTATCCCAGTTGTCACAGAGGAGATCGGTTTCTGTGGGTTACCAAAGGGCTTTTAGCATTGGTGGGATATTCAGGGAAAATGTTTACTTTTGACAAGCTCATACTTGCACAATGATGTTGAATTAATTTCCTGTGCAGCCTTACAAAAATTTAATGAATGATTAAAGACCCTGTAAGCTCAAAAAGAATTTCAAATGTGTTTGGATTGTGCATCTCCTCACATAACCTTCAGACAAAACACAAGTTCTCAGATCCTGTTAACAACCACGGTTTACCAGAAACCCATAGCCTCTTTTGACCTTTCTTTTCCTCTGGGTGCATGCTCTGAAACAGACTAGAAAATCACAATCCTCAAAGAGGAGACCCGATGCCTTTGTTGCCACGGTGTATATGTGAGTATGATAGTGTTTGAGTGAAAATAATCTTCCTTGTAGGAACTGAGAATGCTGTCAGATGGCTGAGGACATGGATTGTCCTTCTATTGTTAGAAGAACAGAACAGTTGTTCTCAACTGGTGGGTCAAGACCCAAAAATGGGCCACAGGTCTGTTCTGTCACGAAGAGCAGGGAAATTTGCTAAATGCAATTAATAAAATACAGCTATCATATAAACATATGTAACCCCTCACCCAGGTCCTACCTCCCTCCACCTCCGCCCCGCCCCGCACGGGCCTCGTACCTGGGTGTCCAGTGTGGTAGTTGGACGCTCTAACAAGGAGGCTAAAGGCTGCAACCTCTAATGTCAGTCGCTAGAGCATCTCTTGAGATCAGAGGAGTGAGGTTTACTCGCACAGCGACTACTAGCTGGCCTCCGTTTTTTATATATATATATGATAGCAAAGCTTATCAACTTTATAGAAAACATTTTCCATATCCTTTGTTATTAATAATTCATCATAAATTTATCTTTCACTTTTGTGCAGTGAATTATTGGCTGCCAAGAGCATGAAATGACATTTAAAAACCAAACATTTTTGCATATTGCTTGGCCTATGCAGTTCATTACAATTTTAATAAATTTCAATATTCGAAAACTTGCTTGGTTTCCACTTGATGTCTAAATGTCTAACTTAAAAGTTGAGTCCTAAAATAAAACCAGTTGAGATCTTCTGAAATACATAAATGCCAGGCTTTCTGTTATATCAAGCTGTTTGTCTGTAATTTGTAAATCGGTTCTGGCGTTCCAACAAAAAGTCTGTTTTTTACGACCCTAGCCCTACTCATTTCAATAGAGCCGTCTGTCATGGTTCACAGCCCCATGTTAATTTCATTAAGCTGACTTCTAGACCAGGACAACTCACTGTTTCAGCCTTGAACTTCGATGCTTGGATGTTTTTCACTGGATGTGTGCCACAAGAAGTCATCAAAGGGATGCGGAGCAGAACTTTGGCAAACCATTTTGGATTGCGTTTGATCCATGTATATGTTAAACGGAGAGCGCTATCTAACAATTCCTTGCTGAGAAACTCGGTCGGACATCTGTCTGCTTCTGGACAGCTCTCCTTTCATCATGCCGAGAGGATACCCCAGGGAGCGTTCACAGAGGAGAGGCTTCAGAGGATGCCAGTTTCCCAAGCGGCGGCACTGAATGCACGATTAACTGAGCTAGGTATATGCTGTCCTCTTTACACAGCGCATTTTAAAGTCCACTCTGTCCTTCATGTCCTTGACATTTATATCATATAACTGACTACTTTTGTAGGGGACGTTGAATGATCTAATTAGATACTCGAAGCTTAATTAGTCTCATTAGATTGTCCCAAAAGCTGATCAGGAAATCTCACGCCACAGGGCATTGTGGGTGGTTATTGCTAATGTCCTATCATAAGGTTTTGGGAGTCACAGACTGAACACATTAGACAGAGGCAAATCCTTTTTTTCCCTCTTTGTTAAAGATGTTGTGTGTAATTTTTCCACTGTTAAAATACTTTCTGCTATCCAATCTTAATGCAGAGAAGTAAGCTATTTGCACCATTTTTGCACAATTTTCATTGAACAACTGACCCGAGACTTGACTCGACACTTGACTCGACACTTGACTCAACACTTGACTTAAAGACAGAGATTTGTGAAGTCTTTTGGCATGGCATTCCCGGTTACGTTCTCTATTTACTACCTCACATGACGACACAAAACACCATTTGCTATTCATTCATTCTCAAATATGTGCTGCTGCAGCGAATCACAAATCATCTCTAAACCAAGCCAGCGAGCATGTGACGCATCTGAAGGTACGCACATTTATCACCCATTAGAAAACTTCTGTTAAATAAACTAGCAACAAATTATAAAAATATAGCCAAGCATTACCTTGCGATAAACTTTGTCATTTAATTTGAAAAGCACCATTTCGGGGTGGCACAGAAATCTTCATTTTTACAACATAAAAATGAGTTTGACTCTAATGTACAGGACTGTTTTAGTGCCTACAACACAACTGAATACAGTTAATTTGTACTTAATTGTAATTGAGATAGTAGTGAATTAGATCAGAGATCAAAGTCAACAGCACATAAATACCAGAATGTAAAATTAGTTATTTTATGCATTTAAATATGATCCATTTTTGTTTGTACTTTACAAATTTACACAAAATTAGCGCCTATCTTCTAGTACAAATTCACAGTGCTGACCTTTATTTGTGCATTAAAAAAATTACAAATCAGCTTGTGCCATATACTGTGATCTCACATAGCAGAATATTTTAGTCCAGAGACATGACGTATATATAACAAATACATACATGCATGCACACATGCATGCAACTTTAATCGCCTTTTTGGTTATTTCATGACTTAATTGACGACAGAAATACGACGTTGCATGCTCATAGTTTCTTTTTTGCGCTTTATTAATAGTGACGTGTCATTCGGCACCTGTACCCTTTCCGCTCTCGTTTGACTTGCGCCTGGTGCTGCTATCTTTGCTTGGCCACTTAAACTTCACAATGCGCATAATCCCGCAAAGCTGCCCCTCTATCACATTTCCTCTCCCTCGTGTTTTCGATTCACACGCTAGAAGAGGTGTGTCAGGCCACGGCAGCAGCACCCCAGCTCGGCATCCCACCAGATTGCTTTTCCAGTCTTTTGTTTTGCATACTGTAGGTGCAGCAACCATAGGTGCAGCAACCACAGCTGCTCAAAAAGGCCTCTCCCAGCATCAGATTCAAACTCTCAGTGGCTGGTCACTTTTAAGAGCTATATTCAATCCTATCGCTTCCACACCAAAGAAGCTCAGTGAACCCCTATCAGATA
The DNA here is from genome assembly GCA_039654765.1 of Mylopharyngodon piceus. Classification (NCBI taxonomy): domain Eukaryota; kingdom Metazoa; phylum Chordata; class Actinopteri; order Cypriniformes; family Xenocyprididae; genus Mylopharyngodon; species Mylopharyngodon piceus. The sequence continues at coordinate 16,750,287 of CM077439.1, forward strand.
AATTCTTCAGCTCCAGTTTGTTCTCACACACTCAAACCTAAAGGCTCACCATATCCGCCTCAATTAACACCATCAATCCACTCAAATAGTGCAGGAGCAGGGATGTCCTCTGGTCCCGCAGAAGCTCAGTTCTCTGTCTAACCTTGCCTTCACTGCCACAGCATTGTCAGATGTGAGAGCCTCCCGGTCGAACATCTATGCTTTACTTTCCCTCCATCTGCCAATGAGGCCTACCCCGTCCGATGCCGTGAGCATTTAACTCCTGCCGGATACTGCGAGAGCTCTCCTGCCTGGGCATTTCAAATTTCTTTCACCCTGCTGTCAGCCGATAAGACCCACTCACCCGACGCCGTGAGCTGCTCGCGTCGGAGGCTACATGGGCCCTCTCGTTTGGCCTTTTCGAATCACGCCGCTCACCATCCATCAATCAATAGGGCTCACCCGTCCGACACCGTGAGCTGCTCCCATCAAAAAGCGGCGTGAGCCCTCCCAACCGTGTGTCCCAAATCATGTAGATCCACATTGGTAGCCGGTAGGGCCCACCTGCCCGAAGCCACAAGCTGCTCCCGTCGGAGGTTACGTGGGTCCTTCCAGTCAAACGAAACGCCTTCCTGCCTTCTCGAAATGCCAGCCCGCTAAATCTCGGCTCTCATTTTGGGGGGGGAGGGTCTTTAGTCTGGTGGCTGTCTTTTGCTAATTTCTTTTTTGGGGGAGTACTCTGGGTTTGGGACAAATTCTGAGCTCGGAGTCCTCCCCCCGGACAGCATGTTAAATACGCATAACCTTTACTCTATCTAATTATATGTAAGTGTAAACTCATGAAACCCCAATTCAAATTTAAACCTATTAAAAAACAAACAAACAAACAAACAAAAAAAAAAAAACATTGACTTCGGGACAATGAAACCACGTTTTGGCCTACAAATTTATGTCATACCTGCACCACTCTATAATCTGTCATGAAATGTCATGCAAGTGCTTTAGTCTGACTGAAATTGTAAATTTTTTGTGCAATTGGACTAACAGGTCTAGACAACATCACTGTAGCTCCATTCCAAAAAATCCACAAGAACACTGAACTTCAAAATCACCATACCATTTCTTCTGATCAGTGGTGTCCAAGTGTCTACCCGTGTTTGAACCAGCAAAGCAAGTCTCCAAAGCCCTGAATGCTGACGACAATTTAGCGGGCCACAAAAAACAGACACCTTACTCTCCTAGGAAGCACAGCAGAGGGTCACAGCTGGAGAAGATTGCCTGTGTCTGGGTCAAAATCAGAGTCAGACAAAAAGAGAAAACATCCAGCTGAGATGGGAGAGCCTGCACGGTTTGGGGTGCAAGGCGAACAAACAGGGCTCTGATCGCACACCTCCCTCTGTCTGAAAGATTTGCTACATGGGCACAAGGCTGTGATCAGAATGGTTGAAACCACAACAGAAGTTCAAACCATGCCCTGTATCTCAGAAGTATCTGAGCAAATATTAAAACTGTGGGAAATATATATATTTTTTTATCAAAACTACATGTGATATAGGCAGTGATCAGAATTCTGATCTAAAGCAGTTATCCTACGTAACAATGCTAAATCAATCTTAAATACATATATATATATATATATATATACAGTGGCAAGAAAAAGTATGTGAACCACTTGCAGAATCTGTGAAAATGTGCAAAATTTTAACAAAATAAGAGAAATCATACAAAATGCATGTTATTTTTTATTTAGTACTGTCCTGAGTAAGATATTTTACATAAAAGATGTTTACATATAATCCATAAGACAAAAAAAAAATAGCTGAATTTATTAAAATGACCCAGTTCAAAAGTTTGTGAACCATTGATTCTTAATACTGTGTGTCATTACCTGGATGATCTACGACTGTTTTTTTTTTTTTTTTTTTTGTGTGATGGTTGTTCATGAGTCCCTTGTTTATTCTGAGCAGTTAAACTGAGCTCTGTTCTTCAGAAAAAATCCACAGGTCCCAAAAATTCTTCAGTTTTCCACCATCTTTTGCATATTTGAACCCTTTACAACACTGACTGAATGATTTTGAGATCCATCTTTTCACACTGAGGACAATTGAGGGACTCAAACACAACTATTAAAAAAGGTTCAAACATTCACTGATGCTTCAGAAGGAAACACGATGCATTAAGAGTTGGGGGGTGAAAACTTTTGAACAGGATGAAGAGGTCCAAATTTTTCTTATTTCGCTTGAATATCATTTTTTTTTTTCATTTAGTACTGCCCTTCGGAAGCAACAGAAAATACTTGCATGTTTCCTGGAAGACAAATTAAATACAATTTACCTTGATCTTCAAATTCCAAATGTTTTCACCCCCCATCTATTAATGCATCATGTTTTTTTCTGGAGCATCAGTGAATGTTTGAACCTTTTTTTAAAAGTTGTGTTTGAGTCCCTCAGTTGTCCTCAGTGTGAAAAGACGGATCATCCAGGTAACCACACACAGTATTAAGAATCAGTGGTTCACATACTTATGAATGGGGTTATTTTAATAAATATATAATTAAGGGTGTAAAGGTTCAAATTACCGTAATTCAGAAAAAAATCAATCAAACTAACAAGCAACAGCACAAATAAATACAGCAGAGCAAAGATACAAATAAAATAAACAGTGCTGATATTGATACACATGCGTTGTCTTTCTTGATTGCTTAAGTTCACTTAAGACATAACCTATGTTTGACATGACATATTTGTGTGTGTGTGTGTGTGTGTGTGTGTGAATTTGTCTGTACAATCGCAAGACTTGAAAGAGAACTCATGTGAGGTGTCTGAGATGTGACATTCCATGTGCGCGTTTCAGCACACACAAATTTTCTCAGCATGTGCGCAAGAGTTCTCTTTCGTGTCTTCTTGCGCTTGAATGTTTAAATTGGCTTAAATGATTTTAGTTTAAACACAGATAGCAACGTGTGCTATCAACACGGTGATGATGGCATAAATGACTGGTCATATTAAGGCATACAACACTCCTATTGAATAAAGTTTACAAAGAGTGACTGTTTTGTCCACAGTTTTTTGATCATCGCTGTTGTAACGTATTGGGAAGCCATAATGCGTATCCATCGACAGAAAAATACATTAGCCTGTTTCTTTTATTTATTTATTTATTTTTTTAAACAAACCATATTATTGATCCAAGTGCATGCCAAACCGTGGCTGGTGAACTGTACGTCTCGATTTTACCGAAAGAACCATTACACCCCTAATATACATATCTGTGCAAATCAACAATTGAACCTTTGCAAAACCCTGTCATAAAAACAACACTGACCAATCCTACCTTAGCAACTATTGCCTTCTACCTTTGCTTAGGTTTTTCTCCTTTCCTAATGTAGCTGTATTTTGGATAGTTTTAATTAGTTTTACAGATATTGTTCAAAATATGAAATCAATTTTTATGAGCACATTTTATTATTCTCCAGTTTATTCTTAGGGGATGTTCCGGGAAAGCTTGTCTAGCTGAGCAACAGGAACTGCCCCAAAGCTTAGTGAAGGGTCAATAGAGTATAACAGTGGAGATCCCATTCATTTTCTCCATAGGGGAATTGGTTTTGAATGGTAACTTATAAACCTTATAAAGACAGACCTGTGAGCTATGAGGTTGTTTGCATGTTTTTATTTGATGCTAACAGCACAGATTATTTCAACTTATTTTTAAATAATCATTTTCAGCAGCATAATTCCTGGTTACATTACTCATGATTATGCAGAGAAACCAATCAGAGAATCGAAAGAAGCAAACCATGCCAAAAGAACTATTTAGTGCCCACCAACTCCCATGAAGCACTGCGAATGATGTAGAGTCACATTCCCTGCACTCTCAAACTACTTATTCGTATGCATAATATGCATATTTTGCAATAAACACATTGTTTATAATGTCAGTAGTTTTATATTTCTCTATGTAATTTGCACTGCTTTATGGGAATGTAGTTCTTTCCCCTCATTAAAGCCATTAAAGGGATTGGTCACCCAAAAATGAAAATTCTGTCATTATTTACTCACCCTCAAGTAGTTCCAAACTTGTATGAATTTCTTTGTTCTGCTGAACACAAAGGAAGTTATTTGGAAGAATGTCAGTAACCAAACAGATCTCGCCCCCCATTTACTACCATAGTATTTATTTTTCCTACTATGGTAGTCAATAGGAGATGAGATCTGTTTGGTTACTGACATTCTTCCAAATATCTTCCTTTGTGTTCAGCAGAACAAAGAAATTCATACAAGTTTGGAACTCCTTGAGGTTGAGTAAATGAATTTTCATTTTTGGGTGAACTATCCCTTTAAGAACACAGTCTTGTACCTTTGCCTTTTTGTCCAAACACTTTTTTTGCTTCAGATCAAATTTTGTTATATTGTGATTCACCTTGTAGCTGGTTGGTTTGATTCATGATTCTTTAACTAAGACTTTAAAAAAAAATCCATTTGGGAAAATGAATGGCAAAAATATTTCTGGAACCAAAGCTGCTGAGAAAAAGTAGATGGGCAATGTTTCACTCTAATACTTATTTGCTTAACAGAGTAACCAAGGGAGAGATTAAATGCGTGTGCAGAAATGTCATGAACAAACACCAGAGTGTGGCATGCATAAATAAAGGTTATTTTTCAAGTAGTCTTTTTGAATCCAGAACATACAGTCATTATCTGTGCACTGAACTTCTTCCACCTGTAACATTTATCCACAGAAAAAAATTCTGCATGATAACTGAGCACTTTTGTCCTTTAAATGGTAATGAGTCTGGAAAATCTGTATTGTTTTGTGTATATGAATGTGTAGGTTCTGTATGTGTACTTTATGTTCTTTCAGCTCAACCTTAGACTCCCTGCTGAGTCTTAGCTGTTCCTGCCACAGAAAATAACCGTTCCCACGCAGGAAGGTTAGGTAATGCCCCTGAAACAGCTGCCACATCTTAAATGTCTAGAATGTGTGCAAGGCCACCAACACGGATGTTTAATTAGTTTTTACCAATAACTATGCAATGCATCAAACAGTCTTTCAAGGTTAAAGCAGCATAAATTGAGAGCAACTCTCTTAAGCAGATAAACGCTACAGTGCTTGCAGGGTAATAAGCCTCAATTGCAAATGATCTGTACAAAACAAATCACAATCTGTTTGGGATCCTGTGTTTGACTGAAAATGTCTCTAGTTAGTCATGCTATGTTTTCTTTTAAACACAGCGGTGTAGTTACAGAACATCTGCCGCAGAGGTGTGAACGTGTCCTTTGAGAAGTAAATTATTTGATGGATTCATAATAAGGTTTGGAAATTCAGATGTCATTCACTCTGTGACTCATAGTATGCCATACTTGTACATCGCTGTTTTGCAAGCAGGTGCTACTTGCTAAAACACATCTGCTGTATTTGTTCTGGAAGCTTGTGCATCTCTTATTATCTCCTTTATTACCCATGACACAAGTCCCAACACACAGGTAAACACTAGCCTTACTGTGACACGTTACTTATTTCGAGACAACATCAAAGTAAAGCTGCTTTTGTTTGCTCTTTTCATCCCTGTTTTGCCTGCCCAGATGCACAGGAGGCAGTCTGTCTCCTACACTCAATGCACACAAGTTATTATCCCCCCCTTATCGCAGAGCTTTGCCTCTCACTGCTGTGCAGGAAGTGGTTTGCTCTCGACTTGCACCCGTACGGTGCTAGAATCACTTAACCTGTCCCGTGTTGAAAGACCCAGGACCACCGCTGGCCTCAAGTGCTGACGGGAAGGAACTCTGTGAGATGCATATATTTACTTAGTTTGAGATTTCACAGGGGCCATTTTTAATTCATGACTCCTTGCCCAATCTTATCACACACAAACACACAGAAACACACTCTAACGCCAGCATTTTTAGAAGTCCTGGTTGAAGAAAAAAAAGTTTTTACTTGTAATTTCTGGACTTAATTTGACACAATAATAATGCATAGTTAATCTGTAGAGTTGAGAAGAATCATCTGTGCAGTCTTTCAGCACTATTTATTTACTGCAGCCTCATATAATTGTAGTTAATCTGCAAAATTTTTGGTGCATTTTAACATACGCTTAATTTTCTTTCTTTTTTTTTTTTCAGATGATAAATGATCACCCAAAAAAAAGCTTCTGAAGAGTCGTAGATGAGGAGCTTACGCACTCCTAAAATGCTGCTTTGTGGAAACGCATTTTCATGTAAATATGTTCAGAGTTGCTCTCAATGAATTTATAAGATGATGATGACGCCAGGGGAAGATGTTTGTCTGCATTTCCTGCTTTGCATACACATAAAATCCCTTATAATTATTCACTTGAAAAGTGTAGACCAATTCTCAAACCTTGGTAGGCAGTGTCCTCAGGTGGTATGTGGCACGGTTTCGTAAAATGAACATTATGAAAACATATTTCACTCCAGGTATTATTGTATTCAAATGAATATATTTTTGTTTAATTTGGAGTATGATTATAAAATAAAACAACTACAATTTTAATCTGAAAGACTAATTTGAACACAGAATTTAAATAGATAACATTCTCAAAAATTGATGATCAAGAAAGGGGACAAAATATTATTCTGTTTGCCTTTAAAGTGTGTGAGCTTGAATTTCTGTGAGCTTATAGAGTAGTTTGTTTTTTAATCTTATTCAGCGCTCAGTTTTAAGCGCGCACAGCAGTTCAAGCGCTTTAAACAGATGGTATCAGATTTAACAGACTAAATTACTCCAATATTGTTTACTGGATATTAGTGTGTTTAAATTGGATTACTATATTTTTGAATATTTGTTTTCCAAAATAATGTCTTTAAATTGGATTACAAAATGTCTAAATGTGTGTTTTTAGATGCTGCTTGTTGGCTAGGTAGTACTTGATTGCTTTGATTGGATCGAAGGTAAAACTTTGCCTGAAATGTTTGAGAACCACCTGTGGCCATCATGTGGCCCAAAAACCCCACCAAATCTGGCTATGCATGTCACTCATTCTGAGATCCTCAAGTCTTTGTTAAATGTGTTCTGAGGGCAATGGCCTAGTTTTGAGGAAAATATTTATTCCCTCAGACAGAAGATCTCATTACGGCTTGATTAGGAATGAAACCTATCCCTTAGAGGATGTTCTGAGGAAGATTTCTGCAGTCTCGCACTCTTCAAAAACAGTTTTTATCTGACCTTCAGAGGGTTGAAAGAGAATGGCACTCATCCATGCTGGGAGAAATGGCTTGTGAGAGAGGGAGAGCGGATTCAGTCTTTCAAAATGTGTGTGTTAGCATCTCTCTCACTCTGTCCCTGTCTCTCTTCTTCTCTCTCTCTCTCCGTATAATGAAGCACCTTCCATCTCCTCTGTGAGAGATAAATGAAACCTGTCTGCGCATGTGGGCATCCGCTATCCTCTCAAGTGCATGTAGGCTTCCATCCAGTGAACTCTGACTGAAATTAAAATGTATGAGAGAAGTTTTAATAAGGGGAGAGGTAATTTGAAAAGTCTTAGGAAGTGTTCGGAAATTTATCAATAAGAGCCAGCTAGGATTTCATGCATGAAAGCTTTTGTTGTAATTGCCTGTACCTCTCTGATAGAGGTTTGACTTCAGTAACAAAAAACCACAACAGTTTTAAAATCCGAGAAACTTCTGTCTTTCGCCACATACTAAACAATCAAATCATTGTATAATATATTCATCTATATCCTATTCTGTTATCAGGACATCTTAATTTCTCAATCCTTCTGGAGATCTGCAGAACCTTTCTGCAGAATATAGTTCCAGCATGCTCTGACAGTTTCTGTAATTTTGCTCTGCTCTGTAATTTTTTAATGATCCCCCAAACCCCTGATTATCTGGTTCAGGTGTGTTGGATTGAGGTTGGATCTAAACTCTGCAGAAATCTAGGCTGCGTCCGGAAAATGCTGCCTTCGGAGGACACATTTCAAGGTAGGAAGGCATCAAGGCACGTCTGAATCCAATATTAGCTTCACTTCCTGTCTCATGAGATACCTTAATCTGATCGATTTATGAAGGCAGCATAGATGTTTCCTTCGCTGCCTTTGATATCCCACAATCCTGTGCGTTCCATTCTGTGACAGTTGAGCTAGAAAAATAAAGATGGCGTCCGAAAGTTGCGTTTGCTGGTCAGATTGTGTGTAAATGTATGTTTTTGACCAACATTTTCCACTTTTGATGTCATTTCTAGTGAGAAATTACTACTGTAGTAATTAAATATTTGTTTAGTTCTCACCAAAGCTATTTTGCTGTAGATCATTAAACTGTTACGCTGCCTCAGAAGTCTGTTTGAAATCAGTTTTGTGAGGTGCCTTTATGCACAAACGCTGCCTTACAAGTCATTGCCTGGGTTTTCGGATGCAGCCCTAGATCTCCAGAAGCAGGATTGAACACCAGTCTTGCATCCAATAAACCAGTAAAATTAGTGCTCACTATCGAGAAGTTAAAAAAAAATCTAAATTTAATTTTATATTTGCTAGAAATATTTGATTTCATTAAATGTTACATTTTTTTGGTCTCTAAAATTATCATTACCTCAAATTTGCAAGGTATAAAAACGGGTGATCAAGATTAATGAATGTACATTCAGAATTTGGCCTGAAAGGACAGGTGAAAAATTGGTCAACTGGCTTGAAACTCTCTCACGCTGACCCTAGACCGCAGTGGGCCATCTTTATTGTTGAGTCCTGATGTCCAAGCGATAGACCGGGGAGAGAGAGCAATGGAGAAAGGTCAGAAGTTGCTGTTGATGGAAAAATATCAAAATGGCTGTCCACATACTCTTCATTAGAGGCTATGGTGCTATAGGTTGTAGGTTTTCACAGCAGGCTTGTAGAGTTGCGAATATTGTGTTGAAATGGTCCGCACAATGTTTCTGTGGTGGGTTGTTTCATTTCATATCCTGCACTCAGGCGTGTGCTGTTGGTCGAGGGATTTCTGAAGAAAAAGAATCTCCTCTCCTGCTGCCAACGACCCTGTGTGAGTTGGTGGAATTTTTGATGTGTCTCTTCGGCCGTGATCATCGAGGTGCCTTTGGGAGAAGACGAAATAGAAAACCCGACCTGAGAAAAACAGACATGCTACTACCTCATCTCAGGCAATTTCAGAGCAGCTAAGAAGCAAGATGGGTTATTCATAGGACCAGACTCTTTAGAGCTCTGAGCACGCGGGAGAGTGTTTATTCACCCCAGCATGAGAGGCTTTCAACGGGCTTTCCATTTCACTCCCCCTGCATCTTTCACTCTGTCTGGCTCGAACGCAGCCATGCTGTTGCCGTTTACCTTCTATATTAAGAACTGTCCTGCATTAATTGTGAAAAATGTTGATGCCGTTTTTGTGCTGCCAAATGACTAGGAATCTTAGAGCCATTAGCGGTGGTGTGGCAGACGTATGGTAGTACAGCTCCTATTACTCTGTCTTCGTTCTTGTCCCTGTGTCTTTGAAGTCATCGATGGATATTTTGACTTTAATCAGTGTTGTGTGGCGTGCCGGCATTACTCGTGTTCCCCACCGCGTAAAAGGCCTCTCACGAATGAGGCATAACATTACAGTCTGGATTTCAATATTCCGTCTGCTGTTCCCACTTCACAGAGTCTATTTTCCAGCTGAAAATGTTGCGCTGGATGTAAGCAAAGGTCTCCTCTAAATGTCACCGCACCTTTGTTTAAGGCTCTTTTCACCAGCTAGCCAATTACAGTGTGCCTGTAGTTTGGTTTATTTCTGTCACCTTCCTACTCTCATGTTGCTACGTGGACAGGCTGGAAGTGCATTTCCAGGGCTCAACCACTGGGCCCTATATGAAATCTGTTTTTCCTATAATTATTTTTTTCTGTTTTTCCTTATAATAAAGTCTTCTGTTTTAATGGTTTAAATTTTAATAATCAAAAAGGATGTCTAATCAAATGAATTCATAAAACTTTTTAGTTTAAATTTTAACAATAATAGTGCCCTATGGAATGTTTTATTTTATTACTATTATTTTATATTTTTTAGAAATTATGTGTTGTCTGTTTTAATTTTTCTGGATTCTGTGATTTATGATTTAATACAAATTTATCAAAAATGGTGGTAATCAAGTAAATGCATAAATCTTTAACAATTTAATTAATCTTTTAAAATGTAATTACAATTCCTTTAATTTTTTGGCAAACAAAGTGCAGCACAATAAAAAAAAAAAAAAAAAAAAAGCTATAATTATTATTATTATTATTATAGTAATTATTTACTTTGAGAAGTACATTCTACTAAGGGTGTAGCAGTACACACACAAAAAAAGATGGTTCGATATGTACCTCGGTTTAGATATAACCATCAACACTCAAATAATAATAATGATAAAAATTGTATGTAAACATGTAAATTGCACATAAGGCAGTTTTTGCATTAACTTCTATATCTAATTATAAAATTATGTTTCTCCAATTCGTTGTTGAAATAATCATTTACACAGTGGCTGTCACAACCTGTTATGTCTTAATTATTTAATGTATGGTTAAATAAATCTATCATGAAAACAAATTAAGTAAAATATAATTAATATATAGGCTAATATAGTGCATATGTTTAGCGAAAGAGTTCATTTCTATAGTGAACTAGCAAGCTGTGGACACTGAATGGCTTTTCTGAGGTAAATGTAATGCTATGTGACATATTGTTTACAAGCTGTTTTATTGACGTCTTTCCACAGTTGAAACACTGATTGAGCTTTTACACAAGATATGATATGTTTCGGTAAGTTGTACTGTATCTTTCAACATACTGTACCTTAAGATGTTCTTTCATGTTCATTCCGTAACTAGTAGTGAAGAGGAAGGGATGATCGCGCTCCGCGCTGCCGCTTGAACTAAGGCGCCTATATAGTGATATGTCATGCCACATCAAAAAGCATCTAAAAAGCATTTATTTTTTGAATTTCATGATAAAATGTTTTCTTAAATTACAGATATTGTTTGTAATTTTACATAAATTTGTATGTAAATTAACAACTTGACTGTTATTTTAAGGATTATATCATTAATGACAAATTACAGTAATTCTCATTTTTTAATACAGGAAAATTACCTTATTATTTATACAGTATTTTTTCTGTATTCTTAAATTACATACAAATTCATGTAAAATTACAAACAATATCTGTAAATTAACAACTTGACCATTATTTTAAGGATTATATCATTAATGACAAATTACAGTAATTCTCATTTTTTTTATACGGGACAATTACTGTATTATTTTTACAGTATTTTTCTGTTTTCTTAAATTACATACAAATTTATGTAAATTTACAAATAATATCTCTAAATTAACAACTTGACTATTATTTTAAGGATTATTTCATTAATGACAAATTACAGTAATTCTCTTTTTTTTATACAGGAAAATTACCATATTATTTATACAGTATTTTTCTGTTTTCTTAAATTACATACAAATTTAAATAAAATTACATGAATAACCATAATCTGTAATTAAACATGTAGCTCATTATATGAAAGGGTGATATCCATATACAATTTAACATTCTCATTTTAAAGTAAATCTTATTGGTTTTATATTTAGCTGTATTTTTAAACTCTGTAATTCTGGATACAAAGCAAATATAGCAAACTAAATATCAAACAATGCAAAGTCTGTTTTTAAAGTGTACAAAGCTGCTCTGCTCTCCAGGTTTAAACTGTCAGGCCTTTGTCCACACACCAGTTGATCCAAATTGTGAATAGAGATGAGAAAAGCATGCATATTCTTTACAAGCTCAAACTCCCCAAAAACCACCCATCGACTTTCACAAACACACTCATGGCATACTGTCATTTTAAAGTATTGGTTAATATGTTATCTGATCAGAATATGCATTTGTTATTTGGAGTACGTGAGAGAAACCCTATACTGAGACATTTGAAACTAGAAAAAGCAGAACATGGAGAAAATGGTCAGAAAGAACTGGAAAACATCCCAGCATGCAATGTGTGGAAAACACACATTCAATGGAAAATTTATAATCCTTAATTTGTCAGATGTGCATGTCTGTATTAAGGAAACACTTTGCTGTGAGGTGACAGTATTAACCACTAATTTATCATGCTGCTGCAAGCATACAGTGTTAAAATGAATGACAATACGTTCATTATCGAAGTTCTCAATTATTCAACATTTTCAGTTTACATGGTCCCATAAATACCACAGTGGAATAACCCTGGACCAACAGGTTTTGTATACTGTGCAATGTAAAGGGGCAAATAGTCTACAGAAAATGTCATAGTTGTGCACAGCTGCATTTAGGCATAAGGTTCTAAAGCAGGGATTTGTTAAAATGCAAAAGGGTCATTATTGGTAATGTGAATGTAACTGTAAGTCACAAGTATAGACAAGCACACTCTTCCCCTAACCCTAAATTCATAGGGAAATGATAGGTGAATAGTGAAAAGCACAGAGGCACCTAACCCTGGTTGTAAGCATATGTGAATACACCATTTGACCAATTACTTAAATGTAACAGCCTAAAATAAAAAAATAAATAAATATACACATTTGCAATATATTTGTTCTATATTGCAGCACTATTTGTTGTCTCTCCGTGTTACTTTGGGCATGATTGGTTAATCTGAACGTCATCAAGGAATCTGGCCAATGACAACTCTGCGCGCCTCAAGTTTGAACATGCATCCGTTCGGTTGGAGTGTGTCGCTGCTTGGCTTCTAATCTACAGTACTGCTTCGGTCGGTGCACTAGTAATGGCTTTTACATGGATTATTACATGGATTATTTTACATCTGACTGCAAAATTTATTTTGAGAGAACATGGGTTGTGGGATGTCGATTGAGAACGAAAAAACGCGAATACGAACACAAGACATTTACCAATGGCTAACGGACATATTGCAAACGGCAGAAGGTAAATTCTTTTATCATATACTTTTTTCTACTGTTATATGTAGATATAGTCCATTAAATTATTATAACGATTACATATTCTGTTACTGTGTTTCGTTATGTTTTAGTTCTGTCAGCTATAGACCTTATGTAGCCCCGCCCCTTTTCAGCGCCGCGCTCGTTGTCTTTTGACTTCCAGTTTGTATTTCCACAGTGAATCTTCCTGGTCTACTGACATTTGTTAAGACATATGCTTTAAACATTACAATTCTAATGATAACTTTTGTTAACTCTACAGTAAATAAATCCACTTCACCAGCTAATTATTCTTTGACAGCGATGCCATAGAAATATACAGAGCTACCGCAAAAACGGAAGTTCAAAGACAAAATTCTAAAGATGGCGGCGCACACGTTTCTCTGGCGCATAAGGTCTATAGGGCTGGCCGCTATGACGATGTGATGATATGATGATATAAAGTGGCTCGTTTTTGCTAAAATGTTTTGCTAGAATGTAAATCTATCCGTGTAGCACAGTACTGCTTAAAGTTATTGACATTTTGATAAAAATACATGCATGAATGAGGAATAAAGAGCGGGACATGCGTGATGTTTAAATAAGTGCAATATAAGCCGCCTTTCTTAAACAGCATCAATCATGAATTCAATTGTCCTTGGCGGCTTATAGCGCCTGAATGGTAAAATATATACAATTTCTCATATTGTGAAATAATATGGTCATATAGCCTACCCCTAGTGTCAGCCAGTTAGTTTTAAGATCAAACTTATTATAAGAAGTAAAGGAACTTTGGATTTTGGAATGAGTAATCTGAAAACAGTCATGTACACTCGTTCGACAGAGACGACATGAAAACCACCATTATCTCGGAATCTAAAGAATGGTGCAAACCACGATTTTGGATCTACTGTGAAGTCTTTATGTGAAGCTGGTGAGTAAATAGTGGCAAACCCATGTTTCTGTCAGTAAGTTAATAATTAATATTGAATTATTAAATAAATTAAAATTAATTTGTGTGTGTGTGTGTGTCCTCATGATCCAGAAGTTTTGGGAATGAAAATCATCTGCCACATGATCTTCAGAGGAAGTGAGTATTCATGACATATTAACATTAATGCTGTAAACGATACTGTGCCCTTATGTGTGACAGTGTGAGGAAATGCGTTTGAACGTAGGCAAACTCTGCACCAAGGCACCACTCTGGTTCAAACTTACCTTCTTGAGTTTAAAGGGATAGTTCACCAAAAATGAAAATTCTGTCATTAAGTACTCGCCCTCATGTCGTTCCACACCCATGAGACCTTTGTTCTTCTTCGGAACACAAATTAAGATATTTTTTGATGAAATCCGAGGGTATCTGATCCACACGTATGCAGCAACGTCATTGCACCTTTTGACGTCCAGAAAGGTAGTTGAAAACATGGTTAAAATAGTCAAAATAGTTGTGACTACAGTGGTTCAACCTTAATGTTATGAAGCAATGAGAATACTTTTGTGCGCAAAAAACAAACAAAAATAACAACTTTATTCAACAATTTGAACCGTTGTCATACCTAGTGAACTCAGTGCAGACTTCCTTGTTAACGTCCGATATTCCAGCCAATACTGAGTTGGCGTTAAGGTTGAATCACTGCAGTAACGTTGACTATTTTAACCATGTTTTCAACTACCTTTCTGGACGTCAAAAGGTGCAATGATGTTGCTGCCTATGTGTGGATCAGATACCCTCGGATTTCATCAAAAATATCTTAATTTTTGTTTTCCGAAGATGAATGAAGGTCTTGTGGGTTTGGAACGACATGAGGGTGAGTAAATAATGACAGAAATTTCATTTTTGGGTGAACTAACCCTTTAATTACTCACGCTCATGTTGTTCCAAACCCGTAAGATTTTCATCCATTTCGGAACATAACTGAAGATCTTTTTGATGAAACGCGAGCTTTCTGTCCCTCCATAGACAGCAACGCAACTGACAGTTTAACACTTCAAAAAGTTCATAAAGAGATTGTAATCCATATTTATTGAGTGGTTTAATCCAAATTTTCTGGGGACACGATCACTTTATTTGATGAACAGATTGAATTTAGGCTTATATTCACATTTAACCATTCATCAACTCACACATCAGTTGTGGTAAACAGAAGCTCAAGCATGTTTGTTAGCAGTTTCGGTTGAGCATCTGTTTATTCGCTGATCAGTGATTATATGTGAGTAAAGGCCTGAATTAAAGGGTTAGTTCACCCAAAAATGAAAATTCTGTCATTAATTACACACCCTCATGTCGTTCCAAACCCATAAGACCTCCGTTCATCTTCAGAACACAAATGAAGATCTTTTTGATGAAATCCGAGAGCTTTCTTAACCATCCATAAGCAGCAACAGAATTGCAACTTTCAATGTCCAGAAAGGAACTAAAGATATCGTTAGTCAACGTGACTATAGTTGTTCAACCTTGATGTTATGAAGCGATGAGAATAATTTTTGTGTGCAGAAAATGAACAAAAACAATAACTTTATTCAACATTCTCTTGTCTTCCATGCTGGCTCACTATTGGCCAGCTCCAGCATCACACGCATGTGTCGTGAAGCTCACGTGAATAGAGTCGGCCAATACTGAGCCAGCGTTCTGATGTAGAACTCGGAAGTGCTGTGTGTGTTAACTACGCGAATAGCGTAGTAAAATGATGTGGAAGAGAAGAGATGGTTGAATAAGGTCTTTATTTTTATTTGTTTTTGCACACAAAAAGTGTTCTCGTCACTTCATAATATTAAGGTTGAACCACTGTAGTCACGTTGACTATTTTAATGATGTCTTTAGTTCCTTTCTGGGCCTTGAAAGTGGTTGTTGTGTTGCTGTCTATGGAGGGACAGAAATCTATGATTTCATCAAAAATATCTTAATTTGTGTTCTGAAGATGAACGAAGGTCTTATGGGTTTGGAATGACATGAGGGTGAGTACTTAATGACAGAACTTTCTTTTTTTGGGTGAAACAACCCTTTAAATCTGTTCATCATATAAAGCGATCAGCTCTCTTCAGAAAATTGAAACTAAACCACTCAATTCATATGGATTAGTTTTACAGTCTCTTTATGAACTTTTTAGGCGTCGAAGTTTCAGTTGTGTAGTTGTTTATGGAGGGACAGAAATCTCTAGGATTTCATCAAAAATATCTTAATTTGTGTTACGAAGATGAACGAAGGTCTTACGGGTTTGGAACGAAATGAGGGTGAGTACTTAATGACAGAATTTTCATTTTTGGATGAACTTAAAGCATAGCTCACCCAAAATGCAAACTTCTTCATTTTCTAACCCTCATGTCTTTTCAATATTGTATGACTTACTTTCTTCTGTGAAACAAAATATTTTGAAGAATGTTGGTAACCAAACAACATTGGACCAAAATTTTGGACAAAAATCACCAAGACATTTCTCAAAATATCTTGTGTTCCACATAAGAAAGTCACTTATAGGTTGGAAAAGACATGAGTAAATAATGACAGAATTTTCATCGTATGGAAAAATGTATCCATCGAAAAATGGATACATAAACCTGGGAAATTGTATCCATTTTTGTGAATCCTCATAGCTGTTCATATAGCCACAATGTCTTATAATGTCAAATGTTGTTTAAAGGAAAGGTACAAAAATTTAGTCCTTTTTAAGGATTTTTCAGTGAATCAATTTCTTTTTTCAAGGATCCAGCTGACTACTGGAGATTTAGAGGATGAGCTCTTTATGTGTCTGTCACTTCTGGTGCAGAATCATGGACCTTTTGTTGTATGTTTTTGATTTTACTTATTACACTTGTATAGCTATAGAATTCTGAATTAAAAGACAATGTAATGTTTGACCACATGTATTATCAGAGCTAAATGGAGGCCACAGGGGTCAGTCAAATATTGAGGAAAACAATATAAAACTGATTTGGAAAACACTAGCTAAAATACAAAGCTAACAGTAAACAGCACAATTTGATCCTTTCTCCATCTGCTTCAAAAGTAATGATGATCTCATCATGATAGTAACCCTAATTTATAAGATAGAAATGCATTTTTTTATTTTTTCAATTCCTCCTGGGGGCTATAATTTACATCTGAATAATGTAAATTACATTCTGAATAATGAAACTGTTTTAGAATCAATAGTGATGTGAAACAGTGACAATCTTGTAGATATATCAGTTTTGTATTTCTTTAGTTTGAAGTTTATTTGAATATTTAATTTAACGTTTTATTAAATTTTGATTAAACTATTCTACTGTTAACTAGTACAGTATTTTAAGTGTTAAATGTATTTCATTTAAAATTTGTGTACTGTACTGTATTTCTTCAAAAACTGAATTATTAAATTTTCTGTTTATACAGTATTAGAGTTTTACACTGTAGAAAAAAACTCGTAAAAAAATGGTAAATGACTGGCAGCTACGGCTGCCAAACAAAAACCGTAAAATTAAAGTAAAGTAAAATATGTTGATTTAAACAAGGAAAATCTGTAAAATAACATTGTTTTTCACTAAAACTTTTAATGGAAATTTCTGTAAAATTATTGTTTTTGCACTTTATTTGAATTAAGATATTTTACTTTAATTTTACGGTTTTTGTTTGGCAGTCGTAGCTGCCAGTCAATTACCATTTTTTTTACGAGTTTTTTTTTTTTAGTCCAGACCAAGACCAAGAATACCACTTTAATGAATATGCCCAGCCTGCTTTCATTAATATTGTGCTGTTTCCACTTAAGTCACATAGCTGTCTGAGATCCAGCAAATCTGACTGTTGTTGGCCCTCCCAGACATAATTTGTTCCTGTGAGCTTCAGTGACGGAGGGCTTGTTTCGTGATGAAGAGATGCTGGAGAGATAAGCTTTGCCATGCACTGTGTGTGTGTGTTTTGTTTTGTTGCCAAGGAGGCCTGCCAGAGAATATTGTTGCCTAGAAAGTACAGCTGCCACCAACCAATGGTAGATTTTGGTGGGATGTTCATGTTTGTTTTCTTACCTCAGCAAAAGTGAGTTACAAATGCAGGGAAAACACTCTTCTCAATGTGTACTGCCCCCGGAGCATGTTACGACTTCAATTGCAGCAGTTTACGAGGAATCGTGGTGTCTTTATAGGACATGACATGGCATCTAAAATTTAGATTGAAATTTAGGCTGCAAGATGCCACAGACGTTGCAAACAAAGAAGGTCTAGGGGCCTGATACACTTCACCATCTCTCAATTTTGCCTTTGGCAGATCAGGATTCTTTAGAGAGAATAAAACCTCAACCATCTAAAGAGATTACAGTACACTCACAGTTCCTTTCATTAAAACTGAATGCTATAATGCCGAAAGCGTCTAACAATAAGTCTGCGTTGGGAATAGGTATGCCCCGCTCTCAAGTTAACTTTGAATGAGTAATATTTTGTGCTGGAGTCTCTGCATTGATTATTATGTCCTCACATCTATACTATGGGAAGGAGCCCATTTTTTTTCTATTGCTTAGACAGGGTTACAGAAATTTAATTTTTGTTAAGTACAAGTTTTAAAGCTTTCTTAAGTGAATATAAGATCTGTGAGTGCTGTTGAGGTAATGATGGATTTTAACATTTTGAAGCCATGCAGAGGCAATTTTCCCCAAATAACCCAGCCGAATTGAGCATTATATTAAAGTGTATTATACCACTCCATCAGGCTGTATTCCTCCCTGCTATAAGAACGTTTTCCTGATATACATGTCCCCAAAAGGACATAGAAACACTCAGGAACAAAAAAAAGGTATCTTTTATATCACAGTAGGGACCTCCCATTGATTTTTTTTTTTTTTTTTTTAAATTAACCATACACCTTTCTGCACTTTTACATCTGAAATAAGATGTAAAATCCTATCACGGTACCACGGTTGAATTCACTGAGCTCCTGAGAGCGACCCATTCTTTCACAAATGTTTGTAGAAGCAGTCTGCATGCCTAGGTGCTTGATTTTATACACCTGTGGCCATGGAAGTGATTGGAACACCTGAATTCAATGATTTGGAGGGGTGTCCCAATACTTTTGGCAATATAGTGTAGATAGATAGATAGATAGATAGGTTTTAAGATTAATTTTATCTATCTATCTATCTATCTATCTATTTATCTATATGTCTGTCTGTCTGTCTGTCATTCTATCTATCTTTCTGTCTACTATTTTCTTTCTTTTGCTCTGTCTGTCTATCTAGGAAATTCCAACAACTGCACTGTCTTTGCAAATCCATGTAGACCTTGTATGATGACTGGTTGAAATAGTACTGAGGAATTTAACTAAAATGCCTTGGGTGTTAAATGTGAAATAATATTTTACAAGACAGATGGAGTGATCACAGGGTATTCCACACAAAACCATAACTGTACCTGTCTGATTACATACTGTCAGTTCGCAGGTTATTACCTCCAGTTGATATCACCTTTAGAAAGACTCTCTGGATTGTTTGTAATTATGGTTATGGGTAGTAACATGCTAATGTAAAATAAGGGGTTGGAATAGTAATATTTAACCTGCATAGAAATTTATGGGATAATTGCATTGTGGGTTCCCAGGCATAGACCAGTTGCAATCTATTGTGATCATTTTCATGATTGCATTTTTCCAAAGCTGGAATTGCTAGTAGTCAGTGTCCTGTATTCCTTTTTTCAAGTGCATACATGTGTAATCTATGGAAGAACAACCGTGTGTATATAACAGGGATCCCACGAGACTTTCACACAGTTATTTTCCTCCTTAAATGCACGTTATAGCCATTTAAATTACAGAGACAACACAATTCATCAGACCGATCAAAGAATTCTCTTTGACTCAGCATTATCTGGAACAATTTCTCAAAAAGATGATAGAGCAGTAGAGTGAAGCCTTTAAAAAACAAATTTGTCACAGGAGATTATTTTTATCTTTATCGTGACCTTGCTGTGAAAAGAAACGAACCACCAAATGCCACGGTAGTGAGGACCTCACCTCAAAGCGCTAAGCCAGACTGTCATTGACAGTGAGAATTCATTTTCAAATGCCATCTCTCAACAAGTGGTCACAGAGATCGGCCTGAACGAGAAATGCCATTCAAAACCCGACCCCGATGCTAACAGATTAGCATACATGATTTAAAAGCTTCACATGTCTGCTCTGTGCCATATCCTCTTCCCACATTTTGCTGAGGTGCTGAACTAAGGACAGACCATTTCCCAGGCAATAAAGTATCCCGCCTCTCTTTAAAAACCTTTAAAACCTTGCACTGGGCCTTGATAGATTTAAATCAGCCCAGTAGTCTGGGCCTTTGATTTACAGGCAAACCCTACCTGAACTTGGGATTTATGACCCATTACTGCTGTCACTGAGCTGGTATTACATTAGATTTCACTGTTCATCTGGTCTGGGCTTGAATGCCCACAACTGATGTGCTGTAAGAAAAATGTGTTTGGGGCCACATTATAAAGAATACTGAACACAGGTAAACAATGAGCATGTCATTGGGTCCTCTGAAGTTCAGGGATGTTCGGTTGAGATGTAAATTTCAATCCAAGGCTTCCTCTCAGATCGGTATCCCCTATAAATGCAGATCCAGATGTATAGGTGCATATGTTATGCGTATATATACACTTCACCCCTCTTATTTATATTCAAAGATAAGTTCAAGAGTGGTGCAATAAAATATATTTACATACATAGTGCTTTTTTATGAGTTCCAGTCATTCGGTCTGCAGTCTTTTGTTCCTTAAGATTGGACCTCCATATTCTTACAAATGGGAAAAACTCATTTGCTCCTGTAAGAGTACAAGGGTGGAAATTTACTGTGGACCACACTCCAATTCATTTGTTAGTTGGTCATCAGACACATCCAAGCTGCTCACGTTCAACACCCAAATCATGCCGACTGCTTCAAAGCTCCATCTTGATGGAGGGCTGCTCCCTGTCAAAGCATGCCAGGCTGTGGATATATCCTGTTTTTTTTGTGCATGGTTTTTTTTTTTTTTTTTTTTTGCTTCTGATAAAACATGCATGACAGCTCGCCTTTAAAGTCAGTACTGTGTGTGTGTGGGACACGGATAATAGCTGAAACCCAGATTCACTTCACCCACTAGAGGAAACTCTGCCCCATTGATGTCAATGTTGACAATCCTCTTACTCCAATTTAAAGGCTTACAAAGGGTTTCAAATCTAACAAAGGAAGTCTTTTTTTTTCCTTTGGCAAAATGGAAAGTAACGTTGATAATTGTAATCATTAGTGTGTTGTTACTCTTCGGTGGTAATACACTGACTGCCCGGGGCAGCTCTTTTCATTAGGCAGCCTTTTTGCGAGCTTACATTGCTGGGAGATTTGTTGACATTTGGTATTATTAAAATAATTTTGTATTGCAGTTTGTTTCGTAAGACACTTACATTACTGGTTTTCCTATATTTCTGTGACTAATTCAAGTGACTCTTTATGTTGACATATAGTTGTAGTGCTAACATCGCCAGTGCTGTTTCTTTGGAATAGTGAAAGAGGAAGCAAATGAGTTGTAATTCACACTGAGTCACCGTACAGAGCTGCTGCTTTTGTGATGTAGCCTACATGCTCAACAACAATAGAGCCAGCCAGGAATCTTGGTGTAGTGGAGACCGGGGATGGTTGTAACATTTTTGACATTTCTGTCTGTATCTTGGAGTTATTTTAAGCCAGTGCGTTTAAAATGTGATTAAAACTAGTTACAAGTGTCAGCTATTAAATAACATAGCTGTTATCTTTGCAGCACAAACAGAAAATGCCTGGTTTAGTTTCAAACACGGGGAGTGAAATGTTACAATTCACCCCATAGTCCGAGTTAGTTGTAACAGACCCTGGGGTGAGATGTAACATTATGAAATAAGGAAGATGTAGTGATTTTTACTCCATTCACCGGTGACGTAGTGATTTTTGATCACGTGTCACTTAAGGTGTGGTTATGAGTGTATCAGATGACCCCTCCCCCTTTTGTAATATGGGGCACCAGTTAAGAATACTATCTTAACAATTCAAGAACACTCCAAAAGAGCTGTTCAATAATTCAGAATTAATATAAACTGGAGGGAGTCGGTCAACTGATTTATCTGAAGGATTTGTGAGAGTCTGGTCAACTAGTAGAGTCTTTTGATCATCAACACAAGGAAGACACAGTTACAATAAAATCAATGAAATTTATTAACACTAGACATGCAAGAGTAAATACCACAACGATTAATAATGAAATAATGAATATGCACTTGTAAAAGATAGTAAAATAATAATCAAAGGAAAATACTGAATTAAATCAAAGAAACAAATAAATGAAGTGAACACAGAATGGATAAATGCAATGCTGTTGAACTGAATGTAGAATGGAAGAGAACTGTATGGGAATGCTTCTTATGAAGCCACCTAATGGCTCTGGTAAAATGGTGATAAATAATTGCTTATTTATCATTCAACAAATAATATCCCTATTATTTGTAACAAGCTGACCTCAAGTAACTGTTATCTAAACAGGTTAGAGAAACATATGCTGCATATATAAACTAATGCCAAGGTCCCTAGAAAGAGGTTTGGTAAGTTTATATTTACGTTCCACACAGTCGGGTGATCAGTCCGGTAGCAGAGATGTCTTCCACTGATGATGCAGGCTGCGTGCAGTGGGAGGGCGCGGAGTTGCACTCCAGTAGTCGTACCACGCTGGGCTGGAGGATGCTGAACTTCGGTTGCGCCAAGAGGGTCCTTTAGGATGGACTGGGCAGCTGGGTCAGATGAATCTTCACAGGTTCCTTTGCAGGCTGGCTGCGTCGCTGAGGAGCCGTGTGGTACAGGCAATGTCTGCCAATGTAGAGGTCCTTTACGGACTGGGCTGCGCTGCTGTAGGAGCCATAAGGGTCAGATGAAGTCCCTCAATGCTGGGGCCCTTTTTGCAGCTAGATTGCAGCTGAAAGCAATGTAAAAGGTTTTGCTCGCGAAAGCTTCACCTTAACCGTCTTGTAGTCTCTTTCCTCGTCAGGTCAGAAACTCAGGACGTGGGGTGTCTGTTAATGTCTCCTTCCCCGTCGAGCTGGAAACGCAGAACAAGGGTGTGTCTACCCGGGGGACATATTTATCCCTTTCTAATGAGGAGGAGATTGAAATGTGGCGCCTTGCCGATCCTGGAGTGTGATTGGCCACTGTTATCTGAAGCAACCCCGGTGTTGCCCACCCTAGTGTGGAACTCATTTGCATAGCATAAAGTACAGTGTTAAAATAGTGTCTTTAACATTTTACCCATGCATTATTTCTTTACCAAACCTCTTTCAAATTATTAAAGGCATCGTAGGGAACAGATAGACACCAAACACAATATGAAATGGTTAAATCATCGTCCATGCATTTGTTTATCTGTTAACAGGACTGTCCCATGACCTGTTGTTTTAACAGTCAGTAACCATTAACATAAACTGTGCTTTGCATGAAGATGGAATGGATGTGATGCAGTTTCGATCAAATTAAGGCCTCCAAACATAGGTATGAATGGATTTAGATAGATCTCTGTGGCCTCTCTTTATTTCAGTCACTGCTGCTCCATCCAGGGGGTCCTGAAGGAATTTTTATGGCAGTCCTTGCCTAAATCTTAGGAATGAGTTTGGTGGTTAGAGTCAATGTGTCGTCCAATGAGAAGCCCTCTCCTTGGTTTTGGTGGGTGCAGAAGGTTCCCCTTCCTGCTCTAGAAGAGGTGTCTGGCAGTTGTCCTAACATCTTATCTGATGTTGCTGAACATTTGTTTATATTCATTCACCAAAGATCCAATCACAGTGTGGCACATCTTCTTACACACCAGCAGTTACAGAGGGGCCCTGTCGTAAACTGGTCCATGGAATGCCATCTTAACTGTTGTTCACAACAAAGATAACAAAAAATCAGTTTTGAAAGCTTTTTATTCAACTCATACTTTTTTACATAATTGGTGTGTGTGTGTAACAAAAATGAATAAAATGAGCAAATACTCATTTTACATCCCTCAATTTGTCTTTATCTTCCAAGACTTAGGCCAGGGGTGTCCAATCCTGCTCCTGGAGGGCCACCATCCTGCAGAGTTCAGGAACAACCCCAATTAAACACATCTGAACCAGCTAATCAAGGTCTACTAGGCATATTAGAAACTTCTAGTCAGGTGTGTTGAGGTAAGCTGGAGCTAAACTTTGCAGAACAGTGGGCCTTCAGGAATGAGTTTGGACACCCCTGACCTAGACATACTGGGGAAAAAACAAAAACAAAACATAAATACAACTAAAAATTTATTTGGGGTAGGCTGTAACATGCTTCACTGATGTTACAACTAACCCAGAGTCTTGCTGTTGCAACCCAGAGTCTTGTAGCCATGAACTATAGCTCACCTTACTGCTAACAGCCAAAACATTGGCACTAACAACTGGCATGAAAAATATCTACACAGACACACAATAAACATAATTTAACTTTGATGAGTGTAACTACAAAGCAGGAATTGCCATAAAAATAAATGAAGTAAAAAAAAAAAGTTACTTTCTTACATCAAAATTAGTTTTTCTCCTCTAAAATCTGCTGTGTCTGCCACAGGGCTCTACTTTCCCGCATGAAGAATAAGGACTAATCCAAGCATGTGTGAAGTGAATCAGGTGATTTGTAACTTGTTCCTGTTTGGAGAAAATGGAAGTGCTACAACCATCCCCGGTCTACCCTGGTATTCGATGTCTAGTGCAACATCTCCGGAACTGCCTGGTTACACAGATTCATGCTATGTTCCAGTGTGCAAAAAAACAGTTATTTTAATTGTAATAATATTTCACAATATTGCTGTATTTAATGTATTTTGATCAAATAAATGCAATAAATGCAGCCTTTGCTAGCATAAGAGACTTAAAAAACTTTAACATGTTTGAAATAGTCAACATTAAAAACATCATAAGCTGCTAACAAGTAGCTAGACAGTTTTTTGTCATCTACTCACCCTCATGTTATTTACCTCACCTTTATGTTACCTTTATGAATTTCCTTCTTCTTTGAAAAACAAAAGAAGATAGTTTAAACAATTTCTCAATCTGTTTTTGTCTATACAATTAAAGTCAATGGGTCTATGATGCTTTGTATATATACACACAAAAAAAAAAAAAAAAAAAAAAATTGAAAGGAACACTTTTTAATCAGAGAATAGCATCAAGTCAGTTAAACTCCTAAGATATTGATCTGGTCAGTTAAGTAGCAGAGGGGGTTGCTAATCAGTTTCAGCTGCTTTGGTGTTAATGAAATTAACAACAGGTGCATTAGATGGGCAACAAAACAATGAGACAACCCCCAAAACAGAAATGGTTTTACAGGTGGAGGCCACTGACATTTTTTTCCCTATTCATCTTTTCTGACTGTTTTTCACTAGTATTCCAAGGAGGAACAGGATGAACACTGCCAGAGCCCTACAGAATTACCTCCACTGGTGTGAATGTCTCTGACCAAACAATCAGAAACAGACTTCATGAGGGTGGCCTGAGGGCCCGATGTCCTCTAGTGGGCCCTGTGCTCACTGCCCGGCACCGTGGAGCTCGTTTGGCGTTTGCCATTGAACACCAGAATTGGCAGGTCCGCCACTGGCGTCCTGTGCTTTTCAGATGAGAGCAGGTTCACCCTGAGCACATTTGACAGACGTAAAAGGGTCTGGAGAACGTGGAGAACGTTATGCTGCCTGTAACATCGTTCAGCATGACCAGTTTGGTGGTGGGTCAGTGATGGTCTGGGGAGGCATATCCATGGAGGGACGCACAGACCTCTACAGGCTAGACAATGGCACCCTGACTGCCATTAGGTATCAGGATGAAATCCTTGGACCCATTGTCAGACGAGATTATGCAGGCAGTTCCTGGAGGATGAAGGAATTGATACCATTGAATGGCCCCCACGCTCGGTTGACCTAAATCCAATAGAACACCTCTGGGACATTATGTTTCGGTCCATCCGACGCCGCCAGGTTGCACCAGGAGCTCAGTGATGCCCTGGTCTAGATCTGGGAGGAAATACCACTGGACACCATTCGTCGTCTCATTAGGAGCATGCCCCGACATTGTCAGGCATGCATATAAGCACGTGGGGGCCATACAAACTACTGAGTACCATTTTGAGTTGCTGCAATGAAATTTCAGCAAAATGGACTAGCCAGCTGCATCATGTTTTCACTTTGATTTTTGGGGTGTCTTTGAATTCAGTCCTCTGTAGGTTGATCATTTTCATTTCCATCAAACGATGTGGCATCCTTTCGTTCCTAACACATTACCCAGTCCATTACCCATTTAATTTTTTTTTTTTTTTAATTTTTTAAGCAGTGTGTATATATATATATATATATATATATACACACACACACATATCACCCATGTCATTATACAAATTTGTGTCCTGATTTATGAGGACACAAATTTGTATAATGACATGGGTATTACACTGCTATTACGACGTAAACA
Source organism: Mylopharyngodon piceus (assembly GCA_039654765.1). NCBI lineage: Eukaryota > Metazoa > Chordata > Actinopteri > Cypriniformes > Xenocyprididae > Mylopharyngodon > Mylopharyngodon piceus. Next base: position 16,776,612 of record CM077439.1, read on the forward strand.
TGACATTTCATGAGTCCTCATATTTAAAATAGCTTTAAAAACATACTAAACAATGTTTTATTAAAAATGTAAAAATGCAGAATGTTTTCTGTGATGGGTAGGTAGGGATAGTGTAGGGGGATAGAATGTACAGTTTGTACAGTATAAAAACCATTATGCCTATGGAATGTCCTCATTTTGATAGCAAAACAAACCTGTGTGTGTGTGTGTGTGTATCCATCCAATACAGTGACTCTAAAATAGTAATGTGTTTTGAGTATTATAGGATCATTCCACAAAAAAGGGTGGCTTTTGTATCTCTCATTAACATATGTGTGAACACTGATGTTAACAACAATAAGCTGACTTTTATGATTTCAGTCCATTTTTTTAACACATCAACAAAAATCCTGCAACTTAAATTGATTTTTTCATGTGAATGCTTTGTTGCAGGCAAGAAGACGAGGGCAGAAGAATATTATTCCAAACAACAACGTTTACTGATAAATTCCAAAAGACAGGCAGTGCAAACACTACTTAACATGACAAGGATCGGACAGAGAATGAAAGCAAGGGTACAACTTATATAGGAACACAAACAAGGTAATTAATGACACACAGCCGATACAAATGAACTCATAATGACAGTGACCATGACGCCCAAGGAGTGGCGAAAAAATGAACACATGAGAAGAATGAAAACAAATTAGAAGTCCATGAAAACTAAACAAACTGAACATAACTGTGACAGTTATACTGTTTTGCCAACTTTTGCTATAGTGGACATTTTGATTTACAATTTTTACAAATATACGTTTTCAATTGTATTATCGAGAAAATGTGGCCAGTGCTGCAGTCTCATTCCAGCTAGCTTTTAGAAATTAGACTTCTGATGAGCATTGCACATATTCATCACTTCCTCCCCAGATATTATGATGAACAACATGGAATGCTCTTCACACAGAAATTCAGATTGCCGCTACAAGCTTGTTTTTTTTTTCTCTTTTGCCTCTCTCTCTCTCTCTCTCTCTCTCTCTCTCTCTCTCTCTCTCTCTCTCTCTCTATGGCAGTCCTTCCAGGGTGAACTTATTTATGATCCTGTGTTTCTGTGCGTGAACGACAGGCAGACACAGTGAGAAATTATTATCTGAGGAAAGTATTGCTGGATTGCTGTGGGTGGACAGGGCTCTCAAAAGGTCATGCTCCAGCCTCAGACTGAAAAGACATCCGGTGAGTCACATACCAATCTGACAGCCTCCTCTCTCATTTTTTTTTTTTTTTTTTTTCTACACCTCCCAGCCGGCCTTGACAAAGAACCATTTGGCTCAGCTGTCCGCAAGCCAAGCTCAGTTCCCCGTCCCCCTGCTGATGATTTTACATAATTAACCAATAGAACATTACATCTTGCACATGACAGAAAAATGGCAGATGATGATGAAAATGCTATATCTACTCTGTTCTAGAAGTAAGGAACAACACTTTGGGTGAAATGGAAGAGAGAGGCATATAGGCGTAGATTCAGGTACAGTATGTGTGATAGTGACCCTACCAAAGTGAAGAAAGAGACTGAACATAATATTAGCCGGCAGCAGCCATATCACCCTGTAGCCCAAGACTAGTTGCCCACTGAAGCTAAGCAGGGCTGAGCCTGGTTAGTACCTGGATGGGAGACCTCCTGGGAAAACTAGGTTGCTGCTGAAAGAGGTGTTAGTGAGGCCAGCAGGGGGTGCTCACCCTGTGGTCTGTGTGGGTCCTGACGCCCCAGTATAGTGATGGGGACACTATACTGTCAAAAAGCACCGTCCTTCGGATGAGACGTTAAACCGAGGTCCTGACTCTCTGTGGTCGTTAAAAATCCCAGGATGTCCTTCGAAAAGAGTAGGGGTGTTACCCCGACATCCTGGCCAAATTTGCCCATTGGCCTCTGTCCATCATGGCCTTCTAATCATCCCCATACACTGATTGGCTTCATCACTCTGTCTCCTCTCCACCAATAAGCTGGTGTGTGGTGGGCGTTCTGGCGCAATATGGCTGCCGTCGCATCATCCAGGTGGATGCTGCACATTGGTGGTGGTTGAGGAGATTCCCCCTTCAATATGTAAAGCGCTTTGAGTGCCCAGAAAAGCGCTATATAAATGTAAGGAATTATTATTATTATTAGCAGAAGAGACCGTGGGGCATGTTGTAACATGGGGTGAAGTTGTAGCACCATCAGTTCAGCCAATTAGTATTGAACTACAAGGGATGAAATCAGCTTCATACATGAGCACCAACCTCCTGAGGTAATAGTAGAAGTTGTAAGTCACTGTGTGAATATAGCCTATCAATGATTAACAGGACAAAAAAAACTATTTTGTGGTAAGGAAGTAATTTCATGTCTGGTTTAATTTGCAGTCATGTTAAATGATAAAACTGATCTCATCTGAATTAGATGATCTACAGAAGCTTTTCACTTAGGTTTAAACAAATGACAATAACAACGCACAATAAAAGTTGGTAATAGCTATTCATTGTTATTTTATGTGTAAGTTAATGAGGTACACAAAATGCTTTTGAAAATAATCAAACTCCAAGTATAATTTATAAGAAATTATAGTAGGCTATAATTCTTATATAAACACTATAAATACTATAATTTCTAAAGTATGTTAAAATAATAATACATTATAATACAAATAATACATTAAATTATTAATGTGTCCGTTTAAAATTCTCTGCATTACTCCAAAATTGCAGTATTCTTTAAGAAAAAATGGCAGTCTGGACTGTATTTTTTGTCTTCTCTTTGCTCTGAGGCCAAAATAACAGTATAAATGATAAAAATTTATAATATTACATATGGTTTATAATTTGGTTTGCAGTCATATTAAATGATAGAACTGAATCAGCAGGTTTTCTTGTTTAATTATCTAACCCACACAAGCCTTTCACCTACATTAAGTTATTTCACATTCAACTTCGTCAAGTGGGCGAGGGAAGTTTATTTGGACAGACCCTTGACCCCTCGATTTTGACAGAGGGAGCGAGTCTACTCAATTTGTACACTTCAGGCAGATCTATAGACCACAACGCAACATGATTGTGATATCACAGCAGGTCGTACTTAATTTATCCCGACCCCACACAACTGTAGAGTATAATATTGGAGTTATGACATTTAACCACATAATACTTGTAGCTATACCTTAATCTTACTGTTATAGTTTATTGTATTGTTATAATTTTCGTTTGTATAATTTTCTCCAACAGCCCAAGCATACATACAGGCCTGTAGAATGGTGTGTAAAACAAATTCATAAGGGGAAAAAAACTGTAAATAATAAAAAAGGGCTTAGGGCATTCCATTTAAACACATTGCAGGGGTTCAGCCAGTAGCGGGAACTCGTCTAGTGAACGGAGGTAAGTTAGCGGGGGAAGGGCATAAAAATATTGGACTTAAACACAGCCATTGTTGTTTATGCATTTGCATATGAAGAACATTGAAAGCACCAGGTTTGTAAAATGACCCATCAAACTCAAGTGTATTTTTTTGGACTTTGTTATAGTACATTATAAATGTACAAAAGGTAGCAGGCAGATACATGGGGAAAAAGTGGGTAGCTCAGGTTTAAAATTTCTGCTGATGGTAATCATTTTCCTGCTCTGAGGAATAAAAGTGAATATTAGCCAGCTCTAAATTTAAATTAGCAGGGCCAAACTGTACATTTCCCCCCCTTACCTGTCAAGCTGACTCATTCTGAATAACAATACAAACGCATCTGAATACATCTCAGACGTGAGACGCATAAGTTAACTTTTCAGTGTTGATATTGTGGCAATAGCTATAAGCTGTTGACATTTTTTTTTTTTTTAGCAAGCACAATTTAATCCATTTTATTTGCATAAATACATTTTTGTACCCCAGAGTGCTTTGTGCATGTGGATGACATGTAAATTAGCCAAATTTGGACACTCTTCTTCTCATACTTCGGCACAGAGGATCATCACTGCCCATGCATGGCCTTCTAGTCATGCTGAAAGGTTACTGTGGCTTTCCAATTGGATTCATGTAGGGAAATTAATTATTTCTGGGAAGCAACTACACTGTAAAATTAGTTTTGGGCAGCTGTGGGCTACAGTTTTTGCCAGAGCAGAATCTCTTCATCATGAGCTGACTGTTAATTAAAGAAACCTTTCAAGACGTTGGTGGGAGTATCGGGCCTCCATCTGTGCATCACTCAACCACTTTTCATTGGATGCCGTCGTAATTTCCCTCCACTACAGAGAGTGATGAGATAATTAATGTGCACTCATACAGCTGTATACCATGATAGATGTGTCATGAGAGTTTAGCAGCCAGCTAGGATGTGATGGCCACACAAAAGGGGCAAATGATCTTTGTGGAAGTCAATATTGAAGTCAGGAAAGTTAGGATTGACAAAAGAGAGCAAGTAACCATGCTCAAGCAAATGAGACATGCTATACCACAAAGGACATCTTTCAGTGTTTAAATTCTAATTCACAAGATCTATACTATATCCAAACATAAATACATGAGCATTTGATTGCGTCTTTTCCTAGAAAGAGCATCAAATTAAGGCCGAAAGCTGCAATAAGTGCCTGACTCAAAATGTGAGTCAATGTGAAAAACAACTCTTATTTTGTGATATCTCTTTTGGATTTTGTTGAGCATGTCATGGGCAGTGCACAATTCTTGCACTATGATTACTTTAAATCATTACCATGAAAATCCAGCCAGTGCAATTTATAAAGAGTGACAGGATAACTACAGTAAATGCAATCTGAAGAATGCAAAAGTCACTTACTTTGTTGAGGTATGATGTTCATAATGTTTCCTCATGTTTAGCCTCTGTTTGACCTTAATTTATTGTTGTCTTGCTCATAATCTATCTATCTATCTACAACCCGAATTCCAGAAGGGATGTTTTTTAAATTTGAATAAAATGAAAACTAAAAGACTTTCAAATCACATGAGCCAATATTTTATTCACAATAGAACATAGATAACATAACAAATGTTTAAAGGGAGAAATTTTACACTTTTATCCACTAAATGAGCTAATTTCAAATTTGATGCCTGCTACAGGTCTCAAAAAAGTTGGCACGGGGGCAATAAATGGTTGAAAAAGCAAGAAATTTTGAAAAGATTCAGCTGGGAGAACATATAGCAACTAATTAAGTTAATTGATATCAGGTCTGGAACATGATTAGCTATAAAAGGGATGTCTTAGAGAGGCAGAGTCTCTCAGAAGTAAAGATGGGCAGAGGCTCTCCAATATGTGAAAGAGTGTGTAAAAAGATTGTGGAATACTTAAAAAAACAATGCAAATCTCATCATCTACAGTGTATAACATCATCAAAAGATTCAGAGAAACTGTGCGTAAGGGACAAGGCCGAAGACCTTTATTGGATGCCCGTGGTCTTCGGGCACTCAGATGACACTGCATCACTCATCGGCATGATTGTGTCAGTGACATTACTAAATGGGAATACTTCCAGAAACCACTGTCGGTAAACACAATCCGCCGTGCCATCTGCAGATGCCAACTAAAGCTCTACCATGCAAAAAGGAAGCCATATGTGAACATGGTGCAAAAGCGCCGTCGTGTCCTGTGGGCCAAGGCTCATTTAAAATGGACCGTTTCAAAGTGGAAAAGTGTTCTATGGTCAGACGAGTCCAAATTTAACATTCTTTTTGGAAATCACGGATGCCGTGTCCTCCGGGCTAAACAGGAGGAGGACCTTCCAGCGTGTTATCAGCGTTCAGTTCAAAAGCCAACATCTCTGATGGTATGGGGGTGCATAAGTGCATATGGCATGGGCAGCTTGCATGTTTTGGAAGGCACTATGAATGCTGAAAGGTGTATATAAAGGTTTTAGAGCAACATATGCTACCCTCCTGACGACGTCTATTTCAGGGAAGGCCTTGTGTATTTCAGCAGGACAATGCAAAACCACATACTGCAGCTATTACAACAGCATGGCTTCGTCGTAGAAGAGTCCGGGTGCTGAATTGGCCTGCCTGCAGTCCAGATCTTTCACCTATAGAGAACATTTGGTGCATCATTAAACGAAAGACGACCACGAACTCTTCAGCAGCTGGAAAACCATATCAGGCAAGAATGGGACCAAATTCCAACACCAAAACTCCAGAAACTCATAACCTCGATGCCCAGACGTCTTCAAACTGTTTTGAAAAGAAGAGGAGATGCTACACCATGGTAAACATGCCCCCGTCCCAATTATTTTGAGACCTGTAGCATTTATCAAATTTGAAATGAGCTCATTTTGTGCATAAAATTGCAAAATTTCTCAGTTTAAACATTTGTTATGTTATCTATGTTCTATTGTGAATAAAATATTGGCTCATGTGATTTGAAAGTCCTTTAGTTTTAATTTCATTCAAATTTAAAAAACGTCCCAACATTTCTGGAATTCTGGTTCTTTCTTTCTATCTATCTATCTATCTATCTATCTATCTATCATCTATCTATCAATCTATCAATCTATCTATCTATCTATGTATCTATCTATCTATCTATCCTGGACAATATTGAAGAAAAATGCAATATGCCATAACTTGGTAAATAATGTGAAATTTGATATGCAATATGATAGTGCTTTAAGTATGTAAAATCAATTTAAATTTTATTTTAAAATATTTAAAAACTGAAAATGATATAACCAATATGTAGGCCTAAAGGTGATTATACACAGGGCAACCAGCAATGTTGCTGGGCAGTTTTGCAGAGCGATGTTGCTTGGGTTCTTTCCCATTGAGAATGGGCAACATATTTCTATCTGGATACTTTAGATCAAAATTTGTTGCCCATTCTCAATGGGAAAGTGCCCAAGCAACATCACTCGCCAAAATTGCCCCGTGTATCATCACCTTAAGTTTCACATTCTTTCTGAGAAAAAGAAAGCATCACTATAACTTCATAAAGTGAACAGCATTGTTTTAGCATTACATAAAAAGTAATGTCATTTTAACATCAATGTAAACAACAACAACAAAAAACTATTTCAATACCAACAACTGTTTGTTAAACTTTTTGTTGTTGAACTGTTTGTTCACTTGATTACCTCGCCTACAAATACTCACCAGCCACACTCACCTATTGTCTGGTTTCGTCGATCTCCACGTGCGAACGCTCATGCCTGACTCCTACTTCCCTGCATGCTCACCTTCTCCTTGTTACACACTTAGTCGATCCTCTACCTGTTAAATAAAGTTCCTTCTCAATGATACCTGTGTTCCTTCTCCTGATTATGTGTGACAGAAGACCAGACCTCAATTGAAAGATGGAAGCAGGAGCTTCCGATCAGATCTGAGCTTGTGCAGATGCTCCGACAGTCACTTCTTCCTCCCACCACTTCTCACTCAACAGTAAACACCTGCCAGTCCCATGGTCCAGCGAGCAACCTTCTCTGGATTGGCGGAGGATTGCAGTGGCTTCCTACTACAGTGTTCCCTTCAGTTTGAAATGTGCTTCCAAACAGGCTAAAACTTTATTTTGATGGTCCCTTTTGAGCATTCTGTTGACTATAAATAACTTTGCAACTACATGTCAACTTATTCTAACTCTAACCCTACCAGTCTACTAATACTCTACTAACACTCTAATGAGAGTTAGTAGACATGTAGGTGCAACGTTACTTATAGTCAACGGAATGAGTTAAATTGACCATCAAAGTAAAGTGAAACCGCAAACAGACAGAGCTAGGATCGGATATGTAATATCTCACCTCTCTGGACGCGCTCTTCAATGGGCTCAAACCATTTGGGATCTGCACGGCCCTCTCACTCGCTTCCTTGATTACTTCCTGGATCATTTTAAAGAAGTGTTCAGTCAGACCACCCACAACATTTCTGTGCATGATCAGCTATACAATCTTTGTCGAGGTCAGTTAACCATTGGTGATTATGCAATACAATTTTCTATACTAGCGGCAGCAAGTGGAATGAGGCTGCTTTAACTACTTATCGTCAAGGTCTCTCCCCTGAGTTAAGATTTCAGATGGCTATCTACAATGATGCAATGGGTTTGGAGAACCTAATTCAAAGATCCATCAGAGTGGCTCAATGCATCTCAGCATGTCAGCCCATTACATCACCGCTGCAATCCTGCAAACCTGATGTCACCTGATGGAGTTTGGGTTCCTTGCCGCTGTCGCCTTTGGCTTGCTTAGTTGGGGACACTTGACATTTGACTTGACATTTGATATTCAACAGTGCTTTGATCTACCTGCATTGACACTATTCTTTAAGAGCTGCTGTGCAGCCAAATAATGTACCAGTTATCAGTGTAAAGCTGCTTTGACACAATCTACATTGTAAAAAGCGCTATATAAATAAAGGTGACTTGACTTGACTTGCAATCCTCACCATTACCATCGCCCGCTGCTCCACTAACACCCTCTAGCGAACCTATGCAGGTCGATTCTTTCCGCCTCTCACAATCCGAGTGACAGCGCAGAATCCACACACCGTCTATACTGCGGCTCTAATGGACATCTCTTTCCCGACTGCCTGGTCCATCCACCTCACCCAGCGGTGAGTACAGAACAACTTCCCATGTACATTTCTACATTACAACGCACAACCGTATCAGTAACTACTCCTCATTGTACTGTTACAGCTCGGGCTCTTCTCGACTCGGGCTCAGCGGGAAACTTCATTTCAAAGAACCTCCTCCAGCAGCTTGGCATCAGGAAATACCCATGTACAAAATCCTTAAATATACACTCCATCCTGGAAAAACTGCTGGGCAGAGGGCTGATAACTCATTGCACACCTGTCATCTCGCTTACAATCGGAAACCTGCACAGGGAGAACATCTAGCTATTGGTGCAAGAGGGTTCAACTGCTGATATCATCCTGGGACTCCCCTGCAGACACATTCTCCTTCGTTTTCCTGGTGATATATTCAAATGGAATGAGTATTGCTTCCAGAATTGCCTTCAACTTCCTTTGAAAAAACCCAGAAAATTATCTCTGTCCATGCATACCAAGGACTCCATATCTGTGAATTCCACCACCATCGAATGTGCCCGAATGTGTCCACCACAGCATGTTGCCCAGGGGAGTATGGGGAGTTCCAGGATGTTTTCTGTGAGCAGTTGGCCACTAAACATGGGACTGTGCAATCAAGCTGGTACCTGGAGCCACCATGCCCAAAGGAAAAATCTATCCTCTGTCGATCCCGGAACAGAAGGTCATGGATGAGTACATCAAGGAAGCCCTGGAACAAGGATTCATTCAACCATCTACCTCCCGTGCCGCTTCAAGCTTCTTTGTGGCCAAAAAGGATGGAGGCTTGTGGCTGTCCTTTGACTAAAGGGCTCTCAACGATCAATCCATCAAGTAACGTTATCCACCTCCCCTGGTCCCATCAGCCCTGGAGCAACTAAGAGGCACCTAGGTCAAAGACGAGACGTCACCATTTTGGTGTCCGCATCAAATTATATTTAGTCATTTTATATACATAAAAATACATGTTAAATGCAAGTAAAGTGAAATTTAATATTTCAAATAAATTTTGTGAAAATAAAATGTGAACATATGGAGGAAATGATGTTCCAAAGTATAAAATTGTCATTCAGCGTAATGGTCCGAACTTTGATTCTGCCATTACATCTTTAAATAAACATATAAAATACCAAGTTAAAAAGTATATCTGTGACCCTGGACCACAAAACCAGTCATAAGGGTCAATTTTGAAATTGAGATATTATACATCATCTGAAAGCTGAATAAATAATCTTTCCATTGATGTATGGTTTGTTAGGATAGGGCAATATTTGGCCTAGATACAACTATTTGAAAATCTGGAATCTGAGGGTACAAAAAATCAAAATATTGAGAAAATCGCCTTTAAAGTTGTCCAAATGAAGTCCTTAGCAATGCATATCCACTCACAAAAATAAATTTTTGATATATTTACACTAGGAAATTTACAAAATATCTTTATGGAACATGATCTTTACTTAATATCCTAATGATTTTTGGCATAAAAGAAAAATCGATAATTTTGACCCATACAATGTACTGTTGGCTATTGCTACAAATATACCCGTGCGACTTATGACTGGTTTTGTGGTCCAGGGTCACATTTGTGTTAAAGTACTATAATTGGGTCCCCGGTGCATCTACCAACCCAGAAAACCTGAAAAAGGACAACCTACTAACTTTGTTTTGGTAAGCCTTTCTATGCAAGCATGTAAAAAAAAAAAAAAACAAGCCATTCAGATTTCGCAAGCGACAACAGTGTACTAGTAATACTGGTCCAACTGAGTGCAGCTGTCCTGCACAGTTTAGCTGCAACCCTAAACAAACACACTTGAATGTCTTCAGGATTACTAAAGTTACGTGAAGGAAGGTGAGTTGAGTCGGAGCAAAACTCTGCAGGACAGCAGCGCTCAAGAACGACCATCCCTCAGATAGTGATATGTCTCAGCTATGAAAACATTATCACTGATCTGTTAACGGCTATAATAGTAAACATACGAGTCTCCATAAACTCCTGGCATCTGAGCCACTAAGGACTCAGTGGTGTATTTTTATTTATGAAAGGAATGTGTCCAGATAAATTCATATACCAGTATGTGAATTTTACACCAAACTGCTTTCAGTAAAAAATTTGCACAGAAGTTGATTCTCAAAGATGGATCGATACCAACTGTTCATGATCCAATTTCATATATATTTTGTGATTGTGAAATTATAAATTACTTTGTTACGCGGCCTTAACTACTATGTACTTACATTTAAATTAATCATTTGCAATTATCTATCTATCTATCTATCTATCTATCTATCTATCTATCTATCGTTTGTAAGGGATGGGTAATACCAAACTTTTTTTAATTTGATACGATATCGATACTTTTTGATACAATTTTAACAATACCAACAATGATACTGATTTTTTTAATGTAATTTTTCTAAATAATGTTAATTTTAACATTAATTTTTAGAAACAGTTCAGCTTTTAAAGGTTGAATGAGACACCTGCATTCTTTTCCTTTCCACTATGCTGTGTTTGATTGCAAGAATGCAACTTTTGTCGGTGTACTTTTTACCTGTAGCAGCAGCTGAGACAGGGCTGTCCATGGATTTGAGACAACTTGAGTGATACGTCAAGCTTGGTTTACTTGAAAAATCTCTGGAATTTCACAGGTCAGTGGGGAATATTAAACACATTAACATTTTCAAACGTTATTTTTATTTTTCATACAGTGAAATGACAGTCAATGGGGCTTGCATATTATTAAAAAAAAGTTTAAGGTTAAAGTGTTGTTAAAGGTATGGGTGTCGTTTTGAAGACTGTAGTTATTATAAATAATATAGAGCTAATGCATCTAATACATCTAGACATTGATATAGTATTTGTATACTACAATCCTGGTTTGATATAAAATGAATGCATAGTTTCATTAAAACGCTTCCTGGTTTCAAAGATAAGAGCCCGTTTTCATTTTGCAGATTGCAAAGTGTCATTATTATCTGCTTAATTATTCTCTGTGATTAGTGCCTCTAATGAATGGAACTTCTGGATGATGCCAGTTATTCTGTGTCATTTAATGATGGATAAATCCGCTCTAGCTAACAGAACTCCCCTATGCTTATGCACCAAAGCAAGAGCATAAGATGCTGAGGTAAGAGTGGGAATCCGGTCTATATTTAGGCCCCCCACTCAACCTCATGAATATGGACTTAATATTTCCTTTATCACAGAAACAGAAACAATCTGATCTGCTTATCTAAAAATTAAATCAAATAATTAGACCTAGAAATCTAGAAAATAAGAAATTGGCACAATGTGGGAGAAGTTTAATACAGGTTATATTAAAAGACATACTAGAATAACTAACCTTTCACAGGTGTGCGTCGATGTTAAAATCTTGTTCCAAAAACAGAACTTTACTCCTCCTCAGCCTGAATTGGTGGCGGAATAAACACATCTGCCTGCCCTTGCCACCTGCTGGAGGTGCAGGCCAGATGGAGGGCATGATGGGAAATTTGAGAGCATGACCATGAAATAAGGATGAAATAAGGACATCACACAAAGCCTGTGATCCCTCTGTGATAGATAGTGTATCTCGTTCAGTGAGGAAGAATCAAAATGGATTGGGGAGGACACAATTTGGCCATTCAGAGTTCAAGATGCAGAATAACAGCTGAGACCTCAATGCATGGCTAAGAGTGGTTATGTAACTGAAGTTCAAGCTTTGTCCTGTAGGAGTGAGAGTGATGTCATAACTAAAAACTTGTATCTGTATCTGAACATCACAACTTAAATCAAAAGCAAAAATAGCTTAGCTTTCTTATAAAGTTAATGTAAATTTAAAATGAACCCTTTTTACTTTAATGCATACAATTTTTTTTCCCCGCATTCTCGTATCACTTTATTGTTTCCATGGTGACACGTCATTGCTTGTTACGTGACACACCGCAGCCACAATTTCATTTTTTCCTTTTTTATTCAAAATATTCACAAATTTCTTAACTAAAGCATGAAATATCTGATATTCCGATTGTCAAATACTGTATGTGCAAATGGATGTTTTTTGCTGTTTAAACACCTTTATAACGATCGCGTTAGTTGGATAATATTGGAGCTATATGCACGATGGGCGCCGCCATGTTTGCATCGCAGTACAGAGAATCGGATCGGTTGGATTTACAACACGCGAATTCATCCACTTCTTCAGAAATGCATGAAAGTAAGTGAGCTGGTGAACTGGGAGAAGAATAGAGTAAACTTTAAAGTTATTTACACAATGTGTATCTGATATGAATAAACGTGTTGTATAATTATTATGGAAAGGATTGTTATTACTGCTGCTTCTATAGACATCAGTGTGTATTTTACAAACTCTAACCCCTGGTTTCACAGACAAGGCTTAAGCTAGTCCTAGACTAAAATGCATGTTTGAGCTGTTTTAACTAAAGGCAACTTGTACTGACATATCTTAAAATATGTGCCATTGTTTTGTCTGAAGATGCACACCAGAACACCAGTACTTTTTTCTAGTGTACGTTTATAAAAGTTACTTAAATATCCTAATTGAACTAAGGTCTAATCCTGGCTTAGGCTAAGCCCTGTCTGTGAAACCAGGCCTAAATGTATTGCTTTGTTAGTACTTATGTGTATTTAATAATTCGCCGAAAGATTCCAGGAGGCAAGAAAACAGGCGGCAGCATCCCAGAGGTTCATCCCTCGTAAATCTAAGTCCCACGGAGCTGCAGCCAAGGAGCGGCCCCGCCCATATGCGTCTGGCTCCTCATATAAGCAGGCACAAAAAGAGTGTTGCCGGCTCGAGCTCCCCCCTCAAAATCTTGGAGCCCGAAGCAGCACTCTCAGCCAAAGCCACAAAAAGAGAAAGCGGATCTGAGGACCATTATTCTGTCCAGACAGGCTTCGGGAAAGAGGTTCTGACGGTCAGGTCAGGCTTCTGAAGGCGCCCCCTCCAGGGCTGGAGAACACCACACTAGCTCCTCCTTGGAGATCTCAGGAAATCGATTTGTTCACCCTGCTGCCCACAGTGCTTCAGGGCACAACGATTTCCAATGATCCCAAACCTCAATGTTTGTGCACCAACGTGACTTTGGGGGGTTCACTCTCCACAGAGAGGCCTGTAGAAAAATCGAATCAGTTGCACCCTGCCGTGAACGTGCTTCAGGGCACCGAGTCTGCTTCATCAAATGTGCCAGTGATAAGCCCCAAGAGGCTGATCCCTTTAGTAAATTACCTGCCCGCCTGGGAAAAGTTACCCAATGTATCCCAGTGGGTGACACATACAATCCGCAAAGGGTACAGACTTCAGTTCGGGTCTCGTCCACCGAAATTCAACGGAATTCTAAATACAGTGGTGGGCCCCGAGCAGGCGCAGGTTATGGAGCAGGAAGTTCAGTCTCTGCTGGCGAAGGAGGTCATAGATATTATTCCTCCTCCAGAGAGAAACACCGGGTTCTACAGCCGGTATTTTATAGTTCCGAAAAAGGATGGAGGGCTGTGTCCCACCATAGATCCTTGTCAGCTCAACTGTTCTCTGAGGAGATTCAGGTTCAAGATGTTGACGTTACCTCTTATCGTGAGTCAAATCAAGTCCGAGGACTGGTTTGTCAAGATCGATCTGAAGGACACTTATTTTCATATCTCCATCCTTCTGGAACACAGGAAGTTCCTGAGGTTCGCTTTCGGGGGCAAAGTGTACCAATATCAGGTTCTTCCATTTGGCCCAGCACTCTCCCCACGCACGTTCATCAAATGCATGGATGCAGCCCTAGTGCCCCTCAGATTCCAGGGCATACGGGTACTCAACTATATAGACGACTGACTGGCGTTAGCACAGTCTCAAGAGATGACCACATAGACAACACAGACTAAATGCAAAAAAGAGCATGTTAACGCCTGTCCAGAGGACGACATATTTAGGAGTCGTATGGGACTTGTTTACGATGTGGGCACAATTGTCTCCCGCACGTATCGAGTCAATTCTGGCGATGGTGTCCAGAATCAAGCTAGGCCAGTTCACCACTGTAAAACAGTTTCAGAGACTGTCAAGGCTCATGGCAGCAGTGTCCAACATCATAGCTTTTGGCCTCCTGTGCATGAGACCCTTATAGTGGTGGCTCAGGACCAGGGGGTTTTCCCTGAGGGGCAACCTGTTTCGTATGATCAAGGTTATGCGCAGATGCCTTCATTCCTTGGTCATATGGAAGAAACCTTGGTTCCTGTCACAGGGCCCTTGTCCTGGGAGCATCGTGTCATCACAAGATTATATCAACAGATGCATCCTGCACAGTCACGGAGGGCCACTCAACCCATGGTCTATGGAGCCAACATCATTTCTCTTGGCACATAAACTCACCAACAGTGGTTCATGGACAATACTTGACAAGGGACACGGCAAACATGAGGGCTTAAATACACAGAGACTAATCACTTAACGAGACAGACCTGTGCACAATCAAACCAATGAGAACATAGGTGTGTTCGACATCGGCTGTGGCTGGATGCAACCGATCGGCGAGAGTAGCCGCGTGCAGGCGGGGAGGACCTGAAAACGGAGACGTGAAGTTGGACACTTTCTGCTTCCCATAGTGACGCTTACGCTGCGTTTGCAGACTTTATCACAGCTGAAGTGAAATAAATGCAATATTTGACTAATACACAAATGTTTCAGAGACATTTTCTTTCAATACTTTATGTACTGCTTAAAGTGTCTGTTTTTACAAGAATAAAGTTCAACATAAGCATATACTATATAAATACCAATGTAGTGGGTCTACGTTTTTTATCAGTTTTATTTTGATAAACATGACAGAATACAACATTGCGACTACATGAAAAGAGCTTTAACTGTTATAAAAATACAGATTTTTGAGCATTAGTGGAACTGAAGGTGTGAGAATAAACACACGTGATCGTTGTCAGCGCTGTCTTAAGTTTGACAAAATTTCTTACCGGCATGCACTGCTTCAAGTCAGCCGCCGATCAGTCTGTGCAGCGCTGCATGAAGTCAAAAAAGTCTCATGTCATGAAACAAGGAGGCATATGACAAAAGAGCACATGGCAGGATCACATGACTACAACATAACATAAACAAGGGAAACACATGTCAAACAAGAAACATGACTATACAATTTCAAAAATAAGACATGAAACATAAACAAAACCAAAACTATACGTGACAGATTCCCCCCTCCCAACGCCCAACAAAACCAAAACTATACAAACAGTCCAGGAGGGTGGTGGAGCGGAGGCAGTCATGGGGGAGGGATGATGGGCTAGGCCCGTGAAGGGGAACTGGATATGGACCATGGCATGGCAATGGCGGGCCTAGGTCGTGGGGCATGTGTGGACCTGGGGCGTGAGGCATGGGCAGACCTGGGCCGTGGAGCATGGGCGGACCTGGGCCGTGGAAATTGGCAAATGAGATTTACATGCCAAGTCACTCCTGCCCGGATATACAGGTATATAAGCCAGCAACTCATTCATTCAAGGGACAGGGCTTAGGATGTTCTGCATAGAGACGGTCACAGCTGCTGTTCCTTTAGGTATAATTTATTTCACAGGAAGAGTGCTTCAGTACTCAATTTGGTATTAGTCCAATGGAGAAGGACACTACAGAGGCCACATCCTGCCTACCTCCACTGGAGGCAGCGATTGCAAGTTCACCACCTGGTCCTGAAAAGGAGTGATGGAAACTTTGGGCACATATCTGGGCATGTTTCGCTGACAGAAAATGCATACATACATTATTACTCACCCTCATGTCGTTCTACACCCGTAAGACCTTCATTCATCTTCCGAACACAAATTAAGATATTGTTGATGAAATCTGATGGCTCAGTGAGGCCTCTATTGAGAGCAAAGCCATTCAAACTCTCAAGGTCCATAAAGGTACTAAAGACATATTTGAAACAGTTCATATGAGTTCAGTGGTTCTATCTTAATATTATAAAGCGACAAGAATACTTTCTGTGTGCCAAAAAAAACAAAATATAGACTTTTCAACAATATCTATATGGGCCGATTTCAAAACACTGCTTCGGAGCTTTACAAATCGAATCAGTGAATCGGAGCGCCAAAGTCACGTGATTTCAGCAGTTTAGCCGTTTGATAGGAGATCCGAATCACTAATTCGAAACAAAAGATTCATAAAGCTCAGAAGCTTCATGAAGCAGTGTTTTGAAATCAGCCCATACAGATATTGTTGAAAAGTCGTTACTTTGTATTGTTATTAAGACAGAACCATTGAACTCACATGATCTGTTTCAAATATGTTTTTAGTACCTTTATGGACCTTGAGAGTTTGAATGGCTTTGCTCTCAACAGAGGCCTCACTGAGCCATCGGATTTCATCTACAATATCTTAATTTGTGTTCCGAAGATGAACGAAGGTCTTACGGGTGTAGAACTACATGAGGGTGAGTAATAAATGACATTATTTTCATTTTTGGGTGAACTAACCCTTTAAGCTCAACTGACTCCAGCGACTCAAAGGGGGCCCTCTGCAATCCTGAGAAGGCCACAGAGAGGTCCCAGGAGGGGATGAGGCCCGGCCTGGGAGGTTTTAACTTCTTGGCACCTCTCAGGAACCTGGTGATTAGGTCGTGCTTTCCCAAGGAACTTCCGTCCACTGCGACATGCTGTGCCACAATAGCGGCAACATACACCTTCAAGGTGGAGGGGACAGCCTCCACTCCAACCTGTCTTGCAGGAAAGAAAGCACTAAGCTAATCAGGCATCTCCAGGGGTCTTCCCAGCAGGACTCAACAGACTCCACTTCAAAGCATAAACTTACCTTGTAGCAGGAGCTCTGGCTTGAGTGACAGTGTCTACCACCACTGGTGGCAGATCACTTAGTCCTCCGCATCCTGTCCAGAAGCCCCATTTCCTGTATGTTCCAGAGGTCTGGATGCGGGTGCCATATAGCTCCCTGTCCCTGAGAAAGAAAGTCCTTCCTTAGGGGAATCCGCAAGGGAGTGGCTGTCGCGAGGAGCATCAAGCCCGAAAACCAGGGCGCAACCATCCAGACCTGCTCCTTTTCCTCCCTGACCTTGCACAGTGTCTTTGCAAACAGGATCACTGGGGGAAACGCATACACGCATAGGCACTGGGGCCAGCTGTGTGCCAACGCATCCTTGTTCTCACAATGAGAACATGAACCATTCACGATCGCCGTCTCAACATGCTTATGGCCCAGAAATGTGAGACAGTGATCCTGGCCTTCAGTTGAGGACAGGAAAGGACAGCATCCAGGAATGCACAGACGGAGGTTTTTAAAAAGGCTCAGAAGGAAAAATCTGAATGAGTGAGTTGCTGTCCGGCTTACCCGTATGTCCGGGTTGGAGTGGCTCAGCATGCAAATCTCACCCGCCAATTTCCATTGGCTATTTTTCTACTACTCAGAGGTCATTGGGGCTTCCAAATATGACCACTAATGTTGTCACTTGACATAAAGTAGAACACACAGAGTAATGTGACTTGCAAACGTCACTTGCAGCATACTCAAATGTGATTTTGACCAAGAAAAACAGCATCACCCCTGTTACGTCCCTGTGGGTGTGCCTGTGTGTGTGTTTTTTCCTCCCTCTCTCTCACTCCCTGTCATTTTCTTAGGCTCAACATCTCTAAATTCCTGTTGGTTTGGGAGTTTTATATTTTTATTAACCTAATTATTAAACTAATGATATGAAACTATGTTGTCAGTGCACTACAAATGTACTGAATCTATGCCTTTATTTTGTTATTCAAATTGATAGAAAAAGAGAAGGCCTAAGAAATTTCTTATCCATTAATGCAGGCAAAAGCACACAACAATGAATGGGTTAAACTCTAAACCATCAAGAGTATGAAATAGACTGACGAACACACACACACTGACGAACACACACACACACACACACACACACACACACACAGAGAGAGAGGCAGAGTGAGATCAAAGGATAGTTTAGAGAATGTTTACCAGTTAGTTGAGAACATTTTAAACAAAACGATTACAATCAAAACTGTGACAGAAAGTAGTCTTTGATAATGTCTAAATATATATCCAAATGCAATAGCTATTAATAGTAATTAATTATGTCTGAGAACTGTTCTCAGCAACAAGGCTTTTCTCAACCCTGTTTAAAAACAGGCTTATGCCGCCATCTAGTACTATGTATTACATTTTTCAACCAGACATGAAATTTTTAACTTGCACATAATGCATTAATTATATAAAAAGGTTTTTTTATTTTTTATTTTTTATTTATTATTTTATATAGAAATAAATTGTGTATAATTTATTTTTTACATTATATGAGACTCTTCCAGTTTCCATTTTTGTCATTACTTTAATTCCTTGCCATGGCAACACTATTTAAGATATCCAATACCCGTTCACAATTTAGCATCTTCAATATATTAGCATCATGTTCAGAAAGTTTGGAGCAGTAATTAAAAATTCAGAGCTTGATTAAAAAAAATCCACATTTAAACAAAAATAGCTTACTTCCTGTTGGTCGGAGCTAATGACTGTAAATGAGAAAGTTGTCTGGCTCGATGAGATCAATATGTACCGAGTTTGGTGACTGTAGGTAAAACTAACCCCCAACTGTAGTCAAAAAGTTGCGCTAAAGAGCCCCTCCTCCACACCCATTTCTAAGGCTTTGCCCATATCTTCTGGCTGACAACTGTTATGTGTGTGTTGAGTTTCACACAGTTTGAAGCATGCTAAGAGTCTTAAAAACACCCAAAAAGAATGTTAAAGTTTGACGCATTGCCATGACAACAGTATTGAAAATATCAGGAATCCTTTCACAGGTACATCTGTGGTGTCTTTACATTATTCAGTGAAGATTGAAGCAAATTGAGTAAAAATAAGAGGGCGATTTTAAAGCATTTTGAAAGTGACACACTTCCTGATGCCAGATGGTGGCGCTATGTCTTTGACTTACAATAGTCACATCCATGTGATTGGCCTCCTACAACGAACACACAGCTGAAGTTTCATCAAAATCAGTCAATGTATGCAGAAGTTATAACACACTTCCTGTTTCCCTTCTTTCGCCATAAATTTGTTGCCTCGCCATGGCCAAATCGTTTGAGAGATCAAAAATCTGCTCGCAATTTAGCATCCTCAATGTCTTGACTTCATGCTGACTGCAGTTTGGTTTGCCCCTTAGGGCTTGGGCCTTATTAAACAATTGTATATTTATGAATTAACTTTAACCTATATTTTTAAATGCATTAACTTATTGACGTATTACTTTTTTTTTTTTTTTTTTTTTTTCAAAGAGAATGACCTTTTTTCACTCTAAAATGCATCACATTATGGAAGTAAAATGGGTTGAGAATCCTGTTTTATGATGACCAGTGTTGGGCAGTAAGTCACAGAAATAATATTACTTTTTTGCACTAACTAGTAGTGTAACTAATTACTAATAAGATTTCAGTAATAATATTACAGTTACTATCCATAAAACAGCTTGTTACTTAGTTACTTTTGATGCCTCAATCCCGACTGATTTGAAGTCCAATCCAATAATTCCTAGATTTATTTTCATAATTTTCACAACTCGCACAGGCACATGAAGTCACCAGTGCAGCAGGTAAGCTTGGAATATGGCAAAACTTACATTCAGCGGATGGAAATATTGCCATTACATTGATTTTGTCAGGACAAAAGATGATCTGAACACCGTTGTGTAAATTGTGGCATTATGTAAGTTGTGGCATTACTTTACATGGCTTGCCCACTCATATCCCTCTGATCCCGATATAAATTATATTACTATAATTAAAAATCTTTTTGGAAAACTAAACATTTTCTTACAAACTTATGTGATTTCTTTTGATAAAATGCATTATAAAATATAATCATATATGGGTAACAGAGAAATTATAATTAACTTCAAGCTACACATGACAATTAATGAGATTAATACAACACTTTTATTTAAAAGTCACTATCAATCACCACTGAGTGTTTGTAATAACTTCTGACTGTGATCCAATGTGGGTTTTCGTCAAATGATGAGGCAGAAATTGTTGTTAGTAACATTTTAGAAGAATTTTATAGGGAAGATACACAATAACAACTTCTGTGGCGCATGAAGGAAAAGTAGTATAACTAGTAGTGTATAATTACTGTTGCCAGAAAGTAGTAAGTAAAGTAATAATATTACTTTTGAAAGGAATAACTAGTAATGAGTAATAAATTACATTTTTTGAGTAACGAGCCCAACACCGATGATGAATAAGTACTATTCTGCATGTACACAGATTATTTTCTTACTCCAGCTGAACCAAGCAATCTTTCAACTAACTGCTGTACAGATATTGATGTTCCACATTGGCTAGCACTGTTTTAGCTAATTGTGTATTTTGTATTGCTCCGAACAGAGTTGCACCTCCCTCTAAAATACTATTTAGCTCATAATTTTATATAGACAAGCACACTACTTTAGACAGCTGTGTACTTTCTATCTGACTGTATGCCATAAAATTTTATGGTGCATATGATTTGAGAGGGGGTATTTGGCTTCCAGACATGAAGTGGCCATGCACATGTTTGTGAGTATGAGTGTGTGTGCATTTAGGTCTTAGCTGAATTAGCCCAGAAGGTGTTGAGTGACATATGGAGTGCAGCTGGTTCTTTGGTCTCAGGGATTAGCAAGGTCATTCCTGGATTAAGGGGCAACTGGTTAATAAAATATCTTCCCAAATGGCTTTTCTCAGTAATAAAAGTAATGTCCACACATTACTGAAATAATACAGCCCTTTCTGTCTATGTGTAGATCCAGTCCAGTACAGGTTACGTTGACTCAAAGATCACATTTCCGTATTTCAGTGAACCTGGAGGCCACCCATCTCCCTGATGACTTCTAAACAGGGAAGGAATATGACAGACTCTGTTTGTGTGGTGAAAGCACTGGAAATCATGCGGCTATGTTACCTCAGCCCCCACAACTCAGAGCTGGAATTCACTGAGACAACTGTTCTGAAATGTTGGGATGTGCTTTAAAAAAACAAGAAGTATGGTAGCCAGTTTTAACGTTATTTCCCATGTTAACTTTATTTATAACGCTTCCCATGTAGAGTTTAAAATACATTTATTATTTAGAAATATTGTCGATTTGAATACTGCACGGACTTGAGTAATGATATTATTGTCTTCTGTAGAACAGCTTTATAGTTGAATTGGGTTTGTTTCAAGTGATGAACTTTGAAACGTTGACACTATAATTTAATTGAATCAACATTTAACTAAAATGAGCTGAATAATGAAACCATTGTCTTTTTAAAGGTGCTTTACATTGAAAAAAAAAATCTAAACAGGTATTTTCTCTTGTTTTTCAGTAGAATATCTAAGAATTCTTCAATCAAGATACATTTACTTGAGAAGCAAAATTACTTGTTTTCTTGAAAAACTGATCAAAATTAAGTGAGTTCCTGCTTAAAACAAGAAAAAATATCTGCCAACAGGCTAAGAAGAGAGATTGTTTTCCCTTTTTAAATTCAGTTTATTTTTCTTTCCACATTGGCACGTATTTCTTGTTTTAACCACAAACTCACTTAATTTTAATCAGTTTCTCAAGAAAACAAGACTTAATATCGGTATCTTGATTTAAGAATGTTTAGATATTTGTAATGGAAAACAAAACAAAAATACTGAGGAAGAAAATCATTCTTTGTAGTGTACGACTGAAATTAAAAATTCTTCATACTGTTATTTTCTTTTATTACTGTGAAGCTGAATGATACAATCTGTATTGTATAAAGCGCTATTTAAATAAATGTGAATTCATTTTACATACAGTACATGTGTAACCCCTCTACCCAGGTCCTACTCGCCCTGCTCCTCGCGGGCCTCGAACCTGGGTCTCCGGCGTGAGAATTGGACGCTCTAACAAGGAGGCTAAAAGCTGCAACCTCTAGCGTCAGTCGCTAGAGCATCTCTTGAGATCAGAGGAGTGAGATTTACTTGCACAGCAACTACTAGCTGGCCTCCGTTACACATACAGTCGATAACTGAGGCACACCAGCTATGTTTGAAAAGAGAGAGAAAGAAATTGTGCATGTGTCCGCAGTGTGGTACAAGAGTCATGAAGGGAACGCCAGCTACAAATGCCCTGATGAGCGGACTTTATACAGTATTGCTATTGACGACGGTCATTATTAGAGAATAAGTCCCCTCTGAATGTTGTGACCGACCAATCAGAATCAAGCATTTACTGTGAAGCTGCTTTGAAACAATCTTTATTGTAAAGTGCTATGTAAATAACTGGCTACTTTCACACGCATCAGATCTTTCAAGCACGTAATATGCATCACCTTTAAAGAGGATGTAGACACTGCAGTGCTAAAATTAATGGATGAAAGCCAGAGACCCACACACAGACTCTGTCCTCATCTGGCTGGCTGGACCAGGCTGGGGTTACCATGGAGAGAGGAGGTGGCACAACTCCCACTGCATATTTGGAGCCCCTGGATTCCAAGGCACACAAAGGTACCTGTTCACAGGAGAAGAATTATCCTATCTCCTCACTGTGTTAAATTAGCTCATCAGGACCAGCTATATAAAGCTACGCACAAGAAAGGGAAACGAGAGCAGGTGAAATAGATAAAAAGAAGGAGGGAGAGAGAGAGGGGAAAGGCGGGAGGAAAAAAGAACAGCCGTGAGCCCCCAGGCAGCATTCTGACTAACAGCTCTATGTCTTTTTCCTGCTGCTCTGCGGAGACAACATTCTGCTTGCTGTCTAGCCTACGCTAAGACACACTCCGTCCTCCCTGCCTCAGGGGAGCCTTTCTGTCCTGCCTCTGCCTTTGAGCAGCTTCCCTTTTGTTTTAATTATCCATAGCCTAACGAAGAGAAATTTATGCCTCTTCTAATTCCAGTGCCCCCCTTTACCCCCTGGGGCTCACACTTTCTTCTGCCGATGGCATCATTACCTGCTGCCCTTACTGCAGGAATTCTGCCTTAACATTTAGATTTGAAATTTAAATTCAGCATTTGCATAATCGTGATTTTCGAATTTCCTTCCCTTACTTTTTTTTTCAAAGCTTGTTCATGATCTGTTGCTTTTTCTCCCAACCGTATTCTCGTTAACCCGAAGTCAATTTTGCCTACCCTGTGAAAAATGATTACTTTGAATCTCACCGTTTCCTCCTTGAGTGAACATGATAGACATCTAACACAGCGGCACAGTATAAGACACGTTTCCAAGTGTAGCTTTTTATCAGTCGTCTAATTTCTCTCTCGTGTCCTGACACACTTAACGGGGTCCACTGGAGACTGTGGATAAATGTCAACTGTATTTTTGTGTCTTTGGGCTGGGTGCGGTGCTGTAAGCAAACCATCTGTTTCTCTACCTGACCTTTCCTTTAATTGCCTAAATTGAAATGAAATGAAACTCTGCCTCCAATGCTACTCATGTCTAGCAACAGTCCTGAATGAACAAATGCTGTGCAGTGACAAAACAGTGTGTCAGAACTAAACTAACTTAAAGTTTCAGCAATAACTTACTACATATTTCAGTAGGGTGACTGAAGCAATTTTACATTGCTGTTTCATCACGCTCACAGTCAAATGCACTCTAGTAGAGCATCTCTCTTTTCAAATGAGGTTGGAAGAATGATTCACTTTTGCAAGTCATTTCATTTAATTCAGGTTCAATGATTCATTTGAATTCATCCAAATGATTTGTTGATTAATTTGAATCATGTTACTGGAATGCCGTTTTTGTCTGTAGTGAAATATTTTGTTCAAAACTGCTGTTTATTACTCTTTTAAATTTGCTTGTGTAGTGTTTATTTTTTATAACTTTCATGTAAATGTGTATAAATATACACTATATTGCCAAAAGTTTTGGGACGCCTGCTTTTATGTGCACATGAACTTTAATGACATCCCATTCTTAATCCGTAGGGTTTGATATGGAGTTGGCCCACCCTTTGCAGCTATAACAGCCTCAACTCTTCTGGGAAGGCTTTCCACAAGGTTTAGGAGTGTGTTTATGGGAATTTTTGACCATTCTTCTAGAAGCGCATTTGTGAGGTCAGGCAGTGATGTTGGCGAGAAGGCCTGGCTCACGGTCTCCTCTCTAATTCATCCCAAAGGTGTTCTGTCGGGTTGAGGTCAGGATTCTGTGCGCAGTGTCTCGTTCCCTGTTCGTAGGGAACCATGGTTACATACGTAACCTGAGACGTTCCCTTTCGAAAGGGAACTCAACACTGCGTTTGACACGCTTTGGGGAACGATATACCAACGCCGCCATGCTTGAGGGGAGTGCATGCCAAAAAATGGCTAGACAAATGTCAGAACTGGCAGTTTCAACTGAAATGCCAGAACCACTCCCCCTACGGGTCATACACAGGCTGTCAGTGACAGCATTCCCTATGGCCAACAGCCCAAGCTATAAGCCTCAAAGAGGCCTTCCACAGAAGGCCTACCAAGGCCGCTCAAAGGCTTCTGGAACCAAGCTTCTTTTCAAAGAAAAGACGATACCTTTAAGGGAATGTAGGCAGGGGGCCCGAGGGAACCCTAACCAGTCACTTGTCAGGGGAACGTACTCGACCCTGATTGCCACCAGGGAGGCCGACCTGGTCTAACAGAAACCTAGTCTTGGCCAACAACCTGTCTGATCACAGAGTCTCAATTCACATTCTTCAGAGAAGATATCCAGTAAGAGGGACAGCAAAGAGGCAGTAACCAACTCAGACCAGATCGTAGAGACGGGCATCCTGGAGAGCAGGACTCAGCTTAGCGCTTTTTACCCTTACCAGTGAGGGGAGTAAAACTCTGCTCAATCCTAGGATCTACTCAAACAAGGGGAGTACAACCAGCCTAGGGGCCGGTCTTCAACAGGGAGGCCTCAGAGAGGCCTTCAACCACTGACCAGACTTAGGGAGCTAAGTACTATGCAGAACAACCCTCTAGACCAGGGTAGTACTGGGCTCAACCTAACAGGTAGACCATACTGTAGGCACAAAATCATGGAGGCTCCCAGAGAGCCTACAACATGAACTAATTCTACACAATGTAGAATATATCACCGCAGCCTTGTAAAGGTCAGCCATGTGAAAAGTACATGCTTAATCTGCTAAAGACACCCAGATGTGGGGGATTCGCTTACAGGGCGGCCTGTGAAGGCCACACACCTAAAAGTAACTCAATTGCTGATAATGCAAGAGCCCACAAAACATGGGAACTCGTTCTGATTGAAACCGAGTTTAACTAGCAGATAAGACTGCAGAGTGCCCACATAACAGTCTACCTCAACACATTCCAACAAGCAGTGTACTCAGTAAAAACACTTTTTACTCTTTAAGCAAGAAGAGTACAAACTTACACCATCATGCTCTGAAGGAGGCCCAAACAGGGTCTGCGACTCCAGAAAGACACCCCCATGTGTTTGTTGTATCTCTTGGGATCTCTTTGGAACAGGTGTTTGGAAATTTTCATTGTCACATCTGTGTAAAAAAAAAAGAAAAAGAAAAAAAAGCATGAGCATGCTGATAGCACTATCACTATGGCCATGCATAACAAAGACAGCAGTTATTGTTATGTCATACAAGAACATATACTTTTGTATTATGACGATGTAGACCACATGTATGATAAACTAACCAAAACTGGATGAAATATATTATGAATATGTTTAGAGAGTATCACATTACAAGCATTTACACTTGAGCATATATACACAAACATTTGTAAGTGACATTGTAAGGCAATTTTGTCAAAAGCTAGCCAAAACTAGCTGAAATATAGTCTGAAAACTCATATGAGTTTTAGATTATCACCATGCACAACAAAGACAACAGTTTCTGTAATGCCATACATGTACATATACGTTTTGAATTAAGATGATGTTTACAGTTACATCTATAAAATATTACTGTGCACTTACTCATGTTGATAACACAATCAAAGAAATTATAATATTATTATCAATCAATAATGGCCATGCATAACAAAGACAGCAGTTTTCGTACAAGAACATACACTTTTGTATTATGACGATGTAAACACTATTACATCTGTAAAATATTACGTCTGTGCACTTACTCAGTATGATTCTCGATCGCACAGAACTGAACGACACCCGTGTGCCCCTGTGCGCGGTGCTGGTGAAGGCGAGCATGATGCAGACACATTCCGAAACAAATAAAACACTGTTAGCATACATTGTCCAAAGTAAACGGATGGGCATGGGTGGGTATGGGCGCACAATGTATGTATATATCTGCTGACGATGGGCCATAGGACAGACAAATATCTATTGATTGGCCGTAGACTGCAAGTATCTGTTGATGGGCCATATAGACCGCACGTATTTTAGTGAATTTCCGGTAAAGCCTCTTTACCGGAGTACCGCGCCATCCTCAAAACACGACGAACATTCAGTGAATCTGGTGTTTTCGTGGCATTGACTGAGGGGCGTGTGCGATGCAGACAGTACACCTAAACTATTTACCATGTGAACGGCGCGGGGGTGTGGCGGTCTAAGCTCATTACAGATAATGAAGTGAGAAGGAAAAGAAGGAACCTCTCCTTGGTTTCAAACTAATTATATAAACTGAGAATATTTGTTTTTGATTTGACTTCATTTAAAAGTAGACATTCCAAGCATTATGTAGACATGTCTCTCATGTCTGTGTGGCAAGTATTTGCTGAGTTTCAGTTCAGTTAAGCAAGAGGAGTACAAAATTATGCCATCATGCTCTGAAGGAGGCCCAAACAGGGCCTGCGACTCCAGAAAGACACATGGCATCAGCTAGTGGCAGTGTCTAAGCTCTAAGGGCGCCATATATGAGAACCAAACTATCCAGTGAGGTTAACTATTTAACTCAACCTGAGCTTAATTCTATTCACACATTCCAACAGGCAATGTACTCAGTAAAAACACCATTAACCCTTAAAGTAAGGGGAGTACAAAGAATATTACGCTACCATGTCCTGAGGGAGGCCAAAAAACAGGCCTACTACTTCAAACGATCACGGGCATAAACCTGTGGCAGTGCTAGTTTCCAAGTGAGCAAACTCTAACTAAAACATCTACCAACAAGCCTTGTAATACAACAAGCTATTGTGCTCTGAAGGAGGCCCAAACAGAGCCTTCTACTTCAAACAACACGAGTGTCAGCTTGTGGCAGTGTTCAAGCTCTATGGGAGCCATATATGAAAACCAAACTATGTAGTTAGGTTAACTTTATTAAACTCAACCTGAGCTTATACATTCCAACAGGAAATATACTCAGTAAAAACACTTTTTACCCTTTCAGCAAGGGGAGTACAAACTACATCACCATAATCTTAAGGAGGCCAAAGTCAGGCCTACTACTCCAGAACACACAGGTGCTAGCCTGTGGCAGTATTAGAGTTTACTGAGCTCACATAGTGTAGGGCAGGAATCAGAACTAAAGGAATAAAGTACAATAACCTTGAATAACAAGGGAGTACTATTAATCCAACCCTGAAAAATACAGGGTGGGTACTTCACATCAGAAATTCTCACCAAAAACAGATACAATCTGTACTGAACCCTAGGGAACAGGAGCTTTCATAAAAAGCTACAACCATATCACTCAAGCTTGAACATAGTTCAAGGGGTTCAGGGGAAAAACTGAAGTCAAAGTACCACTAGATAGTTCTGGGGGAGCGGGGCCACAGCAACAAAGTTTCTATTCACATAGTGAAAAGGGGCCTACACCGCCTGAGACAACGGCACCAGGGAGACTTAGCAATAGTCTGCTACCTTAGCTGCTATCTATTTTGCACCTACACCAAAGGGACAATGGGCCTTGGCCTGACAACTCTGATAAGAGGAGGCCAGAACTAGGAAAAACTACACTCACATAACAGGGGTAGTATAAAAAGGGCGTAAAATGCTTCTAGCAGACCGCCTAAACCCTAGTTCTAGCCTAGGCCAGCTATAGCTGTGGGCCTATGAGGCCAACACATAAGCATAGATCTGCCTGGGGCTAAGAAACAACAGCCTCTACCAACGACTCTCAACTGAGAGGATGCAAACTCTGAGAATACTATATTTCTACAATAAAGCTCAGAGGAGCAGAGCTCAACCCAAGCACACAATGTCAGGCGGCCTGTAAGGCAGACGCTGAACATAGATCTATCTGAAGTTAGTAAAAGCTAATCTCAAAACTCTAGTTTTACCATAAGGTGGCTTCAGTGAATTCTGCAAAGAATGAAGCCAACACATCCAAAAAGGGACAAACAAAGTACTACCCTTAATAATATATCATTCCAGCCAACCTAATGGAACTTCAGGGCCCTTAAACCGCATCCTATACAGCAGTGGTTTTCAAACCGGTCCTGCAAGCACCCCCAGCACTGCACATTTTGTATGTCTCCCTCATCTATCACACCTGATTCAACTCATGAGCTCATTAGTAGACACTGCAAGACCTGAAATGGGTGTGTCAGATAAGAGAGACTTACAAAATGTGCAGTGCTGGGGGTGCTCGCAGGACCGGTTTGAAAACCACTGCTATACAGGAAACCGAGGTTTTATAAATATAAAGAGACCTACCAAGCCAATTTCAGCAGGTCCAACTGATATGCTTACAAACAGACATTGTGTGTAAAGCAACACCAGCCTGACCTGCTGCCGCGTATAGAGCGTTGGAGCCTGCCTATATCACAAGATAGTTGCACCCATCTCGTCAGTAGGAGGCATCGACGCATACCCATACTCACTCCATCAACACCAGCGAATTAACCTGCTGATGTTGATGAATGCGAGCTGAATACAGGTTCTTCCATGCCTTCTTGATCTCAGTATGAAGATCAAGAAGGAATGGAAAGCTTACGGTGGCTGGAGGATTATGGCAAAAAAGGAACCGTTCGTCGAACAGTCCGCGAGCGGTTCCTTTCTTAACCTGCTCCAATGGCAGCTGCAGTCTGCCAGAGGCGCGTTCCATAATCTCACACAGCTGTATATACGCGGGGGCAGGGTGGCTTTGAGGATTCAGGAGGCTCACTATCTTCATCCTCATCAGCCATCTCCTGCTCTCTTGTTTGGCTTAGAACAAGAAGAGCAATTGCTGCTGAATCTAATGATGTCAAAGACAACACATCATCATAATCCCGCAGCTCTCTCCCATCAGCTGTCGAAGGTCGCGGGGAATTTCACCCCTTCAACTCTTCAACAAGCTCCAGCTGAGAACCCCATGATCTAGTCTCTACTCTGCCTCAGCAAGAGTAAGACCTTCTCCTCTCGAGGAAAAAACCAGAAGTACAAGTAAAACACACTCACAATAAAAACAGACAGATCCCACAAGAACTGCCTGTACATGCTCTTTTGTTCTCATAAAAGACAACGTTATAAGTTATGTGTGTGATCAGATGTCAACACTATGGGACACAGATGCACACACTTCCTGAAACGTTTGTCAGACATAATATGTCTTACCTTAATACCGGTTTGATATCGCTTGCTTTCAAACAAAACAGTCCCTGAAGACGAAAAGATACTGACTGCTTCTCTAGGCACTCCTTATATACTTCCGGGTCGTGCAATGATGACGTCATAGGCTGTCGCCGGCCAATAGGATTGTCGTGATTTGATAATTGTTTTCAGACACCGGTTCACGAGGAGGCGTTCCCCAAACCTTTCGAAAGGGAACTTTACACTTGGCACAATGCAGTCAGGCAAGTACCATTCTCCTGGCAACCGCCAAACCCAGACTCATCCATCGGATTGCCAGACAGAGAAGCGTGATTCGTCACTCCAGAGAACACGTCTCCACTGCTCTAGAGTCCAGTGGCAGCGTGCTTTACACCACTGCATCCGACGCTTTGCATTACACTTGGTGATGTAAGGCTTGGATGCAGCTGCTCGGCCATGGAAACCCATTCCATGAAGCTCTCTACGCACTGTTCTTGAGCTAATTCTGAAGGCCACACAAAGTTTGAAGGTCTGTAGCTATTGACTCTGCAGAAAGTTGCCGACTTCTGCGCACTGTGTGCCTCAGCATGCGCTGACCCCGCTCTGTGATTTTACGTGGGCTACCACTTCGTGGCTGAGTTGCTGTTGTTCCCAATTGCTTCCACTTTGTTATGATACCACTAACAGTTGAGTGTGGAATATTTAGTAGTGAGGAAATTTCACGAATGGACATATTGCACAGGTGACAACCTATCACGGTACCACGCTTGAATTCACTGAGCTCCTAAGAGCGACCCATTCTTTCACAAATGTTTGTAAAAGCAGTCTGCATGCCTAGGTGCTTGATTTTATACACCTGTGGCCATGGAAGTGATTGGAACACCTGAATTCAATGATTTGGAGGGGTGTCCCAATACTTTTGGCAATATAGCGTATTAGATTTCTTGTCTTGTTACCCTAACTGACATCCTTATTATGTGCTCTTTTTTTTTTTTTTTTGTACTGAATTATAACGACCTAGGGTGCATCTCAATCAGCTCCCTAGTTCAGGAAGTCATTTTAAGGGCTGTCTCAATCACAAAATCCTTTCAGTGTACCGAAACGCTCTAAGAAGTCCCTCAATGCACTGTAAAAACCAGGGAGCATCGATTCTCACTATATTTCCTTAAAGGGATCCTATTTCATGCATTCTGACTTATTTACACTGTTAAAGAGTTAAATATGGCTAAAGTTTCAAAAAACAAGTTGGACGTATGACAGAGTGTTTCTGTGCCAAATACACTCCTTCAGAGTTTGTACATGTTTCGAAAAGTTTTTTTTTTGGAGTATGGCCCTGTATTACATAATAAAGGGTGGAATTCCTTGTATGGGCACTTCTCCCGGAAGAGCACGCGTGCACGTATCAAACAGAGCGAGAGCAAGAGCAAGAGCACGCCCATTAACGTGCTTCGTTCAGGTTATGGAAGTCATCGGCAGTGCTGCACAGGACTTGTTCGAGAAAGAATTCTTCACTTTGTTTTTAAACCACGAAATCAACAATGTCACCAAAGTAGTGTGTTTTTGGTTGTGAGGGAAAGATAACCTTGCTTAAGTGGAGCTGAGAGATTTGAGCTCACGCATTACATTGATGCGCTCTCGACATTTGTCATTAAAATAACCATAGAAACCGCCTTAAATTAACTATCAAAATAAGGATAAAGTCGTGTCTGAAAGTTGCAATCACTTTTTTATTGGTTAAAATGAATGGAGAATATCTCGTGTTTTCCGTGACTGCTCGAGCCCTCAGGATCGGCGCTTATGGTTTTATAAACAAGGCCCAGTTTGACACTGGATTCACAGATCATTTGAAACGGAAAAATGGAGCGGTCACAGCGATAATGATCCCGGTCATGAGTCAGAACCGCAGGTGGTGAGTAAAACTGCATCAAATGTATCTTTTGTTGGCAGTCGGCGCTTAAGTGCCTATAATGTAAACTACACAAACGTATAATGAATCAGAAGTTATTCAGGGATAATGCGATGGTGTATTGTGTGTGTTTAAATACATTTGTTTAGCTGATCATCGATAGCTTCGCTACGCAAAAGCTGCGTGTGCTCGTCACTCTTTAGCTTCGTCCACAGCACGCCTCCAGGAGCATGTTTTTCTTTTATAAATCTGATAAAGGATATAAAGGATGCTATACTACTCTATAGGTACTCAAGATTAACATGATATTGGCCGAAACTGTGTGTGTTATGTACAGTACCCTTTAACAGAAGTTCTGAAGCGCGAAACACAAATCATTGCGAGTCAAGAAACATTTCTTATTATTATCATTGTTGAAAACAGTTGTGCTGCTTAATGTTTTTGTGGAAACCGTGATTATTATTATTATTTTTTTTGAGGAGTAGAAATTTCAAAAGAATATATTTAAGTGAAATAAAAAATTTTGTGGGGCAGTCGTGGCCTAATGGTTAGAAAGTCAGACTGGTAACCCAAAGGTTGTGGGTTTGAATTTCAATTCTTGAGCAAGGCACCTAACCCCCAATTGCTCCCCGGGCGCCACAGCAAAATGAATGCCCATTGCTCCGGGTGTGCGTGTCCATGGTTTTCAGTGTGTGTGTGTGTGTGTTCACTACTCTCTACTCCTAATGTGTGTGCACTAACTTGGATGGGTTAAATGCAGAGGACAAATTCAGAGTATGGGTTAACATACTTGGCCTTCACGTCACTTTCACTTGTAATATTATACATTTTATAACATGTATGTATAGTACAGATATATAAAATTTCACTTATGTATCTTTTGCAGTTTTTTAATCTACTTTTTGTTAGTATCTTGTAGCCGAGTACTTTTTTCAGTGCAGTTGAACAATTTTAAAATAGGAGTAACTTGGCAGTTTCAAAGTAGATTCCTCATTATTGCAAAATAGCAGATAGGAAGAAAAAACAGTAAAAAGTAGTCAGATATGAACGTCTCAGGTGGTTCCCACCTGCCTCTGTTTGACTCCTGAACACCTGCCCCATCAGGTTCACTGCAGATGGCTGAGGTGAATCTTTTGTCTTTCAATATACATGTAAATCCTTTTCTCACTCCATCTCCATCTCTTTCACTCTCTATTGCTATGTTTGGAATGGCATAATACAGTTCTATTTTTTACTATTTTTGCAGTAGGCATATTATGTGCAGTATGCAAATTTCTTTCTATTCTCGGAATACCAAGATGACCTACAACATTTGCCAAAATGTGTAGTGTACAACAGAGCACATCGTGTGGAATGCCATATCCCACAATGCAATGCACTTGACTTGACCTTCCATTCCTATGTGACGAGTGAACAGAATTTATTTTCATACAAATAATTTTATTCATTTCAAACATGCCTGTCTTTCCTGTGCACCTGCCATATCTAGAAGCAGTGTTGTGTGCCATGTTTTATAATGCTAGCAATTCATAATGAAATATATTATTATTTATTCTAATTCTTAAAATATCAACAGGATATTCGATGAGCTCAGCCTATAGATGCGTTGTGTGCTCATGCATGTAATATAACAATATTGTTCATTCACTTATGATTGCAAATTAATTTGGTTTTCTATGTGAAATTCTTTCATTTCAAATGCCATACTTCTCCTGTAACATTATACGCTTCATAAGGCAAACGGAGGAGGTAGAAGCAGGGAAAGTGTCGTGCTTGGGTGTGAAGTTTTCCATCCCAAGATGTTTTCCACACTCAACACTTTAATTAGCATGATTATCCATGAACATTAATACAGTGCTAATTGCAAGATGTTTATTTCACAGCATTCAATTAACACACTCTGCATCCAACAGTAGAAATCACTCATCCTTACTGATCATTATGGAGCTTGAGTCTTTCTTTAGGCATCTTAACAAACACGACTGCATGGCCAGTCACACTGTGTCCCTGCTCGCTTTTTGTGCGAGATTTGTCTGTGCACAGTATTCAAGTACTTGTGAAATAACACATTTCTATATAGACTCTGATTAGCAATCACACCCTCCTGCAGACACTGAACAAAGACTCATTTGTATCCTTAAAACCGGCACAGAAACATATATATATATATATATATATATATATATATATATATATATATATATATATAAACACATACAGTATATATATTTAATATTTTCTTGGAATCTACACAATGAAGGTAAAAGAATATGGAACACTTTGCACTCTATGTGAAAGCAGTGATAAAAAGTTGTTTCAGATTCAGTTTTACAACCTGGTGTGACCCATAACATTAACAAACCTTTTTTTTAAAAAAAAAAAAAAAAAAAAAAAAAAAAACCTTGGCTTTATTTCCAGCATGCACTAATTGTGTAGCAATTTCCCTGACGTCTTATTCAAGCGCAAGTGACTTATTTTCCCAAAGCAAATGAACTGCTCACCCCTGACATCTCCAGTGGAAGCAAAACTATTTTGTTTTTGGTTCTCAATTATGCACATCTGCCGTCACTTAGTTTGTGATGAATTTGGAAACTCACCCAGCCATGCAGGACTTTGTTAAAATTAGAGATTGGCAGGTTCAATTGGAGCAGGGCAAATGAGTTTGCACAGGGTTTGGTGGGGTCAGGGTGGGTTTGCTGTGGTGAGAGTTGCTGTGGGCAGCAGGAGTTAGGGTCACGGGCCTGCAGATAGCTGGGTAATGAAGCGTTCCACACAGCTGGTGCATTCTCAGGCATCCCTGGAGTTACACCATTGAAAGAGGAAAGGTCAGCGTTAGAAAGAGAAAAGAGCATGAGAGAGCGGGAGAGGCGGAAGATCTAAGAGCAAGAAACAATGGTTCTGCTTTGAGGAAATTAATCAGACAAAAAAAGGGGCAGGAAAAGTAAAAATAACTGCATTTTAGAGGATAAAAAAGAAGGATTTTGCCGTTCATGATAGAAGCAAAAGAGAAAGGGGTCGAGTATGCATCACACAGGCCAAAAGTGCACCCGGAGAAAACATTGACTTTGAATATACTTGGTGAAAATGACTTTGACACAAGCTAAATAAATAAATAAATAAATAAATTGAATAAACCCTGTACAGGCATGCCGACAAAACCCCCAAAAGGAGAGCAGAGAAGAGCTCATCTCATCAAGCTCTGTACAGCAGTCATACAATGAGAAGTGAAGGGGAGCCCGGGAGAATCAATAACCTGAACGACCAATCTGTTCCAGGTACTTTATGATGTGACTGTGGTAATTATTACCTGATCAATAAAAGAGTTTGTTGTGTAGAGGGATGGGTTCTAGGCTGGCGTAATTGGTTTCTCCTCATGTGTAGGTTTTATGTATAAATTTTCTCAGTATCAGAAATGGAGTTTGTGGGAAGGTGAAGAAAAGGGGTGTTTCCTGCTCTGCAGGATATATCACTAAATATCCAGATGCATTGCTGTTACAGTAATAGACTTCTTGAAAAGTACATTTTTAACACCAAGTTTCTGTGTGTGTGAATCTGTGATTGACTAACGCTGTGTTGTGGTTGCCCCCCCCCCCCCCCCCCAAAAAAAACAAAAAAAACTTAGCTATGCATATTAAATGCATGCAGCAGTGAATTCCCTGCATATTTCATGGACTACATGCTACTCTCTGATTTTAGCCACAGAATGAGTCCAGTTCATTCCTGCTGCAAATCCCCACTACTTTGTTTGCTGATTGTAAAATAACATAGTTCAGACTCAAGGGGAATTCTCTGGGAATGAATTGCGGCCGGTGATAGCACAGTTTGTTTGCACACGCAGTCTGTGTTGTTTTTGCATCCGATTCACTAAGGGAATTATGCAAATCAGGTAACAGTGCAAACGTGCACATAAAAACTGTCCTGAATGCAATTTGCATGGCACAATCTTGCAGGTCGGGTTTAAAGTGCTAGGTTGTAGAGGATCCAGATGAGTTTTGAGTTATTGCTGTGTGCTAAATAGACATTTTAGCATTTTGACCACAAATATTTTCGTGATATAATAACATAATGATATAAACAATGCTATAAAAACATTGTAATTTTCACTTCTATTCAGTTGTTTTTCCAGCATACCACCCATAGTTTCCCTTACAGATACAATGGATTTCTTGGATGGATAATTTGAATAATAACCAATAAGATTTTTATTTAAAAAAAAAAATAAAAAAATTATTATTATTATTATTATTTTCAGAATACTATTAATAATTTATTATAGAATACCATTTTTGAACTCGGTAATGACTCACTGACTCACTCAGAATTCAAGATTTTGTGAATCGTTTGTTTGACCCGTCGAAAAGAGCCGGTCATTTGTTCATTTATGTGCCGAAACTGCATGCACACATACAATTTTCGACTAGATTTTAAATTACTGTTGCATGTTTTTTTCTTTTGTCACAATCTGGAGCCCTGAGTCTATAATGATCCTAATTTACATAGACAGGGTGCATGTTTGTGCCGAAAAGAACAACTTTAAATATTTAAGGCACCATTTTAACCCATCAGTATCTGGTTAAACTAGATTGAGGATGGTTGCTCAATAAGACCAGTTTTTATGTTGAAATGCTACAGAAAACTGTCACATTTATTTATATTGTTTTATACAATACAGATTGTTTCAAAGATAAACAGGAAAATAATGATTCAGTAATGCACACAGAGTTCAATTCTGCTGTACAGCAAATCTAAAATGATCAGTTGATTCAGTTTAGTTCAATAACTGTGTAAAGATCATCAAATGTGAAATGAGTTCAATTCTGCTGAAAAGCAGCTCTGCAGAAAACAGTGATGTCATTGTCCAGCTCAGTTCAGTTCTCATCATCATTTTAAAAGTGTTAAAATATTATGTAATAGTAGCTCGTATCAGTGATTTGATGGCCGGATATAACAGACTTCTCCCTTCCTAACTTAGTACCAGTCTGACAGTCAAACAGTCACACTATGCGAATCACACGCACCTCTAATTGTGTACTGTTGGGTCGCCCTGTCCCACCTTGTCACAAGCTGCAATTTATTCATCCTGAACTGCACTTTTTTGTTTTGCTGCTTGTGCATTCTTTCTCTGAGATGATTTGTTGATTGGTATGGCACCTATACAGAGCTCTAAACTGTCCAAAACGTCTAGAAACACATTTTGTTCTCTCCCGAAACACTGACTCAGTACTAAAGAATAATAGATCATTGTCCAAAAATAGCTCTGTATGCCAGAGAGTGCTGTTGTCAGGGTCAGTTACACGGTGCAGTCGTTTGTTCTTTGAGTGTGATTATTACCATTGATCATAGTTAATTGTGATTTGTGAACGTTTCATAATGGCATGTCAATCAATTGACCTTGATCAAAAAGGCTAGAACCTTTTACTTATTCAATATTTTGTTCTTCAGGTCAAGGAAAGTAATCAAGACTGAGCTGAAATGGAATATAATGGCAGATGGCACCATGAAATTCTCTCTTTATGCCTCTTTAAGCCCACACTATCCTTCATATACTGATGTAAACCCACCCTCCCTTTTCATTTTCATTACGGTAATTCACAATGAAGGTCATTTTAATGAATCAGCTCAGGATAGACCCGTTTTTTGGTCCCCGTTTAATTAAAACTCAGCCTGTACATTCAGTAGCAAGACTTTATTGTCATGAATCAGCAATTGATGGAAGTAAATCATCTCCACTTCACTGCATCAGGAGGTGCCAATAGAGCATAACAATATGAAGGGGAAAAACAGTCACATGCCTTATGTTATGTGTAGAAGCCTATTTGCAAAAGCTCAGTTGCATATTGATATTGCATATTTTGTGGTGTATGGTTGCCCTTTGTATCTTGTGTTTCAATTTTGGGACCAATTTGATGCATGAGTACTATTTAGATGAATATTTCTTACATTTTGTTGTTAAATTGAGCAGGATTATATCAGAGATCATTATACTGCTGAGTTCAGAGTACTTTATATTCTGTCCAACTACATTCATTACTTTTTTTTACTCACACAATTTTTTAATCTATTAGGACGTGGCTCATTTGTCGCCCGATTAGATGAAATAAGGCCAGATATGGCTTATCATGGAAATGCTAATAGCTTATTTTAACACGCAGCCTTGGATTCATGGACATATTTTCATCAGTAAAAATTTGTCTCTAAATCTGAGCCAAGAATTCATTTCTAGCATTAGCACAGAACTTTCACAGCAATTAATTGCTTTTATCAGCCGGTTTTATATCTTGTGCCAGAGCTGAAAAGACAAAGTGCGCAGCCAAAGCATTTGCCCTGTGCCATCGATCATGAGGCAGTATTAACTACCCCCTCCTCCCCAATCACAACGAATACAATTAAAGTTTAACTTGTTGATTTTGTTCCTACGGGCCATAAATCATCTCTCAGTCTACAAACTTTCCATCTGCATTGCTCCTTCACTCACTCCATCTATTTCTCTCCCACTTCCTTTTTTCTTTCACTCCATTTCTCTTTTTTTCCTCTCAAACCTTTCAGCTTTCTGGCTAATGCAGTCCCGCTACGTTCTGAATCTACTTCAGACCACCAGACCATAATTACGTTTAGTCAATAAAAGTAAGTCATTACAAAATGAGATCTTGGGCTAAAACCTCCCAATATTGATTGGCGTTTCGGCTTCTATTTGAAAGATGGCATGTTATAAAATGTGAATACAGAAATAATTTCAACCTCAAGGCTATGCCAAATATATATATAGACTTACATTTTGTATATACTGACAATATAGAGGTGGCCAAGGCTTGTTGTCACACAAGGAAGTTGTCATATCTCTGTAACAAAAGTAAGATTTTGTGTCAAAAGTCCAGTTACACAAAAGAATGTTTTCTCAGCAGTTTGTATGTTGGTTTCAAACTTAGCACAAAACAGTTTTAAATTAAAATATCTTGATTTAATTCTCTCTTCCAAACTCCAGTATCATCAGATTTTTGCAGTAGCTGTTGGGTAAACAAATGAACACAATAAATCCACACTTGGATGGTATACACTCAGGCAAGAGTTATCTACATAATGAAGTCAGATTTTATCTGAAAGGTTAAAATTTTTCATAAATGCCAGGTCAAGGCAGGTTGTCGTGCATTTTAAATGTTGTTAATTGCAGCTAATTGCAGTATAATTTGGCCAAAACAGTGTTCTGATAGTTTTGTATGTTAGTTTTGACATTTAGAATTTTTTTCTTTCTTGTTAAAGTGGAATTTTAAGGTATGTGTCTATACATAAATCAACATATAGGCTAATAAACCTAATTTGAGAGATGTTAATTGGAGTAAAATGTGTGACAACTAGCCTTGGTGCCCTATGCATTGAAAATGTATAATATAATACATAATACATGCATATATTTATATTTGTATAAACTGACAAATTAAAAGGGTTAGTTCACCCAAAAATGAAAATTCTGTCATTAATTACTCACCCTTAAAATCCGATGGCTCAGTAAGGCCTGCATTGAAAGCAAGTTAATTTACACTTTCAAATGCCCAGAAAGGTACTAAAGTTATATTTAAAACAGTTCATGTGACTACAGTGGTTCAACATTAATGTTATGAAGTGACAAGAATACTTTTTGTGCGCCAAAAAAAACAAAAAAAAAAAAAAAAAAAATTACGACTTTATTCAACAATATCTAGTGATGGCAGATTTCAAAACACTGC
This sequence comes from Mylopharyngodon piceus, assembly GCA_039654765.1. Lineage (NCBI taxonomy): Eukaryota > Metazoa > Chordata > Actinopteri > Cypriniformes > Xenocyprididae > Mylopharyngodon > Mylopharyngodon piceus. Next base: position 16,816,135 of record CM077439.1, read on the forward strand.
TTCAAGCTACGAAGCTTTATGAATCTTTTGTTTCGAATCAGTGGTTCGGAGCGCCAAAGTCACGTGCTTTCAGTAAATGAGGCTTTGTTATGTCACAAGTGTTTGATACGCACTTCGAACCACTGATTCGTAAAGCTTCGAAGCTTCATGAAGCAGTGTTTTGAAATTGCCCATCACTAGATATTGTTGAATAAAGTCGTTATTTTGTTTTTTTGGTGCACAAAAAGTATTCTCGTCGCTTCATAACATTAAGGTTGAACCACTGTAGTAACTGTTTTAAATATAACTTTAGTACCTTTCTGGGCATTTGAAAGTGTAAATTAACTTGCTGTCAATGGAGGCCTCACTGAGCCATCGGATTTTATCAAAAATATCTTAATTTGTGTTCTGAAGATGAACAAATGTCTTACGGGTGTGGAACGACATGAGGGTGAGTAATTAATGACAGAATTTTCAATTTTGGGTGAACTAACCCTTTAATAATGAAGCTACTATTTTATTTACACATTTATCTCAAACATATATCTGTTTGATATAGCTTACTTAGCATATACTAGACTTGCAGCAATATCATAATTTGCACAGTGGTGCGGCATCTGATATGAAATTCCAGTTGGTATTGCCCCTTGCACCTTGTACTGAGGCAAGTCTAGCAAATTGTTTTATTTGTCTGTAGATATTTCATGCATCTTTATGCATTATACCATCTGTACAGGTAAAGGGTAAGGTTAACAGGGTATCCGCGGGGCATTAAAAAGCATTAAAATCATTAAATGGATTTTGTGAAAATTAAGGCCTTAAATGGCATTAAAAAGCATAAAATTTTATTCCTACAGGCATTACATTTTTTAGATAGTTTTGAAGAAAAATAGTACTACCAGTTTATTTTGAATATAGCCTTCATAATTAATAACTGATTTGCTGTCGCAAAATATGTACATTGGTGTGATACACACGCGGAACCAGTTTGGTAATTGCCTCCGGCCGGTGCAAAATTTCCGTAACGCCATTTTTGATAGCGGTTTACCGGCTTGGACCTGGAGACGGAAGGCTGCATCAGTGTTGCCAACTTAGCGACTTTTTTCCAAGAAAGCGCATTGTGACAAATATAGCAACTTGTTGAAACCTTATCTATCTTCCGAGATCCCCGGTACTGCCGCACGAGCACAAGATCTTGCTTTCCTGCCGCAGGCGCACCTCTCTCTGTGTCTGTTCTGTTCAGTGAGTGACTGAGAGGATCAGCGCATTCAGTTGAGGATGTGTGCTCTGTCAGAGAACAAATAAATTAGATACTATTGCTTCTAACCTGAGTGATCATTTTACATGTACAGACAAAATCACAGCAAATGTCTTTATCTTATGTGTATGGTGATTTTGTCAGACAACGTCTCGATTACAAATCAGGATTATAACATGTCAGAGCTCAACACAGTTAGTCCGGGATAAGTGGATTTTTTGAAGGGGCAAGTGAAAGAATTTTACTTGCCCGGTCGGACAAGGAGCCTGATTAAATCGTCAATTAAAAAAACAAAAAAAAACTTTGGAATCACCAAAACTGGCGATCGATAGTGGATAATAATAGGCTGTATAATGGACTGACAGTTACAAGGTTGCTCGCGCGGCCTTGTTTTCATTAGCCTACTGAATGATTCAGCGTTTTGAACGAATCGGTTGAGTCAAGCATCCCAATGTGCATACTATCCGCCCTATCCGCCCTAAATAGTATTGAATATTACTAATGTCACATACTATTTAGGATGGATAGAATGTTCATTGAGACGCAGGCAATGACTCATTCATAAACAACTGCCTCATTCTTGAATGAATCAGCCATTGGAATGAATCGTTTGAATGAATGACTCAATGACTCACTTATTAAGATGGTTACTTGCCGCCACCTACTGGTGGTTTAGTTTCATTTTTAAAAGTATCACTTTCCCCCCAACATTTCTTATTTGAATTTTCAAAAAATATTTAAAACAATCCCATAACATTATTTAATGCAGTTGTAATTTTTTTTTTTTTTTTTTAATTGTAAATGATTTAATTTGATTGGTAACAGCCCTTATTGTCTTATTCTAATTGAATTTATTGAACAAATTTAAGAATTTAAAAATAAAAGATGAATCATACATTTTACATGAATCATACAGGATTGGGTGGGGGGAAATTGCCCCAAAAGCCCTCAGTGTAAATATCACAAATATGCAGATTTATATATGTCAAAGCTGGAATATTCTGAAAGGATATTGCTTCAGAATAAATTTATATTTACACAAAAAAAAAAAAAAAAAAAAAAAAAAATATTATTTTTTCCAGACAAGCAACTGTTTTACTCAGACAAGTGAATGACCGATTTACTTGTCTGAAGGACAAGCACAAGACAAGGCTTAATATCGAGCCCTGTATGTAGTCTTAATGGGCTGCATTTCAGTCACCATTTCATATTGTCTGACAACAAAACAGAAAAATATATAGATGAAACAATTTTATTGGGAATTTGGCTGTATTAAAATACATTATGTGAGGACAAAGAGGTAGCAGCAGAGAAGCAAACAAATGTAAAGGGCTGACACTTGGCAGAATGCAAATGCAACTTAATGACATAATGAATATTCTAATTGCCGTATAACGTCATCTATTGACATTTAGCGACACACACACACACACACACACACACACATATATATATATATATATATATGGCATTAAAATTGTTAAAAATTGGCATTAAAAAGGCATTAAAAAGCATTAAATTAGATTTGATGAAACCTGTAGAAACCCTGGGTTAAGTGTAAGACTTCATGTGCACAGAGTGAGGTCCAGAAGGAACTATCTTGGCAGATATTTTTGCTTAGTATCTGCAGCCTGACTGTGAAGCAAACCTATGTTCATCTATTTTCTCTACTCAATGTAGGCATCCTGGCAATCTTTCCTTGCTGCACCGGAATGAATTATTCTGAAATGGCCAATTTTGACATGTTCGTAAAAAAAGAGATGTGCTTTGTTTGCTTTAATTCCCAATCTGGTTTTGACCTGGCAGGAGCAGAGCACAGTACATTGTGTAAACCAGGCATATCCGCCAAGAGTCACCAATCTCACCCTGCTTAAACAGCCATGACCCTGTCTGGCACAGACAGGTGGGTGATGAGACAGACTCAGGCCTTTGGAACCTCTGTTGCTATGAGGCTTGGATGCTTCCCTTCAGGTATGTGCTGTGCCTTTTGTCCTGAGAATGAAATGGGACGGTCTATTCAGCCCGCTGGCAGCCCACATTAGAGATTGGAGACCCTTCCAGAACCAGCATATGCCTGCGAAAGCTCACGGTTAATCCAAAGTCTGCTGACGCGCTGGAAGCACATAGAGAATTCTGACATTCTCATTCCATTCCGTCGGGGAACGAGGAAGTGGATCCAATTTGATAATGACATTCAGGGTGTGCGGGTTTCTGTGATAATTCTCTCACAGTACAGCACATCAGTTCTTGTTACAGGTCTAGTGTTGCTGCAGATTGGACAGCTCTAGCTTGAGAATGTTTCAGTGTGCGGAAATTAGTCAGAGAAGTGTCAAACACAGTTGGTCTGCACTCATTTAATGAGACTGCAGCGGGAAACATATAACCCATCAGTCAGCTGAACACAAACATATTTTCCATAGATCATCATCTGCCCTTCAGTACACCCAGTTTAGACTATAAAGAGAATAATTTAAATGCTAGAAGATGTCTGCCTGCTTCACAAATGACCTCCCTAATGAGACTGCCCTACAAAGGCAAACAACAGTAACTACTGTATGACAACACTGGACTTTAAGTTTTTCACTGGAATTTTGAAATTAGATTTTCTCTGAATCCTGATCAATTTTGATCAAACATGTAATTGTCTTTGTAGATCAGATATGTTCTGTTACCTAAAAGTACACCACTGAGCCATCCCTTTTATTGAATTTCCACAAATACACATTTCCATTCACCTCTGATGTTAATTATTAATTAATCATATCCACTAGAAACAAACATGAATGTCCCCATTGTTGATGTCTGTTGATGTTCATTAGAGTGAACATGACGACTCTTAGCTTACGCATGAAACTCATTTGTATAACATTATGGGTCAAGGCAAATTAGGCTGCTGACTATTCATTATTCCAGCAGCCTAAAAACAGCCAATAGTACAACCTCTGATCGCTCAAGTGTTGTTTTAATTGCTCTGAAAGTACATCCTAGACAAAAGAGACACTGTAGAACAAACCTGTTTGTGGTCATGGGCACACAAGATGAGCCAGCTTAAAAGGATAGTTGAAAATTCTTTCATTATTTACTCACCTTCATGTCATTCCAAGCCTGTATTTCTAACTTTCTTCTGTGGAACACAAAAAAGAAATCTTCATCTTTTAAGCTCCACAAAAGAAAGAAAGCCTTACAGGTTTTTGGAATGACATGAGAGGGAGTACATGATGACAGAATTTTCTTTTTTGATTCAGCAATCCATTTTTCAAGCAAATTTTGTAAACTTCATAGCACTTAAAGTGCACCTCACAAAAACGTGTCTTCTCTGATGATGTGTACACCGGCCCGAGGGCGGGGCAATAAGGTTGTTCAATAGCCAGACAAGTTTCAATCCTTCCCCTGCAGCAACCTGTCACTCACATGAAACAATCACAGCAATTAGCAAATGACAATGATCCAATGATTCAATCAATTCCCAATTGACAAAATAAAGTCCAGCCTCGCGTTTTTTCTTGTTAGCATTTTCCCTTTAATGGCAAGTTTAAACACAAAATTTTGGAAGGCAAACATCACTGTAAAGGCCTTTGCACACTGAGTCCGAAATGTTCGTATATGTTTTTTTTCGTATTCGTGATCCTAAAAATTCATCACGCACAGAGACCTTGCACACTGAGTCCGATGCCTATTAATGAATCCGTTGCAAAAAAAATTCGCAAAACAATACAAAATGGAGTCTTCAAGCAGTGAGCATGATTTAGTTGTCCTCCCTCTTCTTAAAAAGAGAAAAAGAAAGAGGAAATATTGGGTCCATCCAATCCCAAGATTGCATAGAGAGAAAGGAGAGTTCCACCTCATCTGCGTGATTATCCCGAGTGTTTCAAAGTTTACTTCAGGATGTCAGTGGCTCAGTTTGATGCTTTGCTACTGGCACAATCTGTCTTTATATTCTGTCTCTTTGTATTCCGCACTTTGTTTGTCATACAGTGCTACTGCTTTGTGCTGTAGACAACGTGGATCACCTTGTCAGATGGCATTCGGGATGTTGGCGTTCGCTTGTACGCTGGCTCTGAATTGTCAAAACGTCTCTCAAAATGTGTGCTACGGATGCGACAAACGCAGAAATTTTTTTATGACGGACGAAAGTTTCGGAGGCAGTGTGTAAACGTGATTGACACAACGTGAGGTCGTATTTATTTTTTAACGTGCGAAAATTTTGGACACAAATTTCGGACTCAGTGTGCAAAGACCTTTACTCTTGTTTTCAATTTGGTTTTAGGAATTTGAAACAAACCCATTACTATAAGTATTAATTGTTGGCATGTAACTTGCCTTGCATTATTTGTGCTGCAATCATGAATGATGAACTCAAATTATGTAGCTTCTCTAATTAAAGTGACTTTTATGATTTTAATTGTGACTCCTTACAAACAGCCCAGAACACCTAGCTACTACTGCATAGCAACTCTCTTGCAACCACCCACAATATTCTAGTGTTGTAGCAGTGACTTTTAGCTATCAAAATTTCTTCAGATGTATGTTTACTCACTTGGCAAATGTTTTTATCTAAAGCGACAGTGCCTTTACACTGTAAAAAAAAAAATCCCCGTAAAATTTACGGTAGCAACGTAAAAAAATATTCTGTTAAATTTACGGTAAAAAAAAAAACGTATTTTATTAACTGATATAATGTTAATTTACCAACCTATTGAAGTACTAATATCTGCTTTGTACCTTTGTAATACACTGACAACCACCAAACACAGTGGTGATGAGAGTCACATGATGAATCAGAGCTCATCACAAGCAGTTTTTCCACAAGCTGAGAAGGACAATACTAATATATAGAAGGTGCACACAGTGCCATTCACACAAACACTAAACACCATCATTGTAACACACATGAAATTATAAAATGCAATAAACATTAATTTAACAACATTAGATGTAACATAAAACTCTATTGATAACTGATTAGAAAAAACTAAGAAGAAACAGAGTTATACATCATGTATACATCAAATGTGAAGTGTCACACAGGGAATTGTGGGAATGTCAATTTGCGGTTTTTCACTGTAAATTATACAATGACTTGTTATTTGTACTTCCAAAAACTGTAAATTTAACGGTATTTTACCGTACAATTACATTAAATGTACCATTAGATCTATTACAGTTATTCTCCGTATATAGTACGGAAACTTACTGTAAATCAATGAACTGTTTTTCACCATAGCATTTTTAAAATAGTTTTTTACCGTTAAAATCATGGTCATTTTTTACAGTGTATGTGTTTTATCAGTTTGTATGTTCCCATTTAGTGTTTTAGCTTGGCATTAGCTGAGCTACTGGAACATATGTACAATGTCTGTAGAATTTTTTTGTTGCTGTTGTATTTGCTTTTTTACACATTGCGAATGTAATCGGTATGTTTAAAACATTAGAATTGTCTTTAGTACTTGACCAAGCTTCATACCGTATTGAATGAAACACAAAAGATGTGTTGCTTCAGAATTACTTGAATTAAAATAACACTTAACCACTGCTCGAGTCCCAGAGGAAGATTCTGACACACTAACCAGATAATCAGCTAACATTCAGTCTAAGCTCTGTTCAGGAACATATTATACTAAATATCTCTCTGCTTTGTCCATTCAAGATTAAGTTCACAGGCTGGTGATTAGACACAAAGACCCTGTCACAGTCTTCCCTTATCACAGTTTGCGAAAAAAGGCTCACTGATGCCCCATGCCAGCCAAATGCCATCGCATAATTTCTCTAAGCTGCTTGGCACCAGATTGGCAACTTGGCTCGCACTAAAGAGGTGAATTTAGCTAATGAGCTCATTAGGAGCAGGTGTTAGATACCTGTCCATCTGCCAGAGAGGGTCACTTTCAACGGAGGACCCCGCAGCCAACACAGTGACCCTGATCCGCCCCCACACCGGTCCCAACATTTACTCAGATTAAACTGATGACCCTCCCTGCCCAATTCACCAAGATTAAACCTTGGGGAAACCCCTGCTGGGATTCACTTGGACCCTGAAGCCTGTTCGAATATAATAAAAAGAAAAGGCAAAAAAGCTGTATCTCAAAAACTCAGATTGTTCTGCTGAAAATCCAATGCAGAGCCAGATCTAAGCATGGTGCCAGATCTTCTCTTAACAATTTTGTTTTAAGCAGACGTCACCAGCAAAAAAAACAAAAACAAAACAAAAACAAAAACAAAAAAAAAAAACCTCACTTGGATGTAAAGGCTTACTTAAGAACCTTAAGAGAGGATGTCAGAGCATTACAAATACACCCCTAGAGATTATACCTCAAGTACTACAGGGCACAATGACACATCTTCTCTGTCATGTGGCAACAGCTATTATTCCCCCAGAGCATGGATAGTCACAAAGCAAACACTCTTTTTATGTGTGTGTGACACATTCAGCCGGATTCTGTCCCACCACTGTTTGTTTAAGTGTAGATATGCCAGAGCATTTGATTAGATGGATTCCCTTGGTGTGCTATGGACTTTGAAACAGACCGAGGGCTAAATGACTAAGTCACAAAAAACACATGGCAAAGGCTGATGGCATGTCTTTGAGTATGTCACGTCTGTAATATATAATATTCTAGAGGGAAAATTTACAGAAATGTCTCTTTCAAAACTCAGGAGACTTATTGGAGAGATCTTGTATTTTAAGTTTTAACTTTATCTTAGATGTTTCTCCTAAAAGTCCTTCGTTATGAAGAAAAAAAAGAAAAAAGAAAGAAATTAGACCAGGTAGGGGTGTCGATGCAGATATACTGTACACTACTGTTCAAAAGTTTGGCGTCAGTAATATATATTTTTTTAATATTATATTGAATTCTTTTAAATTGCAATAATAGTTCTCAGTTTTACTGCTTTTACTGTATATTTGAACAAATAAATACAGCTTTGATGAGCATAAGAGACTTCTTTCAAAAACATAAAAAAATCCTACCAACCCCAAACTTTTTAATAGTTATGCATGTTTTTATAATATTCCATCAATTATAATGATAACTTGATGTTAATTCAGAAACTGCTTTAACCAATTCAGTGAGTTCATCCAGTGAGTTATGCATCAGACTGACTGACTGAGCGTTTATCTTTTCAGTCTTTTTGAATAAAACCTGCTTATAAGAGTCATTGGTTCATGAATTGTAACTACGTTATGTGCAGCCCTAAGGGCCTATTTTGCCATTATTTTACAGCATACACCCTTTTTTATCTCAGTACATTTAATTCAAACTTAGATAAAATATGACTTCCTTTGCTGTGGGGCTACAAATTCAGCAGCAGAGTTTGCTGCCTTTGAAAAACAGCTCAGCTAATTTGTTCATGGGGGAATTTAATGAGAAATGTTTGAATTCATATTGAAATAATATTGAAATCGAAGTTTAAATTGCAGACTTTGGGGATTATAGTTTGGGACATTGTTGAGATCTCTGAAACTCTAGAGAAGGGGGGGGGGGGGGGGTTCTCAAGAGAAAACAAAAACCATGTTTCAGTGAAACAGCAAGAGATCCTTGAGCCCGAGAGAGGTGCTACTTCTTACTCGTTTTAAACCATTTCTGAGACTGCGGAGGCCGCTGATGTGGGTTGGTTTAACATCACGGTCTGTCTATGACAGAAGTAGAATATTCAGGACAGCTCAGAATGAAAATACACCGTGTTTAACATGCACAGAGAAGGCTGCAGTCAGATACTTGTAAAATAAAACATTTCTCAGCTGAGAAATGCACAGCTTTTAGAGGCTCTGCATCAACATTTGTTTCCAATGAGGGTGTGTAAAACACTCAGACTATGGTTTAACTTAGGTACTCTACAAATATAACTATAGATTGACTGTCACATAGCCTGAACACAAGGCGCAACTGATGCCTATATATATATATATATATATATATATATATATATATATTTTTATAGTTAAATCACTAATCATTAATTTCATTAGTAGTGAGTTATGAATCAGAGAGGGGGTGAGATAAAGTGCGTGATGGAAAATGTTTTGGTGAGCTTTGTGGATAGTGAAATGGGTGGGTGGTTAGATTGAGAGACAGAGAGAAAAAAGAGTGGGAGAGACAGAAATGATAAGCAGAACACGCAGCAGTACCAGTGGACATGCATCGGGCAAATCAGTGCTGCTCCATTCCATTAAAACTGCACTCTGGTACAGGCCTGAGGGTACCCCTGCAGACAGTGGTCTCTGGCCGGACCTTCACAGAACATTTTTCGCTCAAGTATAGGCCAGATCACTAGAGAATAGACTGGACTTCATCTCCCTGCTCGAACACTTCTCTGGAGCCTGGCCTCTGGTGGTGATGGAGACCGTACACAGAAAATACTGTGCCTTTAATTATGAAAATCACAGGGGGACAAACTTGATCCATGTTCTCTCCCTTTTTTATCTTTCTCTGTCCTTCTCCATCTCACCTGCATGCTGAGCACCTTTTAGGTTACTGGGTCATTTTGTTACACAATTAATTTCACAGCCCTAACCACAGCATCTATTTATGAAGGGACAGCATGATAATTGTCTTAGGTGGTCAAGTATGAAATTCCCAATTTACTAACTCATCAGGATTCAAAACCATAAGTGACAAACCATGTATATGCAAGAGAGTTCCACTTTATTTAACCTTTGATTTATTAGGTTTCTCCTAAAAAGATTAAACATCCCAACAGCATTATTGAAATAGCAACTGCATGCAAAAATCTTTTTTTTGCAGTTTATGAAAATCTCATATCTGTAAAGCCTTGTGTGTTTTAATGGAACTTTATGAATAAACAAACTCATAATCTAAAATGAGAGACGAGAAGGTGTTGACTAACACTCCTGTCTGCATCATGCTATAATTTAGCCCTTACCCCAAGGGATACAGTGTTGAAAGGGACTAAACATACTTCCCTCTTTATTGCATGCTGTCTTATTGCCCAGCTTAACAATGACAACCATCAACATGTCTATCACCCCCTAGCATGACTAATTAATATATATGGCATTTAATTATTAATTAATATCAGCTGACATGAGACCTTGTTGGTTGTAATTTATTACAAAGAGGAAATCAATATTATTGTAATGAAATAAATCATAAAGTGGAGGGCGGACACATGAGATGATGGCTCCCTTAAAAACCATTGAGATTTTACCGATAAACAGAGATTTAGCATGTACAGGATCATGATGTATCATCCAGTATTATTAAAAGTTATAAAAGTTTGAAATAGAAACATTTGCTAATATATTTGTTACAGCATAAAATTGAAACTTGTGTTGCATCTTGCATCACTGGGGTAAGATGAGGCCTTACCTGAGGCCAGAGTCCCCTCGGGGCAAACTTGTCCCAGATGATTTTTACAGAATGTATAAAATCTTATGTTTTAATAGGCCTAATTTTTGTCTTATGCAGAATGCTAAATGTACGGAGCCCCACACATGACATGCAGGAACAAAAAGTAAACCGTGCGCAAGATTTACTAATTCATTCCCTCGATTTATAAACTGTGCACACAATTTACTGTTTCATTCCCTCGATTTGCTAAATCGTGCACATGATTTAACAAATCGAGGGAGTGAAATAGTAAATCGTGCGCACGATTTATAAATCGACGGAATGAATTAGTAAATCGTGCGCACGATTTAGCCTACTACTTTTTTCCTGCATGTCATGTGCGAGGCTCCATATAAATGAGGTATTTCATTTAAAATATTGATGTATTTATTATTTATTATTACTATTATTATTATTATTATTATTATTATAGGGTCAAGCAACGAAAGTGTGTAGGCATCTTTTGTTATTGTCAGTGTTCTTCTTTTTCACTCTTGAGTCTATGGCAGTCCATAGAACTGTTATGAAACTTATGAAATTTGGCAAACAGATAGAAGACAGTTTCATCATTAACCACGGCGAATTTGGAGACTCTAACTCAATCCCTCTAGCGCCACCAACCGTCCATGTTTATGCTAATATCTTTTGAACTGTATGGGCTATAGATATAAGATTCAACTGCAACCTAAGAGGTTATTTTGCATCAAGAAATTTTTTCTCCATAATCTTGCCTTAAAGTTATAACTTTAGAGCATATAATAAATGTGCTGGAATGAGATTGACTGCCATCTATGGTTAAGTGCAAAATTACAGGCGGAGATACATCTTATGGGTTTCTTGCCCCATCTTACTCTAAAGCTGGCAGTGTGCATTTATACATAAGGAAATCCTCATCCAAACTTTTAAGTGGTTTCATTTTTCCACCTGACAAGGTGATTGAATTTGATTTGTTTTGGCATATTTCTGTGTTCTTACACTTAATCCCTAGAGTGTGGATGTTGTCAACTCGATTACAGCTTACACCGTGAGTGAGTACTCTTGGCACTGCAACAATTCTGAGATAAATATCTGTTCATAGAGAGAGACAGTTTTGAGCCACAAGGCTAGAAGAGATTATGTATGTGTTTTAATGTTCCTGGGTGTGTAAACGGTTTCAAGAAAATATTAGATTAGGGGAAAAAAAGGATCTGAGTCCTTTACAAGCCGCAGAGACAGATAAATCATGTAATTCATACAAAGTGCTCCAGTGTCCAGAGGGTTTTTTACTACTTTCTTATTTATCAAATAACGTTCTTGAAACATATAGGCCTATAAATGCAATGATCAGTTCTAATATCTTGCGATTGTGGGTTTTAGCATGTTAGTGCTGTTCTCCTTGTGATACAAGTATTAGTCATATTGGTTTCAGTACTAAAAAGTGATCATATAATGCTATAATTGACTCTCTCCAATATTTTGAATTTGAACTACAGTACCCATTTCAAATGCTAGCTGACAATATTACATACTGCACCTTTAATATAGATTGTAAACAGAAAATAATTTTCAATAGACTCTTGTGGGATTAAAGATTTTTTTAATATTAATTGCTGACCGGCACAGACGAGTTGCCGGTTGTTAAATGTGTGTAATTTTTGTGGCCTTCGAAAATTCTCTGGTTAATTAATATTTCACTTCCTGTGCTGAGTCTAAATGAGGGAAAACATTTGCAACACCCACAGACATGAGCTCAAGGCATGTGGACCCACTTGTACACAGGTGTTTGTTGTTGTCATTTGTTGTTTTTCCATGTATTCACAAAACAAAAATTATCAAGTGGAAGAATAATAGCTCTCAGTGCAAATAGCTCTTATGAAAATCACGGGGTAATATGTGAGCTAGTATCTGGATTGCAGTGCTGTGCACCATGGATTCAGCACCATGGCCAAAGCTTTTGAATGCAAAGAGGATGATGAAATGGTCTAGAGCTGTAACACATTAGAGGCTGCCCACCCGATTGGCAGGATTGCTACTATGTTTGGCTGAACACCCACATGTTCTTATTCCTGAGAATGCGGGCAAGGCTATGTGGTTTGTAAACCTGAATGCTCAAAGGTGGGGGGAAATGCATATTAAAAATGTTGCCAGTAAACAGGTCAGTCTATGGTGCTTTGTCCTCTGGGTTTTTTTTTTTTTTTTTTTGCACAGAGTCTGTATATGAGAAAGTAAGGCTGAAAAGGGATGAGAGAGAGAGGCAGAAAGTTGGGAAAAGAAAGGGGAGAGAAGCGATAAGAAGAAAAACAAAATGGTGAAAGACCAGGTGAAAGAAAACCAGAGCGAAAGCAAATAGAGACAGGATTGAGGTAGACTGATCAGGAACTGCGTAAAAGTGCTACAGTGCCACCCAAAGGCCGACTGCCACATTGCAGTCTATTGATCTGATTAGTCATGTATGGAGCCTTCATGCCTTTTTCCCAGCTAACTGCATCTAATCAGGAAAGCACCGCTGTAAAGATTTATCCTCTTGCACTATAGATGTGGTGCGAGGCAGAAGCTGCTAACTGAACCTGTGACACGTGGGGGTGTGCTAGCAAGGTACACCACTGAAGTACAACACTTTCAAAATCCATCAACACATCGATTGCTGGCTGGTCGGCTCATTTCGAATACTTAGCATGAAGCACACACCACCTTGTTCCTTCTACATTCTTTTAACAAGGCACTTGTTAATGCTGACAATGTAAAGGAGGTTTGCATCAGTCTCTGGTAATGTTTGACCTTGTCTACTCACAATGCAAATAGAATATCACAGAGCATAGGTTCTTCTGAGCTCTTTCCTCAAGATTTACATTAATAATGTTAAACAACAGAGCAGAAAAATCCAGCTCAAAGCTCTATTTCCAGTTGATAAGGAAGAGATTGCTGTGACGCTTCCTGGTATAGCAATGACTTTAATTTTGTTTAAAGGTGAAATGTTTATTTTTTCAAATGTTAGAATAACATTTTTTGTCACATAAGAAGTGTTATCCATCCCAGCTTGTGTATTTATACCACTGTAAGTAGCACTATCAAAACAGTGCTCTGTTTGAGCCAAGGAGATCTAGAAGAATCTGTCAGCATTCTCATTCCTATCAATAGAAGTTGGTACGAAATATATACCGTACCATCTTCCATTCATATGAATGATCAATCAATCAATCAATCAACCAACCAATCAACCAGTCTGTCTGTCTGTCTGTCTGTCTGTCTATTTGCATAAATATGTTGCTTGAAAAAAAAATATTGATTTACCCACCCATCCAAGTGTAAGGCAGGCCTTCCTGTTAGGTTGACAAAGGGAAGACAGATAGGGGAGAGTTTTGGAAACCTGTTCGCAATAGAAAAATCGTTTTTTGCAATTCTGTTTGGTGCATCTTTACACACCTTTACATTTGTTGTTGTTGTTGTAGGTTAATTGTACTTGGCATTTGTGCAAACCTTGCAGTATTTGCAAGCTTCTTCCTTTATTGTTCTTTGTCTGTAATAGTGCTTGTGCATAGTAAATTAAGGAGGTGTGTGATGGATTAAACACATTCCTTATGTTTACATGTTATCACAAAATCTTTGATTCGGATCATTTGCATCTTTTACTTTAAAGCACCCACTCCCTCCAAACATATCTATCAAGAGAGAAGGCAGACAGCAAAGCAGAAATATAGAGCATCCAAGAGGTAAATCATGACAAATGACGACAACAACCTGGACGTGGACTAGGAACTTCTCTATCTGTTCTTCACACTGCAGAAAATCATTTTCTTTATCTGCATTTTTTGTCTTGATTTCTAGGAAAAACATCTAATCATCCTTAAGACAAGATACGGTTCATTTAGCTTATTTCTCTTAGCCTTTGAGATATAAAACACGCTTTCCCTTTGTTTTAAGCATAGATAAAATTTGGATTAAAACAAGAAAAAACAAAAAAAAGTTTGCAAGTTGAGTAGGAAAATTCCCTTTCATTCATGTTGTATTTTCTGAAAAGAAAGTGTTAATATCTCAAGCAATTTTGCTCCAAATAAAAATATTGTTTTAGATTGTTTAGATATTTTTATTGAAAACAAGACAAATATGTTTATATATATATATATATAAACATATTTGTCTTGTGTTCAGTAAAAATATCTAAACAATCTAAATATATATATATATATATATATAATTGTTATTTAATGTATTTTTTGCAACGCTGTGATGCAATGATGTTGGAAACTTTTGCTCTCACGCTGAGTTCACTCAAGGGTAAAGATGTAGAAAATTACCTTAAAGTACCTGAAATATCACTAAACCTCAGCATGAATACACCTACACAGTAACTCTAACCTGAAACATGCTCCACACACAGCATGATGTTCATTTTGATTCTGTTTTTATTGACAGTTCTGGCCTTATTGCTTAATTTGTATCTTTCACTACCTGCTGAAGTAATCAACACAACACCTCACAATATGGATGTTGTTGCAAGTCATTTTCATACGAAAGCTTCTGCCAAGAAAACAAATGTAAATGTGTTTCTATTCAGATGCTAACAATGGGCCCACTTCTCGGTTGAGCCTTCCAGCCTTTCTTCTGTTCAAAACAAAGATTCTCGGCTGGTATCACTTTGAAAGCACGGCTTCTTTTTCTGTGTCTCTGTGGTGGTTTTCAGACAGAGGCTTTAATGTCCAAAACCCGTCTTGTTTTTCACTCACCATATTTTGTTAGAAACAGTATTCAAATGTTCTTAGCGCTATGTTACTTGTATATAGGGATATACAAGTATACTTATGCATGTTGAATAGACATGTATAAGAAAACATTATTTCATGTTATTGACTCTTGTATTTGGTAGTAAACAAGTTTTGTTTTTCTGAAATATTGAATATTGAATATTCTTCCCACATTTTAGCATTTAGAGGAATGATGCAGGTTCAACAGCATTTTTGACATTACCATTTGAATACCATTGAAATAATTCTGCCTTTAAAAAATTGCATCTACACTTGTAAAGGGATAGTTCACCCAAAAATGAAAATTTGATGTTTATCTGCTTACCCCCAGGGCATCCAAGATGTAGGTGACTTCAGTAGAACACAAATGATGATTTTTGAAATGAACTCCAACTGTTGCGGTCTGTCAGTGGTATAATACATGTCAATGGGAACACAATCTATAAGAGTCAAAAAAACATGCACAGACAAATCCAAATTAGTCTTAGGACATCAATGTGTCGTCACGAGCCGCAGGGTTTAATTTGGATTTGTCTGTGCATGTTTTTTTGACTCTTATAGATTGTGTTGCCATTGACATGTATTATACGACTGACAGACGGCAACGGTTGGAGTTAAAAATATCATTTGTGTTCTACTGAAGAAACAAAGTCACCTACATCTTGAATGCCCTGGGGGTAAGCAGATAAACATCAAATTTTCATTTTTGGGTGAACTATCCCTTAACACATTTACAAGGTCAGTGTTCCAGAGGGTTTAAAAGCAAAAATGTAAAGCTAGTATTTTCATTTAAACAGTTAAATAAATGATAGAGAAACTACATTCATTTTTTGAGCTGTAAAGTGGTCTAAAACATCCTTGTTTGAGGTGGGACTACGTTTCTAGGTGAATGAACTTCAGTTTATGCATTACTGACATAATTCCATTGGGTTGAGTTTGCTAACACTGCTAATATGCTTTAAAAAAAGTTATATCCCCATGATATCCTTGCACATAATATGTGGAAGTTAGTGTGTCAAGTCAGTTCGCATTTATTTTTATAGCACTTTATACAATACAGGTTGTTTCAAAGCAACTTTACACACAAACAGGAAAATAACAATGTTAATATTATAAAATTCATCAATTATCATAGATGCAAACTCCTCAGCATAGTCTCTGAGAGCACAGTCTTTGGACAGGGTCACGGTGAATGAAATCATGAGAATCATGCCTTCTCAGTTGTCAAAAAAACCCACAACAAAAGAAAAAAAACCTCCTGGCTTCGCACATGCAACGCTCCTGGAAAGAGTGAATGTATGACTGAAGAGAGTCATCTCCACTAGGTCTGCCCGCATGCCTTAAAGGGTTAGTTCACCAAAAAATGAAATTTCTGTCATTAAGTACTCACCCTCATGTTGTCCCAAACCTATAAAACCTTTGTTCATCTTCGGAACACAAATTAAGATATTTTTGATGAAATCTGATGGGTTCCTGATCCACACATAGGCAGCAACGTCATTGCACCTTTTGAGGTCCAGAAAGGTAGTAAAGACATAAAATATTCAACATGACTACATTGGTTCAACCTTAATATTATGAAGCGACGAGAATACTTTTGTGCGCAAAATCAAAACAAAAATAACAACTTTATTTAACAATTTGAACTGTTGTCATACGCAGTTGACGTAGTGAACGCCGACTCATTATTACTAACCCGCACCCCCCGGGTCTTTGTCACCTTTTTCACCCCTGATTATGAAACATTCAATTTCTTTAAGCCGAAGACAATAGTGTAATTATTCAGACCAATTCAGTTCAAATTTTGTTCTCAATCTTTCTCAACCCTGTTGGCCAACACTATATTCAAAGGCGCTCCAACAATATGCTGAAATAAATAGATTTCATGTGCTTTTTGGCATTTTAATTAGAGTCACATTATTTTAATCTATTAATAAAATTTAAGTACTTTTAAGTCACCCTGCAGCCCCCTTGGAAGTTTGCTGAGGCCTCCTGGTTGAGAACAGCTGGTCTAGATCATTAAGAAATCTCTCTAGTCCCAAGCCAACACGTATAAAGACCCGTTCACACCAATAACAATAACTATAAAGACAACTATATTAGCGTCCACACCAACACACAATATCACTTGGTTTTTAACGAGCACATGCTGCAGTCTGCCGCTTTAAAATGCTTGAGCTCCTTAAAGCAGGATGGACTCCGACTGGCTGTCAATGTTTTTTCATCAGCTGAAAAAAAAAAAAAAAAAAAAAAAAATATATATATATAGTGAAAGTGATTCTAACCATAATGTTTTTTTCTGTGCCGTTATCATTATAGTTGTGGTGTGGACTTTACTATTCTTTTACCATTAGAATGATTTTCAGAACTATATCTTTATCGTTATAGTTATCATCATTGGCGTAAACAGGCCTTAATGTCCTTAATTTTATATTTGTAAGTTACCTTACTATAACACAATGTTTTTAAACTGAAGTATGATTCAAATTATTTTCTGTGGTAAACAACATCATGTCAAAAATGCTCGATGGAGCCTAACTTGCACTGAACCCTAAACGTTCCTTCAACATCAGCTGTTCCACCTCAACCCACATTTTCCATATGGATAAAAAGAAATTGAGATCAGTTAGATGAAGCTCTGTCAATGCGAATATATGGCCAGCCTTTAGTGAAACCTATTGGGATATTCCACAGGTCTACAGCTGCGCTCCCCAGATACGATGTAGACTAATGTGACATTTGGAGTTCCTGTGGGCTGCAACGCTTTTGACATACATCTGTTGCCAACATGTTGATAACGTAATATTCTAAAAAAAGAGAGAGAGAGAGACTTGTTTGATATGGGCAGAAGAGATTAGATGTGCAATGAATAATTTCCAAACATGTTTCAGACCAGAAGTTCCTGCCGAGAGCGTTCCCTGACATTTGTTTCAACTCATATTGCCCATTTCCCGTCCATTAAAACATGGCATTTGTTTTGCTAAGTTGGTGCAGAGTCAGGCTGTCGCTCGGCATACAAATCCAAGCTGTCTTTCATATGGATGGACTGAGATGTTCAGCCGTACGTGCTGAGGTACAAACACAATTATTCTTTGTGGTCTCGACCTCATGCCGAGACGAAACACAACAGGGATTCCATAGAGGATGGTCTCAAAAAAAAAATATTTGAAGGAATGCAAAAGCAAGCACTCTTGTCTGGGACTCAGTCTGGCAGGGGATTGAGTGGTGTGAACATGAGGGGGTGGGGTGTGAGGCAGACCTTTTTTCATCTTCTGCAAGGTAAGCAACACCATATGTGTGTGTATGTCTTCAAAAGTGGGGTCATATATCATAGAGATAAACCCTCACAGTTCAATAACCTTGTATCTAATGGCAAACCTAAAAACTAAAGGAAATCAATTCATCTAACAGTGAAGTTCAGTTGAGGAAGGTCATGTGTCATATGTTCTGTGACTAAATATGCAGAGGGCTTCTATATATACACACACACAATAGATATGAGTTGTTGGTAATGGCTTTGCATGGCTTTGAAGGCACGATTGACATTTAAATTGTACCAGGAACTTCAAGACGTGCCTTGAAACTCTATTTCTAAACTCTATAATAAAGTAATTGGCGGTAGGGGAGGCTATTTATTGATCATTTATTGCCTAGTGAATGTGTTTTCTTGAGAACAAGAGGTGACGTCTAAACACATGCATTTATTCATATGTATTCTAACAATCCCGCTCATAAGCGATGGAAATTACCGCTGATGATCGCATAATGCAGATAACCCAACGCAACAGCTCCAGGCCTCTCTGTTTATATATGACGGCTGCTGGAATTATTGGTTGAGATAAAAATACTACTACGTTATTACTAATATCTGTTTGCTTTGTTTTTTGAGTCAAGAACGATAAATGCAGATGGAAAATTTATGGACAAAGTGCGTTTTTGTTGTTTTTGTCAAGAGAATTACATTCATTTTCATCATCCCTTGCTGGCATTGTGCATGACAGCAACCAGTGCATGAAGATTAAAGGTGCATTCAGTCATTTTCCTTTCTTTATTAAAAAGTTTTACACAAAGACATGAATAGTCCTTTTAAAAAATATGTTTATGATCATGTAAGACTCAAGTCATATTGGATGAATGGATGGATGGATGGATGGACGGACGGATAGATAGATGGATGGATAGATGGATGGATAGATAGATAGGTTGCATAAGACAATAAAATCAAGGCCGTTCAGAGCCGAGATGGATTGATGAGCTCGTTGAGAGGAAATGGCAGTCAGCCAGATATCTCAGAGGTCAACACAGAAGGATACCTCTCTAAAGAAATGATGCTTTTAAGAAGGCCAAGGCTGCCAGGCCAGGTTTCCTGTAGGGAAATCAGAAAAGGAGAGTGAGAGAGAGGGGGAAATAATAAAATAAAGAGATGCAGCGTGTTGAAGAGGCTAAACAAGTGAGGGTGGGGATTCAAGAGAACATGTTCCGTTGAACTCTGCTAATTTAGATTAAAAAATTTCCATAATAATGAGATGAATTTCACTTCTCACACGTTACAATTATGGTTCTTTTCCATGGCTAACCACTGCTTATTCGTTCAGGTGGTGAGGTGCACCTCGGTGCATTTAAATTTATTTATACCTCCATTCTCACCACCAAGATTTATATACATTATTCTATTGTCAATCTTGTTTTATTAATCAAAGTAATTACACAAAAAGGGAATCAGGAAGAAGAATAATGTGACACATCTACATAAAGTGAAAAATTTCCCCCATCTGTCCGTTATCGTTTGCAGCAACGCTTTGTACAAACACTTGAGCTGTCTAATTGAGCTTTAGAGCAGAATGCCGAAATCAGATTTATGTAACCCATATGCTGGCCATACAGCCCACATGCCACAGTCAGGACCAAGGTTCTCATGCACCTCTCGTCTCTGACAGGGCAGTAAAGAATATATCTGGAGTTTACATGTAGCTTGATTTATGACCAATATGGAAGCTCGCAAATAATGATGTTTACAATTACCTGTGGCTTGAACACAGAATGAGCCAAGTACACACAAGACTGAAGCATGTCACACTTTAATGTTTGGTCCCAAATCTTAGTACTGATGATTGTAATAGTTGCAGATGCGATAATAAATGTAAAAAAAAAAATGTTTGAAATCGGACTGACCACTGTCATTTCTATATTTTAAAACATTTTTCTTCTAATTTTTACATTCTGTTCTGTGCAAATCAGTGCAAAAATATCCTCCATACTGTTTGCTCGCATGTTGTCAATGAATTAACAGAGTTCAACAGTATTTAAAAAAAAAAAAAAAAAAAAAAATCATCATCAAGTTTTTTATGATTTTTAGGCCTGGAAACCCAAGTAAAGGTACAGAATTTTAAAAAGCCATGGAAATTTCTGTAAACAATAAGGTGAACGTCATTTCACCAAGTGCAAGGACATCTTTGTTGATCCTGGAACAACATTCCAATCAACCAATCAGATTCGAGGGACAAGTTTACAGTTTATGTCAAGTTTAGGCTTACAACCAGGGTTAGGTGCTTCTACATCAGTGTTATTCATCTATCACTTCCCTCTGAATTTAGGGGTAAGTTATGGGTAGGGTTAAGTAGGGATAGGATAAAATTTTCAGACAAAAATGTTGTTCCAGGATCAACAAAATAAGTTGATCCAGGAACATATCTTACTTGGAAAAATCACTGTGACCAATACAATATATGTTTGCAGTTATGCTTCGCTGTTAAATATTGGTAACATTTTACAATAAGGTCCCATGTGTGAATATTAGTTATCTACATTAGTATCACAAACTAACTATGAACAATACTTGTACAGCATTTATTAGTCTTAGTTAGTTAATCTCCACATTTACTAACACATTTTAAGATCAAAAGTTGTATTTATTAACTTTAGTTAATGCACTGTGAACTATAATGAACAACAACATTTTCATTAACAAAGGTTGTAAAATAAATTGATCATTCTTCTTAGTTAATGTTGGTTATTGCATTAACTAATATTTACAAATTACACCTTATTGTAAAATGTTACCTGAAAATTTAACTGGCTAGAAATTGCTCTTTGTAAGTGCAATGTCTGTAAAATCCTTATTTAACGATTCAATTTTTGGTATTGTAGATACAGTCAAATAAGTGTTTGTTATTGGTTGTGTAAAGTGAGCACCAACATGACAGATAACAAGAAATTGTAGATCTGTGTACAAGGCATCAAGTCTAGTATGTGCTTGGCATAAGCAAAAAAAGCTTTGAAATCTATGTGCTGCAGTGGAAGATCATTATTCTGCTATAAGTTCAGAAAGGACAAGGAAAGACGTTCTCATTCCTGGGTGAAGTCGTGTCATGGAGCAGTGGATTAGTTGACACATAACATGTCTTGTTTTTTTATTCAATATCAAGATTTTAGGTAAAACTTAAATGAAGGGGAAGTGCATATCTTAGGTTCTGTAACAGGTCACTTTTTCTTTGTTTTTCACCATTTATATTCACCTTATTTCCTTCACTCATTCATTTGAAATTTTCCAGCTGTGTGACAATCTATTCTCAAAAAGTACAAAAATTGTAAACTCTTAATTATTATTCATAAGAGGTCATAAAAGGTGAATAGAAAATAATTTAAAAGGAATTTTAAAAAAGTATTTGATGAAGTATGTCAAACTGCATGTCAACTTTCCCAGAGTATTTCATGCCACTGCACAATGACATCTGTGTCAAAGTATGTGTGTATGATTGCATTTTTTATTCCCACATAATACAGGGCCATGGCAGCATGCTGCGGTGCGGTCAGTGTTAAAATAAAGGCCCACAGTCAGCCCTGTGAGAAGTTCCTCAGCATTATTTTTTTCTCTCCGTCTGTCAAAATCTGTCTCTCACTCCACTTAACAGCCTACAGAAAATAAAGAACAGAAGCTTGTCACAAATGCCTATATAGCTTATTAGAAGCTCTGCCGACAACTTCCAACGGCTAAAATCAAACAAATTAAGCAAAGGGAATGTTCTGTCAGGCAGGCGCTGTCATACATATATGTCATACATATCCAGGTCATTGTGAGGCTGTGGAAAGAAACATTTAGGCCCCCTGCTGCACTGCTCTTTGGTCACTGATGGCATTTTTGTCCCATGATTCAGCCTTAGGGGTGATGCTTGCTCAGTTGCTTTCTTTCCTTTTCTCTCTTTTTCTCTCTCTCTATGTTCCACTCTTTTCCCCTAGTGAACTGTACAAAGCCTGTGAGGATACAAGTAAGCTAAGGCAATTTAATGTGACAATTTGCCGTGGTTAAATGTAAAATTGGTGGAACTGATATAATTTCAAATTTGTAAATGCCTACTTTGGTTATCTTGGGTGTTGGGTCATGTTAAAGGAGTAGTTCAGCCAAAAATTAAATTCTGCCATTATTTCCTTTGCTATTCTAAACACC
Organism: Mylopharyngodon piceus; assembly: GCA_039654765.1. Taxonomy (NCBI): domain Eukaryota; kingdom Metazoa; phylum Chordata; class Actinopteri; order Cypriniformes; family Xenocyprididae; genus Mylopharyngodon; species Mylopharyngodon piceus. The sequence continues at coordinate 16,838,881 of CM077439.1, forward strand.
CTAATGAATTAACACTAATATTTTGCAGCATTTCTAAGCTTCTAAGCTACACTATATTGCCAAAAGTTTTGGGATGCCTGCCTTTATGTGCACATGAACTTTAATGACTTTAATGTCTATTTTTTACTTTGTTATCGGGGGCCTTATGGGGCGGAGGGTCCCCCCAGCACCCCTCAATTCGAGCACTAGGAAAGAAGACAAAATAAACTATGAAAACATATTTTATTAAATATAAAATGAATTTGAGAGCTATTTTTAAAACACTAAACTGTGTTTTATTTGGTCTGTAATCCAATAATCAGAGTGTTTCTGTACATTTACATTTTATATTATATTATATTAAAAGTAAATCATTATTTCTAGTGTTCACTGAAAACTGCAAAAAGTTACTTTAATGCATTTACATTAATATATAATAAAGATCTATGCTGATATTGTCCAAACCTCTGCTTTGCCTAGGGCATTTTCAAGCTTTGGGAGGGTAATGTATCTTCTGTGTTCAGTGAAAGTAATACAGTTGAACAGGTTTGGAATGACATGACGTTAGTAAATCATGACAGTATTCACATTTTTAGGTTAGACAATCCTTTTAATATTCCTTAGTAGCCTGATCAAAGCACCCTTCAGACATCCTCATTTTGTTCTTTGAAGAACCACTAGCCTTGCTTCACCCTTTAGTAGAATTAATTTTGCAAAATGTGCAAACTGTAGACCCTGCTGGCACTAGAACCCTCCATGAATAATACAAATTGATTCCACAAAGAGGCTATAAAACTTTGGACATTTACCATGCTGCACTGGCTGGGTATGAACGCCAGAGTTTTCGTTTTAACACCCTCATAAATGAACACTCAGGCAGGGGAAAATAAATAAAATAAACAAATAAATTATGTACCACCTCCTAAAGATTTATCCAGATGTTAATGTCAAGTTTGAACCATGAGTTCCAGGATTATCAGAAGAGTTTATCTAAAATGATGGCTGCATGTCCAACTCAAATAGACTGAGTTTCTTGTTGAAGGCTAAGACATACTATCAATATTTAATCTCCATAAAGTCAGACTTGTAGGGCATGAGGAGTTGTGATGCTTAAATTCAACAAAATCCTTTTCTATATATATTATTATAGTTTGAAATTTCATGTAAATGGCCAGTTTATCTTTCCTCAGACCTTTACAGTACAGGAACCGTGTGACTCTTGGGCAGGAACATGAGCTCACTAGGATAGGTCAAATGTTGCCAACTGCACAAACCTTAGCTAAGATACTTTAAAAATGTAAGTGCAGATAGGAGACTTTAATAGCACTCGGGGGAGATGAGAATTTGCAAAGAGAGGATGGATTGCGTGTGAAAAGGCTGGAATTAACTTTTCACTGCAGTGGTGGGTCAGATAAGGGCTGCTGGGATTGGAAGGCAGCACCCAAGAGAAACGGTGAAACTGAGTGAGAAGGTGGGTAATACAATTCAAAATAATACACTAGTAAAGTGTTAGTCAAGACAAAAATGGTATAAAATGTCATACTGCAGTTTTGGAGAAGAAGAGACTCTACTCTGAGAACATGATTACTCACAAAGTGAAGCAGCAAGACATCTTTATTCTCAGCCAGACATCGCCTGTACAAGCATGAACATGGTTAAAGGATAGACATCACTCACTGCATGATTATCACTTTTTGAAACAGCTGCTTTGGGTTTCTTAAAGTTGGAATGAAATTAAAATTCACCCTGTCTATATTTAAATGCATTTTATTGATCTTATTGTGAAGAATTCATCTGTGCAAGTTTCTTTTTTTACCTAATAGTTCTTAATCAAAATGTCATAATGAAAGACTCCTCTCTGGTGACGTATGTGTTACACACAGAAGGGGACGGAGACACTGATGGAATATAAACCAGGTTTATTGAACAATCAGAGAGCGTGAGCAGAGTGCAGGTGAGTAGTGGCTGATGCAGTTCGTGACAGATGAGACTGAAGAGCTGATACTTGTCTTGTGACTTCCAGGGATCATGGATGGCGGGCAGATGAGGAGCAGACCAGACACTGAGACACTCACGGGAGACGAGGAGAACACTGGGAGACGAGGAGAATGCTGGAGACAGGTGAGTATTCTTCAAAGGAGTCCTTAAGGTAAGCATAGCAGGTGAGTATGCATTAACGAGACCGGACAGTGACTGTGTGTGCTGCTGTGTCTTTTGTAGTGCTGCTGGTAATGATGCTGATGCGTGGCAGGTGTGGGTGATTAGTATTCTGGTGAGGGAGTGCGCTGTGATTGGGTGACTGTGGAGCCTGGCGTGTCTGTGACATTACCCCGTGGACCCCGACGTCGTGGTGGTCGGCCTCTGCCACGCGGAGCTGGTCTGTTGGGATGGCTGGCATGGAACTCTTCTAGTAGACTTGGGTCGAGGATATCATTTCTGGGAACCCATGACCGTTCTTCGGGGCCGTACCCCTCCCAGTCCACCAAGTACTCCAGGTGACCACCACGGCGCCGGGAGTCCAAGATGTCTCGAACCAGGTATGCTGCTCCGTCGTCCACGATAAGAGGAAGGGGGGGTTCCTCGGGCTCGCCAGGCTCTGTGGGGAGAGGAACAGAGGGGTGATGAGTCTTTAGCAAGGAAACATGGAACACGGGGTGAATCTTGTACTCAGGGGGAAGCTGTAGCTGGTAAGTGACGGGATTGATCTGACGGAGGATGGTGAAGGGGCCAATGAATCTAGGGCTCAGCTTCCTACAGGGCAGGCGCATCCTGATGTCCTTGGTCGACAGCCAAACCTTCTGTCCTGGCTGGTAGTTGGGTGCTTCAGAACGCCGAAGGTCAGCTGCCATTCTGCGCCTGCGTAGGGCTCGTTGGAGTTGGAGATGTGCTGAGTCCCAGACCCTCTCGCTCTCCCGGAACCAGTAGTCCACCGCTGGCACGTCTGATGGTTCCCCGGTCCAGGGGAACAGTGGGGGTTGATAGCCGAGTACGCACTGGAAGGGAGTAAGTCCAGTGGTAGGTTGACGGAGGGAGTTCTGGGCGTACTCGGCCCAACCCAGAAACTGGTTCCAGGAGTCCTGGTGACCGTGACAGAAGGTACGTAGGAAACGGCCTATCTCCTGTATCTTCCTCTCCGTCTGCCCGTTCGTTTGGGGATGGTAGCCGGAGGAGAGGCTTACGGTCACACCTAGGAGCTTGAAGAACGACTTCCAGACTCGGGAGGTGAACTGTGGTCCACGGTCAGATACAATATCTTCGGGAAGTCCATAGTATCTGAAAACACAGTTAAACATGACTTCCGCAGTTTCCATAGCTGTGGGAAGTCCTCGCAGGGGAATCAGGCGACATGACTTAGAAAATCGATCCACCACCACCATTACACAGGTGCATCCGTCGGAGACTGGAAGGTCCGTGATGAAATCCACTCCTAGGTGTGACCAGGGGCGATTAGGAACGGGCAGAGGTTGTTATTTTACCGGAGGGAAGATGGCGTGGACTTTTCGAGATGGCACATTCCCTGCACCCTTGCACGTACCTCCTGACGTCAGCTGCCATGTTCGGCCACCAGAAGCGTTGTTTTAACAGCGAGAGGGTTTCATTGACCCCTGGGTGGCCAGTGCCCAGTGACGTGTGTGCTGCGTGGATGAGGGGAGTGCGCCGTGTCCGGGTGATGTACTGCAAACCTTGGGGGCAACCCGGCGGGGTGTTGGTGGAGGCATTGGACTCGGGCAGGGTCTCTTCAGACCAGACAATAGGGTTAACGAAGAGTTTTTCAGGGAGTATGGGCTCTGGATCTTCGGTGCTCTCATCAGGTCCATGAATGCGAGAAAGAGCATCAGCTTTTACGTTCTTTGATCCTGGTCGATAGGAGATCGTGAAATTGAATCTGGTGAAAAAGCCCATCTTGCTTGACGTGGGTTTAACCTTTTGGCGTCCCGCAGGTACTCCAGGTTTTTATGGTCCGTCAGAACCACAAACGGATGTTGGGCCCCCTCAAGCCAATGCCTCCACTCCTCCAGGGCGAGCTTGATGGCGAGAAGCTCCCTGTTCCCGATGTCGTAGTTTACCTCCGCCGGGTTGAGTTTGCGGGAGAAGAAGGCACATGGGTGAAGTCTACTGGGGTTCCCCTGCTGCTGGGAGAGGACTGCTCCCACTCCTGTGGTGGAAGCATCAACCTCGACGACGAAGGGTGTATCTGGGTCGGGATGGACCAGGAGGGGAGCGGAGGTGAATGCTTCCTTTAGGGTGTCGAAGGCTTGAGTGGAGGCTGGGGTCCAGGACAGAGACTTGGGCTTACTGCGTAACAGGTTTGTGAGAGGAGCGGTGATGGTACTGTAGTTGTGAATGAATCTTCTGTAGAAATTAGCGAAACCCAGGAATCTTTGCAGTTCTTTGACGGATGTGGTGATGGGCCAGTCTTTGATAGCGGAGACCTTCCTCTCGTCCATCCGGATGCCACTGCGATCGATGTTGTAGCCAAGGAACTGCACTGAGGGCTGGTGGAAAATACATTTCTCGGCCTTGAGGAACAGGTTGAAAGCCCTCAGGCGTTGCAGGACCTCCGCAACGTGGCGGCGATGGTCGGCCAGGCTCCGGGAGTAGATCAAGATGTCGTCGATGTAAACCAGAACTGACCTGTGCAGGAACTCCCGGAGCACCTCATGCATAAAGTCCTGAAATACGGAGGGGGCGTTGGCGAGTCCATAGGGCATAACAAGATACTCGTAGTGACCGGTAGGGGTCACAAAAGCTGTCTTCCATTCGTCCCCCTCACGTATTCGGATGAGGTTGTAGGCGCTGCGGAGGTCCAACTTGGTGAACACAGTGGCACCTCGGAGATGTTCCAGCGCTGATGGGACTAGAGGAAGTGGGTATCTGAATTTGACGGTGATTTTATTTAAAGCTCTTTAATCTATACAGGGCCTCAAGCCTCCGTCCTTCTTCACCACAAAAAAGAAGCTGGAAGCAGCGGGGGAAGTAGACGGACGTATGTAGCCTTGGGATAGAGCTTCCGTGATGTAGTCCTCCATGGCCTTCTCCTCCGGGATGGAGAGGGAATAGATTTTCCCTCTGGGCACTGGCTCACTGGGAATCAGATCAATGGCGCAGTCCCATGGCCGGTGTAGAGGCAGCGTGGAGGCCTTCTTCGGACAGAAGACGTCGCTGAAGTGGGAGTAACATTTAGGAATGTCTGTAGAATGATTTTCAAGGGGACTTTCCACAGACGTAGCGCAGACTTGAACTTTCTCAGAACGCAAAGAACTCGGAACAGGAAACTCAGGGAAACAGTCATTGAAACATTGGTTACCCCACTTCAGGAATTCTCCTGTCCTCCAGGAGATGATGGAGTTGTGCTGCTCCAACCAGGGGCGCCCTAAAATCACGTCAGCGGTTGAGTCCTCCAGAACCAGCAGATGGATTTCCTCTACGTGAAGAATGCCGATCTGGAGTTGAATAGGACCGACACTGTAGCGCACTTGACGTAGGGGTCTTCCTGTCACCGAGTGGATTTGGTAGACTTTTGGCGTGATTGTGGTTTTGAGTTGAAGCTGGCGGCAGAGGGCTCCAGTGATGACATTTCCGACTGACCCAGAGTCGAGGAGAGCATTAACTGGAAGACAGAAATCAGCAGCAGTAAGGTTGACAACAATGGTAAGAGGTTTCATCTTATTTAGCGTAGGCATGATAACACTCACCATGGGTCGTACTGGGCGAGTGGGGCATTCAGCAATGTAATGCCCAGCTTGACCACAGTATAAACAGAGGTTCTGGGTCAGCCGCCTCTGCCGCTCAGCTGATGAAAGACGAGAATTTTCTATTTGCATGGGATCGTTGGCTGGTTCTGGGGAGCTGACGGATTTTGGACGGCGGAGGATGGATGGGAAAAGTGGCTGGTCCTGGTGCTCTTCGAGACACGACTGCATACGAGTGGCGAATCTGATGGAGAGTTGGATAAACCGTTCAAGCCCGATGGAATCCTCGTATGCAGCGAGATGCAACCACACGCGGGGGTCCAGACCTTGACGGTAAGTGGTGATCAAGGCTTGTTCGTTCCAACCACTTGATGCAGCAAGGGTTCTAAACTGGAGAGCATAATCAGTCACAGACATGGAACCTTGTTTTAATTGATATAATCTCTCACCAACAGATGAATCCCAGGCAGGTCTTCCAAAAACTTCTTTGAAATGAGTTGAAACTCGACAGAGACTGAATAATGGGGTTTTTCTGTGACCAGAGTGGCTCAGCCCAGCGAAGAGCTTTTCCGTCAAGTTGAGAGATTATAAACGCCACTTTTGAGCTTTCGGTGGGATACAAGTGCAGTTGCATCTCCAGGACCAGCGTCCTGGTCCGGTCTTCTGTTACACACAGAAGGGGACAGAGACACTGATGGAATATAAACCAGGTTTATTGAACAATCAGAGAGCGTGAGCAGAGTGCAGGTGAGTAGTGGCTGATGCAGTTCGTGACAGATGAGACTGAAGAGCTGATACTTGTCTTGTGACTTCCAGGGATTGTGGATGGCGGGCAGACGAGGAGCAGACCAGACACTGAGACACTCACGGGAGACGAGGAGAACACTGGGAGTTGAGGAGAACGCTGGAGACAGGTGAGTATTCTTCAAAGGAGTCCTTAAGGTAAGCATAGCAGGTGAGTATGCATTAACGAGACCGGACAGTGACTGTGTGTGCTGCTGTGTCTTTTGTAGTGCTGCTGGTAATGATGCTGATGCGTGGCAGGTGTGGGTGATTAGTATTCTGGTGAGGGAGTGCGCTGTGATTGGGTGACTGTGGAGCCTGGCGTGTCTGTGACAGTATGTCAGACTTCTCTTACCTTTAGTCCACTTAAATCCCACCCATTCCTTACAATCCGCTGCAAGCTTGCATTCAGATCTGCCTCCATTCAATCAACAACCATTTGGTTTAACCAAATCCTGCCCTACATCACAATACAAAAGAAAAGCATCAGCTAAAAGACAAATCTGTCACTACATGTGTTTCATCTCGACTTTAAAAAGAAAATAATAGAGCAGCAATGAGCATTCAATGTGAGATAAGTAGCATGCATGGCTGTTAAAAGTGTTTTTAGATTTGCTAGAAATAACATCAATATTTTTCATTAGATGTTGTGTTTATCTGTAAACTGGCTTCCATACCTGGCTTATTTAAACCAAAAGATAAAAGCGCAGTTTCCTTTCGATACGGTTCACTCGCATTACATCTCCTTTTAGCTAACGCTTATGGGGAAAACTCCTGTTTTCTCCAAATTCTGAAGCCTGATTGGTTCACGTCTCTGCAGTTGCACAGACAAATGGCGTTTCAGTCCACCAGAATGGGCGGGGTTGATTGCCTATAAAGTCACGTATAAACGCTGCTATTCAGATCTTTCCCCTTCAGCGCAAAGATCATCTCACTGTTCCGAGGAAGACTGAAGCTGAAGCCTCTACTTGCTCTTCTCGCCTCTTCTCGTTGTTGAACAAGCCTCTCAGCAGAACGACGATGCTTCAGCAAGCAAGCTGATCCAGCGATCTCCTCTGCGGCCATCCAGCGACTTCTAAAAGAGCAAATTTAAGAGCAAATTTCAAGAGCAAATTTTCAGTGACGTTGTGCCTAGGGGTCTTTAGATGTGGGAGCGTTTACATTATAAAAAACAAACTTAAGTCACATGAATGATTGTAAATAATTAATTCACGAAATTTACCGTATCCACGGCGTAGAAAATAAAAATATCTTGGGACAGACCAAGATACCAAGATACCCCCCAAGTACCCCCCCATTTTTTACTTTGTCCAGCGATCCAGTGATCTCCTCTGCAGCCATCCAACGACTTCTAAAAGAGCAAATTTAAGAGCAAATTTCAAGAGCAAATTTTAGGGGTCTTTAGATGTGGGAGCGTTGTTGCAAATGTGCAGGGCTTCCCTACCCGCTCTAGACGAGCACACTGAGTGTGTCTCATACTTGGGTCGTGCCCACGCTTAGATGTCTCTTTTGGACTCCAGCTGTCCACACTATGAGAGGCTGAGCCTCGCAATGCTGCGCGCCCGGATCGCACTCTTCAGTAACCCGCCTGCTCCCTCATCTCCTTCACCTCTCGAGCCAAGGTGTAAGAAAAAGAGCCGGCAGGCTGAGCAGCGAGGCGGAAGCAAGTGCATGTCTCCATGTCCTCGCAGAGCGTTACATTGCAGCACAGATGTCATTGCAGGCTATGCGTCACTTCCTGTCTAGAAGAACCAGTCTCCAGTCGCTCCAAGCCGGCCCAGCCGACTCAACAGCGACCCAGGCCAGCCTCAGTGCCCGTACAGCCCCAGTCGCAAGCGGTGCCCAAAGTCAAGCCACACCTTCATCCTGCAAAAGCTACCCATTTAGGGAGTTATGGGACCTGCATCAAACTTCCCCCAGGGGATCATAAGAATGATCTCAGAGGCGAGGGCCCCATTCACGAGGTGCTTTTACGCTCAGAAATTGTCAATTTTCTCAAGCTGGTGCCTAGCTCGGAAATTAGACCCTACTAATTGCACGATTGTAAGATTGTAAGATGGGGAAACACGACCTGGTCGTTAGGTTTCTCAGAGGGGCCAGAAGGATGAATCCTCCCCGCCCTTGCTCAGTCCCATCATGGGACCTCTCCACAGTTCTTAGGGCACTCAGAGGCCCTCCAGTAGCATTGTTAACCACCACGCAACCCACGCAAATGTGTAGGACCCCGCAGGTTTGGGGGGCCCCCTGCGGACCAAGCAATTAAATCAGTTGATGATTTCTGTTACAGCAGCGCTGTTGACCTCATTTATTACGTATAAATACTGCTTCCGTAACCAAATTTGAATGCTGCAAACATTTTTTGCTGATCAGTGTTTATAAGTGAATAAGCCTAAATTAAATCTGTTCATTTTTTAAAGCGATCGTGTCTCTTCAAAAGACTTAAACTGCTCGATTCATGATTTTTAATGAAAGTTTTGAAGTGTCAGAGTTATGGGTTTATAGAATTTTAATGGAGGGACAGAAATCTCCCAGATTTCATTAAAATAGGCTATCTTCACATTTGTGTCCCGAAGATGGGTTTGGAATGACATGAGGTTGAGTAAATGATGACATTTTCATCTTTAGGTGAACACTAACCAAATTGGCATGCGTGCTTTGGCTGGCGTTCAGTGCCAGAGACAGACGCGCTCAGTCCTTGTCGTATATCACAACTGTGCAGTTTTTTCCAACAACATAATATTTATTTTAGGTTTAATTTAAATACATGTAAAACTAGCAGAAACAATCATATTTAGTTTGTGAAATACACCCTGATGTCTATGAAAGAGGCAATTAAAACTCTTCTAATCAGAAATACATTGTGTAGGTAACTAAATAGTTTATTATTCTCCCACTTAATTTAACTTACTTTCATGTCTTTCGAGATAAGTGGATGAATTTGCATGTTGTAAATCCGACAATTCTGATTTTCTGCGCTGAAGAGCAAACTATTAGGATGACGTGCTGATCACCCGTTATCATCTAACATGATCATTATAAAGGTGTTTAAAAGTGTTTACAATCACTAACACATATTTGAGAATCAGAATATCAGATAGCCTATTTCACAATATAGTTAAAGAAGACAATTGTTCAAGCTAAAACCAAGAGGTATATTTTCTCTAAAAGGACTATGTTTATTAGCTAAAAGGACTATGTGTAATTTTGAATATTGAGAACAATGGACAAAATTAAGACTCCTGATGAATCCAAAACCAAGAAGTTTTATATCTTAAAGCTGAAGGAAGCAAGTGTCAAAGTGTAGACAATTTTTGCACAATTCAGAGTAAAATGTTATGCAATGTTGGGGAGTGAGGTGTGGGGGGCCTGAGATCCTGACTTTGCTTGGGGCCCCCAAAATGGTAAACCCACCCCTAAGGCCCTCCCTTCGAGCTGCTCAAGATGACCGACCTTCGGTCCCTCTCGCTTAAGACTGCCCTCTGAGAAAAGGTTACTTGCCGAAAGTTCTTTCTACCCTGTTCAGAACAAAGGTGATGGCTCTGTTAGCGTTGTTAGCTCTGCCGATCTTGGACTCTTGGACTTATGGACTGTGTGGCAGGCTCCAACTGTGGTCTGAGCCTCTCCTTATGCAGCTGGTCTTGGGGCCCTCAATCGAGCGCCCCCTAGCTGTGGGCTCACAGAACGACTTCCGTTCTGTGCTTGTAGCACGGCACTATTGGATTAAGTTCCCTATAAGCTTCAGCTTAAAGCAGACGCAATGTGAGTAAGCCGTATTGAAAGGGAACGTTACGTAACCCTGGTTCTATGAGATAATGGGAACTAGCATTGTGTAGCTTGCTGTGCTACTACGCTGCCCAGAAAGTCATGCTACACGCTCCTCAATCGAAAGATCTGAATAGCGGCGTTTCTGTGTGACTTTATAGGCAGTCAACCCCGCCCATTCTGGCGGGCTGAAACGCCATTTGTCTGTACAACTGCACAGACATGAACCAATCAGGCAGAAATCAGAGAAAACAGGAGTTAACATTTACATTTAGTCATTTAGCAGACACTTTATCCAAAGTGACTTACAAATGAGGAGACAAATAGAAGCAATAAAAATAAAAATAGGGCAACAATATGCCAGTACTGTGACCAGTCCCAGTCAGTCCAGCACAGTACATGTAGCAAGGTTGTTTTTTTTGTTTTGTTTTGTTTTTTCTGATATAGAATAGTAAGTATTAATGGTTCAAGTGTTGCCGAAAAAGATGCATCTTAAGCAGTTTCTTGAAAATGGCTAAAGACTCAGTAGCTTGGGTTGAGTAGGGCAAGTCATTCCACCAGCAGGGAACAGTCCAGGTAAAGGTCAGTGAAAGTGATTTTGTGCCTCTTTGTGATGGCACCACAAGGCGGAGCATGCTCCGATAGGAAGGACCTGATCCTCCTAATGTTGTATAAAGCAAATTTGGTCTGTGAAGTTCAACTGATCATCAATGACAACTCCAAGGTTCCTGGCTGTCCTGGATGGAGTTATAGTTGATGAACCAAGCTGAATAGAGAAGTTGTGATGAAGTGTTGGTTGGCCGGGACCAGCTCTGTCTTTGCGAGGTTTAGTTGAAGGTGGTGGTCCTTCATCCAGCAAGAAATGTCTGTGGAGATGAGAAATGGTCTAAGCACTGAGGCCCTGAGGCACCCCAGTAGCTAGATTTTGCGACTTAGACACCTCACCCCTCCACAACACCCTGAAGGACCTACCTGAGAGGTAAGACTTAAACCATTAGAGTGCAGTTCCCGAGATGCCCTTCATCTTGAGGGTTGCCAGGAGGATCTTGTGGTTAACTGTGTCAAATGCAGCAGACAGATCCAGCAAGATGAGTACTGAGGATTTGGAAGCTGCTCTTGCCAGTCTCAGAGCTTCAAAAACTGAGAGCAGGGCGGTCTCAGTTGAGTGTCCACTTTTGAAACCAGACTGGTTGTTGTCCAGGAGGTTGCTCTGAGTAAGAAAGGTAGATACTTGGTTGGAAACAACTTGTTCAAGTATTTTAGCAATGAATGTAAAAAATAGGGAAACTGGTCTGAAATTTTTTTAGATTTGCTGGATTTAGAGTGGGTTTCTTAAGCAGTGGGGTTACCTTACTAGTGGGGTGACAGCTTAAATGCTGTAGGAAAGGTACCAGTGTGAAGAAAGGTATTAATGATATGAGTGAGTGCGGGTACAACTGAAGAAGAAATGGCTTGAAGGTGGGGATAGGATCAAGCGGACAGCTAGTAGGGTGATTGGAAAGGATGAGTTTGGAGACTTAAGTCTCCGAGAGAGGATAGAAGGAGGGGAGAATGTGTGTGTTAACTGTTAAGATGTGCCTGTCAATATGTGGTGTAGAAAACTGGTCGCTTATGGTTGTTGTTTTATTTATGAAGAATGTGGTGAAGTCGTCAGCTGTTAGGGTTGATGAAGGGAGAGGAGGAGGAGGGTTAAGAAGAAAGGAGAAGGTTTTGAAAAGCGTGTGAGAGTCAGGAGAATTGTTTATTTAGTTGTGGTAGTAAGTCATTTTAGCAGTAGAGACATTAGCAGAGAAGAAAGAGAGGAGGGATTGATACAAACCAAGGTTAGTGGGATCTTTCGATTTGCGCCACTTCCTCTCTGCAGCCCTGAGTTTAGAACAATGCGAAGAACATCAGATAACCAGGGGGCAGAGGGTGTGGTGCGGGCTGGCCTAGTTGAAAGGTGCAAGAAGTTGTCTAAGCAAGATGTTAGAGTGGAGAAAAGAGTATCTGTTGCACTGTTAGTATCTAGTGATGAGAGCTGATTAGGGGGAGGAAGTGTGGATGAGACCAAAGAGGACAGGCGGGAGGATGAGAGTGAGCATAGGTTATGCCAAAAGGTGACCTGTGGAGAAGTGTGTGTTGTTTCCTGAGCCACGTTGAGGTTAAGAGTGAGGAGGAAGTGATCTGAAGTGTGCAGTGGAGTGACCAGCGTATGGTCAGTGGAGCAGTAGCGTGTGTAAATAAGGTCAAATTGGTTACCTGATTTGTGAGTAGCTGCAGTAGAGACTCATTTGAGGTCAAACGAGGCAAGCAGAGTATGGAAGTCAGCAGCCTGAAGCTTTTCTAAGTGGATGTTGAAGTCTTCAAGAACTACCAGAGGAGTACCATCCTCAGGGAAGGATGAGAGTAACACATCCAACTCAAGCTGACCTGGAGGACGATAAACAACTACAAAATTGATTTTAATAGGGCTGGTAATTGTAATTGCATGCGATTCAAATGAGCTGTTGTCACACAGTTTTCCCCATAAGCATCAGCTAAAAGCAAACACAATGCTCATTCCCGTTATCTTAAGGAACCAGAGCTACATGAGTAACCATAATGTTTTGCAGGACGCCCCTTCAGACAACATTCAAGTTTTATTTTTAATTTATAATACTGTGTGTGGTATTGAAGATGGACATGTTCTTGACTTAATGGTATAGAGTTGAATTATGTACATAGAAGTATAATATTTGCATTTACCACCCATAAGAAAAAACACTTTTTCCTTTGAAGCAAGAAATGAACTCCAAGTGGGATGCATAAATCAAATATGAAATGCAGTGTGTTTACAAAAACACCATAGGATACTGGATAAAGCAGGCTTAAAGCATATGAATATTTTCATTTGGAAAAACTCTGAAAAACATTCAGTAAGAGGTAAAATAACTTCATTAAGTATGTAACCCGGCAGAAATATGATCTTACATCTTCTGTGTTTTCTTCAACACTTCCCCCCTTGACATTATTTCAACAAGTCTCACAGCACTTTAATTAAAAATGACACCACATGTGATGAAAACATTAAAAATACATCATAATTTGGAAAATCAGAAAGAGAAATTCTATGTGAAGAGAGAACATGAGGACTTTTAAAGGGGTTGAATTTTCATCTACAAATTGCACAGCAATCACCATCTCCTGAAAATTAATCACCTGCACCTGTTTATGCATATCAATCAACCACTGCATACAAGCATACACCTCAGCTGCATTCATTGTCTAGTCTCACTACGGATTAAGGACTTTCTATCAGCAATAGTGCTACCTGTGATACTTACTTCCAGTAACTCTGTTCCCCATCATTCCTCATGATTCTTCACTGTCTCTTCTGAAGTATTCTGTTCCATCGTCTTGTCCCATCATCACGCTGCTTTGTCACCATTCACTCACCAACTCACCTGGATTTCACTTACCTGCAGTAACTGAGGTGTGTGCATTCCAAGATCCAACCGTCTCGATCTCTCTTCATATCTGCAAAGATAAGAGACTGATTAATTCATTCAGTTTTCCATTTCAACCTGCCAATTGCCAATATTACTCACCTGATCATTGACGCGCTGCAAAGAGCACTCATCACACCAAGCGCCACCACACCCATTGCTGCATAGGTACCCACTTCTTCACCGACGGGTGCTGCCAGTCCCATGGCCAATCCAGCGCCCTATTCTGGTTCGACAGAGGACTGCAGTGGATTTTCTTCTTTGTTAATTTTCTTCGCAGCAAAATCGACTTAAAATACTCTGTCATTTATTGTCATACAGATAAAAGCAAACTGTAAAAGGTCTACTTTTGTGTGTATCCACTTACAATCAAAACAAAACATTGTGCTTTTGTAAAATAAAGAAAACAAACAGGGTGTGCTTTCTGCCATCTCTGTCTCCGTGAACTTTTTTCTGGAGCACGTCTCTAAAATGAAACAAAACTAAGCGAATTTTTGTCACAGACATGAGCAATATTTTTTTTTTTAATAAACATTTAAGTGTCTACTTTTAAATTTTTTAATTCAAAATGAAAACAAATATTCTCTGTTTATGTAATCTGTATGAAAAGAGATATCAGTAGTTCTTGTGTCAGCTCATTATCCACTAATGTGAACACGCCTACTGACAGCGCACGCTATTCAAACTCAAATGTTTTGAGGCAATCCATGCAAACAGTGTAAATGTCCACAAAAACTTGGTAAAATGCATCAGGTTTATTCAGATTCATGTACTTTACGAAGTAACGAGAAATAATCCTGGAATAATTTACCTCAGAAGAAGAGCGCAACTGGTTTCAGTTTCATTTTGAGGAGCAATGGATCAGTGTTAATTTTGGCAGTCATTTTTGATTTAGTCTTAGTCTTTATCTTCAGACGAAAATGTTCTTTAGTTTTAGTCACATTTTAGTCATTTTTATCTTTCATATTTTAGTCTAGTTTTAGTCAACGAAAAGTCATCGCATTTTTGTCAAGTCTTAGTCTTTACTTTTAGTCAAACTACAGTTACCAACATAATTTTGATAGATATTTTATATGTAGTCTTTAGACAAAATAGTCATTATAATTTTTCTCTTTAGACCAATTCAATTAAGCTTATGAAAAATCTGAATCAAGGTAACAGGCTGTATTGACATTGCATTCATAGCAGTAGCACTTGTGCAATTCTACATATCTTTTTCAGTGGTTCTCAAACTTTTTAGAGTGTCGTACCCCCTGAGGGATTTAACATCCCTCTGTCTCTCTTTTCCACTTAGACTGCAGTTACACCTTTTCCATTAAGGGACAATATTTGCCCTCTTAAATCAATTTTTCCAGAGCATTTTTTTATCTTTATAAATACCTTTATAAAATAAATAATGCTTTAAATTAAAAAAAAAAAAAAATCAATAAATACAATGATGATAAAAACGAAGTTAATGTTACATCTCTATGTAGTCTGTGTCTATCGCTATGTGTTCTTCATGTTCTAAATCCCCAGGTATATTGTCGAGAACAGCACTGTAGAGCGATTTGCTGGCTTGTGTGGATGCAGTCAGTTTTGACCTCGAAAGATGAGGTAATTTGATTGAATGTCGTGTATTTACGGCATTTTACCTGCTAGAAATACATGATCAGTTTTAATGTTATTTTAAGGTGGAGTAGAATTAAATTAACCGCAAAGCATTTTGTTCGCGTACGTCAGTTTGAGAACCACTGCTGGACATCAGCCTACACTTCGGTCGCAGATTTAGTCAGCAAACGAGCAGCGCAATATAGACCGACTGAATGACACTTTAATTTAAGTAGAAAATCTCAAATGAAGATCGCTGAACTCCAGCTTACTTGTCTGTGTTTTCAGATCATCCGCGTTTCTTCCTCAGTGTACAGAGAGAGAGTGCGTGTGCGTGGTTGCCAGATTGCAAAGATTAAGTAAAACGTGTTCTTTTAACAGAAAAGCTCTGATTGGGAGGTTAAATTCTAGAAATCTGGCAACCGTAAGCATGAACGCTCGTAAAAACAGTCTGTAATGTTTTGTCTCCTTTATTCTACAAAAACAAAAAGTGATTTCAAAAGAGTGATTTTGGTAAAGTTTTTAGTCTTTTAGCCACATTTCAGTCCTGTCTTTTTTCGTCAACGATATTGCATGTGTAGTTTTAGTCACGTTATCATTGACATTGGTGTCGTCTCTCATCGTCTCGTCTTAGTCATGGAAAAAAATGTAGTCAACGAACATTTTTCGTCATAGTTTTCGTTAACGAAATTAACACTGCAACGGATCCAGCCGAGGATTGTGAAGGATAAGTTCTTGATTGTTAAGTTATTTATTCTAATCACGAAATGGACTAGTGTCTGTGAATATTAAACCTCAAAAAGACTGTTTAAACATGAATCCTGAATGTTATGCATGTCTCTGTGTAAATGAATGGCGCAGATGGGCAGTTTTGTTTACTACACATACTTACATTAGTGAACATGCTATTATGAACATGTACACATTGACTAGTTTGGTTTTTCCCAAACTATATTGCTATACTGAGATGAGTGAAATCGATTGAAATATGTTTAAATAAAATATCTTTGTATACGCAACGTATTAAACTTCAAATTAACATTTATATGCTCTATAATATAACATAAATGTGATATATAATATGTTACAGACATAATATGAATGTTTAGACAAGATTTTGTTGGCCTGTTTTGGATAAGTGTTTACTGTAAAATAGCCTACTGTCACATCAATTAAGCTTTTGTTCGCAAATTTCTGCTCATATGCTAAATATATAATATATAAATTTTGTTTGCGTACTGTGCAATAATACATGCACGCATGAGGTCACAGTTTTCTTTAAAAGTGGACATTATATTAATGTTATACAATAGTTGCTATGATCCTGTTATCAGTATGCACACAGGTGTTTTTTTCTTCACAGATTTGAGAATCACAGTGACCTGACACTGGACCTCATTGGGCATATTCCGTATGAATATGGTAAAGGTGAGTTCACTGACTAGAAGCAGTAAAGATTTTTTTCTCCAGTGCACAGAAACACCAAACACCTTGGAAATGCCAGGTATGTGATGTTCACTTATATATTTGAACAGGATTTGTTTCCAGGTATGACTGTACTCAAAATGTGCATTTGACCCTCATTTATATTTGGATTATACTGTTAACTATATTCTAAATAAACTACAATATATATATATATATGTTTCTTTTGTCCTCACATTCTTTCTTGTCTCAGTCATTCTTTCCCTCTCAGTCACATACCTGACAGAAAGGCTCATTAGGGGAGGGGTCTTAATCTCCATAGGTGTGAATCAGAGCATTATTCATGATGATTCATGCCTCCACACATATGGCTTTTGTAAACAAAAAGTGTCTTACAAAATTTAAATCAATATATTGTTTTATGTGAATGAGTAGGCAGGATGATTTTCACATCATTTTGAAGCAAAAATTCTAATGGAAAACTGAATGAAATTCTAGATTTTTTTTTTCTTGCATGTCATGTGCGGGGCTCCATAGAGCTTTGTGTATAACATGCAGAAAAATAAAGTGTCCATCACTTTTTATTAAACCGTTTCTTTGTAAATGAATTAAGAAATTGTTCATCACTTTTTATTAAATTGTTCCTTTGTAAATGAATTAAGAAACTGTTGATCACTTTTTATTAAAATGTTTCTTTGTAGCCTACTACTTAAAATGTGAGAACATTGTAGGCTGTTAATTCGTTCTTAAGATTTGAAAAACGAAGAAAAAAAAAAAAAAAATAGGTAGGCAGCCACAGATTAATTACAGTAGAATTTAAACGCAGGGACGAAATAAATGTCCTCATGTTTCAATTAAAGTGCTCTGTAAATTCGCCTAAACATTTTCAACCAATGGCCCTACATAAAGTCCTGGGACAACACTTTTTTTGCAGGTTTGAATAGAGAAATCAGTCTTTGTATTCCCTGTGTTTGGGATGTAAAATTAAGAGAATGCAGCATAATTCAGAACGAATTCAAAAAGAAATTATAGTTGTTACTTAGGAAATTTCAGTTAAATTTTATTATAAATAACAACTATTTTATATTGTGTTAGGTTTTCCCCATCAAAACATGAACTGTGTTATAAGCCTATCAAACAATCTGTTGTTTTACACAAAATGCAGCACAATCCCTGATCAAGACACTTTAATAAACATAGAAAAATACACCACAAGACATCATATCTCACAATCAGTGACAGAAATTTCCTCAACAAATTATGTGCAATAAGCTGATTATTTTTAATATTGCGAAGTGAAAGGAATGAAGAGCGCTCCTCTCTCATGTGTGTGGACATGCTGGTTACTGCTGGAAAAGAGAACTTCTGTTCTGGGCATTTCACGGAAAGTCAATTCATAGTCGAGTGGTATGAGTATTGGACAGCTATGTCACTAATGACACAGGTTCAAATCCCGAACAAACACGGGCTACTAAGATGTGTGTGTCTTGCAGTTTCAAAACACATTTATTTGTTTGTTTGTTTTTTTTGCTTACATTTATAGGCTGTTTCTGATCAAGCAAATCATCTCATTCTGTTTGTATTCTTCAATCATTGAATAATGAAATATTTAACAATTAATAAACTTTTATGACAAAAATACAATGACATGTAAATGATTTAATTTCCTTCATTGTCTACGCTTTGAAATATTAGACTAATGTCTATAGCGTTTTAAGTCTGAATTGTTCTTTTGCGGCTTCTTTTGCGGCTTCTCTTGTTGACTTGCTGGCTCAGATATGGGGGTTGGGAGAGTTCGGTAGTTTCACGGTGGGGGTGCAGGACAAAACTAGTTAAAGGTGTAAATTGCAAGTCAGCAAAGGAGACAAAGAAACTTGCTGAAAGAGATCCAGTGCATCTGCGAAAACATCTGTTCTTAACTTGTTGCTTGTACTATTTTAATTTTGCACAGTTTTAATTGTACACAACAATGCTGCAGTTTATTTGGCAATGCAAATGTAAAATGTCGCAAGAATAAGATTCTGAATTCCTCACTTTACATAAAATCGCACAGGGAATAAAAATGTTTCAAGTCTTTTTAAAGCTGCAATAAACATATTCAGCCAACACTGATTTGTTTGATATACAAATCTGTTCTGAAATTTGTTGTTTTTCTTCCCTTGCTTTATATAATTTATCCATTGGTTATCACTGTCGTCTCAATTTCATGAGTGATTCACAAAACCAAACGCTTGACCAATCTGCCGTTTCTTAACAACGATTTTTTTTTTTTTTTTTTTTTGGATCAATAAACGTACATTTCAAATGAACTATGTTGGCTTGAGAAGGCTAAACCTCGAACCAGGTCTCGAACTCGGATCTCTTAAAGCACAGCTGCGCCATGTGTTGTAACGCTGCCCACTAGCCTATTGTTTCGCCACTGTTAATGCTCCCATGCAAAGCCTACTCTTTCATGTAGCCTATTAGGGAAAACTACTCTATCACTCTTAATACCCCATGAAAATGTGTAACCTATATAATTCACATTCATATATATATATTATTACAAGAAGAAAATAACATAATACATAGGCATAGCCTATTAAGAAATATTTTTTAAAAGAAATACGGGGTAGTAGTACTGCATTAAAGCACAGTCCATGAAAAAGTAAAAAATATTTTGACATTTACTGTACTGTTTGAATTCATTCTAAAAAGCAAATGCTTACACGAATGCTTACATTTACTACATGTGGTTATGTGAATGGGATTTTTAAAAATCTTTTTGATAGTAGGCCTATTTTTTTAATCTACAGATGGCGCAGTTGACTGCTACTCACGAAAACGTGCTGTGATACGTCCACTCCATAACATGTGAAAATCTATGGTTATAGCAGCACTTAGCAGTCAAGAGCAGAAATTAATTTCCCGCCACAAACCGCGACGGTACCTGCGGTAACAAAAAACGCATTCTGGTTGAGTACCATCAGCACCTCCTTCAGAAGGTAATACCTGTATCTCTGTAATTGTGGACAGATTCTCTAAATTCTGGCAGTTGGTACCACTCATGAGTCTTTCCATGGCCATGCAGACAGCAGAACTGTTATTTAATCATGTATTCCATTATTTTGGCCTTCCTGAAGATATCTTTTCAGATTGCTGATCTCAATTCATCTCAAGTGTTTGGAAGGGATTCTTCTCTCTCCTAGGTGTGACCGTGAGTCTCCCCTCCGGATACCACCTGCAGACCAATGGGCAGACAGAGAGGAGATACAGGAGATTGAGGAGATACAGGACCTTTTGCCATGGTCACCAGAATTCCTGGTACCACTTTCTCGCCATCTACACTGTCCATGAAATTCTGGACTCTCGACGACATGGCGGCTGTCTGGCCATCTCCGTTGGCCGTCTCCACTGCTGTATTAACCCTTTGATGTGTATGATCACACCGGTGTGATCAGTCTTGGCTGGTCCCTGGAGCATACAATCACACCGGTGAGATTAGAACGTTCAGTGTGTCACGTGATCAGCCACTAAATTCAAATGTGCTTTTGTGCTTTGGCTGGCGCTGAGCCAGAGACAGACGCGCTCAGTGCTTGTCATATATCACAAATATGCAGTGTTTTCAACCACATAATGTTTAGGTTTCAGACATTTAAATACACATAAGTACTAACAAAACAAAACATTTACAGTTTGTAAAATACACACACTGATGTCTATGGAAGTGGCAATAATAATCCTTTCCATTATAATAAGATGATGTGTTTTATTCATATCAGACACAGTGTAACTGTAAAGTTTACTCTATTCTTCTTCCAGTTCACTGGCCTCTTACTTTCATGCATTTTAAGAGAAGTGGATGAATTCATTTTAAGAGAAGTGGATGAATTCATTTGTTGTAAATCCAACAGATGCGATTCTCTGAATTGCGGCGCAAACTAACATGGCGGCGTCCATCGCGCATGTAGCTAAACTAACGTGATCATAATAAAGGTGTCTAAACAACAGAACACATCAACTTACACATATTTGACAATCGGAATATCACATATTTAGTTATAGTTATAGTTAACATGTTTGTGAATATTTTATAAAAAATAAAAAAGGAAAAATGAAATAAAAGCAAATCATCAGTCATACAACACTACTGTGGCTGCAGTGTGTCACATGACAAGCAATGACGCGTCACTATGGAAACAATAAAGTGACACGTTCTAAATAATGGTCGCCTTGAAAAACTCACGCTGGGGGCTCAGCCAGAATATTTTAAACTTACATCTGAAAGGGTTAATAAAAGGTCAAATACATCTGTGCTTCTCTTCTCTGAGAATACTGACTGTTACAGGCACAGTGTAGATTTACATTTATGTCTTTGAGTCCTAGGGTCGTCAGAAATTAGGGGACCTTAAAAATGGCAAATTAGTTACTCTGAATGTTTTTTGTTGTTGTTGTTGTTTGTTTGTTTTTTGGTGGACGCAGAAGCACACAAACAACCTAACAGCCACATTATAGCAATGGCCTAGCAGCCACTCAGAATGCCTTTTGCACAGGCAGGCAACATTTTTTTTCCAGTTATAATTTTTTTTAAAAAGTTGATTGATAATTTACAAAATTGGTAATAATTTCTCAATCTAATTATTTGGATTATGATGTTGTTAATAAATGGATTAAATTTGAATTTTTTTATGTTAAAAATACATTCTCTAACCCAGTTCATTGTTCATTGACTGTTCATTGTTCATTGACTTGTTATTAGTATGCCATTCATGGGTTTATCTCCCCCAAAAATGTAAACATTGAGCCTCCCAGGCACTATCAAAACATCCGTTCAGATCTGTCAGTCTTATTCCAGTTTTGGGGCATGGCTACTGTAGCAGGCTGAGCCAAAAGGGGGGTTTAGCCTTGGGACCATGTCGGATGTGTCACATGGGAAAATACATTCAGCTTCAGTTACAGAAGTTAACTTCAAAGATTAAACAGGTCATGAACACATCAAAGCGAACGGGGCAATGCGATGCAATGATCTACAATGGATGCTCCAGTACCATACAGCATCATCATGCACTCATTCAGAAAGACAAATGTACCAATTTATAATGTTTACTTTGTGTCCAGTGTAGACAGCCTTAAACAGTTGGTCCGTCATGTCAAAAAATGCGTCCTGTGCAGATTAGTTGTATGGGTTTATTATAAGCGAGACACTTGCGTTCGCTCTAGACAGTGTTAGCTACCCATTGCTCACTCATGACACATGGGGAGAGAGGGGCACAACCTAACATTGTAACATGTGATGGGGCATGTTGTAACATGACCATATGACAGCTTAAAATGTTATCTGATTTAATAAATAAAATATAATATATATAAATATATATATATATATATATATATATATATACACACACAGGTGCATCTCAATAAATTAGAATATCATGAAAAAGGTTTTTTTTTTTTTTCTGTAATTTAATTCAAAAAGTAAAACTTAAATATATTCTAGATTTATTAGACATAAAGTAAAATACTTCCAGACTTTTTTGTTTTCATTTTGATGATTACAGCTTGCTGCTCATCAAAATCAAAAAATCAGTATCTCAAATTATTAGAATATTTAATTTCAAGTTCTATTAAATTACCATTCTCAGGGTATAAATACTGGGTTTAGGTCAGTAATCCCAACAGCAGTCATGGGGAAGTCTGCTGACTTGACAGTTGTCCAGAAGACGATCATCAAGACCCTCTACAATGAGGGTAAGCCACAGAGGGTCATTGCTGAAAGAGCTGGCTGTTCGCAGAGTGCTGTGCCAAAGCATATTCATGGAAAGTTGACTGGAAGGAAAAAGTGTGGTAGGAAAAGGTGTACAAGTGAAAGGAATGACCGCAGGCTTGAGAAGATTGTCAAGCGAAGCCAATTTAAGAACTTAGGAGAGCTTCAAAAGGAGTGGACTGAAGCTGGAGTCAGTGCATCAAGAGCCACCGCACACAGACGTCTTCAGGAAATGGGCTACAACTGTCACATTCCATGTACCAAGCCACTTCTGAACCAAAGACAACGTCAGAAGCGTCTTACCTGGGCTAAGGAGAAAAAGAATTGGACTGTTGCTCAGTGGTCCAAAGTGCCCTTTTCAGATAAAAGTAAATTTTGCATTTCATTTGGAAATCAAGGTCCCAGAGTCTGGAGGAAGAGTGGAGAGGCACAGAATTCAACTTGTTTGAAGTCCAGTGTGAAGTTTCCACAGTCAGTGATGATTTGGGCTGCCATGTCATCTGTTGGTGTTGGTCCACTGTGTTTCATCAAGTCCAGAGTCAACGCAGTTGTCTACCAGGAGATTTTAGAGTACTTTATGCTTCCATCTGCTGACAAGCTTTATGGAGATGCTGATTTCCTTTTCCAGCAGGACTTGGCACCTGCCCACATTGCCAAAGGTACCAAAAGCTGGTTCAATGACCATGGTGTTACTGTGCTTGACTGGCTAGCAAACTCGCCTGACCTGAACCCCATAAAGAATCTATGGGGTATTGTCAAGAGGAAGATGAGAGACACCAGACCCAACAATGCAGATGAGCTGAGGGCCACTGTCAAAGAAACCTGGGCTTCCATACCACCTCAGCAGTGCCACAGACTAATCGCCTCCATGCCACGCCGAATTGAGGCAGTAATTAAAGCAAAAGGAGCCCCTACCAAGTATTGAGTACATATACAGTAAATGAACATACTTTCCAGAAGGCCAACAATTCACTAAAAAGGTTTTTTCTTTATTGATCTTATGAAGTATTCTAATTTATTGAGATTGGTGGGTTTTTGTTAAATATGAGCCAAAATCATCACAATTAAAAGAACCAAAGACTTAAAGTACTTCAGTCTGTGTGCATTGAATTTATTTAATACACGAGTTCCACAATTTGAGTTGAATTACTGAAAAAATTGAACTTTTCCACGAAATTGTAATTTATTGAGATGCACCTGTATACTGTGTGTGTATATATATATATATAAAAACACAGAGCTGAACAAAACACTCCCCTCCCTCCACTCACAGCTCTCACAGAACAGGAGATAAATAGACGAACCAGTACAAATGCTATACATTTCTTGAAATAACATTTTCCAAATGTTCATGTTCTTCCTCTCAGTCTTTATTCACCTTTTCTCCATGGTTTCTCAACAGATATTTACAAAAGTTTATTATGGCAATTATATCAGTAACTGTATAGAATAGCATAGTTCTAATAGCGGGACACGTTGTAACGTCTCGGTTACAAAGGTAACCCTCGTTCCCTGAAGGAGGGAACGGAGACGTACGTCAGACAGACCGACGAATAGGAATCTCGCTAGAGAGGCCAATCTACTTCGAGTGTAACTACAACGAGCCAATGCACATTGGCATGCAATCATATGCATCAGCTGCTCGCCTCGCAGTGCGGGTATAAATGAGCAGCAGGTGCGTTGCATCTTCAGGTTTTCGCTGAGGAGCCGAACCAGATAGGCGGCAGCATCAGCGGGGTACAGGGACTGTGGCGACGGGACGTACGTCTCCGTTCCCTCCTTCAGGGAACGAGGGTTACCTTTGTAACCGAGACGTTCCCATTCAGTCGGTCACGTTCGACGTACGTCGGACAGACCGACGAATAGGAATCCCTACCAAAGCGCCACAGGAGCTGCCCCCTTCCAGCGCTCTGTAGTAAGCCACCTGAACCCCTTGCCTAAGGACGGTGGGACAGGGCTAACACAGAGAGTGTCGATCACTGCTGTTCCCCAAAACCCACTCAGTGAGACTATTGGATAACGCTGGGAAAGCGTACCCTTTCGTTGGGAAAGGAACGCTGCGGAAGCCACATCCTTCCCCGAAGGAGTTATGTGGAGAAGTACATATGGACTAACCCCGTAGGGCTGTACACATATGGAAGTACTGGGGTGACTCCAACTCGATGAGAGGTGGGTTCTCCCAGAGGGAAGACACGTGCTTCATTTAGGAGCAACCGTGGAACCAACCATATGGGATCCCCGTAGGGTCACACATATGGAACCCAGCCTAAATCCAGTTCTCAAGGATGCAACGGAGTATAGGCCTGGCGCCAGACGCTCCACCACGTTGGCTGCCGAAGGGAGATCGGAGGACTCAACAGGGTCTGCCTTGTAGGGACTCTCTGGAGAAAAAGCGCGTGTAGCGCAGCAAGCCGACACTAAGCCGGGGCCTCTCCGTGCCTCTGACCTGAGGTGAGAACACGGGAGGAGACCGGCTCGACACGAAGGCTATAGAATCTAGCGAACGTGTTAGGTGTCGCCCAGCCCGCAGCTCTACAAATGTCTGTCAGCGAGGCGCCACGAGCCAGCGCCCAGGAGGATGCGACACCTCTCGTGGAGTGAGCATGCAACCTGAGCGGGCAGGGCACGCCCTGAGCTTGGTAAGCCAGGGCGATGGCATCCACTATCCAGTGGGCCATCCTCTGCTTGGAGACAGCCTTCCCTTTCTGCTGGCCTCCGTAACAGACAAAGAGCTGGTCTGAGGTCCTGAAGCTTTGAGTTCTGTCTATGTACAGTCGCAAGGCGCGAACTGGACAGAGCAAAGCCAGGGCTGGGTCTGCCTCCTCCGAGGGCAGCGCTTGCAGGCTCACTACCTGGTCCCTGAAGGGAGTGGTAGGAACCTTGGGCACATAGCCAGGCCGGGGTCTCAGTACCACGTGGCCGTCACCCGGCCCGAACTCTAGGCACGATTCGTCGACCGAAAATGACTGCAGGTCCCCTACCCTCTTGATGGAGGCCAATGCAACCAGCAGCAAAGTCTTCATAGACAGAATCTTTAAGTCTGCTGATTGCAAGGGCTCAAAGGGAGCAATCTGAAGTGCTCTTAGCACCAGAGCAAGGTCCCAAGAGGGTATGGAGGGAGGACGAGGAGGATTTAACCGTCTCGCCCCCATAAGGAACCTGACGACCAGGTCGTGCTGACCAACAGACTTGCCATCTATGTGGTCGTGGTATGCGGAGAAAGCAGCAGTATGGACTTTGAGGGTGGAGGGGGACAGCCTACGCTCCAACCCTTGCTGCAAGAAGGAAAGCACGACTCCGATCGAGCATCTTCGGGGGTCTTCTCGGCGAGAAGAGCACCACTCGACGAACAGGTTCCACTTCAAGGCGTAAGCACGTCTCGTAGACGGTGCACGTGCCGAAGTGATGGTGTTAAGTACCTCGGGGGGTAAGTCACCTAGAACCTCCGTGTCCCGTCCAGGGATCAGACATGGAGTTTCCAGAGGTCTGGACGCGGGTGCCACAGAGTGCCCCGTCTCTGAGAAAGAAGGTCCTTCCTCAGAGGAATGGGCCAGGGAGGGGCTGTCGCGAGGAGTGAGAGTTCTGGGAACCAGGTCCGGTTGGGCCAATAGGGCGCAACTAGCAGGATCTGCTCCTCGTCCTCCCTGACTTTGCACAGGGTCTGTGCAAGTAGGCTCACTGGGGGAAACGGATATTTGCGAAGGCCCCGGGGCCAGCTGTGTGCCAGTGCATCTGTCCCGAGTGTTCCCTCGGACAGGGAGTAAAACAACTGGCAGTGGGAGGTTTCTGGTGAGGCAAACAGGCCTACCTGAGCCTCTCCGAACTCTCTCCAGATCAGCTGGACCACCTGGGGGTGGAGTCGCCACTCTCCTGGCAGCGCAGCTCGTGATAGCTTGTCGGCCACACGGTTGAGCACACCGGGGACATGAATGGCACGAAGCGACCTCAGATGCTTCTGACTCCAGAGGAGGAGATGGCGGGCGAGTTGCGACATGCGACTGGAGCGTAGACCACCTTGACGGTTGATGTACGCAACGGTCGCAGTGTTGTCCGTACGGACCAGTACATGCTTGCCCCGTAGCGGCCCTTTGAGGCGGCTCAGAGCAAGGCGTACTGCCAGCAACTCGAGGCAGTTGATGTGCCAATGCAGATGGGGGCCCGTCCACACCCCTGACACTGCATGCCCATTGTACGTGGCACCCCAGCCGGTGGCAGAGGCATCTGTGAATACCACAGCATGCCGGGACACCTGCTCCAGGGGCACTCCTGCCCGAAGAAACAAGGGGTCCGACCACGGGCTGAAGGCTTGGCGGCACTCCTGAGTGATTGCCACCCGGAACGTGCCGCGTTGCCACGCCCATCTCGGGACTCGGCCGTGAAGCCAGTGTTGAAGCGGTCTCATATGAAGCAGACCGAGCGGGGTTACTGCCGCTGCGGCCGCCATATGCCCCAGGAGCCTCTGAAAGAATTTCAGTGGAACCGCTGTCCTGCCGTTGAACGTATTCAGGCAGTTCAACACCGACTGAGCACGTTCCTCTGTGAGGCGTGCTATCTGTTTGACCGAATCCAACTCCATACCGAGAAAAGAGATCCTCTGCACAGGGGAGAGTTTGCTCTTTTCCCAGTTGACCTGAAGACCCAACTGGCTGAGGTGACTGAGCACCAGATCCCTGTGATCGCACAACTGATCCCGCGACTGAGCTAGAATGAGCCAGTCGTTGAGATAGTTGAGGATGCGAACACCCTGTTCTCTCATGGGAACAAGGGCTCCCTCCACGACTTTCATGAAGACGCGGGGAGACAGGGCCAGCCCGAAGGGTAGGACTCTGTACTGATATGCTCGACCTTCGAACGCAAAACGCAGGAATGGCCTGTGTCGCGGAAGAATCGAGACATGAAAGTACGCGTCCTTCAGGTCGATCGCTGCAAACCAATCCTGGGGACGGATGCACTCGAAAATGCGCTTCTGCGTGAGCATTTTGAACGGTAGCTTGTGAAGGCTCCGATTCAAAACTCGCAGGTCCAGGATCGGCCGTAACCCACCGCTCTTTTTGGGTACAATGAAGTAGGGACTGTAGAACCCTGACCTCATATCGGCTGGAGGGACCGGCTCTATCGCGTCCTTCGCCAGTAGGACCGCGATCTCCGCACGCAAGACAGGGGCATCGACAGCTTTCACTACAGTGAAGTGGACGCCCCTGAACTTGGGGGGACGCCGGGTGAACTGAATCGCATAGCCGAGCCTGACGGTCCGAATGAGCCAGCGAGACGGACTGGGGAGCGCTAACCAGGCTCCCAGAGACCGTACAAGCAGGACCAAAGGGACCGCAGGCGTACCCGCAGTGGGGCAGCGAGGTGGAACACAGGGACGCTGCCCGGGGGGCTCTCTTTGCGAGGAGGCCCGAAGCGGCGTCACAGTGTGGTGTGCAACACTTACCTGGTTCCACGGATGGACAGAGGGAGCAGTCGAGGCTTTGGTTAACCGCTGCTCGCTACTGTCCGCTGGCGACAGAAGAGGGGGATGAGAGTGGTGAGGTTCTTGCCCTCCCACTGCTCTCCGAGCCCTCTTCGGACCCGGAGATGAAGGAAACTGCTCTTTTGTTGAGAATTTGGGTACCGCTGGCTGTAGGGCCAGCGGCGGAACAGAAACAAAAGGTAACAAAAGATTCTCCACCCGGCCCTCCTCCGGGGGAAGGAGTGGTGCGGTCACCATCTCCCGAAGAGCAGTCCCATCCATCTCCGGGTCGCCCGTCCTAGGGCCTCTTGGATTTGGCCTTGCCACCCTTCCTCTTGGGGGCGGGCTGGACGGGCTGGGCACCCTGACCGCGACTGGCTCCACGGCGCCGCTTAGATGAAGGCTGCTGCTGGGGCGCGGGAGCGGGGGCGGCCGCGTGGGGGCGCCCTCGGCGACGAGCAGCCTGAGGTGCTGCGGGCGGTGGAGGTGCAGCAGCAGACCGCCTCGGCAGGATATGGCTGATGGCCTCAGACTGCTTCTGTACAGCCGAGAACTGCTGGGCGAAGTTCTCGACCGCGTCGCCGAAGAGGCCGGTCTGGGACACGGGGGAATTAAGAAACCTGACTTTGTCGGTATCCCTCATGTCCGCGAGACACAGCCAGAGATGGCGCTCCTGGACCACTAATGTGGACATCGCACGACCCACTGACCGCGCCGTAACCTTCGTCGCACGAAGCGCGAGGTCCGTCGCGGCACGAAGTTCCTGGAGAACTTGTGGATCATGACCACCCTCGTGCAGGTCCTTCAGTGCCTGCCAGATGGACCTGCAGCAACGCCATAGCGTGCAGGGCAGAGGCGGCTTCCCCACAGGCCTGATAAGCCTTGCCGGTAAGATCCGACGAGTACTTACAGGCCCGGGAAGGGAGAGACGGCTCCCCCCGCCAAGTGGAGTTAGGGCACAGTTGCATAGCAACGGCCCGTTCCACAGGGGGTATGCGCGTATAACCCTTAGCCGCCCCGCCATCAAGGGTGGTGAGGGAGGAGGACCCACCGACACGGTTTCGGGCAGTAAAAGGTGCCGTCCACGTGCCAGTGAGCTCTTCATGCACCTCCGGGAAGAAAGGAACTGGGGTGGGGGGCTGAGAACCAGCCCTGGCCACCCCGAGAAACCAATCATCCAACCTCGAGGGTTCGGGACACGGTGGAGGATTCCACACGAGCCCAACCCTGTTGGCGGCCCGGGAAAGCATAGCCATCATTTCCGGGTCCGAATCGGGCACAGTTGTCACCCCCGAAGGAGGCAGCTGCGCCGAATCATCATCCCCCGAAATATCAGGCTCACCCTCCGATGCAGCGATCGACATTCTATCATCTTGGGGAGCTCCGAAGGATACGGATGGTATACACCTCTGGGGTGGTCCACCACGTTCCCCCGGCAGCTCTACTGGCTGTGGAGTGCAGGAGGGATGAGGGTTCCTAGGGGGTTGGTTCCCCGAAGGAAGCGCGCTCACCGTGATCCTCAGATCACCAACACCGCTGCCCGAAGCAACCCTCTGAGGAGGATTGGAACGAGGCAGCGGCACCGGGACTCCGCCCCATTGCAGGAACTGGAGTCTAGATTGCAACTCCGAGACGGTCATCTTCCCACAATGGGTACATGACTCGTCCACAAACGCCGCCTCAGCGTGCTTTAAGCCCAGGCACGTGATACAGCGTTGGTGACCATCCCGTGGTGACAGATAACGACCGCATCCAGAAACACACAAGTAGAACGACATCTTTAAAAAGACGCGAATCTACTTGTGTAAGCTCTTTTAGGGACTGAACTCTTTTAAGTGCCGAAGCACGCAGGAGAATGGCCGCTGCCGCTGCCGTTCAAAAAGGCTCGTCCTGTTACACACTCCGTTACACTCGAAGTAGATTGGCCTCTCTAGCGAGATTCCTATTCGTCGGTCTGTCCAACGTACGTCGAACGTGACCGACTGAATGGGAACGCAGTGTTACAACATACCCTATCTGCGCAACTGGAATTTAAACCTGGTTTGTGTCTTCTGCTGGTTAGTGAAGCATTAAAAGAACTATCTGAACTGCTAAATAACAGATTGGAGATTAAAATAATATCAGATTTGTCTAATTTTAAATAAACAAAAAATATATAGATAAAAAATTAGCTTAAGTAAGAAATTTACTTTTGCTATTGTTAAATTAATGTTCAGTTATATCTTCCAATGTGTGTTACAACTAACCCCGTGTTAGGTTGTGCCCCGCGCTCCCCTAAGCCCCTTTTACACAGAGATTCCGGAAAATACACGGATAATGTGTCCCTGGATTTGTCCCGGGATCATCTGATTTTGGTTCATTCACCCTGCCAGTGATTTTCTGGAATCTGTGCATGCCTTCACATATATCCCGTAAAGATCCCGTAAAGCAGGGATGTCCAAGCTCGGTCCTGGAGGGCAACTGTCCTGCAGAGTTTAGCTCCAACTTGCTTCAACACACCTGCCTGAAAGTTTCTAGTATGCCTAATTAGACCTTGATTAGCTGGTTCAGGTGTGTTTAATTGGGGTTGGAGCTAAACTCTGCAGGACAGTGGCCCTCCAGGACCGAGTTTGGACACCCCTGCCGTAAAGATGATGTGACATCAGGATGTGACATGTAATGTCTCAGCAGCGTCTTAAGTTTGCTTATGATCTGCGCTTTCTCTCTCGAGAAACCACGCTCGTGTATTTATTTATTTTTTTTCTGATTTGATCATAAACTAGCTCATCGCGTACCATTCCACTAAGCTGGTGAACGATCTCAGCTTCAGTGTCATCACTACGACACACCCCTTACGGCATTGGTCCTGCCTTTTGTTCACACAGGGTGTGTTCTGGGACTGATCCCGGCAATGCTACTAGGTCCCCATTCTGGGATCAATCCTGGAATCAATACCAGTATGTGTTTGCGTTCACACAGAAGGCACTCTGGAAATTTTATGGGATCAATGCGCTTTGTGAAAAGGGCTATAGGAACATAGCTAAAAGTATTTCTAATATGTTGGACCTTTTATTGAAAGTAGCCTACTTTTACCTGTTAATGCCTGCACAAGCGTATTTGTGACGGGGAGGCGCAGCACATGAAAGGGGCATTTCAAGATTGTTTGAACATGCTTTATTTTTGTAATTCTACTAGGTGCTACTAGTTTCACGGAATTACATACTTCACCTTCAAAAAATGCACCTGAAAATTAATTTCTGGAGGGAAAGTTTGGCTTGTAATGGAACAGTTCGTTTCTTACACTGGTGCGTTAGGTTTGGAATAAGGGTTAGGGTTTTCCATTCTGATTTGCTCTTAGTCATGATGTATTCAAGGACAATTGGAGAATAAATGTACGTCAATGCCATTGTGTCTGTCTCATAGTTGTCTCAGTATGCAGAGGATGTGCCATTCACATTGCCTGTCATGCACAGTTGGAAAATTAATGTGTCGGCTGTGGTGAATATTTCACTTCAGTAGGTGCTCACCCTGGATGAGCTTTGAAAATTGGAAGAAAAACAATCTGGTCCCTGCATATGAGGAAACTTATTTTGACGCTTGTCAGTACGAGAACATAAGCAAACAGCATTTTATGTGAAACGTAGAAGACAAAAGATTGCTTATAAATTATTTAATTATAAATTGAGTTAAAATAGGGAGTCGAAACAGCGTAACAAGTGATTATATAAGTGTGGAGGAAAAGAAAGTGAAGAATGACAGATGCTACGTGTAAAGCATGTGTGCTGTTGCCAATGTACAATACACAAGGCACTATGGATGACATGAAAATTGGATTCAAGCTCACTGTAATACTGTACTACACCCCCAGGTAGCTGACAGAGGCAGATTTCTCTGAGCAGGAGATAGAACATGCATAAGAGTATATGCAAAGCACAGTCTACATGGCTGGCATCTGATATGAGGCGAAATCAAAGACAGACAGCTGCCTGCGCAGTCCTCCTCCACACTCAAACACACTCTCCCCTGATGCTGAAGAAAAAAGCTTTTGATCTAAAACAACTTGAAGCTACTGTATTCTCAGATGTGAATTAATATTGCATGGAAACAACCTTGCAAGCCATTCCTTTTTTTTTCTTTTTCTTACCATCAGCAATGATTCGGCAATGGAGTCAGTAGCCAATTTGTCATTCAGACCCATCCAGCAATCAAGCGAACATTGGATGTGCCTTATTCCCCACGTTGATGATTAGTCTGTGTTATTTTGGGAAAATTATTGACGACAGCTGTTAGTGTTGTGAGTTTGTGTGCAATTCCACCACTTGTCAATCATGTTTTTACCGACTGAGGAGATTTTTTTTGCTGTCATACTACAAATGGCATCAACCTCACTGTCAGTGGCAAGCTAATGATCAGAACATCCTGTTCAAACATTTATATTGTTTTAGGCAGGTAATATCTTAATAAGACAGCAACATGGGAAAGCAACATAACCCCAAAAGACTCCATCAAACCCTAGACAATTGTGTTCAAGCCGTTTCTTCTTAATGCAGTAAAAAGCTGTAGGGTATTTATGCAGCGTTACGTTCAAAGTCAAATGTGGAATAATCTACCTTGATATCTTATAGCCTTTAAACTTTCTTAGACTTTCTGTTGCCTGATGTTCAGAAAATGGCATATTAAAGGTGCAATAAGCGAATTCTGAGAAATGCTGATATTTCAAATCACCAAAACAAACACGCCCCTACACAAAAGGATCACACCCCTATCTTTATAGCTCCGCCCCAAAATTCACAAACACGCTATGCAACACAGGCACCAACCCCCTCTCACGAGAGGCTTATTGCTGATTGGCTACAAGAGTGTTTTGGTGCTCGGTCCTATCCACTTTCAACAGGGTTTCTCAGAAATCGCTTACTGCACCTTTAAGAAACAAAATGAAAACATTAGTTTTGTATATATTTGATTGTCAACAAAGAATTGTCTTAGCAATCATGTTTTGGAAGAAAAATTATGCTATAAAATTCTGCCATTTGTTCTTAAAGTTTATGATTATCAACAGAGAGGATCATTGTACACACCTGTATCTAATGTGTGCTTAACTGGTTTCATTATCAGTGGCTTGAAGAATTTTATTTGCATACAAATAAATGTTTTTTCTATCTTTTTCTATTCATCAAAAAATCCTGAAAAAAAAAAAAAAATGTATCATGGTTTCCACAAATATATTAAGAGGCATAATATGCAGCACAACTATTTTCAACATTGATAATAATAAGAAATGTTTCTTGGGCACCAAATCAGCACATTAAAATGATTTGGATTGTGTGACACTGAAGACTGGGGTAATGATGCTGAAAATTCAGCTTTGCCGTAACAAGATATAAATTAAATTTTTTAAATATATTCGGTAACACTTTACAATAAGGTTCATTAGTTAACATTAGTTAACTATAGTTAACATGAACTAATAATGAACAGCACTTATACAGCATTTATTAATCTTTGTTAATGTTAATTTCAACATTTACTAATACATTATTAAAATTTTGTTAACATTAGTTAATGCACTGTGAACTAACATGAACAATGAACAACTGTATTTTCATTAACTAACGTTAATGAAGATTAGTAAATATAGTAACAAATGTATTGCTCATGGTTAGTTCATGTTAGTTAATACATTAACTAATGTTTAACTAATGAACCTTATTGTAAAGTGTTACCATATATTCAAATAAAATATTTTAAATTGTAATAATATTTCACAATATTACTGTTTTATTGTATTTTTAATCAAATAAATGCAGCCTTGGTGAGAATAAGATGCTAATGAGAATATATAGAATATATATAAATATATATATATATCCAACTTTACGCACATACGGTACTAGACTACTTTTTATGTTTCTGAATGAAAAATGATTCTCACTAGCATCTTATTCTCACCAAGGCTGCATTTATTTGATTAAAAATACAATAAAACAGTAATATTGTGAAATATTATTACAATTTAAAATATTTTATTTGAATATATTTTACAAAGTTGTCAATTTAAGTTATTAATTTTTTTTTTGTGGTAATATTAAGGACTATTAGCAAGTTGGTTAAGGCATCCTAGACCTCATGCTCACAGTTCCAGTCCATCTTGTGACATTTTTTTCCTGATCCCATTCCCCCTTTATCTACCCATAATTTCCTGTCCTATCTTTATTATCTTTTTAATAAAATAGCCAAAAATAAAACTGGATCTGTAAGTTTGTGATAATTTGCAGCACCTCAGTTTTACTGTTGTGCTTGGGAACGGTAGTGCATCACTGATTTAATCACCTCTCTTTCATCTTTATTTAAAGCCTTTTTCATTAAAAATGGTTTCCAACTGCTTTTGGAGTCTCAACTGTACCAACATTGATTAAGCTAAATGATGGCAAAACTGTTTGAATAGTTAAACTGCCCTGGCATTTTCCATAGTGGCAGGAAATTATTTTCATCAGCATTTCATTAGGTTTGCTGTTAATCCTCCAGCACACCCCTTGATACCTGGAGAAATGAAATGCACTTAATTTGCCTTTTAGGTGCAGATGTAGACTCCAGCTGCTGGCATGAGTGTCTGTCAGAATGCTTCATTTGAAACGTCTGCTCACAGGATCTTGATAGCAAGTGCTGTGACTATGAGAAGCTCATATGAGCTGAGATACAAAGAGCATAATGGTAGTCTGGACATCAGGCATCATGGCTGCATCTCATATGTAAATACTTTTTTTTTTATTGTGACATTATTTTCATGAAATTAGACATCATGAAAATCTAAATATTGTACATTTAATCAGCATATAGGCTGTAAATATACAGCATTATTTAAAAAAAATAAATAAATTACATTTAAATCAGCATAAAAGGCTGTACAAAAATATTACAAATAAATACTTTAATATTTACTTTAATAATATAATTTTGATATATATTCATTTTACATACATAAATATGTAAATACATAAAATATGTATATATATTATTAGGAAACAGGAATTATATTATCATATTATATGACATTTTAATATGACATCAGAGTAATACTGAGAATCATATGGCAACAAAAGTACTGTACAAAACAGAGTCCAAGCAGAACATAGGTCTATTGCATGAAGCTGGTTCCAGTCATACCCAGGTAAGTTTGCAATTAGTTTTTAGCAAACTTGTTTTTCAAGTGGAGAAGGTGGATTGGTGAATCATAAACTCTGGATCAAACCCTGAGTTGATAACATTTTTACCGAGCATTATGAGCCCACTAAACCTGATCTAAACCAGGTTGGATTTGTATGATTTTGTCAACCCTAAACCTACTCTGAAACTCAGAGTTTGTTCAACTAGCTTCATGCAACGGGCCTCTGATGTCCGTCTATAAGCAATACAGTAGTGGTGTTCCTGAATGAATCCTTTATTTGAAGGAATCGGTTGAATGAATGAATCAATGATTCACTCATCTAGACCATCCCTGCATTCCAATGTGCATACTATCCACCCTAAATAGTACTGAATATTACTAATGTCACATACTATTTAGGATGGATAGTATGCACATTGAGACGCAGGCCATCACTTGTTTCATTCCTAAATGAATCAGTGTTGTTTTGAACAAAAAATAGGGCTGCGTTTAACTCACTTTTAGACATACACTCGTGAACTTCCCTAAGCACTTCTACTTGGGGGAATGTCCACCGCCATTTTGAAATGTGTTCAACTTTGTCAAGTGGACGAGGGAAGTTTATTTGGACAGACACTCAACCCCTCGATTTTGTGTGAGTCTACTCATATGGGCAGATCCATAGACCACAATGCAATACGACTGTGATATCACAACAGCAACTCTAGGTGCTCGCACTCATTATACCCATAAGTGATAAAGAGCTTAGAGCTTTCCATTTGAATCCATTGCAAGGGTTCCACCAGTAGGGCACTTGTGCAACGTAAGCAATGACATACATCTGAGTGAACGAGACGGAGTGAAGTTAGCGAGGGAAGGGCATAAAAAAATGGACTTAAATGCAGCCTAGATGAATGAATGATTCAGTGACTCACTCATTAAGAGAGTTGCTTGTTTCAGTCCCTGAATGAAACAGTGATTTGAATTAATCATTTATAAACAATTCAGTGACACACTCCTAAAGGCAGTCACTTGTTTTCAACCAATACTGGCATAACAATGAAGTTTCAAAAAAAAAAAAAAAAAAAAAAAAATGAATGTGAAATATATCTGTAAACATCAATCCATGAATTAATTGCTTTAATTAGTATTGCATTTGAGATCAGTCTAATCAGCAGTGAATAACAATACGCTTTTTAGCAGAGACCCCACTAACTTGAAACAATCGCAAAGATTGTTTATCTCCGGGTTATCGGCAGGGGAGCACTTTAAGAATGCTAAATAATTTTACATTTAAAAAACCTGTTAGAACCTGCATGATGGCCACAGCAGGCAGCATAGCCCACACAAAGATGATACATCTAAAGAAGGCTGTTCTAAAAACACTCATTAATGAATCCAGGCTCCATTAGTAAAAAAAAAAAAAAAAAGCATGTCTAAAAACATGTTTTCAAGAGTGAGAGCCAGATAAAAGCTGTGGGAAGGAGACAGAATTATTTCACATGATTTTTTTTTTTTTTTTTTTTTGAGCATAACAAACCTGGTGTACAAAATGTGACGCGAGAAGGAGCGAAATTGAAAGAGAGAGAGAGAGAGAGTGTGTAGAGTGAGATAATATCCAAAGCACTTACAGTTTCAAAGAAACTTTTCTGTTTGATCAGGCCACAATGTTTATGCATTGATTTGCATCCAAGTTGCACTGACATGACAGATGTGCATGTTTTCTGATGGCAGATGAAAGTTTCATAGGAAAGAAACGTGTAGCACAGCCAATCAATGACTAGCAAATCAACTTTGTCCATGTGCTTCATTAATGAGCAGCCACGTTGTTCACAACCCAACTTTTCTGTTTTTTTCATACATGCTTTTCCCTTCTTTCCCAGCCTAACAAGGTAGTTATTTTATCACACTTTCAGCTTTCAAATGTAGTTACGTTCACGAAATGATGAAGTGCCAAATGCACCAAGGGAAGGCAATTCTGAGGATGAGACTGTCAGTGTCTAGGGGATCAAAGCAATTTGCAAAGAGCACACACATCAAACATCCCAGTACAATGTGTTACCTAGCAACCCCAGACCAGGTGTCTCAGAGCAGACGGGAAAAAAATGAAATCCATGTAGTCTTTTCTTCAGTTACGTAAGTTTATAAAAATCGATAACCGAGCAGAATACACGTGAAATGAAGGTAGACCGTGCCCTCCCCGATGCCATTCTTCAGGCAATCCTTCATGCAGATTGCCAGGTTGCTTCCCCTTCTACATATTCTCGGATTCTCACCAGAGACGAAGCCGTGCTGGGAATGTAGCAGACATCAATGCCTCGAATGGCCCATTTCCAGCGGATAGCTCCGTCAAGGCTAAGTTGGCCCATCAAGTGTGATGCATCTCGAAAGGGGGTCCATACGGCCACTGAGGGGGTGATACTGGTGGGGTACCAGCCCTATCATATTACAGGAAATTAGTGGCGTACTTTTCAACCTGGAGAAGAGCCCCTGTTTGTTCTCATATTCAGACAGGCATCATCATTATTATTATTATTATTATTATTATTTATACTACGGGGCTGTTGAATGCTTGAATACGATTGGTTGCCAAATGTTCTAAGGTGTGCAGTTATTTTCAGGGAAACGCACGGCTAAAGTAGTTCCAGGCAGGTCTTGGCTGCATTGCAGTTCCATATCACTTTGCCAAATGATTCAGTTATTTAGGTCCTTAGAGCCTACAACAGCAAAAGAACCAAAACCCACAACGACACTGACCAAGCAAATAAATATAGTAAACAATAGGATAAAAACAACAAATTATTTCCATGTTTTTTGCCACCAAATTACTTTTTATTATGTAAAAAAAAGCACATAGGCTACTCTTCTGAAATCCAAAAACCAGCGAAGAAGAAGAACTGCGTAAACCAGAAGGAGCTGATAGAAGTGGTTTATGTACAAGTAAGCTAACGTGATCATCAAACATTCAACAGCATTTAAATCACAAATGCCTAACATTACTGAATGAAATGTTGAAACCACATTTCAAACCGTTGAAAACGTATATGACTGTGCAAGCTTTAGAGGCATTAAAGGGTTAGTTCACCCAAAAATGAAAATTCTGTCATTAATTACTCACCCTCATGTCGTTCCACACCCGTAAGACCTTCGTTCATCTTCGGAACACAAATGAAGATATACGAATCTTTTGTTTTAAATCAGTGGTTCGGAGCGTGTATCACACTGCCAAAGTCACGCCCCCCAGTGGTGAACCATTGAAATTTCAAAACACTTATGACGTAACGAAGCCTTGTTTACTGAAATCACGTGACTTTGGCAGTTTGATACACACTCCGAACCACTGATTTGAAACAAAAGATTCGTAAAGCTTCGAAGCTTCATGAAGCATGTTTTGAAATCGCCCATCACTAGATATTGTTGAATAAAGTCGTTATTTTGTTTTTTTGGTGCACAAAAAGTATTCTCGTCACTTCATAACATTAATGTTGAACCACTGTAGTCACATGAACTGTTTTAAGTGTCTTTAGTAGCTTTCTGGGCATCTGGAAGTGTTAATTATCTTGCTGGCAATGGAGGCCTCACTGAGCCATCAGATTTTATCAAAAATATCTTAATTTGTGTTCAGAAGATGAACAAAGGTCTTACGGGTGTGGAGCGACATGAGGGTGAATAATTAATGACAGAATTTTCATTTTTGGGTGAACTAACCCTTTAATAGACTCGATCTACTCCATTCATGTTTTGATCATCATTCTGTATCTGATCCGGAGCAACATTTTGAATAAAAATGTCATTCAAAATGTTGCTTTTTATACCCACATTCAAGTTTTGATAAAAAAAATAAACCAAGTGAATGAAGCTTGAATACATTTTTTGTGTGTTTGTTTAAAAGCAGAGGCTCTGTTCATTCTATTGATATGTCTATACAACAAAATATTCAGGGGGCCATGAAAGTTTTGTGAAAATGATCAAAAATGCTGGCACTGGCTGGGAACTGGCCCTTTTATCTTTTCTTTTCTTTTCTTTTTTTTTTTTTTGTAAACTTTTGGGGCAAAATATGACCCATATATGTTCTGGCAGGTTTTTCCTAATGGAATATAATACAGAGACAGAGATCAATCTAAATATTATTTCAAGTGTTTAGCACAAGCAGAATTAAGTTAACGTGTATTTGGACCTTAAACTTTCACTGAAAACTGGGGTAATCTACGGTGACCGGGAAGAAACATGTTCGGTTCACTTAAGGGCTTTTCACATTTGAAATAGTTAACCCTAGGTCATACTAAATCCCGTGTAAACAGAATCCTGGGTTATCTTGCATCATGTTTCACACTGCTCATAATTTACCCGGGGTTAACAATTAATCCTCTCAAACGTTGAATTTACTGTTTACAACGCACAGTGTTTCCTGTGCGAAGCAGACAAATATGAGTACACGATTAGTTGTCTGTTGCTAAGCATCATTTCAGACACCGCTTGATTGTTAGAGAGTTCATCAATAAGAACAGTGGGGCCTCATTTCAGGTGACGTGGGTTATTTTCAGAGAAGACGACGCTGGAGGTAGGGCAGGGAGGAAAGGAGATGTTCCTCTGGCTCACAGGGACACTTAAGTCAGCCAGCAGGACGATTGATGTGACACTGTGTTTCTGGGCTGTCTGTCTTACGCAGCAGAAACAGGTGTAAATTAAGTGGCTGATGAATGCTTGCTCTAATGTCTTTGACTGATCCACTCCTCGATTCCGACAGCTCGTCTGAAACAATGCTAAAACAAGGACACTGGATATCAGAGCTTACAAAAGAGAAGAATTTAAGACTAATGCTTTTAAAATGAATGAAAGTAAGATATTCGGCCATCCAAAGGCATGAAACATCAAGCGAGTGGTGTGGTTCGAGAGAGTTAAATCAGCACTGAGAAAAGATGAATAATTACACATGTCTGAGTAAAACAAATGGGTTTTTTGTAATTATACAAAAACAACAGCATCTGGTACAAAAAAAGCAGTCAGATAATAGCCTGACAGACAGCGGAAAGATCAGCCTGACTAGAGCTCTATAGGTGTTTAGCACACGCAGAATAAAGTAGATGTGTATTTGAACCTTAAACACTCAATGAAAAAAAGTTTAATCGGAAAATAGAAAGTGATTTTTGGGATAATTTAGGCCCCAAAAATGTGTTATATTCTTTTCATATTACAGTAATGAAAATCTGACTTTTATTTTTTGTTTTTGCATAACACTAATGAGAATTAGGTTGAGCAAATGTGCTTAATTGTCATGAAAACAATGTTTAAAAAAAATACAAAATCAGTGGTCCTAAATAGCTCCCTCCTTCCCTTCCTTAATTTTCTTTTTTATTCATTTTTCCTTTTGTGCCGTGTTCACCCCAACACTTTTCCTAACTGATGTACTAATTATTGATAATAATAACAATAATTATTGTTATTGTTGTTTTCAATTGCAGAAACAATAATTGGGAATATCTCTTCTGTTACATTGAAAATGAGAGTCAGCACCCTGAACTGTTCTGAAATGGGAACTTGGCCTGGGACCCAATGTTTGAAAGACAG
Organism: Mylopharyngodon piceus; assembly: GCA_039654765.1. Classification (NCBI taxonomy): domain Eukaryota; kingdom Metazoa; phylum Chordata; class Actinopteri; order Cypriniformes; family Xenocyprididae; genus Mylopharyngodon; species Mylopharyngodon piceus. The sequence goes on from CM077439.1 coordinate 16,879,472, forward strand.
ATGAGCTTCCAGTAACAACACTCTGAAGCATCTTTACAATGACAGCTGTTATTTGAATACAGAAAGCAAAAAGGAATACTTCAACAATCTGTCATCAGCTAGACTGATGAGGGTACATCTCCAAAGGCCTGTTAGTGGAAAAAGATGAGGGGCAGGAATCTGGCTGCAGTCTTCCCTTTGAAACCAATTATTTTCTCCATCCTGGGCAGCACTTAAGTCTCACAATATGCGTCACCTTTTATCCAAAGTGTTGAGTGAAGTGCCAATGCCTGGAGGTCAGTCCCTCGTCCACTCGGATCAAGCTCATTTCAAACGCTTCACGAAGTCGGTGCTCTGCTGACGCATGGCTCAATCGTTCAATGCCAGATTAACAAGAAACTGTTGCAAGAAATTCACCTCCCTAATGTTTTGAAGGTCAAAAAAACCCGTTAATGTACAGTTAATGGCTTTCTCAACTGGTTTTTGTTAGTTCTTGTCAATCCTATTGATAGTTACACAGAGAGGAGCCTTTTCAGAATGGAGTCACACAAGGTAAAACTGCATAACAATGTCTTTATTTGAAGCAAAACACAACTCTGTTGAAGTCCTCAGCCAAGTTTAGAGAAGGAGAATAAACAAACTGATGTTCTCTTTAAAGTTTCAGATCTGAATGTCACACATTCTCTTCAAAAGGCCTCTACGTCTTGACAGGTTTTCATTGACAGGTTGAATAAAACAGCTATTCTGCAAGAACGTCCACTACAGGATCAAAGGAAAACGCATCTTCTGCAAGAGCAGAAACAAATGAGAAGTGTGCAGGACTATCATATGATGCTAACTGTCATACATACATTATTCAACGGCAAGTAAACAAGAGAGGAAAGAAGAGCGAGACGTGTTTTGGCTCTCTGCCAACTGTCTCATTAGCCTCACTCTGTCTTGAAAAACAAACACTCACCAGGCCCACTGAAACACAGCCAGGTCTCATGTGGATGTGTTACATTCAGTCTCACAGACAGTTCCTCCAGTCAAACAACAGAAATCTCGTATTTACCTCACACAAGAGTCACCGCAGAGGCCTACACCTCGAGCACCAGGGGCCAGTGATCTTCCCCGCATGGAGTGACAGCGTATTCAGACTTACTGAGTGCCCCGTCTGACACAAACACACCTGACTCTGCTAATGAAGGCTTGGAGAGGCTTCTGGTAAGTAGATTCAGGTGTGTTGGCACCAAATTGCGCCAGAACAACAAGAGGATGCTTGACTGCTCTAGTTGCGTCTGACAGATCTACACTGAGTAAAACCTACAAGTGGCAGGTCATCTGTAAAATATGTGCAATCATTTTGTACTATTATCTAGGTTAGGGTTGAGTGAATTTCTTCTAAGCACAGATTGAATTTAAGTCATGATAAAAAATGACTATAAATATTAGAGCTGTAGATTAGCAATTAGCACAGATGGATGGATAGATGGATGGATGGGCGAAAAACTCTCATTTTCTCCCCCAACTTCAACTTTTTTTTCCGAACCCGTCCGAATGATGGCCAAATCTTTACTGATGAGTTTATGAAGTTTATTGTACATCACACAAAAGATGACGCATACATTATCACTCCGGAAAATCACCATAAGAGCTAAATAAAATGCAGTACAAGATGTGCACATTAAAGTCTTTTATCTATAAATTCTCCCTTGCATTATCATTAACATACACAGCGAATTACACAAAAACACTCGTTACAACTAACAGTAAACAAATATATACAGACCTACCTTATGACTTTTCGGGGGTGCTTAAACTGCTCAACTTTATATCTGTAAATCAACTCTGATGGACTGTAATAAAGCGTGCGCGCTCTCTCTCTCTCTCTGCCGTGACCAGTATGGCTCCGGAGAGGATCACAAACAGTTTGTACTGATCCATCCTTGAGTAATAACTTCAACCACGGTGTCCTCAGTGACTCAGATGGCGGGAGTCTATGGAGCCTCGTATGTTCGTTGGTACATCCAACAACAGAACATTTGTAATGTTTTTTGGCACAGACATTGTATATCTTTAGCTGACAGCGAGTACACAGAAATGGCGGACTCTGTGCTTCTCACCCAGGGGTGTGTCTATGCTAACAGGGCAGATCGTCACCAGTCATGGGCGAGGTTTCCCTACTCTTACGTAGGAGTAGGGGAAAATATTAAACAGCGTGTTCTGAGAGACTGAAAATGATAAATGGGGATTATAAAAAAAGTATTGCGTGGATTTTTACCATTATAGGCTGGTTGTTTATATACACTTTGGACACACATCTGTGTTCAAACACCTTAAAAATTGAATTTTGCATAATAGGTCCCCTTTAAATTAATATTATTATGATTATTTACAGTCTTTTTTTTTTTTTCTTTAATGTACAGGACAGTGGACATGGATGGAAATTGGACAGACACATGATGCTCTGCCCATTGTTCCACAGCTCTGACGGTAGGAGAATTGTCCTCTGTGATTTAAAGAGATCACGTTCAGATTCTGGACACATCCACTGTCATGGTGCCTTCAAGTAGCCGCACAGGTGCACATTATAAAAGCAGATTAGGAAGCTCTGAACAGGGTGAGATTAGGTGAAATCTGCTGTGTGACACCCTGACACCAATCACAAACATCTCTTCCGAGGTTAATAATCAATGAACCTCCTACAACTGTGATGTATCCACAACAGAAAGAAATCAGTACGGCCGAACAGAATTGATTCAATCTTTGAATTGCTTTGCATTCCTTTATTCTTTCAGTGGGATTCATACCGTCTGGTTGCTACACAGTAGAAGAATTTCAGACTTTTTAATATTATTAAAAAATGCATTTTTTTAAATAAAATTATTGGTGTAGAAATATTCCAATAATTTAAAGCCGAAGAGTATAATAGTTTCAGTATCAAAAAACTTTCTTGGATTCTAATTTAATGTGCAGCCATTAATATGAGTCAGCCATTCATAGATTAACTTCCTGCAGAGTTAAACACTGGTTCTGTAAGGGCTTGCAAAACATTTCTCTTTTTGTGTGATCTGACTTTACAGATTCTCTATGGTGTGAGTTTAGGGTGGGACTACCTGTTTGTCAAACAAACAATGTAGAGGACAAGGAAGAAGAGAATTATTGGAAAGAGATCTGTATACAGAATATAGGCTATATATGTATCTAGTGTGTGTGTTTGTGTGTGTGTGTGTGTGTGTGTATACTGCCGTTCAAAATTTTGGGATCGGTAAGATTTTTTAATGTATAGAGTGTATTAAGTTTAATAACTCTTATGCTCACCCAGGCTGCATTTATTTAATCAAAAATACAGTAAAAACTGTAATATTGTGAAATATTATTACACTTTAAAATAATTATCCATTTGAATATATTTTAAAATGTAATTTATTCCTGTGATGCAAAGCTGAATTTTCAGCATCATTACTCCAGTCTTTAGCGTCACATTATCCTTCAGAAATCATTCTAATATGCTGATTTGCTGCTCAAGAAACATTTCTGATTATGATCAATGTTGAAAACAGCATTTATCTGAAATATTAAGCTTTTGTAACATTATACACTACCATACTAGAGTTTGGTGTCCGTAAGATTTTAATTATTATTAAGCATACAATGTCCGATCTACCCCAAACTTCACATGTTTTATTAGAGTCCTGGCCTGAAGACATCTACATGCCAATATTCAGTTACAGTCATAGCACCATCTGTGGACAACAGGAAATGACGTTTGCACTGTGATTAACTCCTCGTGGAGATTTAACCAGATCAACATCATATTTGATCAGTCTAATCTTAAGGCCTTAGTGATGTTAAAATGATAGATCTTGATAGATCTTTCACTGAAGGGCGTGTCCATGGCGGCCTGACAAAGTCTGATGTTTCGCCATGAAACAGGGAGCTGTTGTAAGTCAGGCAAACAATGTCCGACCTGCCCCAAACTTCACATGTGTGATAAGAGTCCTGGCCTGAAGATATCTGCATGCAAATATTCAGTTAGTCATAGCGCCACCTGTTGGCAAGAGGAAATGGCATGCTTTACACTGTAATTCACTCCCTGAAACACATTAAAATATGCCATGAAGTACCAAACATGCTAGAAACACGTTAAATCATGCAGCACTTGGCGAAATGCTAATGTGATTAACGCCACGCAAGAGGAAGTTGTTGTAACTCAGGCATACAATGTCCAACCTGCCCCAAACTTCACATGTTTGATAAGGGTCCTGCCCTGAACACTTCTATATGACGAAATTCAGTTATAGTAATAGCACCACCCACTGGCAACAGGGAAGTGATGTGTTTATCACTGTGATGCACTACTAGCAACATACTAAAATATGCAATTGAGTGCTAAACATGCTAGAAACATTCTAAAACATGCTAGCAACACTTAGCTGAGTGCTAAAGCATGCTATTGTCATCATGAAACAGGAAGTTGTTGTAACTCAAGCACACAATGTCCAATCTACCCCAAACTTAACATGTTTGAGAAGAGTCATGCCCTGAACACATCTACATGACAATTTTCAGTTATAGTAATAGCGCCTCCCACTTGCAACAGGAAGTGATGTGTGTAACACTGTGATACACTACTAGCAACATACTAAAATATGCAATTGAGTGCTAAACATGCTAGAAACATTCTAAAACACGCTAGCAACACTTAGCTGAGTGCTAAAGCATGCTATTATCGTCATGAAACAGTAAGTTGTTGTAACTCAAGCATACAATGTCCAATCTGCCTCAAACTTCACATGTTTGATAAGTGCCCTGGCCTGAAGACAGCTACACACCAAAATTTAGTTATAGTCATATCGCCACCAGCTGGTATCAGGAAGTGTGGTAAATACAAAAGACTGATGTAGTCCTCCTATATTTATAGACTTAAATGCATATTGCTCACTGTGCTCTGTTTTCCTAAAGCCACCGGGTGGCGGTGGCATGGGTGCAAGGGCCCTTTCATTGCTGCTTGCAGCTTTAATTTACATTATTTTTGCAATTGCATTTGGTGCTAATAGTGGCACAGAAATCACAAACTTCACATTTAAGCTTATAAATTTTTATATATTCATCCATTCACAATGTTTGATGCATATCGCAGACAAACCTGATTATCACTATCCGAAAGTCAGAAATTCCAAGACTGGCTGGATACTACAAAGTCCAGCAGTCAGGGTACACTGGACTGTCTGTAAATAAATACAGTTGTGTTCACAGTGAGCAAAATCGTTTTCAACACTGTTAATAACAAGAAATGTTTTTATGAGCACAAAAACAGCATATTAGAATGATTTCTGAAGGATCATGTGACACTGAAGACTCGAGTAATGCCTGATGAAAAGACAGCATTTGCCATAACAGAAATAAACTACATATTTACAAAATAATTACGTAATACTATTTTCTGTATTTTTGATCAGATAAATGCAGGCTTGGTGAGCAGAAGAGACTTTTTTCATATACATTACAAAGTCTTACCAACCAAACTTTTCAAAAATAGTGTGTGTCAGTAAAATAATCTGTACTTATCTGTACTTATAACTTTATGGATATGATTGCTAACCCTACGCACATTTTGTCTAATTTCCTCAGTGTTTTCTGTACAGCTGATTGATGACTGACACTGCTGTGCAATTATTTCAGTAAGTTTTTCGCTGGTCTGTTATTGTAGTGTCAACTACTTCAGATAAACACACCCTCAACGGCACATAAAAACAAAACAACCTGTGATTTGTTGCTTTACATGTTGGTCAGGCAGTCTCTTCCTGTTGAAGTAGGTGGTTCTTGGCCAGAATAAGACATGAATCAGATTTTATGCACTTAGTCAGAAGTCTGGCTACACAAGACCAAGATCTGCGATGAATCACTGCTGATTATGAATGTATTCAGACATCCAGCATAGTGCGTCACTCACCTGTACCTCCTGTGGTAAGAATGAAACTCTTGATATTGTCTGACAGTGTGCTTTCATTTCCTCTAACGTAAACAATGATCACGCCTCTGATTGCTCTGTATGTGGGACGTGTACATGTGTGTTTGTTTGTTCACAGAAGCATTTTGCCCCCTTATTTTCCTCAATCTAGGCAATGAAAGCGGGTTTGCGTCTTTTTAAAACACTCTCAAGCTCTCACAGTTAAATCTGACTCCATTTTTACTCCATGTAAGTCAACCTATTGGGCTGATTGTTACAACACAACATGTATCACAGTTCTCCTCGAGTGATAATGCATGACAGCAATGTTGATCACATCCAGGAGGAAGAAAGTATATTCCATCCAATGATCCACATCCACACTGCGGACTTTATAAAGTCATGACCTTGGCTGAGGCGGAGCCTGAGATTAGCTGATTTGTTCTTTCTTATTTAAAGGTGATGTGTGTATTTTTAAATGTAAGCATTAATCCATCCCTTGAGTATCGTCCACTTTTCCAGGACGGCAATCCAGTCGGAACGTGGCTGTAGGCAGCGGTATAAGCTACTTGAGTAACTGTACTTCATTACTATACTTAAGTATCATTTGGGGAACTTGCACTCGAGTGCTATTGGAACTGAATACATGTGCTCTCTCTCTGTTACAATCTAAGGTAAAAATGATACCCCTTTTTGAAATTGTCTTTAGGCCTTCAACGATGTCACTTTTTTTCTTTTTTTTTAAAGGACGTCATGACTTCAGTCAAGTCGATGAAATTGCATTCTCAGCTGAACTTTAATAGATTTAGTTGACATCCATTTCACTGTAAACTATAGTATAAGTCAGTTGTAGGTTGATTTCCCTGAACATTTCATTTTCTCAGTTTAAACTCACTGGCATACACTGCCCGGCTAATATATATATATATATATATATATATAATTTATTTTCCACAATACAAAAGGGTTTTATGCTTGAATCATCCATTTATCTGTTACTGTAATATGAAAATAATTATTAGCTTTTTGGCCAAAATTTTATTGTTGGTACACCCCAATAGGAGTGTGGCAGATGGGAAAAATATAAGTTTATTTCATGCTTCTAAGATCTCTTCGAAACAAAACTGAGCATTTGTGAAATATCTACTATAATATAATGAAATAAGACTGTGATGGATGTTGCTTGTGATATTGTTTATCACAATACACAGCAAATTTTGAATGGCCCAACAAGGACTAGTGGGTCCTGCTAACCAAATAAACCTAGAACCCTGGATCTAAAACATGGCAGAACAGGGAGTCATTATTTTTGCAATTCCATCTGGTGACCCTAGTGACAGAGAAATTAACCCCTTCACCTTTAAATAAGAAAGAATGATCTGATCTGAAAGAAGGATGATATAGGAAGTTGAGGAAGAAAGAGACAGAGGGAGAGAGATTATCTGTGATTCTTTCTCTGATGTGTAATTGGCCTCTTAAGAGGGGGAGAGTGAGCCAGAGAGAGCTGATGCAACAATAACGTCCCAATTCTTCCTCTCTCAGCATGTAAACAAGGCTCGATTTTTGTAAGCCAAAAAAAAACCAGACCAAGATCAATCGATCTGATTCTAGGAAAAGAGCAGGAGGATGATGTGAGTGATGGAAGGCCGAGATCAAACCCAGATGGACCCGTGCGGCCCATATAAGAGTATCAGTCTCAGCTGCACTCCACACACTTCCTCACTCCACAGGCGCCCTGATAGGGCCTTATCTCTCTCCCCCCTGCCTGTGCTGATTACGGGCATGCCAGAGCTGTGGGTCCTGCTCTAATAGTGCTGCCCACTCACTCACAATTAGCCGTGATCATTACCACCCCGCTCGAAGGAGATTAACTCAGGCTTCATTTGTTTGGGGTTTACAGAGATGCTCTCTCACACCGAGGTGAGTCATGGTAAGAGGAGATTCCAAAGACACAATATTGCCATCTGTTGGAAGCATGCCGGAGCTCCAGCAGTAATGTTAGACAAAGAGGTAAAAAGTTGAAAGAAGGAAATTTAGCTAATTACCTGTGCAAAACTCAATCAAATTTCAACTAATGCCATGGCGCACCACAATCCCAGTGTAGACCACTTCGCTGATTATAATGGGAGACATTGCGCTAAATTTTGCTACTCGGTAATACGATGAGAAATCAAGTCATAAAATGTGAATATTAACTGGGTTGTGCAGATGTTTATATTAGTAATCTTCCAGGGGATTACTGTCATGAGCAAATCCTTCACCTTAGTAGGATATGTGGTCACACTTAATATTAGGTGTCTTTAAAGGGGGGGTGTAATGCTATTTCATGCATTCTGACTTATTTACACTGTTGAAGAGTTGGATTCTCATGCTAAACATGGCCAAAGTTTCAAAACACGAGTTGGACGTATGATTGAGTATTTCTGTGCCAAATGACTACTTCCGGTTTTGGTACAGGTTTCGGAGGGTTTTTTTCAAGTGAGTCCTGTATGACGTCAAAAGAGACCGGAATTCCTTGTATAGACACTTCTCCCTGATAAGCGCGCGCACACACATCACCCAGAGCAAGAGCAAGAGCACGCCCATCAACGCATTTTGTTCGGGATACGGAAGCCGAGAGATTTTTCAACAATGGCTGCACCCTTTGAAGGCTGCATACATCATTGGTCTCATTTGAAAAAATAACCGTTAGATTGCAACACAAGAAAGAAATTACAGTATTTTACACCTCACAATGAATATCAGTCAATTTTATTATGGTTACTTTTCTTAAATATGACATCCTTAATTAAGTATTCAGCATTCAAATGCGACCTCCGCAGGACGAAGCCTCCGAAATGATACAGCTCCTGTCCCCAAAGAACCCAGCGTTAAGGAAACAGTGGATGAAGTTTGTTTTTCCGGGGCAGCAACGGAGTTGTGCACGTATGTTTGTTTGTTCCCGGGATTTCGGTGATGAATACTTTGTAAACAAGTCCCAGTTCGGCGCTGGATTTGCAGATCGCGGGTGTTGAGTAAAGCTGCATCAGATGTCTGTGTTTTGTTGGCAATCGGGGCGCAAGTGCATAAAATGTAAATAACACGAACGCTTTTGTTCCCTTTGTATTTATAATGATGTCGCAGCTAGCAGACATCGCAGAAGCTGCACGCGCTCTTTAGCTCTGCCCACGGCACTGACGGCAGATACGCCTCCAGGAGCTCGGCTTTTTCCGGAAAGACTCGGTTTAGCGTATCTATCTTTTATAAATATGACAAAACTAAAGACTTTTCGGAGATATGAAGGATGCATTGTTACTCTATATGTACTCACGATTAACATGAGATTGGTAGAAACTGTGTGTGATTACCCCCCCCCCCCCTTAATTATTATGTACTTAAATGTTGTATTGCAAAACACTATGAGGTGGGATACGGGTGGTATGGATAGGTTTAAGGGTGGGTTAAAAGGGAAGGGAAGGGAAGAGTCAACAGTGTAATTATAGCTGTAATTACAGATATTAATTACAGATGTAATTACACTAAGTGTATAATTATATAATTATAATAATATAAGTGTCATGGTTATGGACTCTTATGATGTTCTTGATATTCTGTTTTGTTTCCTTTAGTTCCTGTTTCCCTGCTATGTTTAGTTTCGGTTTCCTTGGTTACTGATTATGTCCTTGTTTGTTCTTCTTATGGTTACATGGTCTCTAATTACAGTTGTCTTGTATTTATACTCCCTGTTATTTTCAGTTCCTTGTCGGTTCTCATTTGTAATTAGTTGTGGTAGCATTTCTCCTATGTTCTCCTGAGTGTTTAGATAATAAAAAAAAAGTGTTCTTGAATCTTCTCCATCTTCGTGCCTGCTTACCACTATCGTTACAATAAGTATGTGGTAAAAACTTGTATTTATGTACATAATAAGTGCACTGTATCAAATGATTAATTTAAATGTTAACACGTAGTAGTTAAAGACACCTGATATAAAGTGGGACTGGATATGCCAATTATTTCATACAGACATACAATAAAATGTGAGATGTAGTGTCAAAAGCATAAAGCAAATTATAATTAATAATAGGGGGGTTTCAATCCCACAGATATACCCCCACAATAACTTAACTAGAATAATAAAACTAGAAATAGAGGTTGCACTTTATTTTAAGGTCTCCTTTTGTTACAGTGTAATTGTACATTTAAGTACTGAGTAATATTAATTAACTACATGTGCTTACTTAGGGTTAGTTGCATGTAATTATGCATAATATTCTGTTATTACTATAGCAAGTACATGTAACTTGTCTCACAAAGAGTTAACAAAATAGAAAATAAATAAATAAATAATATAAATACTTTAAAGTTGACTTACATTTTGCTTTCTAATGACTAAATAAAGGTTATTCTGCTTTATTGGTAGCCTTAAAGGGATAGTTCACCCAAACATGAAAATTCTGCCATCATTTACTTACCCTCAGGTTGTTCCAAACCAATATAAATGTCTTTGTTCTGCTGAACACAAAGGAAGATATTTGGAAGAATGTAAGTAACCAAACAGATCTCATCCCCCATTGACTTCCATTGTAGGAAAAATAAATAGGCCTACTATGGAAGTCAATGGGGGATGAGATCTGTTTGGTTGCTGACATTCTTCCAAATATCTTCCTTTGTGTTCAGCAGAACAAAGACATTTATATTGGTTTGGAACAACCTGAGGGTTTCATTTTTGGGTGAACTGTCCTTTAATTTTAATTTTCTCCTTGGTTTATATACTCTAATGTTGCTTAGAAAAATTCCAGGGTATATTTTACACATATTATAATAATATATTTTATTTTTAATAATATTTTAAATTTTAAACATAATAAATAGGTATTAATACGTGAAAATGGCTGCTTTTATATTTTAGTAAAGGGGTTCGTTGCAAGGAGATCGTCATACTGTATTTGATGGTCCGTGGAAAGTTTGAAAATCTCTGGTATAAGTAACCAGAATGCATTTCTCTTTCACTTAATCTTATGATGACATTCTATTACATGACAATACCTGTTTTTTGTCATTCCTGTTCATATGCAATGAACGTCGCACCAGACCTTGGAGCGTAGAAGCATTTGGAATGCATAAATCATCGGCTTGACATTTGAATGCTTCTGAGCAGCGCATGTTAATAGAATAACTTCAGAATACAAATTACTTCAATGCTTTATGATGTATTGAAGAGCAAAATGGGGTGTTTGAGCTAAGGACAGGCATAAAAAAGAAAATAAATCTGACATGGCTATTATAAATGCATAAAGGTGTAATGTGGCAAACATTTTGGCTGCCTCTTTATTTCTTGTGGGGTTTTTATTTGCCCCCACTGTACCTTCAAGTAACCTGTCCATTTCTGGTATCATTAAACATGGGATTGTGTTAAATCTGGGAGGTTCTTCTATACAATCCTTCAGGTCTGAGGGGACAGCAGCTGTGGAGCTGTGGCCAGGTTGCTGTTTCTCCCTCTGTGAGTACATGCAGCCTCTCTGCTGTAAATAACACATTCATCGCTGTGCCGCCTCCTCCTGCCAACTCTCTGCAGATACACTGTGACGTTCTGTGTGATTAGGAGCTCTCAAAGCAGACCGACCGGCCGTGACTTCAAAATTAGTGAGTCGGATTTCTAGAAGCTTTAGTTTGCTTCCCATCCACTTAACATTTCTAGCGTTCTGCTCCCCATACTCACAAAATTCACACTTTAAAAAGCATCTGTTACTACTCTGCACCAAAAGCATCTGTGTGTGTATATTTTCCATGCAATTACAGAGAATTTGGAGTGCGGCTTTCAAGCTTCAAAAGGGATGCAAAATCACCATGAAAGTGTCATAACAGTGGTCCACAGAAGTTGTGGACTATATTCAAATTTCATATGATAGCTTTATTTGAGGAACAGATTGAAATTTAAAGGTGTGTTCACACCTGGCAGGTTTAGTTTGATTAAAACAAACTCTGGTCTGATTGCTCTATTAGCGTGGTTCTTTTGAACAAGTGTGAACGCTGCTATCCGAACCATGATGCACACCAAACAAGTGGACCGAGACCCAACTTTTCAGGTTTCAAAGTAACTCTGGTGCAGTTCTACTGCATGAAATATGAATGCAACTCAGACCAAAGACATATTAACAAACCAAAAATGTGATGTCACAAGATGTGCAGTACACAGCATTGTTTTGTACGGTGACCGCAAGGGGACATGTTCGGTTCGCTTAGTTTTGTCGTGGCCACGACATATTAACTCGTGGGAACATGATAATATGTCGTGGCCATGATATATTAATTCGTGGGAACATCATATTAACTCGTGGGGACGTGATAATAAGTCGTGGCCTCGAGATCCTATGTTAAGGGAACAACATATTTTTCTCACGGCCACGACTTCTTTATGTTGAGGGAACGACATCTATTTCTCATGGCCACAAGTTAAATGCGTAAACAACCTGCGTTACCATAGCAACCTGGAATTATCAGAAATGAATAGGCCTAATAATATTTATTTTTAATGAATGACAAAATAAGGGCGGAATTTATAAATTATTTTAATATATTATAAACTATTATATTGCGCACAATGTTGCCTATAGACAGCATTCAAATGAAGTTTGTTATTATCAATCCATGATAAAAGAATAGGCCTATGTAAGAACATAAAATAATATAGGCCTACAATAAAACATTTTTATCCGTTCCATCTCACAGCCTTTTAAATCCATTCACTAATCGTCTTTATTTATTTGTTTGTTTGTTTGTTTATTAATTATTATTATGCCTATTCCCCGTAAAGTGAATATATATATATATTCACTTTACGGGGAATTAAATATAAATATTAGGCCTATCCGTTTCTGATAATTCCAGGTTGCTATGGTAGCACAGGTTGTTTATGCATTTAACTCGTGGCCATGAGAAATGGATGTCTTTACCTCAACATAAAGAAATCATGGCCACAAGAAAAATATGTTGTTCCCTCTTGAAGTCACGACTTTACATCGCGTGGCCACGACATAAGGATGTAGTTACCTTGTTACCTTATTATCACGTTCCCACGAGTTAATATGAAGTTCCCACAAATTAATATCTTGTGGCCACGACAAAACTAAGTGAACCGAACATGTCCCCTCCCGGTCACTGTAGTTTTGGATGTTCAGTAAGTTCCGATACAAATATACATTATAAAAGCTTAAAAGATTTTTTTTTTTTAATTAATAGGTTTGGTGTTAAAAATGACAGTGTGAACACTAAGTGAACCAGGACTAAATGTATATATATATATATATATATATATATATATTTGTTCTGGATAAAAAAATAAATAAAAATAAAAATAAATCAAGAGAACTGAACTACAAGTGTGAGCACGACTTGAGTCGCTGTTCACTGAAAATCATGACATTGCGGTGTGTTCATGAGAAAAGTACAGATTTGTGAGCAAATTGTTCTTTTGCATCAAATCTTCACAATGAATCGGTTTATCGAGTTCACAAAACCAGTCTGAATGATTCATGAATAAGACTGATAATTTTTAAAGTTTTGGAATAAAGCCCTGTGAACCACTATTATGATATGGTGCTTTTGTATCCTATTTGAAGCTTGAGAGCTTTAGTCCATATTATAACCCTAACCCTTGCATGGAAAAGAAAAACTAATTGCATTCTTTAAAGAAAAGTAAGTCTCACTGCAGGTTTGGAAAGACATGAGTCAGTAAATGGCGAACCATTGATCAAGATCACAAAACCAGTCTGAATGATTAATTCACAAATAAGACTGATATGGTTCTCAAGTTCAACTCATTGATTTAATAACCTAGCAGCAGCATCAGTGTCTTAAGTCTTTTCCTGAAACAAGGCTATCAAATGAGTTCATAAGACTTGGAATATAGCACACAAGTCATATGGACCACTTTTATGGTGCTTGTTTTGTCATTTTGTCAGTCCTCTTACAGTTTCATTATATGGAAAAGAGTGACCAGCATATTCACCTTTTGTGTTGCACAGAAAGAAGAAAATTAGGTTTCTCTGCTCCTGGCATTCACATTTCAGAAAGCTGTTACTACTCTGCACAGAAAGCATCTGCATGTATTTTGTATAATGTCTCGCTTTCTCCTTGCAGATTTTCATTGACGTTTCAGCTTGGATTGTCCTATATGACGAGATCTCTTCTCACTGATCAGACAAGGTTACAGTGAATGAGTATTTTATATGCATATTGCATATATCTGTGCACTAGATTTTAGTAAAGCAAAGCTTAGATTATTTAGCACTAGCAAAGAAATTGGACCTCTGCTTTAGAGTAAGACAGATACCAAAACATACTTCCCGTTTGAGCAGATTAGATAGATGATAACCAGCTCTTAAGTGCTCTGATGCTTATTGTTTTCTGTAAGTTATTAAATTCAAGACAACAGTGGAAATGCATTATTTATTTGATTTAATATAACTTTTGCCAGGGATAGAGGTTGTTAATATGCTTACCCATGCCCTTACAAATCAAAGCCCTTCAAGCTGATAGTTTTCGCCCGCCGCTCTAAATGATTCATCAGAAATTATCGCTGGGGGAAAATTAAATAGACTGATAAGCTGGATGTATTGGGTTAGTCGCATTAACCTGTGAGGGTTGTATTACCTTTGGCTGCATGGTACACCCAGCTTATGCTGTTGTGATGCTATCATCTATAAGGATTAAACATTGAATAGATTTCAAATGATAAACACCAGGCTTCTCGGGTGTCTTGTAATTGATTTTTTCTAAAAATGAGTTGGAACACATTTATCAATGATTTATATATATTTATATTAATTCCATCAAAGATCTGCTTAAATATGTCATTATCTTTGGTTATTCTTTCATAACACACTCATGTTGTTCCAAATCAATATTAAAATCCAAATCCAGTTCCAAATCTATCCAACATTCTTTATAAGAAAATGTGATAAAACACATGCAATTAAATAGGAACAGGACATTTCAAGCTTCAAAAGGGACAAAAAAGCACAATGAAAGTAGTTCATATTAGTCATGCACTATATCCCATGCATTTTGAAGTCAACAACTTCTAGTTTGAAGTTGTTAAATTTCGGTCTGTGCTAGTTTTATAAACCGAATAAACTGATTCATTAAAAAGATCTGACTCAAAAAATGAATCATTTACAAATTAGTCATCACTAAATCTCTGAGGAGCTCTCATTTGCTCCAATTCAAGATTTACAGTGAATAACAACTTTTAAAGATTTGGAATAAAGTCCTGTGAACCACTATTATGATATTTTGTGGTGCTTTTGTATCCTATTTGCAGCTTGAAAGCTGTAGTCCCCATTATGACACCTTGCATGGAAAAGAAAAACTAATTGCATTCTTCTTTAAAAAAAAAAAAAAAAAGTCTTACAGCAGGTTTAGAAAGACACGAGTCAGTAAATGGCGAACTGTTCTTTTAAAGACTTCATATATTAAAATAAAGGGCATATTTTTCATGTTGGATTAAATCTTCTGCATGTGTCATGAAATTCTCATTTGCATGTCTTTATATGGCATTAAAAAATGTTATTTTAAAACACCATTGAAGCACTTTCTCAAAGAGAGATTAGAATAATATGAGCAAATATGGGCCAATGCACCACATATTTAAAATGTTCCACACCGTTTCCCTCAAAGTGTTGCTTTATTTGGAGCCGTAATGTCCTGCCCTGAGGAACAAGATTGAGTGAAAACTTGTTTCACAGTGAAAGAGAGAGAGAGAGAAATAAGTGTGAAATTCCTTTTTAAAATGAATGCTGCATGCCACTTTTCTTTTCATCACTTATTCATTGAGAGCAAATGTTTTTCTCCATAACCGTGCTGCAGTTTCCCATATGTTCTGTTAGTCTGACATCTTGAACCAGCGCAGGTGCTTTAGACTTCCATGGAAACACTTGCTGCTCTATCTCTCCACGTATACAGTTGTCTTTAATATTGTGAAAGCTGTCGTTCTGCAGTAGAAGAATGCTGGTTCTTTGGGTCCGCCCGAGGCCACGATGGATGAGGTGGCAGGATGTTAGGTGGCAGGCAGTGATGCCAGATTTCTTTAACACAAGAGTTGTAGAAATATCAGTTTGGATATTGGTGTTAGATTGCTGTCTGTAGAAACTCCAAGGCTCTATTGTTTATCTTGAGTTTATGTAACCTTCTTTTGCCTCAAGGTCTAATAAGTTTACTAAAAGAGTATGAATCATGTTTCTGTTTACATGAAACTGTGACATTGTCTGCAGACATACTGTGCTAAAACCAATCTCTGGGTCATTCCTACAATTTGGAGGATTTTATGACCCCATGAAACAATACTGCATAATTTACTAAAAATATTTGTACAAAGTCTATGGTTTTCCATGCATAGATGTGCCCTTAATTAAAGGGTTAGTTCAGCCAAAAATGGAAATTCTGTCATTAATTACTCACCCTCATGCTGTTCCAAACCCGTAAGACTCATAAGAATCTTCGGAACACAAATTAAGATATTTTTGATGAAATCTGAGAGCTTTCTGTCCTTCCATAGACAGCCTATGCAATTGAAACTTTGGAAAACTAATCCATATAAACTTAGTTGTTTAGTCCACTTTTTCTGAAGAGACTCAATCGCTTTTTATGATGAACAGATTTAATGTAGGCCTTTATTCACATATAAAATATGATCAGCGAACATAAGCAGAAGCTCAACCGAACCTGAATGACGCACGAGAACTGAAGCTCAAACGTGCTGCGTAACACACGAGAACGAACCTCATTGGTTACGCAGCACATTTGAGCTTCCGGAAGAGATTTGTTCTCACACGTCATTCAGGTTCGGTTGAGCTTCTGTTTATGTTCGCTGATCAATGTTTACAAGTGAGTAAAAGCCTAAATTAAATCTGTTCATCAGTCTCTTCAGAAAATTTTTGACTAAACCACTGGATTCAAATGGATTAGTTTTCTGATCTCTTTATGAACGTTTTGTAGCATCAAATTTTAACTTGTGTAATTTGAACTTTTGTAGCATCAAATTTGAACTTGTGTAATTTGAACTTTTGTAGCATCAAATTTGAACTTGTGTAGGCTGTCTATGGAAGGACCGAAAGCTCTCAGATTGCATCAAAAAGATCTTCATTTGCGTTCCAAAGATGAACGAAAGTCTTACAGGTTTGGAACGACATGAGGGTGAGTAATTAATGACAGAATTTTAATTTTTGGGTGAACTAACCCTTTAACACAAATTCATAATGATTAGTACAGAATAATAATAATAAAAACTTTTTGAAGTATTTGACAGGCAAATTCCCATGTCCCCAATCATTTTTCTCAACTTCACTTTGAAATAAAGGTACATATATGTTTCTGAATAAGCAAGTTTATGTCTCTCAAACTCTAGTCTACCCTGTTGTTGCTACTTGCCCTTTAAAATCTCATGCATATGCCCTAAATCACATGGTTTGCTAGAGGTGACATCATTTCCTTGGGAAATGAGGAAAGCAGCTTCAAGAACAAGGTATCATTCATAAATCTGTCTCTTTTAGTTTTAGAGTTAACTATCTTAAAGTCATTGATTAGCATATTCTGGCATATTCTAGGGGCAGGGTAGGGTTTATGTAAATTCTAGGGTTAGTGATGTCACCAACCCAGGAAGAAGCTTGTTGTAGTCCCTACCAGCCGTTTGTTGTAGTCCTTAAACAGAGAATTCTTTAAAAGACAATATCTCCATTTGCATTGAACTTTCAGCGCTATAACTTTGCAGATACTGTTTATGCTCAAGCAGCAACATTACACACTAACTAAAGTAAAAAAAGTGAAATTGCAATGAACCACCCCTTTAAAACGTCCACCCTGTTACACATCGACCTGTAAAAAATGGACAAATTTCCGATTTCCTGTTTGTATGATAAACGGACATTTTGTCCCTCTGACAAGACAAAAAAAAAAAAATTGAATTTTAATCTTCTTTTTTTTTTTTTCAACAGACCTGCAAAGTCCAAAATCCAACCAACTGTAGAAATGACCCCTCAATATAAAATCAAAGAGAAGATGTCCTACATTTCATAATCTCAAACTCAATTTGAGAGCTTCTTTTCCTTCCAGCCAAAAGCTCCTCATTTTCTGATGCCGATCACACATACTCCCAGTGTGTAAAAAGCCTGGGACTTGTCCAAGATGACCAATGGTCTGTGCTCAGTTTCCAGAAATACTCATATGACACCTTTTGTTTTCAGATCTCTTTATCTGCTGGCTGTACCTGCTAAAAAAACAAATGGAAGATGCTATTTCTGGTCTGCAATATCGCAAAAAGCTCTGATCCAGCCTCCATATACAGGGAAACCTGACAAATCACTCTCAATATTTCAGTCCTAGCTTATTTAGTTTCTGAAATGAATGCCAAGACATAACATTTTGAAATATGCACTTAAAAATTACAATTGAACAAAAGCCTTGCTGACTAACTAAACTCCTAATGACGTGAAACGCTTCAGTTGTGTCTTTTGCTGATTCATTAATCATCAAAACACACTATATTCAGTCCTGCCGCTTTAGTATGAACTCCAGCCATGAAAAAATTATGTAAATAAATGTAATAAATGTCAAAAGAATTACGATCTCTCTCATCTCGCCTTCCATACACAGTCAGCGTGATATAGGCCTTTATATACAGATCCTGTCTATGGATTTGAAAAGAACGATAAACTCTCTCTCTCTCTTAGCCTTAATGCAAGCTGTTCTGCTTTCACAGAAGGTTGTAAATATATGCTGTTAACTTGAACAATGAATATACAGTAGGAGTGAAGACTGAACTTCCTAATTCTGCAGGCGAGTACACTGCAAAAATGATTTTCTCACTTGTAGTATTTTTGTCTTGTTTTCCAGTACAAATATCTAAGCATTCTTAAATCAATGCCAATGGAGTCAAAAAAATAAACTTAATTCAAAAGGAAAGCAAGTTTATTTTTCTGACCCCACTGCCAGATATTTTTTTCTTGTTTTAGGCATAGACTCACTTCATTTTGATACATTTTTCAGAAATAAAGACTTGATATCCTATCATTTTGCTTAAGAATGTTTAGATATCTGTACTGGAAAACAAGACAAAACTACTAAGGAAAAAAACTTTTTTTGTGCAGTGTAGCTTGAATCCTGCTCAGATCCTTGTTGGTAATTTGCTTTACAGAGGTTTGTAGAACAGAAAACAGAGTTGTTTGATTCCAACGGGATTTGAATCACATAATGCGTCCCTGAAACATGAATTTATCTGATCCTTTTGAGGGAAAACTAGTCCCATTCTTCGCTTTTCCTTTGTACACAGAGCCGTCATCCTTGAAAGACCTAGCCAGAGTCTGATCAGAGAATGAAGCAAAGGTCAGAGGAGAAGTCAGGCGAGGTGACATCGCACTTCCACTGGGAGCCCGTCACTGCGATGCAGATCATAATGATGCGCATATTCCACCTGTCACTCATGCCTCGACAGAAAAGAAAAGGTTGAGAGCGATGACGCAGACGCCCTTTTTCCAGATGGCTGGAATTTACCGCAGGTCAACAGAGTAGATCAACTTCAAAACCGCATGCTTGTTTGCGCTCACTCATTATTTCAAACAGACAGCGATAACAACAAATCACAACCGCTATAGCAACAACCAAAACAAGGAAGCAAATCAGAGATAAATACGCTGTGTTTCGACAAGCAGCTCCTTTGAGAACTCCTCATTTACCGTGTCATGTATAGGGTGCACTACAAAGCCTCTGCGCCTTCAACAAGTTTCCAACTGAAATGCAGGTTCTTTTATCATGACAGGTCCATACAAAGACCACAGTGAGACGAAGATGCTTCAAAACATCACAGGGACAGAGTTTGTGATGTCTCTTGTAGAAGCGCACAGCGTGAACGATAGACTCCCATGATAGTGTTCAACAGAAGAGTGTCAATTCCCCTCTAAACCTTCATCACTAAGAGGATGTTGAGCTCAGGCACAGAGATACAAGGCCACTTAACAGATTGTTATCATGATGCTGAAACTAGCAGCTACTTACAGACGTGTGATTCACATTCACACTGATATTTCAGAGCCAAGTGGCTTTGAATGCAACCTCAAAACAAAATTGCTGTTATATCATTATATTACACTGAGAATTGAAATCAGGTTCTCTGCCATCTTAAACAAAAACTATACTTGTTACACTCTATGTTAACCAATAACCAAATAGCTATTTAGGCATTGCTTCATTCCGGTATGTAATGCACCACTTTTCATTATTCAAGTCATTGGATAAAATCAAGTTCCACCAATATCCTGTTTCACTTTGCATCACATTACACAGTAAAAGGGGTTGTGAACGACAATTCACATTACTTTAAGATGAGAATTAAACCATTAAATCATTAATATTTGGAAAGGATTTCATGTGGAGCAGCAAACTGTTCCAGAGGCGTGGGACCGCAACTGAAGAAGGCACAGTCTCCCTGAAAGTTTAAACGGGAACTGGGAACAGGCAGAAATAGGCTATTTAATGACCGTAGACAAGCATCAGAAATGTAATGTGGTGCCAAGCCTGGTTCCAGTCAGAAGCTTTGCAGAGGCATTTTATATAATGCATCTCAATAATCAGGTCTGGATTAAAGGCATATATTTGTGTAGTACACACTTGGCATTAATTTATAATTTCTTATTTTTATTCATTTCATGTTTCTTTATTCATAATTGTATTATTATTATTTCATTTTTATTCTATTATTAATGTTTAAAGCTGAAATGTACAATTTTATTATTAAAATACTCTTTCTTCTACCAGCTTAATATGCAGATACAACTCTATGTAAGCCATGGACCCTTTTCACATTTCTGGGGTTCTCAAAAGTGGAAGTCACCATAGTTGAGTAAACTTCTATAGTGGTGAACGTAAACTACAACATGTCACAGGTTGTAGTATATAAGTGCACGAAGGTGAAGAAATCTAGAAAACAGTTTTTATTATAATAATCCACAGAATATAGAACAGAATAACGGGGGAAACAACTCCACAACACTAAGGGTACGTTTCCAAGACAACGATATAGTTTTCCACGTACGATCCCCATTCATATGAATCCGTGAAAATGACTTAAAACGCTGTATTCTGCTGGCAGGCCATTAGATGGCGATGAAACACTATAGACTGAATATGTAAGCATGTGCATGACGTCATCGTTTTCACAGATTTGTGTTTTTGTTGTTTAGTCGGAGACTGTTTTCAAAAACTTGCACTTTGAAACCCGTTTTCAAAAGTTTGCGTTTTCAGGCCACCAAAACGCCGTTGTCGTGTAAATGAACGGCCAAAACACATAAAAAGTTTTCAGTTTTTAGTTGAAAACGGTGTCGTGTAAACGGCCCTTAAGACGAGACCGGACAAAGAACTGAACAAAACAGGCTAAAGGCTACCTAGAAAACTAGGTAGACAAACAGATAAAACACAAAGAAACTAAACAAAAACAGAGCATACATGTTACACAACAGTTATAATTCCTATTTGCCCCAACAGCAAAAGAAAAAATCCACAATAGCTTTTCGATGACTTTCCAAAAGAGGAAAATATGAGAGATTATGTTGGCCAGAAGAGAGAAATATGTCAAATTTGCCATTACTCCCTCAGCCACTGTATTAGAAACACTCATGCGTTAGCTATTTTTCTTAATGCCAAGGTCAGAAAAGTATAGTAAATAACACTTTATTTTTATTTTGAGACATTTTACTAACTACAAGTAACTTTGCATCTACTTGTCAAGTATCAGTCATTAGAGTATTGGTAGACTGTCTGCTTAATATCTACTTAGACTATATTCTGATGCTCCCCCAACAGACATTCTGACTATAAGTAACTTTGTAACTTATTCTACTAACCCGAACCCTAACACCTAACCCTAATCTAACAGTCTACTACTGTCTACTAATACCAAAGTTACTCATAGTTAGCTAAATGTCAAAATTGGACCATCAAAATGTAACCGTATAGGGTTTTAAATTTACTATCTTTTTTTTTAAAAAAAGGAAAATATAAAAAACCTTTGCTATATTTACAATTTTAATAACTGAGGAAATGCATCATCACAGGGTTCATTTGTTGCAACACTGGCTCAGCCAATGATGTGAATTTGGGGTGGGACTATCTGGCTGACCAATGGCAGATGGGGGTGAGGGGGTTTGTGAAACCTGTTTGAAAACAGTCATTAGGTGCGTTTACCTGGAGCATTGTAATCGGTTTAAAAGTCCAATCCGAATGAAAATGGTCCATATAAACACCTCATTTGGAATAAAAATGCCCAAACCGAATTAAAGTGTAATCGGTTTGAGAGGGGTGGGATAAACCTTACTATAAACCAAACAAAATAAAAATTCTGCCATGTAAACGCGTTAAACCGATTACTTTGCGTCTGCGTCATCACGTTAAGAGGCCAGGGGTCATCAGAATGCGCAATGGCGGCGGCGAATTAAAACTGGAGTAAAACTGAAACAACACATTTATTAAATACACTGAAGGAACTCCGTGTATCATTACTACGGACCTTCATCCACATGCTTCTGCTTTTCGGGGGAGGAAGGGGTAGTATTGATATGCACAGCCACCAAAAAGGTCAGCTTCCTGCGCCCGTCTTTTCCTCATACCTTCCAGCAGTAATATGCTACAAATTCACGCCTTTGCTTGATTAAGACCATCACTTTACATAAAAATAGCACGCATAAGAAATAATGGAACTCCATGTTGACAAGAATAAAAGGTGGCAAACAGGACATAAGCTAATGTGCGCATGTCACAAAGTCATTCCGATTGAAAGCGCCGGGCCATGTAAACACCATATCGGATTAGATAACGTCTCATGTAAACAGTCCACCGTATCTTTCAATTGTAAAGATTTTAATCAAAATGACAAAAAAGTGTACATGTAAACATGGCTATTGTTTTTGCACTTCACTTGGTCACCCCAGTGACACAGAAATTCTGCTATAAACCTTATTATATTGAAAATAATGGAATAAATATTAAATAATAAAATGATCAATACAAAAACAAAATGTTACATCTTATATAGACCTTCTGTGGTAATGATATTTTTCTTCTTTTTTGTATCAGAATTTTTCCTGGAACAAACACTTCAAAAAAATTTGGATTTTCAAGTATTACAATTATTGTTCCCGCTATTGCTAGACATTTTCTCAAAACAAACAAAGCTATTAGACTATTCGTTCTGGCAACCGCTTGTTGATTCTGGCACACAGCCAAGTGAGCTGACAGGAAACAAAGCGGCACTGATTGTCATGACAACGACAAAGTTTACTGCATTGCATTTCATTTCGGTAGGTCAAAGCTGCATGTTTTAGTACCGCTTTTATGCACAGCTTCATCTTTACACAGACTCTGGAGCCCCTCAGAGCAGTCTTACATCAGCTATGTAAAAAAAAAAAAAAAAAAAAAAAACGCCTTGTAAGATGCTTTTGGAATGTGTAATTTCATTTATTGTTTGACAGTAGTGACTAATACCAATTTGCTTTACTTTACAATTATCATTTAGCTGGAGAAAGTCATCCAACTTTAAATGTGCCTCAGGCTGACAAACAAAGCTTGTGAGGCAGAATTGTGACTTGATTTTAGTGGAAAATAGAGCTGGAGTATAAAGCACTGTAATAAAATATGTAATATATTTGCCGTTTTTTAGTTATTGACTTCTTAAGATTAAGACTACATGCATAATCAAGTATTTGGTTTAAAATTACAGTGAATGTTTACATGCTTAAAGCTAAATGTTACATTTGTGCCACATTGAGACTTTAATCTTAAAAGATAAAACCGGTTTAGTGCATTATATAACACAAAATGCACCCTAATAACATAATTATTAGTTTAAAAGTGAAGCTCTCTAAATTACTGACTTTTTCAGCCCTCTGAAGCTTCGTTTCTTTTCACAGCAGTGGCTCTTTGCTCATTAGATGAGTGCATTGATTTTATGATCGTCTGCAAGGGAAATGCAGGATAGTAAGAGTTTAATGAATTGCTCGTTATTCTGTGCTTTTCCTAAGAGTCTCAAGGCACCAAATGACTCTGAATGCATCTCAAACTGAAAGGAAAATTCTAATGCCTGTTTCTTGTAGCAGTACCTTATAAATATTCCCCAAATAAAGCATCTCCACAAACAAGCTCCCTGCTTCTCTTGCTCTAGCACTGCTGTGTGGTTTTGGTTGACATACAGCAGACATCAGAGAAGCTTCAACCTTCAGCAGCAGTGCTGCCAGATTCGGAGGCAGAGAGCTGGGGGTGTTCTTCAAGAACGCATCCCTGGATCTCTGCCTCAGCTGAAGACACCGGGATAGTTGGTGTGTGACTCTCCTGCAGTCCAACTTCTCAGGGACTCAGAGATCTGATATAAACGAAGAAACATGGCACTGGAGGTCTCCTCATCTTTATGCAAAGCCAAGTTTAGGACAGGATTATTATTAAACCAAGTTTGCAGTGTTTGGCAAGTCACTCAAGAGCAAGCAGTCTTTGTGTGTGTGTGTGTGTGTGTGTGTGTGTGTGTGTCAAAGAGGAGAGCTGTGGTCAGAGAGAGAATCTGAATCTGCAACAACCCAGCAGCATGGCTCGCTGGTCAAAACAGAAGACATGAGATTCATCATAATAGGTAATGCTAACGCATTTCTATATCGATGGTTTAACATTAACAAAGATATAAATAATAAATACTGTAACAAATGTATCGCTCATTGTTAGTTCATGTTAGTTAATGCATTAACTAATGTTGACAAATGAGACCTTATTGTAAAGTGTTACCATATCGGTTAACATGGCCCTAAAAAAACGTAACTGCCAACTAATTAAAGTTTAATAATGCCAAGATAAGGTAAGAGACATTATAAAAGTGTGATGATTAAATAAGCACCATTTATCAACACCATGTCCATAATAGTATAATATTATACAGCAATTAACACATACTATTTTTATAATTAAGCAGTAGAACTTGACCTTTATATAATTTACAGTATAGCAGAACTTAGTCAGTCGTGTTTTGTTATGATACACAACCTGTGTTGTATTCTGGGCCTCAGATTGCACCTAAAATGATCGTAGATGTGACAAAAACAAAATAAAAATGTTCCTTACTTTAAAATCTAGTAGCCATCCAGAAAATGTGTCAGTCTCGTCAAAGCATGTGCCAGTGTTTTTGGTCCATACTGAACGCCGCCGAGTTGTGATGCGATGTCCGATTTCCCAAACCAGTGACTCTTATGAACCGATTCTTTTTAATGAATCAGTCAAAAAGATTCATCCCTTTGAAACTGGAACGAACTTAATGCACTCAGTAAAGGAAGTTCAAAACTGATTTCCTCATAGAACCACAAGTCATTTTTCGTTTATGCCTGATTTGAAACAAACCAGCAACTGTTACCTAGAGAGTTAAATCAGTCTATTTACTGATTGGTTGTTAATGTGACAACCTGATATTAAAGATACATATTCACAACTATATAAAAAAAACATATATATATCTATATAAAAAAAACATTTACAATAGCTTTGTCTGTTACTGGAAGTGCTAATGTGTGAACTTTCAAAAGAAGATACACTATTATACATACACTCTAAAAAAAAAAAAAAAATCTGTAAAAATGAGGCACAATGTTAATTTAACTAAATTTTCTGTATTTATGTTTTACAGGTGTTTCACCTGTATTTGGAATTTTGCGCTTCATTGAGTTGTGTTTAGGGTTAATAGAAAAGTCCGAAAATAATAATGTCTGGGTAATGAGAATATTTTTTATTTTATTTTTTACAATGTATTATCATCTCAAGAAATAATTGATCATTTATTATTGTTCCTGTCTGCTGAATTAAACAGACCTGTCATTTAATAGGGTGAACTGTAAAACATGTTATAACTTTGTTATACCAAAGTTAGCCTATAATTAACACCAAATATCTATTCATTTGTAAATAAACAACATTAATATTTCAATCACAGAGCTCATGAACCAAAATGCTGTGGCTTTTGAAAGTACATACAAAAATCAGTGAATATTTCAACAGAGGTCACCGGTCCTCCAGAGGCCAGCTCTGGCAGAAGGAATAAGGGAACTTTGTCAAATCTTTCCCTGTATTATTGATGAGGACGGGGCATGATATTGCATCTCTTTAATGGAGTGAAGATGGCGTGATTAGGAGTCAAGAGGGATGTCTAAGGGGCCATTAAGTTTGTGCTACAGCTGGACTTTATCAGACGACCAGTGATATTGATGAGGATAAATGATTCTTTTTAGACACGGGCACACTGGCAATGTAGTGCCAGCATGTTTGAGCCATAATCAAAGTGAAGGTGAGCATAATGGCTCATTGCCATGTTTCCCATTCCCTTTCAAGTGCGGAGCAAGGTCGCCTAGAATAATCTCCACAAATTGTTGCATTCAGTCTTGATAATCTTCTCTCGCTCTAATGGATCCTAGGTATGTTTACCAAGTGGGAACACTCACAAAGTCATTTTGCAATCGTTCTCTCCTCTGACACAATAATAGAACTTGAATTGGCTTTTTGATCAATGACATCAGTGGTTAACTTGATATGTTTGATAAGGACGGCCACCTTGAGCCTTGATTGCATATGTAATGTCTGAAGTGGCGTGTGTGTCAGTGTGTTTGTGTTTGCTAGGTTGTACGCTCCTGCCCGGATCATGAGCATATACCTTTCCAATTAAACTAAAATGATGTTTGAATGAAAAAAATCGTCTGTAAAACATATAATAATAAGCTGTCACAATAGTATAGCAAAAAAAAAAAGGCCAAAAAAAAACCACTCTACTTGTGGCACCAAAGGTAGAAGTAGTCTCAAGAGCCTTTAAAGTGTCAGTGATACATGAGCTAAAGTAGAGAGAAACAAGCTAATTTGTTTTTGGAGGGTCTGGCCGCAGGACAGTCGAGGTTGTGCAAAAGTGGTGGATCAGTGCAGCAAAGAGATGCAAGGAGCCCCACCACTGCGATGCGGTGAGAAGTGTTTATTTTATTTCCCTGTGGGCTTTTCTAAGGCATTAATGGTTGAATAAATAGGAATGGACAAGGCTGAAGTCCGAACAAGAATGCAGCCCCAAGCGTAGCGTGGCAGACCGCCTTGCTGATATTGGCCGGCTCTGCTTTTGCTGATGCACAGTGGTAAAAGCTTTGTTGCAGCTGTAAGTGTGATATCCTCTTACATCAACCATAGACTCATCAAATGAGCCTACTGCATTTTAAGAAGTGAAACATGCCCACACAACATATAGACGCCTAAGCAGATGTGCACATGCACAGACTAGCGAAAATGGTTCTTTTTAAAATATAACAGAAAATATTTAATTGCAAATAACTTGAGTAAAAATGTGATTGAAAAGAAAAGTACTGTACATGCATTTCAGGATGTCTTATTATTTGGTTTGTCCCCCTTTTGCTTTATGCCGAGTTCACAATGCATGATTTTTAAAGTTGTCCGATTACTGTTCTTTTCACACTGCATGATTATCCAACCCGATCTCGCGGCAATTTGTACATATTTTATGAGGTGGCTGAATCGTACGAATTCGTACAACCTCGTACGAATGCGTACATTTTTTGCTAATTCATACGTATTTTACAAGTTGCCAAATTCGTATGAATTTGTACGAATGACCTACCCAAACCCCACCCCTAAACATACCCGTCACTGGGGTTTAGACAAATCGTATAAATTTGTACGAGTGTGGTCATACGAATTCGTATGAATTAGCCACCTCGTAAAATATGTACGAATTGGTCGTGAGATAGCGTTGGATTATCTGGGGTAGCATTCAGTCGCTGCTGTGTGCACATTGCATGATGGATCTGCGACAGGGGGATACACATTGCATGACTTTACAATAGTGTAACCCCTCCTGTTCGAACTGCCCGCACTAAACAGGACTCGAACCTAGGTCCGCTGGCATGGGAGACGGGCGCTCTAACAAGGAGGCTAAAGTTGACAGTCTCTAGCATGCCTCTTGAGATCAGGGAAGTGAGATTTAAACGCAGAGCTCTTACCAGCATATGTCCGTTACACTCACCCCCCTAAACCTCACTCCTATCTGGGTCACGGCACCAGTGTAACCCCTCCTGTTCAAACTGCCTGCACTAAACAGGACTTGAACCCAGGTCCGCCGGCATAAGAGATGGGTGCTCTAACAAGGAGGCTAAAGACCACAGTCTCTAGCATGCCTCTTGAGATCAGGGAAGTGAGGTTTACTTGCACAGCTCTTACCGGACTACGTCCGTTACAATAGAAAGAATCGCCAACAACTCTGTCTGCAGACTACGTTTCACAACCAAACACACACGGGAAGTGATAAGGAAATAATGTAAGGTCATGCGTGAGATCGGAGTTCTTGCCCTGAAGCTTGAAGAAGCTTGCCCTGTATCTTGCTCTCTCATTGGCTGTAGGTCATCGCAGATTTAATTTTCAGTCAGAACACATTTCACACAGCAAGATTTTGAATCGCAGACAGGTCCAGATATTTAGCATGCCAAATATCTCACAGGCATCGGCGACACATCTTTGATTCTCTCAGATCGCATCTTTGCTAATTCACACTGCGTGATTGTCACTCACGTGAACGAGCACCGATTTGCTTTCAATTTCACGCATATGTCTGCGATTTTGCAAAATCTGTCAGCGAGTGAAAATCAAGCCGTGCAGTGTGAACTCGGCATTAATAAGAACAGCACTTGAGCTGTATGAACTCCACAAGTTTGTGTAAAACTTGATCATCATGTTCACAGCATAATTTTAGAAAGATCCGAAGAGAATTTTGTGTTTCAATGAAAGCAAAAACATCTGACTGTTTAGATGATCGACGTCACAGATTTGCTTAGATTAGTAACTGGAAATAGTGCAGAATCTTAAATATTTCTTATTCATTTCAGTTTATTTGCATTTTTAAATAATTATTTAATAAAGATTTAATTAATGTGGTCTCATATAAACAAGCACAAACGTAAACGCACATTAAAGGATCGAGTCTTTCTCTCCTATAGAGAAAAACACACTTCATTTCTCATTTGTGATAGCTGAATCAATGTTACCATTGTGCCTGAAGGTGCAAGCTGCCAGAAGATCTCCTCTTCAACATTCTGTGATCCCTCCTCTAAATCCCTCCACTTCAAGCTCTTTTTGTGTATCTGATCACATTAAGTGGTTCTAAGTCCACTGCTTTAGCAAAGGAGCTTTGAAAATAGCTGGCGTCTCCTGGATTATGAGGTGCAGAATTCCAGACTTGATGGTCATGGATGGTGAAAGGCACAATAACCTCATAAAGGAGCTCAGAATAAGGTGTAAAAGGTGTTTCCAGTGTGACACAGCAATTAAGGAAGAAAAGAGTAGTTGGAAACATGCTTTTCTGGTTCGTTTTCTGTGCATATTGAATCTGTTCAGTTGAATGCTACAACCTGTTTGTGTTAGTGAGGCCAGCAGGGGGTGCTCACCCTGTGGTCTGTGTTGGTCCTAACGCCCCAGTATAGTGATGGGGACACTATACTGTCAAAAAGCACCGTCCTTCAGATGAGATATTAAAACGAGGTCCTGACCCTCTGTGGTCATAAAAAAAATCCCAGGATGTCCTTCGAAAAAGAGTCGGATGTAACCCTGGCATCCTGGCCAAATTTGCCCATTGGCCTCTATCCATCATCATGGCCTCCTAATCATCCCCATATATAGTATATACTGATTGGCTTAATCACTCTGTCTCTTCTCCACCAATAAGCTGGTGTGTGATGGGCATTCTGGCGCAATATGGCTGCCGTCGCATCATCCAGGTGGATGCTGCACATTGGTGGTGGTTGAGGAGATTCCCCCCTTCCATATGTAAAACGCTTTGAGTACCAAGAAAAGTACTATATAAATGTAACAAATTATTATTATTATTATTAATACAAACTTGTTTAAAGGTGTCTCCCCAAACTGGCTGTTTAGCAAATCCTGCAAGATGCCGAAATGTGACAGCCAAAACCATCTTTCTCCACTAACCGCCATTCAATGGTATCCATGTATTCTGACTAAATACAAAATTTTGTAAGCAACATTGACGTACCAAATATGTCATTATATTACATTACGTACATCTTTAACCAGTCAGTGTTTGCATTTTAAACTTCTCATTTGTTTCAAAATTGGCTTTTTGAAGACCTATTACTACAAAGTGACTGATTTTTTTTTTTAGACAACTCTTAAAATTGAAGAAGAAAAAAATGGAGGGGGCTTATATTTAAGACCCAGGTATTATAGCCATTATAGCCCTCTTAATTACCGATATATGAAGAAGTATGAACCCCCAACAACAGAATGGTGTTACGGAACACAGACTCACAACAATGTCAAAGTGAATATGAGGCTTTATTGATCGAGGCAGGTATGACAAACAAGCAGGTGAGTAATGTAGAATGAGCAGGATGGTAATATTGAATGAGTATACTGACAGTTCTTTGTTTTGCAGATGGATGGAGGAGATCGTGGAGCTGAGCAGTCTAACACACACTTCGGTGAGTATGGTGGAGTGGAATGGAGTCCTGGAGGTGATGATGCTGGAGACGAAGACACACAGGAGGACGCTGGAGACACAGAAGATTGGGAGAAACGTAGGAACGCTGGAGCATAGAGGTAAGTGGATCAGGTAAGTGAGTCCTTCTCGAAGTTGAGACCAGACAAAGTGCTGTGGTGAAGTGTGTGCTTAAATACTGCTTGTGATGATGAGGTGATGACGTTCATGTGCGGGTGATTTAGTATTCTGGTGATTGTGACCTCTGTGATTGGGTGGTGATTGAGCCTGGCCGATCTCTGACAAATGGCTTCTACAGAGAATACAACCTTTGGAAGAGCCCAGTCAGAGTCCTGACCTATTGAGATACTTTGGCATGATCTCAAGAGAGCGATTCACACCAGACATCCCAAGAATATTGCTGAACTGAAACAATTTTAAAAAGAGCAATGGTGTAAAAAATGGTTCCTCACGATCACTGTGCAAGTCTGAACCACAGTTATAGGAAAGGTTTGGTGCAGGTTATTGCTGCCAAAAGTGGGTCAACCAGTAATTAAATCTAAGAGTTCAAATACGTTTCCTCAAGAGAAGGAGAATGGGACTGTGAACCAGTGTTATTTTAGTTTTTATATTAGTGTTATTATAGTTTTATTAATATTTTGGATTAACTTTCTTTTATGTTGATTTTAGTTAATTTTTTTTGTAATTTTGCTATATGCTTTTGTCATTTTATTTTACTTTACTTTACTTTAGTTTACTTATTTCAGGTATTCCCAAGGCAACATTTCTCATTTTTGTTTAAAGTTTTTCAACTAATATGTAGATTTTATTTTATTTCAGCTTTATTTTATTTAACAGAAATGATTTTAATTGTTTTAGTTAACAATAATAACCCTGCGTGATATGACCAAGACTGAACTCAACAGCTCCTTGTATAACCTACATCCCAAGTATGTATGCTACCCATTGTGCCCATTTTTCAGATAGTAAAATTGTATTTTTAACACTTTTTATTATTATTTTCTGCAGAAGCATTCATAATTCTGTACTTTCTAAGGC
The DNA here is from genome assembly GCA_039654765.1 of Mylopharyngodon piceus. NCBI lineage: Eukaryota > Metazoa > Chordata > Actinopteri > Cypriniformes > Xenocyprididae > Mylopharyngodon > Mylopharyngodon piceus. Next base: position 16,910,968 of record CM077439.1, read on the forward strand.
CTTTCTGTCTTTCCCATGTGAAAATTTTTGCATCAAGATTCCCTAAATTCCAGAAGAAATGGGGATTGAGGCAGTGACAATGGAAACAGTATTACAATACTTTGCACATTAGATCCTCAAAGGCCTGGACACAAAAGCAGTAACAAACCTAAAAAGATAGACGAGCAAACTCATTAGCTTAGTGGCCCCCAGTCGAAGAACATAATATGGTGAGCAATTCTCTGCTCGCCGGTTGCCTGATAGCACTTATTTGTCGTACTTCAAAGCCACAGCTGTCTCCAGAAGTCGTTCTGATTTCAGTGTCCTGCTGGCTGTGTGGTGAATGAGTTGAGAAAAAGGTTGTTTAACATATTCCTTCTACCACAAGTCTTGAATTGTGGCTCAACTCACCTAAACAAGTGCATAAGCCCACATAAGCCCGCTCTATTTCGAGGAAGGCCCGGAATGAAAGATCATTATGAACAAATAGGTCTGTGGTTTTGCTTCCCTTTTTTTCTTCTGGAACGTACATGAAATACTGGCTGGGAATTTGATAGTACACACACCATCATGAATCCTGGAGAGCAATGGCTGAAAGATCCGTTCAACATCTTTTCAGCACGACAAATGACAGGAAAACGTTTCAGAACAGCAAGACGTGATGCTTAAACTTCTCACTTGTTTCAAAATTGGCTTTGATTGGTTTCAGGGCATGTCGCCGGAAATAAGCCCAATACACTTTTGATCACTGCAGGGAAAAAAACCTGAGCAACAAATTTGAAGACCTATTACTACAAAGTGACTTACGCTTGCATGCTTTCTGGGGAAAACATATTCTTTGTAGTGCAAATTATGCCCTTGTTCACAAATTCCCTTTTGACTTATCACAGTAGAACAGATTGTCCCCTTAGTTCACACCAGTGCACTTTTGCTAGTTTCCAACTCGACTGTGACCACGCAGAAGGTGTCTAATCTATAGATGAAAATTGGTAAATATTTGCTTTTTATTACAGGACTGACAAATGCTGCCTGTGTTCGTTCGTACACCCAAAATGTGTCTATTTATTGCTCTTTAACTCTTTTCTTCCTCCATTTCTCTCTCAGATATCGGTTGAGGAGTTGATTTAAAATGCAATAGTGAAAACAAAGCGTCCCCGAGTGAGATACTTCCTACAGATAAAACCATAGATTCTGCATTAATACTTCTGGCAGCTATGATCTTGCATCACGTAGTTAAACTGCCCCCTGGTGGCACTTTTTCAGGGTTGAGAGAAGCTACCAGTAATTTCATAAACCAATGCAAAGTCATTTTTTGTTACGGTAATTTTTCCCCGGGGGGAAGTCAGTTTGTTATTAGCATGGTAATAGCATTCACAAAGAGCTAACACTATCTCTCCAGTAGTCCTGAGTTTGCATTCATTATGCAGCCTTGTTTCTGAACACAGAGTTGAAGTTCCAATCACAGCGAGCAGATGTCTTAAGTAGCTCCACTTTGGCAACCACGGTCTGCCGAAACCCTTGGGAAGCTCGTCTCTTGATGTGTCCCAAGTTCATATGAAGTGCTTCACCGATGCAGAGCTGTCGATCGAGCACGTACGCATAACATTTGCACATTAATAGTCACGCGCTACTGTCTGACTGATGGCAGTTTATAGCTCTTTCAGTTTACTGCCATCCAAAGTCTCCAGATATACGGCAGCTGCTCGGGATATTTACCTATATTTATAGTGAAAAAGATAATGGGATGCCTGGCACTTGTTGTATTTGATAGGCAAGAGAGAGAGGGGGGTTTGCGCAGGAAGACAGCGTTCACTCATTGATTGTATCTACCGCCCCCTCCTTGCCGTTATCATTTTTTTCTCGAATGTTTTTCATAAGCATATTATGTAACATAATTGTAGACTAACATTAACATTAATAGCAGCCAATTGTGCTGGTAGCCAGTGCAATGAGTTTACATAACTGACAAGATTAGTGAAATAAAGCACATTTTGAAAATTCTGTTCAAAAACACCCTTTGATGTTCTCACTAATGTTGTCAGATATTAATTAAACGGCTGACAATAAAGTTTTCAATAAGGATCTCACTGGAATTACATTTCTGAAAATCTTTTCACATTTTTCTGTTTCATGTTTTATATTTATCTCAATAGTTTCGGCTTTGCAACAGCTGAGGAGAATAAATTATTCGTTGTTGTTTGCTAAAAACGTGGTCTTTGGCGCCATCCAGCGGTGATGATGCTGAACGGCTGGTTTTGGACTAAAGAGTAGGCCTATGTTTTAACAATTAACATATTTCAATCAACGTTCAAAGGTAATTGTTTGAATTCATTTTTTTTTTTTTTTTTTTTTTTTTTTTTCATTTGAATTTATCAGTTTATGCTAACGCCAATATATTTGCATTTTTGAACATCATGCAACATCTACATCATGCATGCAAATCCTTGAAAGTCGGCTGGTAACCTGATTCACAGCAAAAAGACACATGTACCATGTCCTGAAGGGGGATGTTTTTATAAAGTTGCCTTTTACTTGCTACAAAAAAAAAAAAAAAAAAAAAAAAAAAAGTATAAACTATCAGATGACATGTGGCATGTAATAGATTGTGAACAAAGATTTGTTCATCAAAGTTTTGATCATGTTGAAAATTTTGGGGCCTTAGAAATTTGTGCATCAAATATGATACATTTGGCTTTATATGGTTAACATCAGTGCAGACCAGAAAGATGATAAGATAAGTTTTTCTGTGCAGTTATTCACCACAGTCAGTTTTATAGACTTGCTTTTGGCCTTTGACTTGAGAAGTTTCATGCAGTGAAGGCTGGACCTCAAACAAGATCATGCAGCAAAACAAAGTCAAAAGTCTCCTTCTGATTTGTTTTGGATCTCGGGGAAACAGAAAGAACCTTAAAGAAATCAAGTTGGACAGGCTTGACGCGCAGTGTTGAATCTATTTACTCTCTCAGTTGAAAGCTGTAAGAGAAGACCACAAGTTTTCAGTGGAAGTTTGTGAGAGGGAAGAGATCAGAGAATTAGGAATGAAAGCAATCAATCCTTAAGCTAGAGCCTGAAAAGGCAAAACAATGAGAAATAATGCACTAAAACAACAGATAATAAAAAGAAAGATAGAAAAGGGAGATGTGTAAATTTCAATGCCCAAAGTTCATTCGAAATGCATTTGTGGAGAGAGACTTCAGTACAGCTTTTGTCAAATAACACTGACTTATAGGTGACTGTTGTCATTTCCTGTTCCCAGATATTGCACTTCTATCAGGGGGCTTTGGGGCTTATCTTCCAAATTCTGAACAACAAGTTTATTGCAGGAACCACGGAGCAGTACATAAATGGTTATTGTCAAACGTGATGTCTCTGTGGGATTGAGTCTGCTTCTGTAAACATTTTACTCAAAGAAAAATGCATTACAATTTCCTTCATTTTTCTTCTGTAAATGAATTTGCAAAAGATGTCAGACCTGCATTATAACTCACTATGATAATGTTCTCAATACAATGTAAAAATTGGTGTTATATAATGTAAAACAAAAATGGTGTTTGGAAAGCTCATGCAAGCAACAGTCTGCATGACTTTTGTTTATTTGAATTCATTATTTTTACAACATAAAATATGTAAATAAGAAATATTTGTTGTTATTTTAATATGCCTATTCCGATTAAGTAACTCTAAAATAATTAGCAAGCTAATTTAAGTTGTAACGACTTAAAAAAGAGTTCAATAATCTAAGCAAAGCATTATATAAATAAAATTGACTTGAATAGTTCCCTTTATTTGCATGTCATGAAGTTCAAAGTGCTTGTTGTCTTTTACCTTACATGTATAGAAGTCACTACAGTGGACAGCTATTCAAAAAGCATTTTCTTGCACATGCATGAGTTTTGATGGCATAGTTGCACATCAACCTCTACAGTGGACCCTAGTGCATCATCCTATACATTGCCACCAAGTGGCAAGCTGTTGTATGTTAAATTTTTTTCCCCTCCAATCCAAGATGGTCAATGGCCAGTAAAAAATGCCAAGTTGCTCCGGAATATTCATCCATTCCTTCTATATGAGACTCTTGCAGGAGAGTACAATCAATACTTTTCCAAGTATTGATTTTAGATTGGGAGAAAATTCTGATTAATCATCTGTCCACTATAGTGGACAACATGCATCAATAGCTATTTTTCAGCTACAATTCAAAAATAACTATTTTTGACTGTAAATAAATGTATTTTTGTTGTTAGACTGTAATTTGCATTAGCATCAAAAAAGTAATGTGATTACGTAATGTATGACTTGTAATCAGAGGTCGCGTTAACCGAAAATTTTCCGTCATTGACGGAATTTTTTTTGCAGTGATGGAAAAATCTGAAGGCCGTACGTCATTTTGACCGATTACACTGAGGCTGATGTAACTTGTAACTGTAATTCCCACCCCTGTCCAGTTGGTGGTGAGTGCGCTCCAGTGTGGCAGCAGAGCGCGAGTTCAGTCTCCAGAATAAAATGAAAACGATGCGTTTGATTACACACAGGCGAGCAACCAATTTAAGTCCATTTTATAATAATAAAGCTATAATACTTATACTTACATAATTATGTTTCTAATCCAGTTCGTTTTGTTTTAAATGGTTTGTTTTGTTATTTTTCTTGCTGACTATAAAGTTTATGGTCAACGATTGGCTTTTCTGAGGTATGTTACGTGACATTTTTTCCAGCCCTGATTGAACTGATTAAGATACAGATTTCGGTAAGCTACTGTATTTTTCAGCATATTTTCTGATGTTCATTCATGTTTATTTCGTTCTGTAAAGTAGTAAAGAGGAAGGGATGATCGCGTTCACTCACGATCCGCGACAACTGTTCAAGATGAAAACTGAAAAGTGACGCACAGTCTTTGTTCAACTTTCTTTTCATAATATAAATGCATAGCCTAGGCCTATTTGCTTATCCTGTAAGCTCGTGAATAAAAATTTAAATGTGGACGAAAAAATAAACTTTTAAACGTCTTATTATCATTAAAATATAAAAATTAAAATGACGGGTAATAATTGATTATGACGGAATTTTTACTATCCTGTCCGTCAAAATGACGGACAGTACGAAAGTCTAACGTCGCGTTAGACCTTCGTACTGTCCGTCATTTTGACGGACAGGATAGTAAAAATTCCGTCATAATCAATTATTACCCGTCATTTTAATTTTTATATTTTATATTTTAAATTTTATATTTTAAATATCTGCTTGTAATGCATTACTTTACTAGTAACATCAAAAAGTAATCTGATTACGTTACGCACGTTACTTGTAATGCATTACTTTACGCGTTACATCAAAAAGTAATTTGATTACATAATGCATGTTGCTTGAAATGCATTACTTTACTCGTTAGATCAAAAAGTAATCTGATTACGTAATGCATGTTACTTGTAATGTGTTACTTGTAACATCAAAAAGTAACCTGATTACGTAATGCACATTACTTGTTAGATCAAAAAGTAATCTGATTACGTAATGCATGTTGCTTATAATGCATTACTTTACTTGTTAGATCAAAAAGTAATCTGATTACGCATTGCATGTTACTTGTAATGCGTTACTTTACTCATTACATCAAAAAGTAATCTGATTACGCAATGCATGTTACTTGCAATGCGTTACTTTACTCCCTACATCAAAAAGTAATATGATTACATTATGCATGTTACCTGTAATGCGTTACCTCAACACTGCTCATTTCAGATGAGATTAAAAACACCTGATCACTAGGTTTTCTCAGAGGAGAGCTATGTTAGAAATATGTCCATCTTGAACATAATCAGATTTATCAGCTAATAAGGGTAAATCGACATGCTCTGGAGGGAGCATCTGAATTGGGTTTCTACAGTTTTACCTAGACAGGTTGTAGAGATCTCTGATATCAGAACATGAGCACATGATTCCATCAAAGATACACAAAGTTCAACTTGTATGAAGTTTAATTGCGTTTGCAATATTTTGCATTTACATTTTTTGTATATATTTTATAGTTTTCACATGATTTTATATAATTTTATTGATTGGTTTGTTAAATACACACAATGTTGCTGTGTTATTACTGTATCATATTTAATACAGTATCTCTTCAGTTTAAACCATAAACGCATACTCTCCACTCAAGTGGACATCTTGAAATCTCTTTGTAAAATATGTGTAAAAAAAATTACTTTTCAAACTTTGTTTTTCATGCCCTAAGAGCAATAAAAACAATTAAAAAAAAATCCTGACTGAGCTTATCATAATTCATGCATGAAAGGGTTAAAGGTGCAGTGTGTAAATTTTAGCAGCATCTAGCAGTGAGGTTGCGAATTGCAATATAGAGAAGCTACGGGCCAAATTGGTGTTCACCATCGGCCTGGCAGAGGATGAAACCAGCCCCACTCCAGATCTAGAGTCTAGCCAGCCCATCCACTCGAGCTGCATGGAGGATTCGCTAGAGCCCACAGCAGACGGAGATCAGGCTGCTGCGATGAAAGATCCCGAGCTTGTGAGGACAGAAATAGACATCACCACGGAGCCTGAGCCATACGGAAAATCTGACCAGGCGCTTGAGCTGGCAACACTGTGCGTCACCGAAGGACTGCTTGTGGAGTTCGAGGGCGTGGAAGGAAGCCCTGCCCACAACCCCGATCACTGTGGAGGAGAATTGCCCGTCCTCTGGAAACTATTTGGAGGATTTTAAGGAGGTATTTGATTCTCCCATCCCCATTGATTCCGTCCAGCTCAGTTTTCTGTTTCCCTGTTGGTCCCACCCAGCTAAGAGTTTTCTATAGGCTTGTTCGACTTCATGCAGCCCTGCGCAGACCGATCGTCGTCTGACTTGAAGCAGTGCTTGCTGGTTAGAAATTTTGTCTGAATTGAGACAGCACAGAAGCCACGTGACTGTGAAGTATGGCATCAAAGTACCTCGAAAGCAATTCAACAGCAGTCGGCTGAGTCAGCCCTGCCGCAGCTTCTCAAGAGCTGCTGCACGAGCTCTGATGACGACACAGCTGTTTCACGATTGGTCAGATTCACTGCATGACAACAATCGTGTGTTTCGTGTTTATTCTCACACCTTCAGTTCCACTAATGCTCACAAATCTGTATTTTTATAACAGTTAAAGCTCTATTCATGTAGTCATGATGTTATATTGTGTCATGTTTATCATTTACATTTACATTTAGTTATTTAGCAGACGCTTTTCTCCAAAGCGACTTACAAATGAGAATAGTAGAAGCAATCAAATCAACATGAGTGCAACAGTATGTACTGTAAGTGTCGTGTCAAGTCCCAGTTTTGGTCCTTCATCCAGGCAGAAATGGCTGTCAGGCAGGCTGCGATGCGACCAGCAACCGTCGGATCATCTAGTTGGAATGAGAGGTAGAGTTGTGTGTCATCAGCATAACAGTGATAGGAAAAAACATGTTCCTGAATGACAGATCCTAGTGATGACATGTAGATGGAGAAGAGAAGTGGTCCAAGCACTGAGCCCTGAAGTACCCCAGTAGCAAGATGATGCGACTTCGACGCCTCACCTCTCCAAGATACCCTGAAGGACCTACCTGAGAGGTAAGACTTGAATCACTGGAGTGCGGTTCCTGAGATGCCCTTTGACATGAGGGTTGACAGGAGGATCTGGTGGTTGACTGTGTCAAAAGCAGCAGACAGATCCAGCAAGATGAGTACTGATGATTTTGAAGTTGCTCGTGCCAGTCTCAGGGCTTCAGTAACTGAGAGCAGGGCAGTCTCAGTTGAGTGGCCACTCTTGAAGCCAGACTGGTTGTTGTCAAGGAGGTTGTTCTGTGTGAGATAAGTAGACAGTTGGTTGAACACAACTCTCTCAAGTGTCTTTGCAATGAATGGAAGAAAGGATACCGGTCTGTAGTTTTCTGAAAGTGCTGGATTCAGAGTGGGTTTCTTAAGCAGTGGGGTAATCCTAGCCTGCTTAAAAGCTGTGGGAATTGTACCAGTGCGAAGAGAAGAATTGATAATGTGAGTGAGTGCAGGTACAATTGAGAAGGAGATGGCCTGAAGAAGATGAGTGAGGATAGGGTCAAGTGGACAGGTAGTAGGGTGATTGGAAAGGATGAGTTTGGAAACATCTGCCTCAGAGAGCATAGAATTTGTGTGTTTTCCGTTAAGATGTTATTGTCAGTATGTGGTGTGGAGAATTGGCCACTGATGGTTGTTATTTTATGTGTGAAGAATGTGGCAAAGTCATCAGCTGTAAGAGCTGATGTAGGAGGGAGGGGAGGAGGGCAAAGAAGAGAAGAGACGGTTTTGAAAAGTGTGCGGGAATCAGTAGAAATGTTCATTTTATTGTGATAGTATGTGGTTTTAGCATTGGAGACATTTGTAGAGAAAGAAGAAAGGAGTGACTGATAGAAGCTAAGATCAGTAGGATCTTTAGATTTGTGCCACCTCCTCTCTGCAGCCCTAAGTCTAGACCGATGCTCACGGAGAACATCGGATAGCCAGGGGGCAGAGTGGGTGGCGCGGGCTGGTCTGGATGAAAGGGGGCAGAAGTCATCTAAGCAAGATGTTAGAGTGGTGCAAAGAGTGTCAGTAGCATTGTTAGTGTCCAGTGATGAGAACTGATTAAGGGGAAGAAGTGTGGATGAGACCAAAGAGGATAGGCGGGAGGGTGAGAGCGAGCGTAGGTTTCCCCGAAAAGTAACGTGGTGGAGTGTGTGTTGAGTTAGGAGTCAGGTTGAGATTAAAAGTGATGAGGAAATGTTCTGAGGTGTGTAGTGGAGTAACCAGTGTATTATCGGTGGAGCAGCAGCGTGTGTAGATGAGGTCCAATTGGTTACCTGATTTGTGGGTAGCTGTAGTAGACACTTGCTTGAGATCAAATGACGCAAGCAGAGTGTGGAAGTCAGCAGCCTGAGGTTTGTCTAGATGGATGGTGAAATCTCCAAGTACTAGCAGAGGAGTACCATCCTCAGGGAAGGATGAGAGTAACACATCTAACTCCTCCAAGAAGTTACCTAGCTGACCTGGGGGACGATAAAGCACTACAACATGGATTTTAGCAGGGTAGGTGATGGTAATTGCATGTGATTCAAATGAGCTATTGTCACAGAGAGATGGTAAAGGATTGAACTTCCATTCATTGGGCATAAGCAGACCAGTACCACCACCCCGGTGTGGCAGTGTACTTTGGTTTGATCCATGTCTCAGTCAGAGCCATGAGATGGAGACCTGAATGAGTAGCAATAGATGTAATGAAGTCTGCTTTGTTTACAGCAGATTGACAATTTCAGAGACCAATAGGAATATAAAGTAATGTACTATATGACATGGGTAAAATACGCAAGTTGTTATGATTGCACTGCCTCCAACGTGTGGCACGCGATTTACGAGTGTTAGTAATAGTGGGAATTTGGAAGCACATATCTAAAACAGGTCGCAAGATAGACAGACGAGAACAAACTGTATAAAAGAGGAAGGAAAAAGGAAAGAGCAATACTCAAGTGCCTTGTCGATGTTCTTGCTCGGTGGAGTCGCGCAGGTAGAGTCGCTGGTCTTTACACTCAAAATAAATAAAACTGATTAAAAATGTAGACCCCACTTCATTGGTATTTAAATAGTATAGGCTTATGTTGAACTTTATTCTTGTACAAATAGACACTGTAAGCAGTACATAAAGTATTGCATGAAAATGTCTTTGAAACATTGGTGTATTAGTCAAATATTGCATTTATTTCACTTTAGCTGTGATAAAGTATGCAAAAGCAGCGCAGAAGCAGAAAGTGTCCAACTTCACGTCTTCATTTTCAGCTCCTCCCCAACTGCAAGCGGCAACTCTTACCGATAGGTTGCATCCAGCCGCAGCCGATGTCGAACACACCTATTGTCTCCAGAGTTCCTGCCCTGACTCCCTTTCCCAACTCCTCTTCCCAAATCAGCCAGTTCCTCAGCCCCACCTCCACTGGTTCCCTTCAGCCCCTCGACATCTCCTCTTATGCCTCTCTGTGAGGATCTGCCTCGGATCTTCAGGTCACCCGCTCCACCCATTCAAGAGGATCCCTGGGCTCTGCCTCCAGCCTCTGAACCCATCGCTCCACCTCGACCTGTCAACCTTTTAGCTCTGCCTTGGTTCCTCCCTCCCTCAGCTTCACCAGAAACCATCATCCCTGTGGCTCCTCCGGGTTTCCTCATCCCTCCAGCTTCACCTTGGTCGGACGTTGTTCTGCCTGCGTCTTCAGCTCCGTCCGGCTCCGCCTTGGCTCCCGCTCTGCCTTGGTCCTCAGTCCCACCAGCTCCACCTCAGTCCTCTGGCTCCATGGCTCCACCTCGGATGCTCGTCACTGCAGCTCCACCTCAGTTGTCACGTTTTTTTTTTTTTTTTTTGGTTTTGGTTCACTTTTATATTTTCATGTCTTTTATTTTGTAATTTTACCTTAAGTCATGTTTCCTGTTTGGCATGTGCCTCTCTTTTCCATGTGTCATGTTCTCATTGGTTCATTGTTTGATTATGCACAGGTGTTCCTTGTTAGTCATTAGTCTCTCTTTATAAATAGCAGTCATGATTCCATTGTCTCTTGTCTAGCTTTGTTCCCTGTACCGCTGATGGTGAGTTCTTTTCATGTTTAGTTCAAGTCTAGTCATTATTTACTTTGTATTTTGTTCATGTTGGGATCTAAATAAATTGCACATGGGTTCAGTTCAACTCGCTCAACTCGTTCAGTTCTACATCTCCAGAGCCATCAACGTCGCATGGGCTCACCGGTTCGTCAGCTCCACCCGGGTCACCACCTCCGGCAGCTCCATCTCCGTCCATCGTCCCCATGGTGTCAACAGCCAAATGTAAAATAGCGTAATGTCAGGTTCATGGTTTTGGGTAGTGTGATTTGATTCAGTTCTGTTCTGTCTGCCTGTCTTTATTTGATCTGATCTCCTAGTTTGTCAACTAGTTTACCCATTAATTAATCATTCTGTACAAATGACCATGATTAGTTCCCTTTGTTTACTTTGTTTACCCTGTTCCTTGTCTGGTATTGTTTATGTTTAAGTCTAATTGTCCTGTTCATGAAAAAACTATGATGTAAATAGTTATATATGGTATATGTTATGCAATGTATTCATGCATAAACTCTATATTTTTGGTCCCCATGAGGAAAAAAGCTTATAAATCATTAAATTAAAAAAAAACAAAGTAAAAATGCAGAAAGTTTTCTGTGAGGGTTGTGTTTAGGGGTAGAGGATATACAGTTGCAGTCAAAATTATTGGCACCCTTGGTAAATATGATCAAAGATGGCTGTAAAAATCTGCATTGTTTATCCTTTTGATCTTTCATTAAAAAAATTTGCATAAAAGTTTTTTTCTCCAAAACACGCTGGCCACAATTATTGGCACCCCAAGAATTTTTTTATGAGAAAATATCTCTGAAGTATATTCCTATTCATTTTTACATTCAGTAATGTGCACAGACCTCCGCGAGGGCAGGGGCGATATCCCGTCACTTTCACGATCAAAGGGGCAGGACCGCCCACCTCCCGTGCACGCCACTGTTTACATTTTTTATTTTATGATATGTCTATATTGTCCTAGTGCACAGTGAGAAGGAGAGTTTGAGTGGCCAAAGACTCTCTAAGGATCACAGCTGGAGAATTGCAGAAATTAGTTGAGTCTTGTGGTCAGAAAACCTAAAAAAAATTATCAAACAGCACCTATATCACAAGTTGTTCGGGAAGGTTTCAAGAAAAATCCTCCTCGCTCTTCCATAAACAATCTCCAGCATATTCAGTTGTCAAACACTACTGGAACTTCAAACGAGACTGACTTCTATTGTCAGATGAAACTAAAAAAAAAAAAAAATAGTTTTTTTGGCAGCAAAACCAGAGATAAAAAGTACCCCATGCCCACGGGTAAATACACTGCTGGATCTTTAATGTTGTCGGCCTATTTTTCTGCTGGAGGTCCAGGACATCTTGTTCAGATACATGGTATCATGGATTCTATCAAATACCAACAGATAAAAAATCAAAACCTCTGCTAAAAAAAAATGATCAAAGCCTCTGCTAGAAATCCAATAATGGGCCGTGGTTGGATCATCCATCAGGACAATGTTCCAAAACAAACATCAAAATCAACACAAAAATGAGTCACTGAGCACAAAATGAAGCTTCTGCCATGGCCATCCCAGTACCCTGACCTAACCCTACAGAAAACTGAAGAGGAGAGTGTATCAACATTGGAAGGATCTGGAGAGATTCTGTATGGAGAAAAGGTCTCTGATCTTTTGTCAGGTGTTCTCTAGTCACGCATAGCCAGACCTTCAGACTGGCAGAAGGTCTGGACTCTATCGCAGCTTTCATTGGCCAAAGACCGCCCAAGAGGACGTTTGACTGACATATAATGCAACCAATCACAGTTCATTTTGTTCCGCATCATGTTTATGGGTGTGAAGATGTAAAGTCAATGTCCCAACAATAACAGACTGACAGATCAACACTTGATCCTGGTAAGCGTTCATTGTCACAGTTGTAAACATGACAGCGTTCTTCTTCCATGAGGGGGTTTGGTATCACGGCATCTGTTTCCAGACGAACCGTTAAAGAACATGACAGACACTCCCGGACATCCTTTAGAATTCAACCAACCAGATGACAACTTTGAAAATCCTGAAGTGTTTCCAGTTAAGTGTACCATATATCAGATGTTCAGCCAACGGTCCGTGGGCGTGACGTCTGAGGCTGAGACTAGGTGTTCTCCAAACTCACAAGGTATTATAGGTGAAGACTCAGAGCTGTTATTTTGGCAAAAGGAGGCTGAAAAAAGTATTGAATAAAAGGATGCCAATAATTGTGGCCAACATGTTTTGGAGAGATTTCACCTACATTTTCAATTATTTTACTTCAATAGAAGGCTAGATTTTTGTGAATTTTTTTGAATAAAAGATCAAAAGGATTAACAACACAGATTATTTTTACAGGCTTCTTTGTTCATATTTAAGGGTGCAAATAATTCTGACTACAACTGTAATATACAGTTTGTACAGTATAAAATCATTGTCTGAGGAAAGTCCCCATAAAACATGGAAATCCAACTGTGTGTGTGCTTGTTTATATGATTTATGAGGACATAAATGTATTTTTTGAGGACACAAAAAGTATTTTCGTCGCTTTATAATATTAAGGTTGAACCCCTGTACTCACATGAACTGTTTTAAATATGTTTTTAGTACCTTTCTGGGCATCTGAAAGTGTTAATTATCTTGCTGGCAATAGAGGCCTCTCTGAGCCATCGGATTTCATCAAAAATATCTTAATTTGTTTTCCGAAGATGAACGAAGGTCTTACAGGTGTGGAACAACATGAGGGTGAGTAATTAATGACAGAATTTTCATGTTTGGGTGAACTAACCCTTTAATAACTTATTGTGAAGCACGAAAAGCCAAATATCGAGTTTTTGCTTCCCTGATGTTGTTTGGAGGCTGCTGTCCACGGTGCTGAAATTCTGCCTTTAGGTCTACAACTAGTGCTGATCAACAATCTTATAGCGAATACTCCTGAATAACCTAAAGTTAACCAATGTTATACTAGTATAAAAACAGCAGATGGCACAATAGGCATAAAAACAGGGTTTGTGTTTAACAGCTGATGTCATAGGTGTGAGAGCAACGTCACTAAAAAGAAATCAACGATCCCCGTGATGTTTTAATCTGTAAAATCTCATTTGCTTGATTAAAACATATGTAGGCCTACACGAAAATACGTATTCTAGACAGATCGTTCGACATAGGAAAGTATTGACAATGGAAACTTTTAATCACCAGCTGGTACCTTTACAAGACTTTAAACAGGCTTGGACAAAATCAATTGGTCAGTCGAGCCGTTCGATTGCCTTTCAGAGGCAGATGTCACGATGCGCCCACTTCAAGCAGATGGACAGTGGACACGTCACTCATCGCCTGCCGAAAATCCCAAAAAGATATGCAAGAGCAAGCTTATCGACAGCATTTTGACTTGAATTTACTATACAATGTCTAACCGTGTCTGTCTATGATATGCTTCTTGGTGCAGTGTCAGTGATAAATATTTCTCTCCTGAATATGAAATATGAAACACGTATATGAAGGGAAGAGTATCACACGTCCTCTGTGAGTAGGTGCAAATGATCAAATAACACCTGACAGTAGTGTGAAGCAGATGTGCAATTTGAGCGCCTCATCTCCTGACGATCTCAGTCGCCTTTTTATATGATAAGGATGCAGCGTTAGTCTCACTGTGTCACAGGCCATAACAGCCGGGGACTGACACCCCCATGATCAATACCATGAGCTACGTCGATCGTCTCATCCTCTCGTCCTCATTGGCTGAGCGCATCCAGAGGAAGGCCCACCTCAAGATCTTAGTGTAAAATTTCCTTCCACGATATTTCAATCTACTACGCAATTGAAGCATAAGGACGAAGAAGGTGCTTTAAAAGGTACGTTTTAATTTTGATTTCACGTCTACGAGGCTGAAACGCAGTTGTTTATATTAACATGAAACGAGATCGTGTGAAAATACTAACGGTGTGTTCGTAAGGACACAAAAACCCGTGACCATCGATGGAAACGAGTATTCGCGCGCTTGTATACAAATTAAAACACTGCATGTTGAATTTTGTATACAACCTGATGATGAAACAGGCAATTGTTTAGTTTTTCCCGTGTCGTGTCCAGCACTTCTTCTGTGTGAGGACATTGAAGAGATGACACCATATTGTAAATGAGAAGTGCTTGTTTTTGCGTTTAAATGAAATATCCTGTCTGAAACACTGTTAGTAATGTGTCGGCACACATTATAGCAGTGCATTCGGTCTGTAAAATGACTTAAATTGACTGTATAAAGTATAATGCATATGCCATTTACATTTTACACTATCACTAAAATATGTCTCTCAGGAACCTATAGATGCTCCATATAAAATAAGCGAGTAAAAATTAATGTGTTTGTGAACATCTCGATGACACCTCCTGCTGTTAAAGCTGAAAAATAACGTCAGCTGATGGTGTGAATGTTCTCATCTCATTGTGTGTGCATGTATGGGCGTTTTATCTTCAGGGAAATTAGACTCTTTATTGTTCGACTGACAGCCTGCTATTAACACACACACTTGCTCTCAATTCCAAATTAACCCACATTTGTCATATACAGTGCAACACAAACCCTGTTTTTCATTGTGTGCTGCCACATAACTTGCTGTCTTGGATGCAGAGGGGCCAAGATGGATGTTTTTATGAAGGGGCTTTCTAAAGCTAAAGAAGGTATGGCAGTGGCCGCAGAGAAAACCAAGGAAGGCGTTGCGGTGGCCGCAGAAAAGACCAAGGAAGGCGTGATGTTTGTGGGTAAGACATGGAGCATATAATGCTCTTTTTAATGCATGCATATCACGAATCAAGCGTGAGCTTGGTGGGAGTGGGAGGGTCCATGAAGCTCAGAGCCTGAGGGCCAGGAGGGGGTTGCTATCTGTTTCAATGCCTCTTCTCAGAGCATCACTATAGGTTCAGGCACTATTGTGTAATTTTGTGATTGGCTGGGATATTGGGTGGGGTTTTCCAGGCCTCTTACGTGTACCACACGTCTTATTGAAATTAATGGAACATTTTTTTTTTCTTAAAGAGCCATATAGAGCCACATTTCTTGTGTACTTTAATAGGATGTTTAGTTCTTAAAATTATTTAAAATAACATTTTCTAAAGAATGATGATTAATATATACACAGATTGGCCTCATTAATTAGTAAGACTAAACAGAATATTTGTGAAAAGCTCTCTACAGATAAACTTGGAATTTAATTGAAATATTTTAAATCTTCAAATATTTTAAGAATTTCTTTTGGTTTAGTACGTTAGCAATGTAAAAGCCAATTATTTAATTTTGTTTAAGCATATTGTCTATCTTAAATAACACTTACGTTTCTCAAACAATATGAATGGATTGTTATCCATTAAGATATATAGCTGACTTTATATTTTAGGAAGGTGGTCCTTCACAAGAGTATCATCATATTTGAGGTCCTGCCTTAGCATCAGAAATGTGTAAGGAAAAATATACTCTTTCGCTCATTACTTGATATTTATTTTTAACTAAAATCTTGCTGTTGAATAAAAAAAGTTCATATTATTTTCCAGTCGTTTAGAAGCCATTTTTAAGCCCCTGGTTTACTCTGGTTTACTGAGGATTTTCAGCAGGGGTCCGCAAAGGTCCAGCAGGAAACAAATATACTGTAGATAATTAATACATATGGGATTTCCTTTAAAATATATTTATTTCATAATATACAGTAGGACATTAAGTAATGATCTGTCAAGCATTATAGACAATAATAATTGTCTCTGACTCTGTTCAGTTTTCCAGTGGACATAGTTTATGTGACACTAGATCACTCATCTTTCCAATATTTCTCACAGGAGAATACTTATTTATGTAAATATGATCATAGTTATCCTATTGCAGTATATTTCACTCTAACGACAAATGCAGTGCCAGTCTTGTTTGCACAGCCTCCTGAAATGGCCTGTTTAGTCAACAATGGATTTTACATCTGGAAAATTAAAAGCAGTCAAGATACTGGACTGATATTGATTCTAGTATAACATAAACTGTACACAGAGAAAATCCATTTCATGTAACCTGATCTTATAAGGTGATCCTTAATGTACACGCTAATTTGAGAGTGAAATAACACCGTATGAGATGGTTGACTTTTGGAGCTGGTCCAGCATCTCTCTCTGATCTCCTATCGGGTTGGAAAAAAGCCTTACGTGCCACATGTCACACAATTCCATGAGCTCATAGACCTCTATATGCACAGCGCCCATGACAGAGAGCTCTCAGTATAAACAGACAAGAGTGACAGTCCAAATCCTTTCATTGTATACTATATAAAGTTGAAAGAAAGGAAATATATCTCTCCAAGCTTGTCTGAAATTATTCCAGTCTGCTCTTCTTGATTCCGTGTGCTTTGATCAGTAAGACGAGATGTTGATCTTGTCTGTTGACCTGCTGTAATTGGAGATATAGAGGGCATTTGTGTTAAGTGCACGCGTTCATCCCCAGCGACAGCACTCATTCATACTCCTCTGTTTTGATGTTGAGATGAATGAATAATAGAATCCCTTCACATAAAAAAAAACCTCACATCTGTGTCACCAGCATCCCAGGGAGAGACAATTAGCCCTGATATCTTAAGCCCATCTGCAGTTGCTTTGTGAGCACATAGCAGATCATCCTGTATGGTTGCTGTCGTTTCCTTTGCGGTGAACACATGCTTGCACTTATACCGGACAGCCACGGTGACCTGGGACGCCATGCTTGAATGGCCTTATGGGAGTGTGTGTTAGTGTGGAGGAGGGGTGACGGTTAGCTGATGAGGTTCTTGTTCCACCTTGAACAACAGATGCACACTCCTTCACACACATGTGCCACCAACCCATCTGAGGAGAGATTGAGGAGGAAGTGGTCACACTGGCTCGTTTTCTCCCACTGCTATTATACTTCTCTAATTTCCTGTCCTTTTAACATTTATTTCCTTAGTGGTTCCTCATCCTCATATTGAGCTGTATATTCCCTGCTACTAGATTTTTTGTTTTTAAGTGAATGTACTACTAAATAATTACAATATATTTTGTTTTATATTGTTTTTTATTTGCTGTTTGTGCAAAACATTTGAGATATATATATATATATATATATTTAAAGCAAATAATCTTTTTTAAAGAAGTCTCCTATGGTTAGTTACCAAAGCTGCATTCATTTGATTAAAAATAGAGCAAAACCATAATCGTGTGAAATATTATTTAGTTTAAAATAACTCATTTTTTAAATTATTTTTCTATATTTTCATTTTTCCTGTGATGGCAAAGCTGAATTTTCAGCATCATTACTCCAGTCTTCAGTGTCACATGATCCTTCACAAATCATTCTAATATGCTGATTTGGTGCTCAAGAAAAATTTATTATTATTATCAATGTTGAAAACAGTTGCTGTTTAATATTTTTGTGGAAACTGATACAATAGAATGTTTAATAGAACAGCATTGATTTGAAATATAAATCTTTTGTAACAATGTAAAAGTACTGTAACTTTTTATCAATTTAATGTGTCCTTGCTGAGTAAAAAGTTACAGTACTTTTACATTGTTACAAAAGATTTATATTTAATATATATGTATATATTACAACTTTTGAATGGTATACTGTATATATTCTGCATCCCAAAAATGTGAGAAACATAAAATGGACAAAAAAAAGAGAAAAATCTAGTAAAATGTACTTTACAGACTTTTCTGTCAGTGATAGATTAAATTTAATAAAGCACTTTTAATCTGCCCTTTTTATCTAAAATGATACTTCTGTTACACTGCATTCATGACCAATTCTTTCCTCTTTTAAGAAGCTACTTTGTGTTATAATGACTCAAGTGCTGTAGATGAAACACATCAGCTTTAATGAGTCATGGATGAATGACTCTAGTTTAAACATCTTTTAGCTCAAGAGTAATTTCTCTTCTTCTCACACTTGTTAGAAGCATACTCAAACCGGGACAGAATTTGCCATTACAGTATAGGCTATAGTAACATCCTTCCTACTAAGTGCTTCTGAGCTGTAGTTCACTCATGCAGGCTGGTTAAGGTGACAGCTCCGAGATACAAGTTCTGTTAGCTCTAATGATTTTTCAGTGAACCTTTAAATGAAGCTGTTCTGAGAGTTCTAGGCTTGTATTTCACATTGTCTTTCAACTTATTGCCTGTCTGTACAATGTACCTACTTTCAACCTTACCACAGTTCCTTCAGAGGGCTGATTTAATGTGCGTTTCTATATTGTAATGGGCTGGGTAAGTGATTTTACAATATTCTTTTGTGTGCAGGCAACAAGACCAAAGACAGCGTTGCAACAGGTAAGATGATTCTGCAAACTGTTCTTTAGTCTTGTCTTGTAAATAATGGATACGTCTCATTTAATGTGTTCAAAGGGCATGGCTTACAGCCAGTAAGTGGAACAGAGACAAATAGTTCTGTGCCCAGGTGATATTTTAGAAGGTTATTTGTCTAGGACAGATGGACAACTAGAAAAGTCACAGTGTTTTTCAGTATGATTAACTGTGAGTACAATGTCTCTAAACCACCCGACTCAATTATAACCAAATTCAATATCACTTGAAGCCTGTATATAATGCATTATAAAGTGCTTCCAAAATACATAATGCCTACTAATCAGTATGTTTTTGTAAATCATTTTAAGCACAACTATATTATGTTATAATACTATAAAACACACTATCAACTACCAATTTAATTACAAAACCATAAAAATCTATTATTATTATTATTATTATTATTATTTGTGTTATGACTCAAAATAATAATATTATTATTATTAATATTATTATTATAGATATTTATTATTCTATTTATGAAACTATATTAAAAACATCCATAATACTATAATGCATAAGTGTTTCTTTTTCACAGACAGCAGTACATTCACTTCTTTCACTGTCTTTAAAAAAAAAATTGTTGTTTAAAATGCACAGTGAAAAAGTGAAATGGTATATATGATTATTTAAAGTGTGTTTTGTTGGTAATCCAATGTAAGTAGGTTCATTAAGACTTATTAAATGTTTTAGCATTTTATTTCATTGAATAAAATCAGTTTATTTTCATATTACCGCATAGCATTGACATTGTCGCAGTGTAGGACAATTTCCTTGTCAAATAATTGACTTTTTTTTGTCTTGTGTTGAAAATAATTGAATCTTTGAATCTAAGTGCATGTGTTTGTGTTTCATCTCTGGTTAGTGGCTGAGAAGACAAAGGAGCAGGCCTCTCAGCTGGGAGGAGCTGTGATGTCTGGAGCCGGAAACATCGCCGCCGCCACCGGCCTGGTGAAGAAGGACGAGTTCCCCAGTGACATGAACGTATGTTCTTTTATATATCAATATTATGTTTATATATCACTGTAAAAATGTGCAGTTGTTACCTTAAGGAGCTATTTCAACCATATCAAACTCTAAACAAAATAATTTTGTTACTGTCATAATATGTTGTCAGTTTGACTTAGTCATAATAAATCTTTTTAGGTTACCTAACAGTTTTATCATTGATAATTTGTCACATTTCTGCAATAATATATTCCTGCAATCAGTGGTGGACAAAGTATACAAATCAAGTACTTAAAAAAGTACTGAAAAAGTATTTGAAAAAGTAAAAGTACAGATACCCTAATAAAATTTCACTCCAGAAAAAGTAGTAAGTACTCCTTCTCCATTTTACTTGAGTTAAAGTGGAAAAGTACTTTTTAATGTACTTAAGTATTAAAAGTAAAAAAGTACTGAAAAGTACAATTTTATATACTCCATCCTACTCTGTATTTGGGGGGGTGGGGTCTTATTATGTACTAGACACACAGATAGAGCTTAAGTGCACTCCTGAGCAAAATAAATAAATAATAATAAAAAAAAATAAAAAAAACCACTAAGCTTTTAATTATCTTAACCACAAATTATTGTTTAGAAAAATAGCAAAATTTAAGCAAATGCACTACTTAAAAAGCCATTGCTGTCTCATAATAACATCAAAGACAGAATTAAGTTTTTGGCGGAATATGGGAAGTTGTGTGTGGAGTGATGAATCTCAATGAAACATGAGTTACATGGTGATGCTGCAGAACGATATCTTTGAAAATCTGTTGAGAAACATAATTATAAATGCATCTCTACCACAGTGAAGCATGGAGGAAGAGGTGTCATTGTGTGGGGAGCCTTTCTAGCTGCTGGTATTGGTGAGCTACTTCACTGTGAAAAGTCATTTAATGCTTTGAAGTACAGGAGAATAGTGCAGAATGGCTTGCATCCCTCAAATGAAAAGTTGTTATCTAAAGATGTAACATTTGCCGAGAGACGAGGCAGAGAGAGAATCTGCTTTTAATGACAAGACTGGACATGCCTCAGACGGGAACATCTAGGAACGATCCACCACAAAACAACAACTAGCAAAGAACAGGCTTAAATACACAGAGAAATCAATGATAATTAAAGACTAGTGACAGTAACTCTAACAACTAATACAACAACAAGGAGAGACAGAACCAAACAGGAAGAAAACTCGTAAACAATGAGAACAGAGAAGGCACTTCAACATAAAAGTCCATACAAAACAAAAGACACAGAACCGGGATCGTGACAAAGCCCCCCCTCAAAGGAGTGGCTTCCAGACGCTCCTAAAATCAAATCTAGGAGGGAGGTGAAGCGGAGGCAGACTCAGGGGCGGGATGGAGGGCCAGGCCCGTGTGGTGGAAGGAGTGGAGACTGAAGTAGATCGGGGAGCCGGGGTGGAGCAGGCAAAAAAGGTGACCAGAGTGGAGTCGGCTGAACAGGTGGCCAGGGTGGAGCAGGCTTGACCAAAGACCACCTCAGCAGAGCTGAAGCCAAAGACCACTGCAGCATAGCAGACAAGATGGAGGATCCCCGCAGTGGAGCAGAGACCTCCACAGCGTAGCAGACGGGACTGAAGACCCCCACGGCAGAGCAGAAGACCACCACAGTAGTGTAGAAGGGACTGGAGACCCACACAAAGGATCAGAAGATCACCACAGCAGATCAGATGGGACTGAAGGCAGATCCGGGGTAACTGGAGACTGCCATGGCTCATCAGGTGAAACTGTAACATAGAGCACAGATAAGTTACGGTTGGCCTCAGGGGCCATGTGAAGACTGGCAGGGAGCTCAAGGGCATCCTTCATGGTCAGAACAGGACCGGCAGAGTGTTCCAGGTTGAACTCTGTGGTCATCTCAGGGCAGACAAGAAGTTTATAAACAACCTCTGTGGTCGTGTTGGGGCAGACAGGCAGTTCAGGAATGACCTCCGTGGTTGTGTCTGGGCAAACAGGAAGTTCATAGGCAACCTCCGTGGTCACATCAAGGCAGACATGAAACTCAGGGATGACCTCCTTAGTCATGTTAGGACAGACAGGAAACTCTGGAACAACCTCTGTGGTCACATTAGGGCAGACAGGAAACTCAGGAGTAACCTCCGTGATCATGCAACGACATGAAACGTTGGGACAGCCTCCGTGGTCGCCTCAAGGCAAACAGGAAATTCACAGGCTAGAACTGACACATGGCTGAGCTCTGGGGCAAGAGTGTGCTCTGAAGCGGACTCGTGGGCTAAAGTGGGCTCTGGAGTGGACTCCTGGGCTGAATCAGGTTCTGGAGCAGACTCATGAGCAGGAGTGGGCTCTAGACTGGACTCATGGGCTGGACAGCAGTGTGTGGCCCAAACACACAAAATGGCCATTGCCGTAACGGGGAGTGCAATCAACAGTGGTACCAGCTCTGACACCCCCACACTTGATACCACCACAGATGCCAGCTGCTCGCACCGATGTAAGCGGTGTCCTCCAAACAGGAAGCCAGTCTCCAATGCCTAGGGACTGCCTTGGTAGCTTCATGACGGCCAGAAACATTGACGTGGCGTCCATTATGGCTGAAGACTCTGGCGTGGCGTCCATGACGGCTGGAGACTCTGGCATGGCGGCCATGACGCCTGGAGGCTCTGGCGTGGCGGCTATGACAGTTGGAAACTCTGGTGTGGCGGCCATGATGGCTGGAGACTCTGGCGTGGTGAATGTCGTGTTCCTCCTCCACGACACCCACAGAAAATGCGGAGCCGCTCAGTTGCAACTAAAGATCAATGTAATGTTCCAGAGTCCAATGAGGATCATGCAAGGGCATGAGCGAACTGAGTGGCTCAGATAATCCCCCTGAAAAAATATTATGAGGCATACCGTGTCCATTTAAGTTACATGTGCCAGTTCAATGAACTCCATTGTATAGTCCTCAATCGGCCGATTCCCCTGACAGAAATGCATGATCCGTGCAGCTGGATTCATAGTTGTCTAGTTGTTCTGTAAGGTTTGCTGAGAGACAAGGCAGAGAGAGAATCCACTTGCACGCACACACACTTTTAATGACAAGACTCCACATGACTTGGACAAGAACATCTAGGAACAATCCACCACAAAACAATGACTAGCAAAGAACAACTGAAAAGCACAGGCTTAAATACACAGAGAAATCAATTATAATTAAAGACAGGTGTAACTAATGATGGTAACTATAACAATTAATACAACAAGGAGAGACAGAACCAAACAGGAAGAGAACACGGAAACAATGAGAACAGAAAATGCACTTCAACATAAAAGTCAATACAAAACAAAAGACACAGAACCGGGATTGTGACAAAAGAAGAATGATCATATGTTATTTTTTCAACAAGACAATGCTCCTGCCCAAATTGCAAAAACAACCAAGAAGTTGAGAACAAGTCCATCAGGCTAATGTTTTGGCCTGGTCAGAGTCCAGATTTGAACCCTATAGTGAATATTTGGTCTCACATTAAACTCAAATTAACTGGAAGACATTTTTTAACTTCTCATGAACTGTTTAAAGCCATTAACATCGAGTGGAACAACACTGACTCTTCCTGTAAAAAGCTGTCTGCAAGTTGGGAAAGGCTATTCTGTGCTAAAATACTTTATCTACAGTATTTGTGCAATTCTTGCTAATTTCCTGACAAGTGATTTGTGATTAAAATGGTTATGACCATTAAAAGACCACTAAATGTTTTGCCTTTTTTTGCTTGGCCCATTTTTCTTAGGACCTACTCCATTTCTGCCCAATTTTATTTTAATTCATAGAATAGAAAATGTAGTGAACACTAGTAGATGCACATGCACATCTGCTGTGAGTTCATCAGATATGGTTGTGGGTTATACCATGAGAAATACATGCCACTAGAAAAAATAACACTGTCTATCACCTGTACACCGCACATACTCACCTTCACATCATAACACATGACACATAATGGATCGGCGCTTATCCCACAGGGAATATCGTGCCTTACTTTGTCTTTCTGTCCTGCTGAGCCCCCTCTGCTCTCCCCTCCCCCTCGTTTCTCTCACTCTTTTTCTCAACCTTGCCCAAGGTCACTTAGCACTTCACACATTACTTAAAAATGCACAATGGGAGGAGAAGTCAGCCAATCTTCAAACTTATGCAGATCTGCTTCCATTTAAACAAACTGTTGATATAAGTGCGCTCTAGGTTTTGAACTGTAGTGGTAATAGTGACAAATGTGTGGTCTTCATTGGATTTTCCCCACCAGGCTTAAAAATTAGTCTTGTCCTTAGTGGTCACTCAGTAATCTCATAAATCACTTAGAGGCAAAATCAGCATAAGAAGCTTGCAGCATATGTGTTGCAGTGTTTACAGCTGTGTGTATGAAGCCTGCTGGAGCCGAAGAAACAAACACAATGTCACTGTCATTGATTTTAAAGCTCTAGTGCTTCAGTTAAGCCATCATCCCAATTCAGATATTGTCACATGAAAAGTGTTTGACGGCCGTTTAAGTGTGTAGTTTAGCAGTTTTGAAAAATGCGAAAGTGTGTGGGTGGTCAGTGCTAACTGTGTTGCTGTACTGGACTGTGCCATTTGTGTGTGTGTGTGTGTGTGTGTGTGTGTGGTATTGACAAAATGTCCCCAAAAGGATAGTAATATCAGAAATTTTTGTTCTTGTGGGGACACTTTATTTTTTCGTTCCCATAAAGAAAAAAGTTTATTTTTAATGCAGAAAGTTTTCTGTGAGGGTTGTGTTTAGGGGTAGGGTTAGGGTTATGGGATAGAATATACAGTTTGTACAGTATAAAAATCATTGTCTATGTAAAGTCCCCATAAGACATAGAAAACCCAACGTGTGTGTGTGTGTGTGTGTGTGTGTGTGTGTGTGTGTGTGTGAATGTGTCTGTGTACTAGGCAATGTTCTAGTCTAGTACACAAACACACACATACACAAATGGCACAATCCAGTTTGATTGTGGGTTAGACTTCAGTCACATTATTTGATATATTAAATACGGTTTAACAAAAAATTCCAAAGAACTTTTAAAATAAAATGTTAATTTAATTTATAAATAAATTTGAAATATTTATGTAATATACTGTATCCTTTTAATCTCAATATATGGCATTTTCACAACCCCACATTCATTACAATTACATTTAAAGGGTTAAATGTTTAAATATTAATATTTAATTATAAACTTTTTGGTAACACTTTATTTTAGGGTCTATTAAAGGGATAGTTCACCCAAAAATGAAAATTTGATGTTTATCTGCTTACCCCCAGGGCATCCAAGATGTAGGTGACTTTGTTTCTTCAGTAGTACACAAATGATGATTTTTAATTCCAACCGTTGCAGTCTGTCAGACGTATAATGCATGTCAATGGGAACTCCATCTATAAGAGTCAAAAAAAACATGCACAGACAAATCCAAATTAAACCCTGCGGCTCATGACGACACATTGATTTGTGCGAGAAACCGAACAGTTTATATCATTTTTTACTTCTAATACACCACTATGTCCAACTGCCTTGAGCATCCGGTTGGTGAGGTCTAAAAACACGCTCTGATGCCGGAAGTGATCTCTCGCGTGTATACGTCAATGAGCGCGAGCGATCACTTCCGGCATCAGAGTGCATTCAGACCTCACACACCGGATGCTCAAGGCAGTTGGACATAGTTCGGTTTCTCACACAAACCGATTGTTTCGTGTCTTAGGACATCAATGTGTCGTCACGAGCCGCAGGGTTTAATTTGGATTTGTCTGTGCATGTTTTTTTGATTCTTATAGATGGAGTTCCCATTGCCATGCATTATACGACTGACAGACTGCAACGGTTGGAATTAAAAATCAGATAAACAGATAAACATCAAATTTTCATTTTTTGGTGAACTATCCCTTTAACTAGTTGCTTATTAGCATGCATATTACTAGAATATTGTCTATTTATTAGTACTTATTAAGCACATATTAATGCCTTATTCTGCATGACCATATTCTACATTCTTAATCCTACCCAATACCTAAACTTAACAACTAGCTTACTAAATATTAATAAGCAGTAAATTAGGAATCTGTTGAGGGGAAAGTGGGTTCAGGCCAGATTCTGAGCTTGGAGCCCTCTCCTTCGACAGCAGGCCAAATACGCATATTTTACTCTATATCTGATTATATGTAAGTGTGAACTCGTGAAATGGAATAATGAGTCCCTGATCAAATGGGGTGGGGTACTTGTCAATATCAGAAGTAGCAGTCAGTATAATGGTGTGGCCAGCAGCTACAATTCTACAGTGCATCTCATCCTGTGGACTGAGCCAGATGTGCCAGTTCTTGCTGTGAGATGTTTCCCCACTCTTCCATCAAGACACTCAAACACGTCTGGAGGGGACACATGGTTACACATGGTTTGGCACTGCAAGGACGATCAGCTGTCATTCCTGTCTCCCTGTAGCACTGTCTTAGGCATCTTACCTTATGGACACTGCAGTTTATTGCTCTGTCCACATCTGCAGTCCTCATGCCTTCCTGCAGCAGGTCTATGGCATGTTTCACATAGGTGATCAGAGACCATAGGCATGTTTCAGTTTCTTTACTGTCCTAAGTTATTGTAACTGTGACCTTATTTGTCTACCACCTGTAAAATGTTAGTGTATTAAGGAATTTTTCACAGCTGCATGTGCAATAATTGTTTATGGTTCGCTGAACAAGCATGAAAAACTGTTTAAACACTTTCCAGTAAAGATCTGTAAAACTTATTT
Source organism: Mylopharyngodon piceus (assembly GCA_039654765.1). Classification (NCBI taxonomy): domain Eukaryota; kingdom Metazoa; phylum Chordata; class Actinopteri; order Cypriniformes; family Xenocyprididae; genus Mylopharyngodon; species Mylopharyngodon piceus. The sequence goes on from CM077439.1 coordinate 16,937,629, forward strand.
AGATTTTATAAAATTATATTTAAAATACATTATCCTGAAAAGGAAGTTTTAATTTATACATTTAAATTCTTTAGTTTGGTAGTAGTTTATTTCAAATGAAGGGATAAAAGTTTCCTAAAATGTTTTAGCACAAATAGCATTGTTTCTATGTAGTTTGATTGACATGAAGGGTTTGACAGGCTGTGTTGTGATATTAGGACTGTAGATCGCTGAAATATGACCTAATTGACTGTGATAGCTCAGTTTAAAAATAAACCTTCAAGTGACCCAGAACTGTAAAGAAAATCTAACTACTGTATGTAGGTAATGAGAGTCTCTCTTTCTTTCTGGCAAGACATAAAATGGAGTTTGATTAAACATTTATTAGGTACATATGAAGATGTAGCATGCATATTAAAGCATGTTAGCAGATGCATCACTGATGTATATTGTACATACAGTAAATGGCACATGAGAAAAGTGCTTATATTTAACCTCTGCTTATGATAGTGCTTTTAAAAGATGTCTTTTTCATCTAATTTATTTCAAATGTTTTAAAGTGCTTATATATGACCAATTTTTTTGTTATTGTTGGGTTTTAAAGACATTGAAGGGGTAATGGCATGGATTTTTTATTATTATTTTAGTAATACGGCCACTGTTATGATTGGCTAACATCATTGCATAGTAGGAAACGGTATCAACATATTGAAAACATTATCCATATAAAATCGTCAATGACAGACAAAGCATAATGAAATTATTCACATACGGTTTGCGACGTAGCTGATTAAAGCTGTTTCCTCTTTCAACTGTTTCTTTGAGAACTATTAAACTGTGCCTCATTTACAAAACAAAATGCTCCGAACAAACATATCATCCTCCGGCGCAAACCGGGGCGGTATTAAAATAAACCATCCACTTGTTCCTGACGCTGGTATCCTGCAGAAGTGTTTACAGAGATGAGCTGTTTAAACTGGTTTAAACGTTCTTTCACTCTTCCTTTTGTCCTGTTGTCGATAGACTCAAATGCGTGAACTGAACACGCATCTGTATACTGTATCCTGTGTAGACAGTGTCAGTGATTATAATGGGTTCTATTTGCTTTTGACGCAATATGACGCTCACATCCAGTGTAGGCAAATGTCAGCCGTCAAGCACCTGGGTGACAGTGGGTAGGGCCTATGGTGTGATGATGTTTTGCTCTGAAGGAAGTCATATGCAAATATATTTGCCCATGTGACGTCACAAATCCCACAATATCCAAACGAGCCATTTTTGGAGCTTGGTTAAATAAATGCTTTGCTTATAATGAGGAGGACTTTTTAAACTATGAAACTTGTTTTAATGGTACAAAGACCTCTTATATATCAAAAGATCAAGGCAAATTTGATTTCTCATGTCATGGCTCCTTTAAATGGTTTCACGTGTGTATTCACAGCCTGAGTTTGGTCAGGAAGCCACCGAAGAGCCAATGGGAGAAGGTCTCATGGACCCTGAGGGACAGACATACGACGAGACTCAGCAGGTAAGAACATCAGCTCTCACTTTAGTACACAAATTTACCAGACACAAATCAGACATGTTCACAAGTCAAATCTCAAACCACTTTCAAATTGTTTTCTATATGCTACAGTGTAGTTTTATGAACCCAGGTTAAATTTCATTTAATAAAATAAAAAATGTAATTATTAATTATATTAATTATTAAAAGTAATATATTATATAATACATTTTAATTAGCTAGTCTTGTCTCGTATTGCTCTACAGTCTCTTTCTTCTCACATAACATAATTTCAGCTTAAATCAATATTTCATGTACACTTTTGCTTTGTTTAAGGGGGCCATGTAAAAAAAAAAAGATTAATAATCACCCTTTTTATTGTACAAAAATAATATAACAACAAAAATGTATATATATAATAATTTAACAACAACAAAAAATATTTTTCTCAAAAGTGCACACAGATGCTCTTCATGCACTCATACATAGTGCAATTCCCTGTGTGGCATCTTTCTGCTTCCTCCTCTTCCTCTATTCCTCCCTCCCCCACCTTCAGTTTGCTTTCTTCCTTCTCATTACCTCACTCCCATGATGAGTGTGCCTGCTTGGGAGTGGTGGTGACATCAAAAGCCCTGTTGCATTGTGGGTAGCGATGGAGGCTCCCCCTGCCCTGTTGAGGAGATGGGCTCTTCCAGTATATGCTCTCTCACACACAGGCAGCCAGGGCCACCAGATAATGATAATGACATTTAAGATGTAGGGTATATTTAGATGTCAGATCTTCAGACCTTACTAATATAACTCCAGCATGATGTGTGTACTTGTATTCATTAAATAAATCAGATGCTTATGATCTGAAAGCATCAGCTGCCACCTGCTGGAGGAAGTAAGACACTGCAACAGACCTTAAACAATCAATATCATAGGAAAAGCATCATGATGAGATGGAGTTAACCATCATATTCATATTCTTCTACACATAAATTGACTTTATGTGTAGGATCCTAGAGACCCCAATGTGACATTTTGTTTTAATATGTTCCTTTGGGCTAATTAAAACCTACAGGTTATTAAAGAAAGATGATTTTTAAAGAGTTTAGTAATATTGTTTCTGTTTTGAGTTCAATTTAACTCCAGTGAAAAGTATATTGTAGAAAAATACAAAAGCAAATCAATCGAAGCTGGTACACTTTACAGTAAGGTTCCATTAGTTGGTGTTAGTTAACTAAATAAAGTTTTTTTTTGTAAGACATCTTTTCGTCCTTTCCTTGTTGAACTTAGATGTGTTTTGTTTTTGTTTTTTTTTTAACTTGCGCACCAAAGTCATTTTTATCTACTAACTTCTTTGGACGTTCTATGGCTTTTGGGCTGTTTTTGCTATTCATCTAATTTTTACAAAAACGTAATTTTTCTGTTTCTGCTCACAGGACAACCAAGATTATGAGCCAGAGGCGTAAACTACACATTCCAAGTCCAAGTCCAGCCAGCAGCACAAAAAGTTTCTATCAATAACAAGTACAAATCCTTAACACAATAAACCCTGTTGCAAAAAAAAGAGAAAAAAATACAAAAACATAAATAAATATATTCCAGTTAATCCTGCCGAGAAATGTTCTTCCTATCAGATATATACTTTTATTATGATCTATTGTAAATGTCATGTTCTGAAGGTAACGTGTTGGATGTAGCTCTACGCTGACTGCCGGAGGGCGCTCTGTCTCGTTTCCTTGACTCCCTCCCAATGAAACGAGACCTGCCCTCCCATTGTGACTCTTTGTACTTGTGTACCTGCATTTCTATATGTGTAATAGATGTTTCAGATCTTCCAATAGTATATTGGGGGTTAAAATATCTTCGGGTAAATATGATATTATATATAGCTGTGTGCAATGCCTGTTTGTGGGATTTTACTTTCATTTTTTATTTAATATTGAAGCAAGTTATTTATTTAATGTTTTTGAAGTAAGAGTTTTATACGTTGTAACTTTATAGTTGCTTGTGATATCATTCCAGTGGATTATTTGTTAGAAATGGGCAATTTGTATCTGTATGTATGTATGCGTTTGTGTACTGGAGATTTTAAAGTTAGTGTAAATGTGTCTTGAGACGTTTATGGATGTCAGGTCAATATGTGCTTTACAATGCTGGAAATGTCAATATTAAGGTTTCTGTGTCATTCAAGACAGTGAATCCTCTGTAAATAAAGAAAACAAACAAACAAATCGATTTTTCTGTCTACATACACTCACAATGTACACAATGATGTACTAAAAAAAGTTTTTTTCTTTGTGTTTTTGAAAAGTTTCGCGTACAGACGATCAAAATGATCCCCGTTTACACGGATCTGCAAAAACGACTAAAAACACTGTATTATGCTGCCAGGCCAGTAGTTGGCGATGTCACTTTGTAAAGAAGCACTATGTGCCTATAGACTGAACACATAATATGCATGCCTATGACGCCATTGTTTCACAAATTCACGTTTTTGTAGTTTATATACGGAGACAATAATGGTATCTTTTTAAAAAACTTGCACTTTGAAACCCGTTTTCAAAAGTTTGCATTGTCAGGCCCCCAAAACGCCATTGTCATCATGTAAATGAACGGCCAAAACGCATAAAAACTTTCCGTTTTTAGTTGATAATGGTGTCATTTAAACGGCCCATTAGCAAAAGGCTGATAAAGCAATAAGCCCCAAGAAGCCGTGGTTTACAGTGAATTGATAACAGCTAAGGGACGTTGTTTGGTACGACTCAGAGCGGAGTGCCTAAAACCCCCTTAGCTGTTATAAATTCACTGTAAACCACGGGAAAACCCATTAAATGTTAAAAGGACAAGATCTGATCACAGCGAACATTCAAACTGATTTTTTATTATGAACATAGGACTGACCTGAAGGAAAATGCTAAATCTGAATGCAGGTAATACACTCGGTCACTCAATATCTCTCTCCCAATACTCTTCTACATAATGCAGTAACCTTCAATGAACAAAATCAATTGAGAACAAACATGTTTCTGTTGCTAAGAGTGGTTGCTAAGACAGACGCAGCAACACACTCAGTGGTGCAGCGATACTTATGTAATGTGGTCAGCTGTATGTTTTCGGGATTTTTACAATGGCTTCGACCAATCAGAATCAAGTGCCGGAACTATCTATTTTATAACACTTTTTTAGTGTCCATTACACATCTTGCATGTACTTACTATAGTAATATACATAATTACAAACAACTAACCTTAAACTAAAACCTAACCATAATTATATAGTATAGTACATGTTGTTAATTAATATTACTCAGTACTTAGGCCTGTATGTATAATTACACTGTAACAAGGGTACCTTAAAATACAGTGTAACCAAAAGCTTCAGTGGGGTTCAATTTAGAACCCTATAAGGTTCTTGACTCAATAAGAAGCCTGTATGCCAAAAAGGTTCTAAGGAGATATGTCTTAAATTATTGCATAATATTTTCCTGTTTAAAAGTTTTTTGTTTTTTTGTAGTAAAAGTATTTTTACATGCTGTTTTATTCATAAAATTAAAAATGAATTAAAACAAAATGAATTAATTAAAACTAATGAACCATAAAATGATCCCATGAAGGGAACTCCTAAATGGTTCTATATATGAAGCGCCTGACAGAATGTTATTCTATAGTCTTTGACAGAAACCATTAAGTTGCTATTTAAGATTGACAGCATACAACACTATTATGTAATAGATTTACAGCACCACAGCAGGTCACTTAACTCACAAAAGTACATATAAAAATCATCTCCTACCACTTTTGCTATTTCGTTATACAGCACAATGCAAAGGCACTTGTATATTTTAAGTGTGTCCATCTTTTGGCTTCCAGACTAATTTATTACATCCAGAGAGCCCAAAACAACCCCCACCCCCATCCCCTGTCTCTTATCAACAGGATGTCTGGCAGTGTCTCCAGAACACAGAACAGAACGTAGTGCTCTACAGACATGCTGAGCCCAGCAGAATCATTACAGTGCAATAGCTGAATAGCTGGCATACCCTCATAAGCCAGGCACCATTGATGGATTAGCATGTGTTAACACAAGAGAATGTGGTGCCCTCCGGCAGCAGAGGGTATATAAGAGTCCCCGCCGGCAGCATCCCTCTTACGCCGAGCCAGTAGGACTGTGAGTGTATGTGCTCAGTATCATGGCTTCCTTTAAGAAGTCTCTGGAGGGAATGAAGAACACAACACAGTCAGCCACTAAAGGCGTCACTGACAGTGCAGGTACTAATGGATGCACGCTGCTCATCCTCTCTGTCATTGATATATATTTGGTAACGTTAATTTACAGTTTAAGAAAGAACAGCTTTCTACTTTACTTTGTATGAGTTTTATTGTGCCACAGAATGATTTTAAAGAACTTTGACCATCAGTGTGTTTTATTTTAACATTTAATTATGTAACTTTTTTTTTGTTAATTTATGTTTTCTTGCATTTTTCAAAACATTTTAACTATAATTTTAATAATTTTATTTTAAAACATTTGTTTTACAAGATTTCATATAATAGTGACAGTATTATAGTATCTAAAAAATTGTCTGTCTTTAAGATTTGCATGATTCAATTATATGATAAATTTCCATCAAATTAATTGAGTAAAATAATACCAATCGAGTAAGCTGTATACATATTGGGAATTCAGAATAAATTCAGTGAAATTTTTTTCTATATGAATTTTCAAAGCTTATAATTTTTAAACAATACAGTCTGATAAATGGCAGAAAAACTATATTCGCTTTGGCATTAATTTAATTAATTTAATACAAAGTTAGCAAAGTTAAGCACATTCAAATAAATCAAATTGAAATAATTTGTTTAAAAATTACACTTTTTATTTGATTATTATTTTTATTTATTTATTTATTGTAGTCCATTTCACCATGTGTTAATGTCATTTTTAGGTACTACTTTTTTTCAATGCGTATGAAAAACATCCTGCATGTTTGATAATGTTATTTCAGTTCAGGCAGCACAAGATGCCGTGCACCAGGTGGCAGAGTCCTCCAAAGAAACCACCAGTGTAGGTAAGAGAAAGCTGCCAGCTCAGGAGTCTGCTATATACATCTGTACAGAGATAAAGATGCACTTAAGTGTGGATGTGTGATATTACAGCTTGTCGGTGTATGCAAATCACCTACAATCATATTGTACTGCATACAGAATATTCTTTGCATAAATTTGGCATGCCATTGCCATAATGTCTTCAATCTAATTTGTATTGTATTGTTTTCCCTATCTCTATCACTTTATTTTGCATGTTGATCCATAAAGAATTGTAAATATGTACCTAAAGCATCTCTCTCTCTCTCTCTCTCTCTCTCTCTCTATGTGTGTGTGTGCGTGTGTGTGTGTGTGTGTGTGTGTGTGTGTGTGTGTGTGTGTGTAATCAGCTGCTGAGGAGGCGTCCAGACAAACACAGTCTGCTATAGGCACCGCTGCAGGGAAAGCATCAGACACCATTAAGGATTTTGGACACAAATTGAGTTCCAAATAAATGCTGCACTGCCCAACCAATTTGACATTCCTTTTTATCGGAATAGATTTAACTTTAAACCTTGTTAATTAAATTGTAAAAAAAAAAAAATATAATAATTAAATGTACTGGCTTGATTTCATCTGCAGTTCCAATGCAGATTATACCTAAAGATTTCATTTCAGTTTAGTTGTTGATCCTCCTATTTTCTGTTCAAAGATGCTTGTGCTTTCAAAATACACGATACATTCCGTTCAACTGCTGCAGTGTCTCTTTATATCCATCCTATGTGCATTGCTATTCTAGTGTAATAAGATGTGATGATATAGAGTATGCAAGAACACATCCACTTTCTTAGTAAAACCCTTCTATTATTTTTCTCAGCTCCCACGTCACTGGAGGGGGGGAATCAGAGGAAGGGGTGACGATATGTTGCTATGGTAACATAACACAGATAGACCACAGTGAAAGAACTTTCATTCAAAAGTGCCTTAGGGCAGTTCCTGCTATTCAGTATTCCTGTGGATGTCAAGAGATTATGTTTTTGATTACGAACAATAACCCCTTAAATAACTTGCAACATGTTTGCTGCTGCTCATCTACTTATGCATCCTGTTTCAAATGTGTTGCACTGCTTATAATCAGTCTTTATCAATTTAATGTAGTTAAGTTCAGAGAAACTGCAATAAAGCACTGCAGTGGACATTGTTTAGATTTTTTAGTTCATTATTTAGTTGAAAATAGTTGTGAGGATGTATGTCAAACATCTTCAATATGGATGCATTTGCTCTGAAGATTAACTCGTTTAGACTGTGTTTACACTGGCACTGCAAGTCTTAATGCACAGATCTGATCTTTTGACCATATCCAATTTTTTGTCCAGCCTGTTTACATTCGCTTTAGACACGACTGGATAGGTTACCTGATATCTGTGTTTACATTAATCCCCGCACAAAATTATTCTGTTGGTGATTGCTTTACTATGCAACATGGTTGACCCTTGGGTTTTGAATGGCCGTCACGTCTGGTGGCCATGATTATATAGCTCCATGGAAAAGTTAAAAGCTGTAATGGATGTTTGACTGAACAGATATAGAACCGAAAATAACAGCGGTCACTTTTCATTTATCATTATTGTAGTAGCGGGGTAAAATTTAATTTATTTGAATGAATCCTAAGGAATTAGGGAGGGAGAGAGAGGTGTGGGGGGGGGGGGATTTGTAGACTACTAATAGTGAAGCTTGTTAGTTTATTTACAAAAACAGCAAAATTTCTAGTAAAAAAAAAAATTTAAAAAGCTGTTTTTTTTTTTCAGTGCGACTGCATACAGGCACGTCTGCTTCATAATATGACTTTAAAGGGTTAGTTCACCCAAAAATGAAATTTCTGTCATTAATTACTCACCCTCATGTCGTTCCAAACCCGTAAGACCTTCATTCATCTTCCTTTCAAAGGTACTAAAGACATCGTTAAAACAGTCGACAACCTTAATTTTATGAAGTGACGAGAATACTTTTTGTGCGCAAAAACAAAACAAAAATAACAATTTTATTCAACAATCTCTTCTCTTCCCTGTCAATAATGGGCCAATAATGAGTCGGCGTTCTGACGTAGAACCTGGAAGCGCTGGACGTAAACAACATATGAGAGTGACACAGAAGAGAAGATATTGTTGAATAAAGTCATTATTTTTGTTTTGTTTTTGCGTGCAAAAAGTATTCTCGTCGCTTCATAAATTTAAGGTTGACTGCACTGCAGTCACGTTGACAGTGTCTTTACTACTTTTCTGGGCCTTGCAAGTGGTGAATATATTGCTGTCTATGGATGTGTCGTATACCTCTCGGATTTCATAAAAAATATCTTAATTTGAGTTCCAAAGATGAACGAAGGTTAACTTAAAAAGTTATCTTTGTGGCCAAAACATGTCGCCCGGAGAATCGGATATAGGCTACATGTTTAGACGTAGGACAGGGGCCGTATTCACAAAACATCTTAAGGCTAAAAGTAGCTCCTAACTTGCTGATTTAGGAGAAATTCTTAAAAATAATGGGCGTGTCAGTCCTAATTTTAGGACATTTTAGCGCTAAAACTAGCTCCTAAATCTGTGAAACGCTAGGAGTAGTCAAGAGGACTCCTAAGTCACTAAACACTAAACAGTCCTAAAATGATTGTTGGTGCCAATCCACCTTAGCAATCCACCCAAAGGCACTGTACACCATTGAGGCAATAGCAATAGAGCCTTGTGTGCTGAGCCTTTTCTTCATAAATGCAATACATATTTTGATTTATAGATTTGAATCTACGATAAAACACCAAAAATAAATCTTTAATAAATAAATAAATAAATAATAATGCCTGATTACCTGTGGCAGTTGTTTTCACTAGTTCACACTTACAGATGATCAAATAGAGTAAAAAATATATATATATAATAAGCGTATTTGGCGTGCTGTCCAAGGGGATCGAGGGCTCTGAGCTTGGAATTTTGCCCAAATCCAGAGTTCTCCTCGTATCCCCAGCCAGCCGAGAGTGAGGAACAGGTTGGCGGAGGGATGCAGAAAACTGTCGAGGTATGTGAGTCGGCTCTCGTCTGTGTATATATACCTCCACTGTGAGTCGGCTCTCGTCTGTGTATATATACCTCCACTCAAGCTGATTAGATAGACCGTTTGAATGTGCTCCTCCAAAACTTTGTTTATAAAACATAATTTGTCACTTGAATTCTGCATTCTCTCGAGACGCAGACATGTAAGAGGCTGATAATTAGCTGAACATATACTAGTTTAATTAGTGACACTTAGCCTACATTTAAAAACCTTTAATTGAATATGGCAACATTTTTATTTTAAAACCTTTATTTGTATATGGCAACATGATACCTCATTCTACAATATTTCTATGATTAAATCGCTGACAGAGACTCCTCCCCCATCAGCCAATCACTGTGGGCATAGTCCATAGCAAAGAGGTCAACCCCGCCCTTTCTCTTAGCTTAAGACTTCTTTCTATTCCTTAGTAAAAGTTGGTCTCAGCAGCTTTGTGAATAGGTTTTAAGAGAAAACTCTTACCTAAGAACTTTTACTGCCATTTAGGAGAACTCTTCTTAACTCTTAGTGGTAAGTTAAAATGTTTTGTGAATACGGCCCCAGATGTCCAGATATCGGATATGTACACTATATTGCCAAAAGTATTGGGACACCCCTCCAAATCATTGAATTCAGGTGTTCCAATCACTTCCATGGCCACAGGTGTATAAAATCAAGCACCTAGGCATGCAGACTGCTTCTACAAACATTTGTGAAAGAATGGGTCGCTCTCAGGAGCTCAGTGAATTCAAACGTGATAGGTTGCCACCTGTGCAATAAGTCCATTCGTAAAATTTCCTCACTACTAAATATTCCACGGTCAACTGTTAGTGGTATCATAACAAAGTGGAAGTAATTGGGAACAACAGCAACTCAGCTACGAAGTGGTAGGCCACGTAAAATCACAGAGCGGGGTCAGCGCATGCTGAGGCACACACTGCGCAGAAGTCGCCAACTTTCTGCAGAGTCAATAGCTACAGACCTCCAAACTTCGTGTGGCCTTCAGATTAGCTCAGGAACAGTGCGTAGAGAGCTTCATGGAATGGGTTTCCATGGCCGAGCAGCTGCATCCAAGCTTTACATCACTAAGTGCAATGCAAAGCGTCGGATGCAGTGGTGTAAAGCACGCCGCCACTGGACTCTAGAGCAGTGGAGACGTGTTCTCTGGAGTGACGAATCACGCTTCTCTGTCTTGCAATCCAATGGACGATTCTGGGTTTGGTGGTTGCCAGGAGAACGGTACTTGCCTGACTGTAAAGTTTGGTGGAGGGGGGATTATGGTGTGGGGTTGTTTTTTAGGGGTTGGGCTTGGCCCCTTAGCTCCAGTGAAAGGAACTCTTAATGCTTCAGCATACCAAGACATTTTGGACAATTTCATGCTCCCAACTTTGTGGGAACAGTTCGGGGATGGCTGCTTCCTGTTCCAACATGACTGCGCACCAGTGCACAAAGCAAGGTCCATAAAGACATGGATGAGCGAGTTTGGTGTGGAGGAACTTGACTGGCCAGCACAGAGTCCTGACCTCAACCCGATAGAACACCTTTGGGATGAATTAGAGCGGAGACTGTGAGCCAGGCCTCCTCGCCAACATCACTGCCTGACCCAGGCGCGCCGTTGGCACGGGGGACAGGGGGGTCAGGACCTCTGCAGTTTTGAAAAGACAGAAATCGACCCCCGCACTTTTGATAAGGGCTGCTTCAGTCAGCCACAAACAGCTACAAACTCTATATCATCTTTTAGCTTAGGATATTTTCTTTCAAACGAGACCATTTTCACATTTTTGTGAGCTTTCATTCTTAAATAATCGACTGTTTTGTCGCGGATGTGCAGAACAGGAAATTCTCTTTCGAACCTAGAAACACGTGATCTCCAAACCATCGATCAAAGCATGCTGATGTTTTCTGAGGACATGTCGATGGTATATAAATCATGCACGGAACTCAGCGTTTGCGGGGACATGTCAGTCAAGCCATCTGTCCATTCAGAAACCGAGAAATTTGACACTTCAAGCCAAGGTCAGGAGGCTGATCTCTTAGAGTTCCGGTTAATGTGCACGAGTCGCTTTGACTGAAGTTTTCGCGAGTTTTCGTGTGGATTTATAGTTTATGGACTGTTTTGATTGTGATTATTACATCTAGAAAGGGAAAAGCATCGATGGCATTGATAAAAGATATCTTTGAAATCGAAACTAAGCGATGATTGCCTCGGCCAGCGGCGCAGTGGGGAGGACGCGAGAGGAGAGGACTCTGCGTTTGGTATGTATATATACTGTATTACTGCATTTACAATGCTTATACTAAATTTTGATAAATTTTTTATTTTGAAATGTGAAAGCACAGCAACTGATAAACTATTATTTGACAAAAAAGTCAAAACTACATTTAGGATATGGCAAGGCTGCTTGCACACCAGTCTGCAAGTATGCAGACTTGAATAAAATTGTCATTTCATTAAATCTACATTTTGATATATGTGAAATGGATATTATTACAGTATTATTGCAGTGCAAAAACTGTGTGTATAAACAATAGTTTCTTTGTTTCAGTGAAGCTGATGAAGATTAGTGAGCAACAGCAGCAACTGGCACAACTGGAATCACATCTCCAGGAGGCAGCCGGGTGATGCTCAACACAGGTGACAAAAATGATGCACATATAAGGAATTATACAAATCTGGAGGATGTAGATCCTGTTCTAGATTGTAATAGTCTTGTCCTGAAAAAAATAAAACTGATCAAAATCACAAAACGCCTCTTTTTTTGTTTGTTTGTTTGTTTATTATAGCACAGACAACATACTATAATATATATCACTTTCAGCAGTGTGGTCCGATATCTGGAAATCTGATCTTACTGTCTGGGCTTTTGCTTACAGTTTGGTCCCCCCCACTTTGAAAATGTCTCCTGCGCCCCTGGCCTGACCACACAAATGCGCTTCTAGAAGAATGGTCAAAAATTCCCTTAAACACACTCCTAAACCTTGTGGAAAGCCTTCCCAGAAGAGTTGAGGCTGTTATAGCTGCAAAGGGTGGGCCAACTCCATATTAAACCCTACGGATTAAGAATGGGATGTCATTAAAGTTCATGTGCACGTAAAGGCAGGCGTCCCAAAACTTTTGGCAATATAGTGTATCTGATTTAAAACCACATTTGGAAGTGCCTCAGAACGGATGCAAAAAAATCGGATATTGTACGGATTTTTGTGTTTACACGTGTGCAACAAATTCCGATCTATGTCAAATGTGATTAAGCCATATATTCAATGGGAAACTGTTGAGAATGAACCACTCTTACCCTTAAAATTGATGTGTTGAATATTTCCTGCAAAGTTAAAGAGCATATGCTTTGTGTCAGGCACTGCTGTCAAACCTGCCAGCTACTGAGCCCATAAAATCTTATACGGTATAGAACAGACTTGGTATCATTTCAGGCGGCTGCAAGGAAGAATAATCTATAGGGTTTTTTTGGGGGTTTTTTTTGGTTCATATCTTCAGTTCAGTTCCTTTAAAACACAAATATAAAAAATAGAATGTTTATTTCACATTTATGCCATGAAAAATCAAGAAAAATCACTTATCAGTGCCAGATTGTGTAGGTGTCTATAAAAGCTAAATGGAAACAAATATCCTGAACTGTTTATTAATGGAAATTCCCTGAAGATATAAGCAGACAAGATGTACCCATTAGTGTTCATATCTGTGGTAGACACAAATGTCAAACAGTTTCATCCTGAGGAAAGATTTCTCACCGCGACTTAATTTGTAGTTGATCTCAAGCTCTTGTGGTCCTCTTGCCCATGTTCTCCACCTCCACACCCCCATCATCTTTACATCCCTATCCACCTCCACCTCCTCCTCATCATTCGCCTGCAATGACAGGCAGCATCCTCTTGTTTTCAAAATATGGCATGTGTTGTCTGAACCCCCCCCCCCCCCCCATTACCATAAGCACAGTCACTCCACCCCCCTTGCATGTACATGGCTGGTTGCTAGGCAACAAATATTCTGCAGGAGCGTGCGATTGGCAAAAGCCACTCGATTTTTATGGTGAGAACATAGGCGATAGAATACAGCTCTCCAGAACACACTCCACGACATGGTGAGGTGGAAAGGGCCAGTATGCAACCACATGCATGAATCCAAAAAGCCTGGAAAAAGCCTTCTTATATTTAACATTCAGCCTTGTACTTGCATGCTGTTCAATAAAATTCAGAAAGAATATTAATTAGAAGATAATCTTGTCCTGCATGACCTACATTGTCCAGCACTTTACACCAACTTGAGCATATTGTGATTTGTCTACTGTGACAATATAATGAAAATATAATTCATTCCATATATTACATATATGTTATATGTTTTTGTTTCAGAGATCACAAAGACATTACTGGTGCACCATTTTAGTGTCTTGTCTGCCAAAGTACATTTATTTCATTTGTGTTTTTATTACATAAGAGCCGTGTGTGACTTTTTTTTTTTTATCCTTTTCTCTTTTCTTTTTCTTTTCTTTTTTCTTTTTTTTTTTTTTTTTTTTTTTTTGAAGAAAAAAAATCCTGGATTGTAATCACCATCATTTGCTTCTGATTATAAAGCTAGAGATACTTTGTCATTTCATTACCACTCACTGCCAGGTTGAGTCTGGTTTCCAGGGAAACTAAAAATCAGAAGCTTTCAGTACTCGCAGCCAAAGTGAAATCCAAGGACTACCATCCACTGAGATTCTTCTGGAAAACAAACCATCTACAGCCTGCCTCTTATTTTGAGCATCTAAAAGAGGAGCTTGGAGTGTGAAGACATGCTTTGGCTTTGAAAATATGGATACAGCTTTTGATCTGTTGTGCAGTTGAGGTATGTGTCGTTGGGGTGTTCTTTTTCAATAACGGTCTCATTGTGTCGTCGTAGTTTGGGTTTTAGGGGGTACTGTTACCGAGCAAGTTCTCTGTGTGTGGATTAACCGAATCAGACAGCAACCATGACATTATTAGATCTCTCTTTTTTAGAATGAGAAAAATAGGAATCGACTCATTAGCAACTGATACTATTCTTCCTTTCATAAGTATTGCAAGGCTGAAGTTTGTATGTAATTTTATGTAAAAAATAATGTCAAGAACAGAAATGATGATTTTTGTCAGTATCTGAGATCATTAAAAAAAACAATCTGACTTGAATTGAATTTTATCTATTGTAATATGTTTTCAAAAATTAAAAAAAATGAGGATGCTATCATTAATGCATGTCAAGTGCCATTTTTTGATAATTGCACCCGCATTAATGCACTAATGCATTTATGTAAATGTTTTCCAGCAAAACTATCAGTGGTGTGAGACCGTGAAGCTCAGACATTTTACTTCCCCTCTCTCGGATCAACACAAACCCATCTCTAAACCCATGGAGGGTCCTGTTCTGACAGAAAGTGAAGTTTGGAAAGTTGGCTCAGGGACCAGCACAACTTTAAACACGGATGACACTAGTATTGACTATACGCCTCTTATGAAGGACACTGTTACTGATGAAAACCTGTCAAAGGCATCTGAAAACCCAGGGACCTCAATACAAGAGGAGATCTGCGGCGGCATCCAGGAGCAACCTGACCCAGAGGTTACATCAGATCAGATCAAGTCAGTAATTCCACATGAGCAGCGATTAGAAGAGGATTTATCTTCCACTCAAACAGCAGTCGAGAGCAATGAGCCACCTGAGGCAGAGTGCAAAGAAGAGAGGTGTGTTAACCAAGCAGAGGAACCAGCAGATAAGACGTGCTTGGCACCTGGCCGACAGAACCTTGACCAGGAGATTAACCAGGAGATCACCATACTGGTGACCAATCATGACTGTACATTGGAGGATGAGGAGGATGAAGAGTTTGGGGAGCAGAAGACTTCCAGCTGCCCTAGTGAACCTGAGACTGTCTCTTCCACTGAGGGTGGAGGGGCGACTGGGGAAGAGAGTCTCGATGGTTCCATCGTTGTGGTGAACATGATTGAGGTCAGTCAAGTTCAGAAGACCAGCGTGATAAGCAACGTATCAACTGAGCAGAATACCGCCACTGAAGAACCAAAATTGCCTGGAGATCCTGGGGATAGTAGCAATGAGACAAACTCTGGAAGAAAATGTTCAAGCACCCCTCTGAAAACAGACGCAAGTAGAACACATGCTAACACAAGGGCCTCGGTGGAAGTGAATGTCTGCAGTCTGAAAGATCAGCCCACACAGCCTGAAGATGTAGAAGTAAAACTGAAGAAAACCAAATCGACTGAATCCAGGGATGCCATTCGGCCTTCGCAAGAGACGCTCGGCTTGAATCGGTCACCTGGACGCACACAGCATGTGCAAACCCAGGTCAGTCTGGAAGTGATGTACCAATCAGTGGCCACCAGCCCCATGACTCCTCCCGAAGGCTCCGCAGCGTTCCTTTTTCCAACCACCTTTGGAAAACTCGCCAACAAGTGTAGTACAGAGGTGGCTGAGACCATACAGACCAAAGATGCTGAGTTGCAGGTGGGCTTGCAGGTGGAATTACGTTCGGTTGCCACAGCTCCCATGAGCCCAATCATTCTGACCGCACCTGAGGTTATCCCAGAGCCGGAACCACGGATCGGGGTGGTGACAGAGGAAGTTCCAGAACCAGTTCAGGAGGTGAGCTGGGATGAAAAGGGAATGACTTGGGAGGTGTACGGTGCAGTGGTGGAGGTGGCAGTGCTGGGTACGGCCATCCAGAAACACCTGGAGAAACAGGTAAAGAAGCAAAAGAAACAACCTTCAGCTTTGCCTGCTCTGACAGATGTTCTGCCAGCGGATTTGACCGAAACATCTACAACGATGCCTTCCAGTCCTCCCCCCATGTCAGACCCTGGTGAAAGCAGCCCAGCCAAAGAACAAAGTGAAGAAAAGATAGTGAAGAGCGGCAGGCGTCGACAGAATCATTTTCGCCAGTGGTTCAGAAACATCCGGCGACCAAGTTGTTGTTCAAGACCGCGTCAAGATGAGGAAAACTAAGAAAGGCGTGACAGTTGAAACCACTTTAATAGCCCAAATGAGACAATCTCTCCCAGATTTGTGCACTTTGGCTGTGCACAGGATTGGGTTTTGTTCGATGATAAGCCCCTTTAACGTTCTTAAGACATTTGAAATGACTCGTACTGACACCTCGCCATAAGAAGCCCCTATATGGATAATCATCGTTTTTGGTTTGGTTTGATAAACTGCAAACAATTACAGTCGTCTTGATTTCTCCTCGCGCTTTGGCTTTGAAATTGCTCCTTCCAGCTTCGTTGCTATGAGTGTATACTTGCTTGCTTCTGTCAAGACCGTGCTACCCTGATGTTGTTGTGGTCAGTGAGGATCACTTTTAAAGTGCCCTTTTACAATATTTTACACAAATAATTTTACCTTTAAAATTTATATATTTCAAACATGTATATGAATTCACCATGTATAGTTAAGGAATGGTAGAATACATTTATAGAGTGACAGTACCAAGTACTGCGTATTAGACAAAAACTGAACCTAGAAATTCTTGGTGTTTCAGGCAACATATAATAGATGACGTCTCTGATTTTCCAACAGTGAAATGTTTGGTGTTCTTTATGGGTTTCAGATTCTTCTTTTTCTATTGGCTTTTGTATAACCCTGTATTATTAAATGGATTTGTCTTGTTTTTGCAGTTCAGCTCAGCACACCCGTAACGAACACACCTTCAAGCCTTACATTTTGTGTGATGTTTTGTGACTGTTGTGAGAGCTGTAAAGTGAATAGTTTTGAAATTAAATCATCTCTACAAGGGAAAAGCAAACACTTGATTTTGTCACTCATTTTGATAACATGATCAATTTTATTTGAGTAAAATAGCAAAAAAGAACATTTTTGAACATATAACAATACACCATATATAGACAGTTTACAATATATACACCCTGGCCACCAATCCGGCTTAGCAAGATATGATTTTTTTTTTTTTTTTTTTTTGCTAACTTTGATCAGACCTAAACTAAGTAGGCAAGTGCCAGGTAATATTTGGCAGAGTAGACAAGCAGTTTTATACTTTAGTTTTTGTTGATGCAGTTTGTTTTTGTTCAGAGAGAGAAAATAATATAAAAATTTTAAAAATTACATTTTTTTTTAAAGAGTTCCATTCGTCTGTACAACAAAACTTTATATGAAGGATTAAGTATTACATATTAGAGATTCCAAAAGTTCAGAATTTAATATGAAAAAAAATGATGGAAAATAACAAAAATAATGAAAGGTAAAATTAGGCTTCAAAGACTGTTTGAATTACCACTTGTTTTTAGTGCAATGAGAATGGTTCTTTCCCCAAAATTTCTTTTTTTTTTTTCCCGACCAACTCTTACATTTCAAAGTGCATTGTTGATACAGCATTCAAAGTCATGGGTTAACTTTAAAGGTCTTGTTTAGAGTTAGAGTTTGGCCAAATAGAATATAGTATGAAATTGTGTCTCTCTTTTTTGGCAGAACCACATATAAAATGGCAGAGGGATGGAGGTCAGTGGTTGAATGTTAGAGATCAGTGGTGTCTATGGAAGGGTTTGCAAAAGTGAGACCAGGGCTGTCTGCACCTGCACTCCTCTTCTCTCGCTGGGCCAATGCAGCACCCAAAGGCTCAATGTATGGAGATTCGCTCCTGTCATCATCCTCCTCCTCTTCTTCCTGAATTGCCTACCGCACAACAGGAAACATAAGCACTCAAAACATACACAGCCAAAGAGCTTATAAATACTTCTCTTGTAATGTAAGTATATGCTTGGAATACTGTGGAATCCAAAAGTCTACGATCACACTGAAAATCTATTATTTAAATATCTTTAGGGATTTGAACACTTTTAGGGTTTTGAAAAATTTAAAACAAAGAAACATTTTTAAGTAAAAAGAATAATAACTATTTTAGATTTTACACAATTTCTGTCATTTTTAATCAAATTATTGACAATGTGAATGCCATTGTGACAGATGGTCAGATGTTTTTGCTTTTACTGAAGCACAAGATACTCTTTGGATCTTCACAAGTTTTTGTAAAACCTGATGATCATGTTCTCCAGCATGATTTGAGGAGTTCATGCAGTTTATGAAATTTATTGCTTCACTTAAATTATGTTGATTTTCACTAGTGGTCTCAGACTTTTGCCCCCATGCACTGTGTATTATATTCATTTCAATAATACATTTACCATCATTGGCATAGTGTCTTTCTCTGTCATGGTCATATCAATGTTGTAGTCCAGGGAATTAAGGCTAAAACAGAACAGACACAGCACACACACATAATCAGAATCTCACAAAGCAACTCTTCAGTATGAAGTCATAAGTGACATTGTGGGGGAAAAAAAGTTACCAGTAGAGACATTTTGGACCAGTTACGTAGCTTGAAAGAAAATCAAAAACATGCTTCATTTAGCATGTGGTATAGCTTAGTGTGATTCTGAGAAATACAGGGTCACCGATATCACCACATCGTTTAACTAAAACTATTGCTAGTAAAACTAATAATCTACTATTGCCCACAAATCAATACTTACAGATGTTCATCTGTCATGGAGGACCACAATAGATGCAGTAATGTGAAATTCCATGACAAGATAAACATGCAAACCCTTCCAGTGTCTTTCATCTTTTACAGCAGTCAGTTTTTGAATATGTGATATGGTATCATATTGTCCAGATCATTTCAGAGCATGTGTGCATATGCATAATTCACATTTTACCTCTTAATGTAAATATATGCAATCACAAACTGCCTGAGAGACCAGACAATTATGAT
The DNA here is from genome assembly GCA_039654765.1 of Mylopharyngodon piceus. Taxonomy (NCBI): domain Eukaryota; kingdom Metazoa; phylum Chordata; class Actinopteri; order Cypriniformes; family Xenocyprididae; genus Mylopharyngodon; species Mylopharyngodon piceus. Next base: position 16,956,978 of record CM077439.1, read on the forward strand.
ATATTATGTACAGGTGCTGGTCATATAATTAGAATATCATCAAAAAGTTGATTTATTTCACTAATTCCATTCAAAAAGTGAAACTTGTATATTATATTCATTCATTACACACAGACTGATATATTTCAAATGTTTATTTCTTTTAATTTTGATGATTATAACTGACAACTAAGGAAAATCCCAAATTCAGTATCTCAGAAAATTAGAATATTACTTAAGACCAATACAAAGAAAGGATTTTTAGAAATCTTGGCCAACTGAAAAGTATGAACATGAAAAGTATGAGCATGTACAGCACTCAATACTTAGTTGGGGCTCCTTTTGCCTGAATTACTGCAGAAATGCGGCGTGGCATGGAGTCGATCAGTCTGTGGCACTGCTCAGGTGTTATAAGAGCCCAGGTTGCTCTGATAGTGGCCTTCAGCTCTTCTGCATTGTTGGATCTGGCATATCGCATCTTCCTCTTCACAATACCCCATAGATTTTCTATGGGGTTAAGGTCAGGTGAGTTTGCTGGCCAATTAAGAACAGGGATACCATGGTCCTTAAACCAGGTACTGGTAGCTTTGGCACTGTGTGCAGGTGCCAAGTCCTGTTGGAAAATGAAATCTGCATCTCCATAAAGTTGGTCAGCAGCAGGAAGCATGAAGTGCTCTAAAACTTCCTGGTATACGGCTGCGTTGACCTTGGACCTCAGAAAACACAGTGGACCAACACCAGCAGATGACATGGCACCCCAAACCATCACTGACTGTGGAAACTTTACACTGGACCTCAAGCAACGTGGATTGTGTGCCTCTCCTCTCTTCCTCCAGACTCTGGGACCTTGATTTCCAAAGGAAATGCAAAATTTACTTTCATCAGAGAACATAACTTTGGACCACTCAGCAGCAGTCCAGTCCTTTTTGTCTTTAGCCCAGGCGAGACGCTTCTGACGCTGTCTGTTGTTCAAGAGTGGCTTGACACAAGGAACGCGACAGCTGAAACCCATGTCTTGCATACGTCTGTGCGTAGTGGTTCTTGAAGCACTGACTCCAGCTGCAGTCCACTCTTTGTGAATCTCCCCCACATTTTTGAATGGGTTTTGTTTCACAATCCTCTCCAGGGTGCGGTTATCCCTATTGCTTGTACACTTTTTTCTACCATATCTTTTCCTTCCCTTCGCCTCTCTATTAATGTGCTTGGACACAGAGCTCTGTGAACAGCCAGCCTCTTTTGCAATGACCTTTTGTGTCTTGCCCTCCTTGTGCAAGGTGTCAATGGTCGCCTTTTAGACAACTGTCAAGTCAGCAGTCTTCCCCATGATTGTGTAGCCTACAGAACTAGACTGAGAGACCATTTAAAGGCCTTTGCAGGTGTTTTGAGTTAATTAGCTGATTAGAGTGTGGCACCAGGTGTCTTCAATATTGAACCTTTTCACAATATTCTAATTTTCTGAGATACTGAATTTGGGATTTTCCTTAGTTGTCAGTTATAATCATCAAAATTAAAAGAAATAAACATTTGAAATATATCAGTCTGTGTGTAATGAATGAATATAATATACACGTTTCACTTTTTGAATGGAATTAGTGAAATAAATCAACTTTTTGATGATATTCTAATTATATGACCAGCACCTGTAACTAATAGGGCTGTTAGTGTTTGATAATTTATTATGATTAATAATAATAATAATAATAATAATGCAATTAAAAAAGTGTCACATTTACTCATTAAAAAAACATTATTAAGAAACTGATACTTTTATTCAACAAGGATGTATTAATTTGTTCAAAGGTGACGGTAAATACAATTATAATGTTATCAAAGATTTCTATTTCAAAATAAATGCTATTTTATTCATCAAAAAAAATCCTGATATATATATATAGAGAGAGAGAGAGAGAGAGAGAGAGAGAGAGAGAGAGCAATTTCATTATTATTATTATTTCAATGCTGATAATAATAATAATAATAAAAGAAATGTTTATTATGCATCAAATCAGGATGAGACTGAAGACTGAAGCAATGATGCTGAAAATTCACAGAAATAAATTATATTTTAAAATATATTCAAATAGAAAAGTTATTTTAAATAGTAATAACATTTCACAATATTACTGTTTTACTGTATTTTTGACCAAATAAATGCACCCCTGGTGAGCATAAGAGACTTCTTTCAAAAACTTTAAAAAAAGCTTACCAACCCCAAACATTTTAACAATAGTGTGTGTCATTTAAATAAACGAACAGCCCTAGTAATTAAATAAATTTAACACAATTTCAAAATAGAATGACAATGACAAGATAAAATGAGTCACGTTTGTTGTGAGTCTACAAATCTGTTTCAGCAGTACAATATTGTGAACTTTCTTCTTTTCATAATTTTCTTCTATGCAAAATATATAATTTTTTACACTCTGTGAATCTCCAGCTTAGCGCTGATGTGTATAGTGTACTGTCACGGTACCTCTCTCTGTCTGCGCTGGAGCCATCTTCATCAAAGCCAAGGTCTGTGGTTGTGTCGATATTCATATTCAGCACTGGGTTTGCTCTGTGGAATACATATCAGACAATCTCATGCACCGGTCTGCTGCTGAATGCCAGCTCAAAATAATATTATACTGGGCCAGCATTTTAGGCAGCTTGTTATGTCTCACCCTTCTTTGGTGTATTTGTTGGTTCCAGGAACAACAGGCCCGCTCTTCTGATTCTGTATGACCACTGTGGCTGCTGAGTTCATGGCTTTGGCTGCCTTTAGTTTCCTCTTGTAGCTAAAAGGTAAAAGAGACCAATACCGTTAAGTAGTATATGGAGTAACTCCTGTGTGTTTGTGCGTATGTGTGTGGAAGAGCCACACACATACGCATTTTTTTTTTTTAATTTGTTGAAACTAGTTAGCAGATTTGTACTGTTTGTGACCCAGACTGATGTTAGAGGGAGTTCTATAATGCTGGCTCCATGCCTAATGTTGGAAATAGGTCTGACAGATGGAATCATGCAAGTTTACTGCATAGTACATACACCTTACATGACCTGCAATGCCTTCCTATCCAACTTCAGATGCATGACTGCTAACTTTAGCAACAAAAATATTACAATCTATTTTTAAAGTTTCTCAAAAGGTCAAATATAAATGAATGGTATAAAGCAGAGACTGATAAGTTGTGACAAAAGCATCATGCAAGCACAACAGTGAGTGTTTCTTTAATATCATTAAACTTTAATGGGTAATTCAGCAGTTCTTACTTTCTTCTGATGCACACAAGTGAGGTGGTTGTTACAACAAGAATGATCGCCAGTGCAGCCATCAAACCAATCATGACGAATACCTCTGTCTTGACTTCTGTAGTATCGGTAATTGTTGTTGACTGTTAAGGGAATTGAAAAGGATTAATTGAAAAAAAAAAATTAAAGCTTAATGTCTTGAACAACAACTTCAGCCTTCATGCTTAACTTTTGAAATATCGTAATTCAAAAGGTGTTTTAAAAAGGGAAATTATTATTATTATTATTATTTGTTTTAGTTACTTACGATGCCAGTAAATCCAAGCTCAACAAGTTGGTATCCAAATTCCCTATAGACTTCCTCTGAATTCAGGATTGAGGTCACTGCATCATAGTCAAGAGCTGTGCCGTTTCTGAACACAAAATAAGCCTCCAAAATAGTCGTCTCTTGAGATCTGCAAAGGACATAACAAATTCTGCTTTCACTGTATGGAAACCACAGTTATTTTTGTATTATTTATATCATTTATAAATAATATAAAATATAGTATTATAAATTATAGTAATATTTACTATTATAGTGTTTATTAATATTCTGAATTTGCATTTTATATTTTAAGCTTCCACAGTACTTGTACTTAGTTTGAGTAACTTTGATATTTTCTTTTGTCATGTTAATTTTTTTATATTCAGCTTTATTTTTATTTCAGCTTTGTAGTAATTAGGTTTTTAGTATTAGAGTATTAGTAAAGTATTAGTAGACTGGTAAGGTTAGGGTTAGAATAAGTTGAAATGTACTTGCAAAGTTACTTATAGTCAGTAGAATGTCTGTTGGAGGACCATCACAATAAAAAGTTAGCAGATATTAAGCAGACAGTCTACTAATACTCTAATGAGACTTAGTTGACATGTAGTTGGAAAGTTACTTATAGTCAACAGAATGTTCAAAAGGGACCATCAAAATAAATTGCTACCGAAAAATCTTTAAATTATGAAAATGAATAAAGTTATGCTGGCCCTTTGTCAAAAATCAAAATCTAGAATTTTCTGTAATTATGCGATATAAGGAAGCATTTGCTTAATAACAGTAGTACTGGCAAGACAGGACATCTACAAGGACTTTTGAGTCCCCTTTGGAGAGAAAATACAAACCGACTTGGATTCATTATTCTATGATGTATACGCCACCTGCTGGATCTTACAAATTCCAACATCGGAATGAGATGAAAAATCCAGATATTCCAGGCGTACATGTGTTTTGTGAGATTCAATGTAGTTTACTGTATGTACGTATAAATGGGGATGTGAATGGCAGAATCTTACCGTTGAGCAACCGTCTCACTAAACACATTAAAGAATTCCACCGTTGCTTTTGTAGCACTTGTCAGAATACTGTAAGAGATATATCACACACATTTACTTTTTGGCCTGAATTTAAAAAAAAAAAAAAGAGAAAAAAGTATTAAATAAATGAACTATAATCATGATTCATATTTCCTTACTTTCTGATCTTATGCAAATTTTCATTGACTTCAGACACAGGCGCATTAAATCTGAGACTGACTCTGTAGGAGTTGTCAACTGTGAGAAGCTGCAAAACAATGCAATTAGAAATTGACCAAAACAAAACTGAATGAATGAATGAATTATTTAATTAATTAATTAATTGTAGTGGTGAAAATGCCCTACCTCAACCACAGAGGTGGAATTGAGACCATCAGGGTTAGATGCCTGCACCTCAACCATGAACTTCCCTCTTTTATTATTATCCATTGCCTTCTGGGACCTGGAAATTAAAAAGAGGCATTTGCATGTTTACCTCAAGTTAGTTTCTTTGTGCCTTTTACAATCAATTGTATCCTCATTGAGGTGTAAAGCAATAAATTAGTTATTCCCTAACCAGGAGCACTGACATTTTGAATTGCAGAATTGACATTTTGACTTGACTTGAGATGTGACAATTTCTATTTTCTGATTCTCTTTTGACTTATTCAACGTGGTCAGACAAATTGATTGATGTTCAAAAAACTTGTTGCATCGCACCACATAAGGACTTACAATACGGAATTACAAACCAAATTTTAATTTCTCACCTTATATGTGTAGTAAAAATTCCTTCAGCATCTTCCTGAGCGGGAGTGTCAGCGATGAGAAACAAACTCTCTGTGGAATTACCTTCACTGCCGACAAAGACCACCTTGGTAACTGTAAAGGTGGTTTTCCTGTTATTTTGCTCTGTGTCTCTGTCTTTGGCCTTAAAGGGTTAAGAGGAAATAAACACAGGGAAAATACTTTATAGAGACTTTGTATTCTGACATAAAAATTACCTAACATTGGATAAATGTATATTACGGTACATAGAGTGATAGATATAGAGACCTCAAATTGTAAATAAGTAAACTATCACACTTACATAAACTCTGGCGACAGATGTGCCCACCTCTACTTTTTCAATGACTACAACTGGAGAAACATAAATATGTTAAAACTTTTTGATGTGTTTTAATCCACATCAAAACAAGATCAAGATTACATTTATTTTATTTTTTTTTAAATATAATTTTGTTTACCATAGAAATCCTGCGAGACAACGAATTCTGGGGCGTTGTCATTGATATCAACAATATTAATGGTCACAATCCCTATAAGCAGGTGAACAATATTTTATTAATATTTATTGCACTCAATACTAAAGGTACTGGTCAATATGAGAGAGGAGATGGGAAAATACATAAAATGTAAAATGTGATACGTTTAACGAAGGAATAGTGCACCTAAAAATATTGTTCAAGTCCTATATTTTTCTTCATTTTTAGGTTTTAAAATCACTGATGACAAATGTGTGCCACATAACATGGCAAGTTTGACTATACGTGATCAGAAATTAAATTTAAGAAGCGAAATGGAGCAAAAAATTGGAAAATGAAAATTATAATCCCCTTTTTCTATGAAAAACGTGCTGTGCTCCATGGAATAAAGAAAATTACAAACTAGAACATTTTGGAGATGAGCTATTCCTTTAACAACAAAACATACTATGAAAAAAAAACCAAATGCAGGAAAGAAAGACAGCACATTTTTAATGAAGGACAGTAAGAAGCAACAGAACGCACCTTTACTACTGTTCTCCCCCTTCTCAGTTAGAAGATCCACCACCATGGCAGTCAAGAACACTTTATCACATTTCTCATAGTCAATATCATAACTACTAATCGCCATCACACTGCCGTTACGCTCAACTTTGAACCACTCCTCGAGGCACGGCCCTATGGTGCCATTGCACTGGCACTCACTAGAAACAAGCTCATATTCTAGAAGGTGTGTGGTGTCCACATCTCCGCCTTTGATTGTGTCCAGAGGCACTGGCAAAATGCTGTTCTCATTTACTTTCATGGTCATGTCGGATGGGAATACAGGTGGAGTGTCATTAACATCATCCACTATCACTTCCACTTTAATTGTAACCCTGTTCTGACCCAAGTCCGAGGCCTCCACCGTCAGAGCATAAGACTTGCGGTCACTTTCGTAGTCCAGCTCAAAAGCGGGATCCACCGTGATGTTGCCCCTGTAACCTTCACTGAGGGCCTCAGAATATAAGATGAAACTCCCAAAACTGCCTTCAGTGATGCTGAAAATGATGCGGTTATTGAAGTCTGTTTGGTCGGCGTCATGAGCCAGCAGAATGCCAACCAATAGGCCTAAAAGGGACAACAAGAAGTGTTGGTTTTCACAAGATATTTTGCAAATCACGTAGGTCTTGAAAATTATTTTATAGATATGGAAATTATTTAAAATCGTAATGAAATTTGTTCAGAAAAAGCACAACAATCTACTTGCCTTTTTCACTTTCCTTTACATGAAAGGATTTAGGAACAGGCTCCAGGAATTGTGGAGAATTATCATTGACATCCTGGGAAAAATACAAAGAAAAAAAATTCATTAATTATATTATTCAATTATATTCAAATATATCTATATTTCTAAATCAATTTTCAAAAATTAATTTAAATAAATTATGCCAAGGTATATACATTTAAATGTATACCGGGAAATCACATTAATAAATGGTCAAATTCAGCTTAACTACATTTGTTTTGCAGGAGCACTTCCATGAAGTACCAGAGCTACATCTCTAACTATGTAAATGCCGGATTCTCACCTCAATGTTGATGGTCACATTGGCTGATGAGGAAAGGGAGGGTGTGCCCATGTCTGAAGCGAACACTATCAACTCAATCACACCCTTTAGAAGAGGATCCATGGCCTCACGGTCCAACTGACCATTGTTTTTAAGCAAACCAGTGTCCGGGTGTATGGTGAAGTTACTACTGAATAAGCTGTCTTCAATGCGATACCGGATTTTGCTGTTTAGAGTCTTTGGCTCATCGTTGTCTATAGCCTATCAAAAATTCAAAAATAGGTCTTAGAAAATAAGGAGACATCCATTACATGGTAGATACATGGATAAAAGTGTCATACAGAACATTCACACAATCTCTTTTCATCATTTCAGATGTCTACGCTGCTTTTTCAATCACAATTACATCAATAAAGTCACCTTGATTTGAAGCTTCAAATCACTGTTCTCTTTTACATAGGCCTCATAAACTTCTCTGTTCATCTCTGGTGTCTGATCATTAATATCCTGAATGTCGATCATCACAACAGTGCTACCAATCTTGCCGCTTGTATCTACAGCCTGCAGGGTGGGTGAGTAGGAATTGGTTCCTTCCCAGTTAAGATCCTCTCCATTTATTACATTGATAGTTCCAGTATCTGGATTGACATCAAATAACTGCCGCCTAAAGTCAGTTTGAGAAAGAAAGAAAGAAAGAAAGAAAGAAAGAAAGAAAGAAAATAACATTTGAAGTCATCTTTTTATGCCCCAGTATGATTGAAATATATCTGACCTTGAACAGTCACATATTTAGCTAGAAACTTGCAATGACTAAGTAACTGAGTAATTTTGGCGTAACCAAATGATAGCTGACTGAATATTCAACATACATGCTTTCTGGCATCAATCTGTAAGTGATTTTGCCTTCATCCAAGGCATCTGCATCTGTTGCCTGTCAAAGCAGAACATTAATGAGTGCAAGATACAATTTTACTCACCACGACAAGGTGAAGGTAAACAGAAGGTGCACTTACAGTAATGGTAGCCACAAAAGTTCCATCTTCACAGTGTTCATTAACAGAGGCATTATAAACCTCCTTCTCAAACACAGGAAAGTTGTCATTTACATCATTGATGTTAATGGTGACAGAGGCCGTAGAGATGAAGTCTTCACTGGCATCTTTAGCAATAATCTGGGAAGATATAATAAAGCATTAAAAGTGAATGTTATTATAATTTTGATTCAATAGTTGTTTTGTGATGAGTGAAGTACGTAATTTTTCTAGTACAAACAGGTTTTCTGAACACTACCCCTGTTTGACATTGTTTAAGAAAAACAGATATTCTCATCTTAAACTCACGGCGTTGGTTGAGGTTAACATAGAGTAAGTAACATTTCAGACAAAATATTTAAAGCTATTTTGTTCATTTTGGCTTCGCCAACAAAAAATAGTTTGGTTAAAATGTTGTGAACCATACAAGTAAAATTCAATGTAATGAACAAGTGAAATTACACAAAGACTGAAACCAATCCAATGCTGTTATACAAAACGATTTCAGTTGCACTTTATTTTACAGTGTGTGTACTTACAGTGCACTTACCTAAGAAAATTCTGGGTAATAAGATAACTACAGGGGTTAAGGTTAGGTTTAGGGTAGGTTCAGGGTTAGTACAAAGTTATTACCTAGTTATTGTAATAACAGTAATAGGTACATTGTATGTACATGGGGAACAGGACTGTAAAATAAAGTGCTACCATTTTTTCTTTAAAGGCTGCAAATTAGGCGCTGAAAATAACTGTTGCATTATACTACTTGCATAAAGTTAATTGTTGTTACAATCATAAATGCCACCCAGTTTAAAATAATCAAACATTTCCTGGTTTCCATGTTGGTGCGATTAACTTGAAACAGTAAAGTCACCATTATTTGTGCCTGGCATGCTCTGCCATATCTGTAATTACTCTAAAAGTAATTGATCTTAAGAAGGCAAGGCTCTAAGCTGGGATGATTCTGCCATCGGTCAAAGTACCAGACCAGTTATATTATTTGGTTAATCTCCAGAGGCACACCTTCAAATACATACCTGAACAGACATTACTTTATTCTTCTCATAATCAACAGCGTCAGGATCTTTTATTATCACTTGTACAGAACTGTCTCCCAACCCAGAACTGGGACTGACAGAGAATGCATCTTTATCAGGTCCATCAAGTTCGAGATTAAACTTGCTGTTTTGCCCCTGGATCATAAATAAGTTAATCATCAACACATAAAACAACATAATAGTCATCATTTCAATAAAACTGAAAAAAAGAAGAAGAAAAAGAAAAAAAATGCCCACACACAGAATCTCCTCAGAGGAAACCATGCAAGCATTGTAACTACAGACCTGGTCTGGATCTTTGACTCTTATATTCAGTTCAGCTACTGCCAGTCCTGCAGACGAATGCTCATCAACATTGCCCGTGAAGCTGTTTTTCTGTGTGCAGGTTTCACCTTCACACTCATAAAATTCAGGGCCGTTGTCATTCTGGTCGTCAATAGTAATTGTTAGGTCTGATACTGTGCTCGCAATAACTCCATCCACATTAGGTTTTGTCTCACTTGCCTGAAGTACAGGAAGAAAAAAATAGAGAAAAAATAAAAAAGTTAATAGAAATCAAAGGTTATGATAGGTACTAACAAGTTAAAGTTAAAAGTATGTAGTGGCATTGGTTTGCTGTTAAATCTGATATCATAATAACATGATACCATCAAATTCAGTAGTCAGTAAACTCACCTTTATGTTCAGTACTACAGTACTACTAGGATCTATGTCCAGTAATTCCTCTCGGTCTATTTGAGTTTTGACAGATATTTCACCAGTGTTCTCATCGATTTGGAACAGGTCTGGTGCATTAGTATCTGTGTAAAAGGACAAAATAATAAAGACAAAAAGTCATTTAAGTGGCCCAGAAAAAGCTATTTTATTAAGGGTGGTCCTCAAAGTAGCTGCCATATTACGATCACATGACCAGTCCAATACTACTTACATACTATATCTTAATTATTGGTGAAAGAGTGAATGGAGTATTTTTACAATGACATTTTAGAGACAAAATATAAATTTCATCTTTCAAAGTTCAAGTGCATCTTTAAAATAAAAATTTCCAGCTGACTCACTTTCAATGCTGTAGTGGATCTTGTCGTTGACCCCAGTATCTGGATCTCTGGCTTTCACAGCGAAGACTGACTTACCCTGAGATGGAGCATATGGTGAGAGGTTCAAAGGTGAGAGATATTACACCAGTGGTTCTCAAATGTTTTTGCTTCCGGATCCAGATTTTACATTAGACATCAAGCGGTGCCCGAACACAGTACCAAAAATGTTTAGCTAACAAAGTTACACTGAAATTAATATCGAAATGTATTAAAATTAAGATGAACTGCAAAGGCACAACAATATGCAAAATTATTAAATTTGAAAAGCCTATACAAACCAATTAAATACTTGCGGGTGTTTCTTTATGTTGCTCATGTTGTGTTTTTATTTATTTATTGCATTTTATTTTATATATAATTTTATTATTTGCATTTAGCATTGATTTTTGCACTGTGACGCACAAGTAGAGAAGTATAGCATTCAAAATTAATAATAATAAAAAAAAAAGACACCACTCACCACATCTGAATTCTCCTCTACACCAATAAAGTTAGGTAAATTCAGAAATTGTGGGTTGATATCCGGCACATCTTTAACCGTAATGAATGCATATGCTGGTGTGGACTGAACCACGTGTGTACCATTCAGTACTCCACCACCATCCTGACAAAACCCAATGAACACTTAACAAATGACACAGTAAATGTATGTAGATTTTTCAGATATTTTCCCTCAATCATTTTTTTAAAAACAGCCCATCACTTATCTAAATATGTTTACTTTATAAATAAATACTCACATATGCATTGATTAGTATCTGATAGAAAGGGCTTTGCTCAGTGTAGTTTAAAGGTCCCTCCAGGACAACATTTCCAGTGGTCTCAGAAATTGAAAAGAGGTTAGCCACATCATTTGGTACCACCTAAGACAAACATACTGTGTTATGAATACAACTAAAGTGAGATGTGAGAGTGAAAATGCAATTTATGCCATAGAAGGGAACATACTTCATCAATTTTGTAGAACACACTAGAAGCTGTGCCAATATCATTATCTGTGGCACTTGCTCTGAACAGTGTACTGCCCACAGCTATATTCTGAAAGAGGGAATAGGAAAACATCATATATAAACGTGAAAAAACATCTCAAACTACAGTGAATAAATAAACTGACACACATTGTCAATTCCCGAAGATCTCTCTTTGCTCAGAGGATAAAGTTAAATTGGAGCAGATTACAGACAGAATTAGCACAGTCACACAGGATCAACACCATCACAGCTTGTAAACCTCAACTCCTCTTAAACGATTAGTTCGTTCAGCCATCATACTCACACTCATGTTGTCCTAAACCCTTTCTTCCGCAGAAGATGCAGTTCAATCTACTTGTCACTCATTCAATTAAACTGATGACTTTCAAGCTTCAAAATGGCACCGTATGGCACCATATGACTCAATGGCACGTATCATAAAAGTGGTCTACGGTATCAGTCATACAGACTTTTCATACACTACATTTTCTACACTTAAATTTCGTTCTACACTCATAATATTCCAATGAAGTGAGTTGTTTAATTTTGCGTGCAAGTTGAACTGACTCAAAAACAGGAGGATTTGTGAATGAATCATGAATCAACCAGAAAGTTCGTAAAATAATGATTAGTTCACAAACCAGACAGATCTAGTTCTCAAGTTAAACTTTGCAAACCGTTTAATTTTATGAATCAACCATTTTAGGTCAGACAAAAGGATGTTTAGTTTACGAATCCGACAGGATATAGGCAGTGCTGGGTAGCAACTGATTACATGTAATCTGGATTATGTAATCAGATTCCAAAAATTAAGTAGTTGTAATTAGATTATATTACATTTTACAATACTTGTAATCAGACTACAGTTATTTTTCTATTGATTACATGATTACATGTTGTTCTCACAATGGCAGTAAATTATTCATAATTCAGCCCCTGATGAACACATGAATTATTATTTGAATCAGTGGCGAGGCTACAGAAGGGCCAGGGTGGCACTGGCCCACCCAGATTGATGGCTGGCCCACCCAATCAAAGGTGCCCGAATATTTCGTTTTATTTCCAGACACTACTTTGGTGTGGAAATAATAATATCTGTTGTGAAGACCTATATATAATTTGAAAATTTATTATTAAAAATACATATAATATGTTTTTATTTTGCGCCGGTAAACTCAGCTTTCCAGAGTCGCGACAGCAGCTGTTTCTATGCAGCGTGCGTCACCGTCCATGAGTCGCGCTTATAATAGCCTATGTGTGCCGGTTTGTTTCATTTTTACAGTGATTATTTATTCTACAGTAACAATTTATTCTACAGTAACATATAGTCACCTGTGTGTTAACAATTTCTACAAAATTGAGTGATGACAATTAAATTAAATCGAGCTTTGGTTCAGTATTGTGTCCTTCCCGCACACCATTATGACGGTAACTCTCCAAACACTAAATAGCTTTGAAGAGCTCTGCTTTCAACACAAGCTTTTCCAGTAAAAAGCTCCTTTTCCCCAACGATTAGCTGTGTAGCGCGGCAGTCTCTGTTTTTAATGTCACATTTGTATACTGATGAGCGAGCGGAGGTAAACAACCAACCGTCGGCTCCATCTCGTATATGGCTGGTTATTCTATTGAATCGAATCGTCTTAAACGGTCCGCCTCTCATGTGTATCTTAGGAAAGTCTGATTCATTCTAGTGAATCACTTCGTTCGGAAGGTTAGTAATGAACAGATTGACCGATTCGAGTCCCATATGGCTTTTCTTTTCTTTTCTTTTTTTTTTTTTTTGTAGTGGACTAGGCTATTTAGTTTATCATGTCTAATTAAATATTCCAGTTAAATATTCTAGCAGTATTCTAGTTTTTTTTATTATTAGCCTATTATTTATATTTAGGCTAGCCTACTATAAATGTGCTTGTTTAGGCTTATTCAAAATATAAATAAATAAAAAACACAGAAAGTCTTTTTAAACATTATTTCTGTCTAACACACATTAGAATTACTGGATATAATTTAGAACAATATACTTGGATAAAAGTTTATATTTCAGATAGGCCTATAAACTGATGTCAATAGTAGCGATCAAAATTGAGTAGGCCTAAATCTTTTTGAAAGTAACTAGACTAGACCCTCAAATAAAGATTGTATCAATTATATTGTTACCCCAGTAGGTGGCGACAAGTGACTATTAAAATATATTTTTTATTATTATTATTTAATAATTTATTCAAAAACGTTCAAAAACGCTAATTCGTCCAATAATGAAACAATAAAAGTCTTTATGAGTGAATCATTGAATCATTCATTCAAACATATTTTTAAAATAATCAGAGGTGGAAGTAACGAATTACAACTACTCACGTTACTGTAATTAAGTAGCTTTTTCGGGGTTTTGTACTTTTTTGAGTACATTTTTAAATCTGTAATTTTACTTGTACTTAAGTACAAATTAAGTAATCTACTTCGCTACTTGTAAAATCACATTCCGTTACTGAGTACGCCAACGCCAGTTTGACACACACCCGCCTCCTCCTGTCACTCACACGTTTCAGTTAGAGCCTGAATGTCAGCGCAAGATTGCAGGTATTGCACATAATTTTAATCATACCCGCAGATTTCTATGGCGTATTTTAATTACAAATGTCGAGAGCGCATTATTGTAACGCGCAGAAAACGACGCGATCTCTCAACTGCCTCTCCTCGTGCGCGCTGTCAGACTGTGTGTAGTGTGCAATCGTGAATCTCTCCGTGCTCTTAAATTAAACGTTGTCAAAAGTTATCAATCAGAATAGACCTCCATGCCTGAGCAATGAAAATGCTACAGGAAATCTTATTGGCTATAAGTGAAATGCACCAGAAAGTCTCTCAACAATCAAAGGTGGATCTTTAATTTTTTTTTTACAATGTAAATATGTTTCAGAATGGGGCATTTGTATGATTTGTACATAAAAATAACTGCATCACTACATTGTACAGACATTACAGGTCAAACCCCTCTGATGTTCTTTTTATCTAAATAAAAAACATATTATATGGCTCTTAAAGGGTTAGTTCACCCAAAAATGAAATTTCTGTCATTAATTACTCACCCTCATCTTGTTCCAAACCCGTAAGACCTTCGTTCATCTTCAGAACACAAATTAAGATATTTTTGATGAAATCTGAGAGCTTTCTGACCCCAGACTGCAACGTAATTGCAACTTTCAAGGCCCAGAAAGATAGTAAAGACATCGTTAAAATATCCCATGTGACTACCAGTGGTTCAACCTTAATGTTATGAAGTGTTGAGAATACTTTTTCTGTGCAAAAAAAACCAAAAATAACTTTATTCAGCAATCTCCTCTCTCCGTGTCACTCATATGAGCACCACGACACATGCTGACACAGAATCCGGCCAATAATGAGCCGACCTTCTGACGTAGAACCTGGAAGTGCTGCACTGTGTTTACTACATCAACAGTGTCAGAGACTGACATGGAAGAGAAGAAATTGTTGAATAAAGTTGTTATTTATTTTATTTTTTTGCACACAAAAAGTATTCTTGTCGCTTCATAACATTAAGGTTGAACCACTGTAGTCACATGGACTATTTTAATAATGTCTTTACTACCTTTCTGGATCTTGAATGTGGTAATAATGTTGTTGTCTATGGAGGGTCAGACAGCTCTCAGATTTCATCAAAAATATCTTAATTTGTGTTCTGAAGATGAACGAAGGGTGTGGAATAACATGAGGGTGAGAAATTAATGACAGAATTTTCATTTTTCGGTGAACTAATCCTTTAAGATACACAGCATTTAAAAATTCAATGTTGTCATATTTCAAATACCTCAACTGAATTTTTTTTTTTTTTTTTTGTTCTTATTTTATTACTGACTGTTTACTTGTATTTTTTGTAAATTTAATTCAGTTTGAAATCAAGCTTTCTTGTGCTGCGTGTGAGCTACTGGAACAAAGTTATCCTATTGTAAAGACACAAATACACCGAGTGAGCAAATGTTTAAGTGAGATTAATGTAATGGTAATTGATCAATGTTTAAATATGCAAATAAAAGCCTAAATTAAAATCTGTTCATTGTATAAAGCGGACGTGTCTCTTCAGAAGACTTGAATTAAACCGCTCCATTTAAATTGATTAAGTTTCGAGTCTTGTGCTTTTTGAAGCTTGAAAATAATGATTGCCTTGACAAAATGGATGGACAAAAAAAATTAGATATTAAAATATCTATGGTATACAGTATGTGGTGGTTTTCCCCATGGTATTTAAAATTATACTAAATATTGATCATTTTCAAGGTATTGTATTGAAGTTAGAAATTCCAGTATTGTGACCACTAATTCATGCACTTCGTCAATAAGGTGAAAGTGCTTTGTTTAAAGTAGCTATTTTCTACTTAGATCTATGATTTTACTGAATATTTTTTGATAATTTATTAAATATCGCCGGTTAAAAAGTAATTAGTAATTTTAGTACTTTGAGTAGTTTTTGAGAAGAGTAATTTGTACTTTTACTTGAGTAGGCTACTTTTTTTGACACCAGTACTCTTACTTGTAATTGAGTATTATTTCAGCAATGTAACAATGTACAATGTAATTTTCAGTAGGCCTACTCTTTCCACCACTGGAAATAATGAATTCAAATTTTATATTTTTAAATAGACTGTAGCAATTATCATTTTGTCAGAACCTATAGTAGCCTAACATACATTTTCTCGTTTAGTTTGGTATGTGTGTGTGTATATTAGAGGTCTTCACGGGTCCAAAAATTCATACCCGAACCCGAAGAGACCCGTAAATGTGCTACACGGAACCGACCCGGGCCCGACTATTATTTTGAAAGTTGGACCCGGACCCGTGCAGAACCGAGAAATGCCATAAATGTACGACCCGGAACCAACGCGGACCCGTCTATTATTTTAAAGCTGGACCCGAACCCGGCCGGGAAGACACAGACCCGACTGGACCCGATCGGCACATAGGTCTATTCCACAGCAAATTGCGATTAATAAGTTAAACAAGTTGCGAAAATAAAACGTTTTGTCTTACTTAATTAATGGCCTTCTCCCTTGTACCTGACTGTGATGCACCATCTTCCTTGCCAAGAAAGTTCCATCCATGTTATCAATCTCTTGCCGATTGAAATACTTAATCCACTCATTATTCCAGCTTTAAAAGTCCACTTGCTGTCACGATGACAAATGCGACTTTGCAGTTTTGCATTTTGTTGTATCTCGAGTCAACTCATATAATAAAATAACTTCCGACTGTTTGCCCTTTTGAACTATAATAACGATTGCTTGTTCAGTGACATGGCCGCTGACGTTAGCATTACTTATTTGCGATCATTTCTGTGCTTTCTGAGCCGAGTCTGACCAAAACTTTAGATATAACAAGACGGTTCATTCATAATATTATTATAAAAATAGGAGAAAGAAAGCGCGCTCGCATGAGACTGCACATGTATGAGAGGCCATTCAAGACATATTTCAAACTTTACTCGCGCACACACTATCAAACTCTCTCTCATACTCTACTATAATGTCTCTCACACACTATCAAAGCTTTCACACACACTATCAAACTCTCTCACGCACACTACTAGCTGTCTCTCACACACTACCAAACTCATTCACACGAACTATCAAACTTTCTCGCGCACACCATTAAACTCTCTCTCTCGCGCACACTATCAAACTCATTCACACGCACTATCAAACTCTCTCGCGCACACTATCAAACTCTTTCGTGAGAAATACCAATTCACTCACGGTCTGTAACTTCGGATAGTTTTCTCGTTTTTGTCTTCAAAACAGAAAAACTGAGAAACTGTTCATTTATCACATATTCTGTCATGTGGGTTTTTTTCATATTTTTATTTTCGTTTTCATCACACTTTGTTCTAATTCGCCAAATGGAAACACAAAACCAACATGAATAAACAGCTTGAATTTTCGATCTCTACATGGGCGGGAAATAAACGCACTGTGAAATATTAGTTTATCTCATAAATATTAATTTACTTAGCATCTTCACACACAGCCTTAGCCTACATATTTGGCACACTGCCTGTTTTATTTAACTGACCAACTATCAAAGTCTGTGTGGCAAAGCTGCGTGGTGCACTACGTAAATTAACCATGATTTTACTACAAATAAAACCAAAAAAAAAAACCAAAAAAAAAAACATAGTTAATATAGTTAAACCATGTTAACCACAAATTAACCATGGTTTTGCTACACTAACTATAGTCATGGTATTTGTAGTAAAACTGGTTATAAATGGTAATCAATCCGCCAAAAAAACATGGTTAGGATACACTTTTACACAAAAGAAGGCTCTTTCTGTGTGTACAGTTTGTGTATTTGTATGTACTACTGCTGCAAGAAACCAAGGAATGAAACCGCGCAGTTCCCATAACACACAATAACGGAGACTATTATTATGTGATCATCCCAGTGTTTAACCAGAAGCCCCATTGTCTCAGAGAAATATTGCAGTAGGACATGCAAAGGCAAGTACAAACATTTATAGTGTATCGTTATGATTCTAATTCATATCGCTGCTGTCCTGCAGAAACATCGTATCGTATTTTTTTTCTATTTATTTATTTATTTATTTATTCATTCATTTTATTTTCATAAATCTTAGTGGTCATCCTTTACGTCTCTCTGTGGGTTTTGAAATATCTAACCAGTGAAAAGTATTAAAAAGAGCTTGTGACTAAACCTCGTAACTCTATTGGCTCTTCAAACTGTCAGTCAAACCTCATAACTCCACGCCTCTATTGTAAAAGAAGTGCCGCACGCTGTTTGGAGAAATATTAGGGTAAATAAAGAACTGTTTGAATAAGTACAGCGCTTTTTTTTCTTTACTCAAGAAACACTATAAATAAAAACTAATGTTGTATGTGTTTGAGGAGCGGAGAAGAGTGTCTTGGTGTAGCATTTGTCATCGAGTCATAGCCAAATTGGCCCACCCTGTTTTTATGAAGGCCCACCCGTTTGAACATTTCTGGCCTCGCCCCTGGTTTGATGAGAGATGAAATGTAGTTGCATCGAACGCCGTACAACTGTAGCAGCGCGCGAAACTGAGGAATAGAACTGATGACGGCACGGTTTGATGTTGACCAATCAGTGGAAAGGGGCGTTTATTTCCCGCTATTCATGTTGGTTTTGTGTTTCCATTTGGCGAATTAGAACGAAGTGTGATGAAAACGAAAATAAAAATATGAAAAAACCCCACATGACCGAATATGTGATAAATGAACAGTTTCTTAGTTTTTCTGTTTTGAAGACAAAAAAGAGAAAACTATCCGAAGGTACAGACCGTGAGTGAATTGGTATTTCTCACGAAAGAGTCTGATAGTGTGCGCGAGAGAGTTTGGTAGTGTGTGCGAATGAGTTTGATAGTGTGCGCGAGAGAGTTTGGTAGTGTGTGCGAATGAGTTTGGTAGTGTGGGCGAGAGTGTTTGATAGTGCGTGTGCGAATGAGTTTGGTAGTGCGTGTGAAAGCTTTTATAGTATATGAGAGAAAGTTTAATAGTGTGTGTGAAACAGTGGCGTAGCCAGAATTTTATTTTTGGGGGGTCCCATCTAAAAATGAGGGGGCCTCTATATATATATATATATATATATATATATATATATATATATGTGTGTATATATATATGTGTGTATATATATATATATATATATATATATATATATATGTGTGTATATATATATAATTTTTATCTGTATTTTTATGTGAAAGTAAACTTTATACAGGTGCTGCGGTAGCCGCGATCAAAAAGAGTAGACGACCTTTGAAACTAAGCTTTAAATAAACATTGTATCTGTTATATTGTTATGCCAGTAGGTGGCGACCAGTGACTGTTAAAATGTATTTCATTCATTAATTTCATTTTTTTTTTTTACACGATGAATTCTTTAAATTAATAGTAATAAAAAATTATTAGACTCATCTATAACAGTTTAGACATTTATAAATTAATTTTGAACATTAAATAAAACATTTTGTCAGAACCTCAAGTAAATTATCCCTACATATTATTTTGTTTGATTGTGTAATTTGCTTTTTGAATCGTGGAAAAACCGTGATCTCTATTCTAAAAAATACAGATTATCCAGAGTCATAAATTCCCCGAGCCATTTTGATTACTCTCATGCTGATATAGTCCTATTTGATGATCAGTAGTGGTTTGGTAAATATAATAATTCAATAAGCATCTATTTAGGCTACAATAAGCACTTAACTTTAAAAATATATATATTAAAAAGGTAGCCTAATAAAAATATCTAGAGAGCTGGCTGACTAAAGTAGGCTAAGTTTGAAAATGATATAATTTGTAGCTACATGGAGTTATTATATAAAAAGATACTTAATTTCTTTACAATTTATAGGTGTTATTTTAACAGTCAGTTATGTAAGTTTGATGGTTGATAGCTTTTAGCAACATTAAATCCAGGAGAGAAGACAATTCTAGAGAAAAAAGCATGTTTGATTTACATGGAACAAAGTTTGAGCGCGCACAGCCGCACACGCAATATCTGAGCGAGAGCAAATAACGCCACGGAAACTGCCTCAAATGAACTATAGCGACGAGAAGAAAGCTGTGTGCGCTGCAGTCAGAGATTCTTGATTCTCTAACGACTTTTTATTGGTTAAAATGAATGGAGAGTATGTATAGTGAGCCTGAGCACCCACCGGATTTCACTGCATTGAGATGCGCGTCCTGGAAACGGGAAGCCTCGGGTGCCTCTTCACATTGTCACTCATCGCATAATAATGAACTCTCACGCGCAAAGATAATAACAGCAGAGGCTACGCGCAACACGTGAAATAATCAAAACCAATAAGTCTAAAAACAAATGTTGCATTTTACCGTGCAGCATATGCATCAGTGTAACAAATCAACGTGAGAATAATAAATCGATCAGAAATCTGGGGGGCCCTACATGTTAATGAGGGGGCCTAGGCCCCCTCAGGCCCCACCGTGGCTACGCCACTGGTGTGAAAGATTTGATAGTGTATGAGAGAGAGTTTGATAGTTTGTGTGAATACTTTGATAGTGTGTGCGCGAGTAAGTTTGAAATATGTCTTGAATGGCCTCTCATATTATTATGACAATCTTTGATGTAAAAGCATACTAACATTATAAATGCACCCCTGAGATTATCCTTTTCAAACCAATGTGATAAACGAGTTGATCTAACGAGTGCATAACTACAGTTTTTGTCAAGTAATTTGGAATCAGTAAACTATAACAATTTGTAAGTAATCTACCCAGCACTGGATATAGGCTACTTCTCTTATTTTTGGTCGCAGTGCATGAGCGTCGCGTTAAAACACTGATAAACAGTAGCCTACCTGTTCCGGCCAGTAGACGGGGCTGTTGTCAATCGGAAGGTTTCAACAAATAATCTATGCTAATAATAACTGTAGAGTTTACAACGCGAACTTATAAATTTAGACTTGGAGAAATAATAAATACAATTCAATAATATATTATTTCATTCATAACATACTTTTTTTTTTACCCAACCCTCGCAACGGCCCTGTTGTGGAAGACATAAGGGTGAGCCAATGGCAAGTTTAGGTGAACGCTTCCTTCAATGTAACAACCGTAAGTTGTTGAGCAGTTACAGCATCCTTTTATACATCTATATATTACACCACAGGATAAAGTGTCATCATGATAAACTCACCTCTGGGACCTCTACGTTGTAGGGCAGACCACTGAATACAGGTGCGTTATCATTAGCATCATCCACAATAATATAAACGATTTTTGTCACCTGAAAGGGCAGAGATACATGTTAGGATACAGAAAAGTTAATTTTCTGACCATGGTAATACTTTCATATTTCTAACTTACTTCCGCATAAACACCATCATTCACCCCAGCCTCTATGTTTAAGACGACTTTTGTCTGATATAAGAAAACACATACATATACAAAGTTAACTGATTGTCTTTTATGAAGAGTAATTGTTATAAAATTGTTGTGGAAATTATTTAATAATAATAATTCCCAATTGTTGTCCTTCATCTCAATTCAGGAATAGAAGGCAGACTCTTAACTACCTCTCTGTCCAGCTGACTCTTGATTGTGACTTCACCAGTGTCTTTGTTGACGTCAAAAAAATTAGAGTCTGTTCCTCTGATATGATATGTTAGAGTGTCACCATCCGGATCAGATGCAACGATTTGAAATGCAAAAGCACCTGTTAGGTTAATAAATCATTGGGAAAGTGTTACATTCAGGCATAGAAAAAATTTATGCAAAATGGGCTCATTGAGCTTAATAGACTGAAACTAGGGCTGATGTACAGACCTACTGGAAGATCTTCTCTCACGTTTACCGTATTCATGTTAATCTCAGGGAGAGAATTACAATACGCTGCAGAAAACACAAATATGAACCAGCATGTGAGTCATAAGAAAGCAATTCTAAGAGAAAAAAAAAATATTTAAAAGAACCAAGATTTTGAATTATTCTCAGTAAATAACAGTGAAACTTTATTACATTGGCTTTTCTCCGCTCAAGACTGTCATAATTAGATTTGGACTTTGATCTAGTGCAGTATAACAAGTCACATCTTTTTGATCGATGAAATGGACACTGATTGATTCTCAGATAGGCCTACTCACCAGAGGCTAAAAAAGCGAAAAGGAGAAGTAAAGGTGTCCCCATCTTCCCCATGTCTGTCTGTAAGGCTGTAATATCAAAGAAACGAAACACAAAATTAAACCATTAAACCAAAACATTTCCACCTCTAAAAAGAGGTAATAGAACTTCGATTATTTTGCTATAGTGGTTTATTTTACAAATGTTATGAAACAGAAAACAATTCTTAAAAAGTAAGCACATTTAAGACTTTAAGACTTACATTTCAAGCCCTGGAATGGTTGAATATCATAAATAACACACTTGCACTGATTTTTCATTTAATATACCAATAACTAAGTAAAATCACTGAATATTTCTTTTTTAAAATCTCAAATATTTCTCCTTAGATTTGTCAAGACACCATAGTCTGCAATCAAAAATCTCAGTACAAACCCATCATTCATGAAAAAAGTATCTATGAGAATTGAATTTATTCCAGATAGGCTATTGCTCTAAATAGCAGTAACTGAATATCAGTATATAATAAGAGAAAAATTATATGCCTTATGAAGACTTACCGTGCCCAATCTGCTCTTGTAGTGCTATTCCAACAAGTGCCGTTCTTCAAATGAGGGAATAATATGAGACCTTTGGCTAGTGCATCACCGGCTATTACAGTCCTTCAGTCGTAAACGTTAATCATTAGCAACGCAGGGGAGAAATGTCTTCTCACCCTGTAGACAAAGCTGCTTAGTGGCACCACAGAATCAGATCCTAAAACAGTGTTCAGAGAATGGTTTAACAGAACAGCAAGTCTGGGTAGGCAAACAAATGTCACAACAGATTATGTCTAGAATAATCCAGTCCATTCACACATTAATTCAGCAACTCATGAGCAAACTCAAAGACACAAGATTAATGAAGGCTCGAATAGAAAATGACTGGGGTTAAAGAATTTTTTTTATTATACCTGATTAGATGAGATCATAAAAGCTAAAAGAATCCAGAGGACGAGAACATAGCTCACCACCATTTATAATGAAGTGTTTATATGACATCTACTTTGAACCATGTGTCCTCAGATCCAGGTTTTATTTTCTGGCTCTTTCTTGGCATCACCCCAGTGAGCTGGACATAACGTGGTCTGAGAGATTCCAGGGAGCAAATGAGTTCTTTAGCTATTCAAGAACCTGCCTACCCTCTGCCCGGCTCTAATGAGCCCACTTCCCTCGTGGGCCTTCATAATTAACGAGAGAAAGACAAAAGATTACTCTCCCCTGGGGAGAATCTTTACTCCTAGCAAACAAAAACAATAGAGGAACTTTCTCTTGGGAATGACAGAAAAGCTTGTGTTTGTTTGTCCCTAATTGTTTTGTGTTTACCATACTGGACATGCTGTGGAATGAGGGATCAAACTAAAACCACTAGAGCCCTGAAGATCAACGAATCCTAAAGTAAATTCTATTAAGCAGCAACGACAGCAAACTATGCTCTATTTAACACGATCTGTACGTATTTTAGGAGATGGCTAATTCGTTCGAATTCGTACGACCTCACTCCTACGAATTTGTAAGTTTTTTGCTAAATCGTACGTATTTTACGAGTTGCCAAATTCGTATGAATTCATACGAATGACCTACCCCTAACCCTGCCCATAAACCTACCCATCACTGGGGTTTAGACAAATCGTATGAATTCATACAAGTGAGGTCGTACGAAGTCGTACGAATTTGCCACCTCGTAAAATACGTATGAATTGGTCGTGAGATAGCGTTGGCTCTATTTTAACTTTATCAGGGCTTTATACAATATATATATATATATATATACACACACACACAGTGGTGCTCAGAATTATTGGCACCCTTGGTAAATATGATCAAAGATGACTGTAAAAATAAATCTGCATTGTTTATCCTTTTGATCTTTAATTCATAAAATTAGCAAAAATCTAACCTTTTATTGAAGGAAAAGAATTGAAAGTAGGAGGAAAATCATATTATGAAATAAATGTTTTTCTCCAAAACACATTAGCCACAATTATTGGCACCCTTTTATTCAATACTTTTTGCAGCCTCCTTTTGCCAAGATAACAGCTTCACCTATAATGCCTGATGAGTTTGAAGAACACCTGACAAGAGATCAGAGACCATTCCTTCATGCAGAATCTCTCCAGATCCTTCAGATTCTCAGCTCCATGTTGGTGCTTCTTCTCTTCAGTTCACTCCACTCATTTTCTATAGGGTTCAGGTCAGGAACCCTATAGAAAGCTTTATTTTGTGGTCAGTGACACATTTTTGTGTTGGTTTTGATGTTTGTTTTGGATCATTGTCCTGATAGAAGATCCAACCACGGCCCATTATTGGATTTCTAGCAGAAGCGGTCAGGTTTTGATTTTTTATCTGTTGGTATTTGATAAAATCCATGATACCATGTATCTGAACAAGATGTCCAGGACCTCCAGCAGAAAAATAGGCCCACAACATTAAAGATCCAGCAGTATATTTAACCATGGGCATGAGGTACTTTTTATCCATGTGTACACCAAACCAATCTGGTGGGTTTGCCGCCAAAAAGCTCTTTTTTTTAGTTTCATCTGACCGTAGAAGCCGGTCCCGTTTGAAGTTACGGGATTTTCAATGCTTTAGCTATTTTCTTACAGCCACTTTCTATTTTGTGAAGCTCAACAATCTTTTGCTGCACATCAGAACTATATTCTTTGGTTTTACTCGTTGTGATGAATGATTATGGGAATTTGGCCTTTGTGTTTCCTCATATTTGTACTCCTGTGAAACAGGAAGTCATGGCTGGACAATTTCATGTTCATGATCACCCTGGTGTGCTAAAAAAATTTAAATATGAATGGGAATATATTCAGAGATATTTTACTCATAAAAAATTCTAGGGGCGCCAATAATTGTGGCCAATGTGTTTTGGAGAAAAACATTTATTTTATAATGTGATTTTCCCCCCACTTTCAATTCTTTTCCTTCAATGAAAGGTTAGATTTTTGCTAATTTTATGAATTAAAGATCAAAAGGATAAACGATGCAGATTTATTTTTACAGTCATCTTTGATCATATTTACCAAGGGTGCCAATAATTCTGACCACCACTGTGTGTATATATATATATATATACACACACAATAAATACAATAAAAGCCTAAATTAAATCTGTTCATCATATAAAGCGATCGAGTCTCTTCAGAAAATTTGGACTAAACCGCTCAATTCATATCAATTTGTTTTACGAGCTCTTCATGAACATTTTGAAGCATCAAATTGGTAGTTTCGTAGGCAATGGGGGGACAGAAATCTCTATGGAGGGACAGAAATCTCTCAGATTTCATTAAAAATAATTACATTTGTGTTCCGAAGATGAACGAAAGTCTTATGGGTTTGGAACGATATGAGGGTGAGTACTTAATGACAGAATTTTCATTTTTGGGTGAACTATCCCTTTAATTTCTATCTATCTATCTATCTATCTATCTATCTATCTATCTATCTATCTATATACAGTATATGTGTGTGTGTGTGTGTGTGTGTGTGTGTGTGTACTCTTACAAAAGTTGATTCAGTTGGTTTCTATATTGAACCCTATGGTTATTGACTCAATTTTAAAGAACCATTTATGCCAAAAATGTTCTATATATAAGAAGACATGTCTTAAATGATTGCATTACTTTCATGTTTAACAGGTTATTTCTTTTCTTTTTTTTTTTCTCTAGTGATATAAAGTATGTTTTCTTTTTCACAATTTATCTGTAGCAAATTTGTGTTGCCTGTGACAATGTATTAAGTCCAAATAGAGTAAAATAGATAAATATATAAAAGCTGCTAAAAATATGTAAATGGAGTAATAAATATGTGAACAAACAAACAAATAATTAAATAAACAACAAATCACTATCCCAGTAGTAACTATTGCTAAAATATGCACATTTTTTCCATTGAAGTCTATGGTTCAGGTATCAGTTATTCATTTCTGACCATAAAGAATGCTGTGTTAGAATAGTACATTAAAAATACAATAAAATATCTCTCATAAATCTGTTTACTGGTCCTCATTTTGTAAAATGTGACCTGTTCATGCCACATGTATTGCAGTAAACTAATATGCCATCCTAATCTTATCATTTTAGACTTTGGTTTATGACCTCGCACAATGATGTGAAATGGGTGAGGCCCAGTGATCATGCATCCTAAGACACACGTCTTTAATGATATGCACGTTGTATAATTATGCTGGGAAATGAAATGATGTTTACAGGCATCATGTCATAATTTTTACTGTAATAACAATAAGTATGTGCGATAAGTTTTGGTTTGTCTATTATACACACGAACACTGTTTAGTCAATCGTTTATAGAATAGCTTTCCGTGACAATAAAGTGTTTTCTCATTTATTGCTGTCAACAGTGCAGCCATCTCACTAAGCAACGGTTCTGAAAAGTATGGACTAACACCCTATTATTAGATAATCCTGTTTAAGAAAATAGGCTACACAAAATAAATAAACAGACAATAAGCCAGGCTCAAAAAAATTATTTTATGAGCCTGAACAATATAGAACATTCTAAAATGTAGATGGTGTTTTCATATGATTTATAGAAGAGATAAACCCTCACTATAATATGTTATAGACTGTGTAAATACATTAAATAACTTTGTAATATCTTGTGTTTATGAAGAAACAATGCGAGAATTACATGATGGTGTATCGTGTGTCATCATCTCAGGTAGTGTTTGCTGTTCCTCGTTTGGCCAGTAGAGGGAGACAAAGCAAAGCACATTCTAATCATAGACTGGCATTTACGTAATGTGACCCTGATTAGTTTTTCCATAATGGATGCAAGGAATCAAATTGATGATGACATATGCCTCCCTCATGACGCAAACAGCTTTAATAAGAAAATAGAGCACAGGTAATGTCATCATCATCGTTATGAAGTAAAAAATAACCCAGTCAGCTATCTATTTTTGTCATTGAGGATGCCCGACGAGGATTTGAGCTTTTATTAATTTTTATTCAATGTGGAGAATAGGATAATGGCACAGTCTATGCAATGACCTAACCATAGCCCTGTGATCTTGTTAACCGAGACTTGACATTGGGAGTTCATGAGGACAAACTCATACAGTGTTTACGGTAGAGCAAGACAACTGTGGCAAGCCGTTTTAACATGTATTCCTTACCAACTAGTGTTGGGGGTAACGCATTACAAGTAACTTGAGTCACGTAATCAGATTACTTTTTCAAGTAACTAGTAAAGTAACGCATTACGCAATGATGGTTATTGTAGTTCTAGACTAAATGCGAACATGCATTTACTCATCTCACTTGCACAAACACATTCAGTATTCCTCAAAATGTATAAAAAACAGTGAAAAGCAATCTCTGAATTTTACGCAAACCTGTAATAATTAACTATATTAAATTACACAAATATACTTTATGTATTTAATCTCACTTTATGCCTTTATGTATTTAATCTCACTTTATGCCTTTATGTATTTAATCTCACCCAATGTCTTTGCTGCTGACCTTCAATGATCTAATATAATCATACTAATAAGCAAACATTACTTAAGATTAGATTTAGAAATAAGAGTGTTGAACTTCCTTCTCCTGTATCCTATTCTTCTTTAATACAGAATCGCAGCACAGCTGAAAGGTTTGTTTGAGCTGCGCCCTCTACTGTACAGGTGTAAAAATGCATTTCCTTCAGCCTGAGGCTTATTCATTTCATTTTTGGTGTGAAAGGGCCTTAACATTTGCCAAAAATAAAACTTTTTTGTTGTTATTAAAAAACAAACAAGCATGCCCAGCCCAGGTGAGAAAAAGTAACACAAAAGTAATGTAATGTAATGTAACATTACTTTTCATAAAAAGTAACGCAATTAGTTACTTTTTTGGGGAGAGTAATGCAATATTGTAATGCATTATTTTTAAAAGTAACTTTCCCCAACACTGTCACCACCTATCTATTTAGTTTCTTACAATTGTGCTGTACAAGTCCTGAAAAGTGAAGCCAAAGCGTGGAGGTGCGTCATCCATATATTTTTTTACAGTCTATGGTTTCTTACATTTCAGTCCATGGTATGATTAAATATCATATATAACATCCCCTTGCATTGATTGTTCATTCAATATACCTAAGTGAAATTCACACATAAAATCATAAAACAGCAAAGAGATTCAGCATAGAGAAACGAAGACTACAGTACTTTTTTAATTAATGTTAACAATCCTAATAGTCTCCATCTAACAAATACATACTAGTACATAATTATTAAATTGTTTCTATCTACTCTAACTTTTTCTAACCTTCTTAGTAACACAACTGCTTATCAAATGTTTACAAGTCACAATGGCTATAGTTCAGTAAAAAAAAAAAAAAAAATTCTAGTTAACAAATGGAATAACTAGACCCCCCTCAATTTTTAAGTACAATCAACTTGGTTGTACAAGTAATTTCTTATATTAAAGTAATATATAAATGACACATACGTCGAGTTGAATCTTGTATAACTTATAAAAAATTGAAATTGCTAAATTAATTTGATGAGTTAAAGCATAAGTTGCCATGACTTACTGATCATATCATTTGTACAGTTATTTTTTTTAAATAACTACAGTTATTTATAAGGAATAATGCTCAAACTGCTTGCCATACGCAAGCGGCCTCTAAATGCCCCACATAGGGGTATGTCATAAAATCACGCAAATAGGCGGCGGATGATACTGGGTTCAACCGAGTGCATTGGTTTCTCCAAAGTCTGATGCATTCAGAGAGTGGTTGTTTTGCGCGAGATGCGAAGAGTAATGACATATTCTGCCTTTATTCTTCGCGCGAGCTCCAGTTTGTACCTTTTCCCCAAATCAGTGGTGAAATCCACGGAATGTTCCATTAACAGGAACAGCTGAGGATCATGCCGCACCGAATATGGGAGAGATGTGAAGAATTACAAGGAGAAATGTCAGCGATTGCGATGCTCACAAATTAACAATCAGGTAACGCACGCGCCTGCGTCTTCGTGTTGATGGCGTGGATTTCCGTGGGTTTTCATGGTCTTGAATGCATCGCACATAGGTATCAGCGTGTTTTTATATCTTGTCCCCCTAAAGCCTTGAGCCCCTCCTTGTTTTGTTGCTGTAATGCTGTAATGTTTACATTGGATTGGAAGTGCATGGATGGATTGGACGCGGGTTTGCTTGTCTCGCGCTTGTCTCGGATGTGCGTGATTGTTTGCACGCGCAGCGCAGGTTTCACTAGAATCTGAATAATTTTCGTTATTTTCTCGTGAGTTAAACATTAGGCAGGAAGGTTACATTGCGGCGTTTTCTCTGCAGTGAAGCCACACGAGAGGCCCTTTGAAAATGCTGCAAAAATTATTTTGACCTATGCGTGCTCAGACGAATTAAACTCAAAAAATTTTATAAGAAGAAAAAAAAAATGGAGCACTTTGCCTTCGTAGTTCTTCTACAGTCTCATTCATGCATCCTATGAGGCATTTATAGTGCAAATTAAGTCCATATTTTAGGATGTCAGTTTATGAACTTTAAAGTGCATAGAATAAACAAGATGTTACTTTGACCGCTTTGAGACGCTTGCATGTGATTCTGTCCGCCGGCTCGCCATTTGGCGCAAGGCTTATGTAACAGACTGGGCTGTGTCACACTGTCTCTGATGGAGAGGCGGATGAGAAACGCTAGAGAGAACACACTCAACACAGTTAGAGGCTCCCAAACATGATGTTTTTTCCTTCTTTTCATTTAGTACACAATAATAACAACAACACCACTAATAATAATAACTTATAATATATCATTGCATTATTATTATTTAAAATACTTTGCAGTGGTAATTTATACTGTATGTACCCACATCATACATGAATCACAAAAGCAACTTAAACATGAAAACTTCTAAATGTAAAGAATTTCTATTCTACTCTGATTTCTCGACTTTTCTGTTCTTTTCTAATAATGATGATTGATGATAATAAAAATCAGTATTTAAAAGAAATGTTAAACTTAATGTAATTAATTTTTTAGATAAATTGTCGAAAATATAATATTGCATTCATTTGCATGTTGCAGTGGTTTCTGCAGAAACTATAAATTTTATTTCAAATTTTTCATGATTCTGTTAAGCATTATGAAACATGAACATAGCTTATAGGAGATGGTCAGTTTCAATTCAAGAAAACATTTACCATGAGTTACATTTTTAAGCTTGGTTCAAGGAGTGGAGAAAAGGACTTCCACTTGGAAGAGTCGTTTGTTTGGTGATGTTTATTTGACATCTTTTAAAGCATCCTTTTTATCCCTTGACATCGAACTGATTTAAGATTATATTTACCTTGTGCACTGTACTGTTTTAAAGGAATTAATAGATGCTGTCTCACTGAATTGTAATATACAACATGACTGTGTTGCATCACTGTTGTTTGATAACTGCAACATATCCCTTGTGACAAACAACATCCCCTTTATCTGGGACTACCCATGCAACCTCAAAATGAATGTCAGTGGCATAATAAATCATTACCGATAACATGCTCTGCCTGCCATGCTTATGTTTAATGTTTTTGACTTCTGCAAAACACAAATCAACTGACTCCATCTGTTTGATTGCAAAACAATTTTGGGAGCTGCTTATTTTGTTTCTTGGTTTGTCTCTAACAGTGATTTTGACATGGATGCTCTGAAAAAACACCCCATGTTTACTTTATTTTTTCACTTTATTTCACTAAATTATTATATTATATTATATATTATATTACAA
The DNA here is from genome assembly GCA_039654765.1 of Mylopharyngodon piceus. Classification (NCBI taxonomy): domain Eukaryota; kingdom Metazoa; phylum Chordata; class Actinopteri; order Cypriniformes; family Xenocyprididae; genus Mylopharyngodon; species Mylopharyngodon piceus. The sequence continues at coordinate 16,987,885 of CM077439.1, forward strand.
TATAATTTAATATTAATCTATCATGAAATTTGCCCCTAAATATATATATATATATATATATATATTCGTTTAATATTGTTTTAATGCATTCATGATGTTCTTTTACGCTATAGAAAACAAAACTCTATGTAATAAATAAGTTTTGATGCCAAAGATCCATAAAATATGTTTTATTGAACATGTGAACCCCTGGCCTGTGCCGGTGCTTATTTTTTTCTTAAAGGGATAGTTCACCCAAAAATGAAAATTCAGTAAAAAATCATTTACTCACCCTCAACTTGTTTCAAACCTGTATGAATTTCTTCCACTAAACACAAGAGAAGATATGCTGAAGAATGCCACGGTGACTAAACAGTTGATGGGCCCCATTCCATAGTATTTTTATTTTTTTCCATACTATGGAAGTCAGTGGGGTCCTGTTGGGTTTAGTCACCCATTCAAAATATTTTTTTTTTTGTGTGTGTTCAGCAGAAGAAAGAAATTCATACAGGTTTAGAACAACTTGAGGGTGAGTAAATGATGACAGAATTTTCATTTTTGGGTGAACTATCCCTTTAAGGGGCGTTAAACATATCTAATTAACTAAATATTTTCAATAACAATCATTCTAATATCATAATACAGTATTGAAGTTAGCTTGTTTTCTTGAAAAACACAGTGTGCATTGTAAAATGGAATGCAGCTAAACTGGACCAGAAACTAGTGACCATGGACAGTGTGAATGCAGCTTTTTAAGCTGCATTCATTTCACTTTGAAAGTTTGTTTTTAGTAAAGAGGAAGTGTGAAAACACCCTTAAAGTTGGGATCAGGCTATAGCAATTCAACCAAACAGCAGCATCTAAAAAGTGACTGGCTGGCTGTCTATTGCGTGGTATCTTTAGAGGAAGAAGGCGTGACTATACAAGCACAGAAGAACCATCACAACAATACTGAACAGCACCCATGTCACAGATTAAACCTAGTTTGAATGCATCGGACATAATAATAAAGGAAACAACAACTGCACGCTATTATAAGTTTGTTGGAGATAAAGTCAACTGATGTTAGGCGGCAGAGGAATATGCATTTTCTCTTTCTATGCTGAAGCTCAACAACAACAAACTCAAGCTCGTGGACGTGAAATAGGAAACGGACGATACCTCAGTGTTAACCATGACCGTCTGCTAGTGTACCTGGACGATTTCTTTTGGATTAGTCTGCAAATTCATCAAACAAGACAAACTGCATCGTTTTAGTCGCCAACAAGCAGCGCGTGGACGAGTCGGAAACTCGCGCGACATTGAAAACAAGTAAGCTCGGTTGGTGCCATCATACTTTGGTTATTGGACAAAAAGCTCTCATATATCACCTAAAATAAAACTGAAAACACTCTTGATATGCAAACATTTGCATTTATAACATGCAGACTGTCTAAATGTGGCGTTCAAACCAAACCATGTTTCTTTTGTCAGGGGTGCATCCCTGCATTTCCTGTTTAGGGCTTAATCTGCTCGGGCTATATGCTAGCGATAGCAGCTAAGGGCTTGGGAAGTGCATGCGATTTGTTAAATTTATTTTATGTAATGCACAAACTCCGTGTAGTCTCGAGAACATGTTTAAAATGCACGAGGGCAACTGCGGATGTTTGCACGAGCTCCGCGCGCGCCTGTAAAACTTCGGCCTTTCTTTGTGCTATTGTTGATATGCTGGGCCACGGTGACATTTTTATTTGTTTTATTGGTAGGAAATGTGCACAGTCTTTATATGAAGAATGAAGCATGTTTTAACCACATCCACAAGCCCTTTAAAATTATTATTTTTGATAAATTGAGGCACGCGAGGTTTGGTGGCGCTCCTTTGTTATTGCTTTGTCTGTTAGGGAGCACATGGCCATCCACGCTTTTGTTGTTGAAGTTACAGCTCCCCCTCTTTGTGGCAAATCAGCACCGTCTTTCCATTAAACGCGGTTTGTAAATATTTGCTGGTATTTGTTTTCTAATTTTGCACATGGCATTGTATATTTAAATGTCATGTAGCATAATGAGAAGTTTATACTTTGTGTGAATCAATGCACACTTCACTGATTTTGTTAGGAGAAAAGTAATAAAAATAATTTGAAATGTGTACAAGTAATATTTTAGTTATTCATTCTGATGCTTTTCAGTGTGCCTCAATGTCTGTGTCTTAAATGTGATGTCTACTTGCCTGAAATGTCTGATTTTGTATTATTTCAGCTCCCACCATCTTCTGGTGTACTTTGAAGATTACACATAATGAAATAATGTCACAATCCATAAATAAATACAATACATATTTTTGAGGCAAATATAAACTTTGTTTTAATTCTATTAGTATTACACTGTTCTTGGTTTCAAATGGAAAATGACCAATTTATTTTAAACTATCCATGCTGTTTTGCATTAAGAGCAGTATACTGGTCTTCGTATTTTAAGTTCAGGGTCATTTTTTTTAAAGAAATAATTCACCCAAAAATACTGTTGTTAGCTTGTATGCTGTTATTTTTTAGTAGAATATAAAAGGAGAAATTTTGAAGAATGTAAATGCTTCTGTTTTCCATACAACAGAGGACAAGCTCCAAAAAGCACCATACAAAAATAGAATGAAAATCATTTTCACTGAAAAAAATTTCCTCAAACATCATTCTCCATGTTGGTGCCTTGCATTTTCTTGTGATACAGACTAGAACAAAAGGATCTGTGAACAAAATATAAATACAGCATGCAAATTTGTTCTGTTCTATACAGCATATTTTGCCTTTACTAAAAATAATAATAACTGTATGTTATTGTATGTATGTTGGGACTTAAACCAGGTTCCCTGCCTAAACTGGTTTCACAGACAGGGCTCAGATTAAAACAGGATTAGGCCTTAGTTCAATTTGAACATTTAAGTAGATATTATAAATGTGCCTTTTGAAAAAAACAAACAAACAAAAAACATTACTGGTTTGCATCTTGAGACAAAACAGTTGCACTGATATATTTTAAAATATGTAAGAGCAAGTTGCTTTCAGTTAAAACAGCTCAAACATTAATTTTAGTCTGGGACTAGGCTTAAGCCTTGTCTGTGAAACCAGGGGTTTGTGTATCACTAATTTGCCTCATGTTTTGAAAGCTGACATTATTGTAGCACCTATTTTCCCAGTCTGTCAGTAACACTGTAGGGTGTGTTTCCCAAAAGCATTGTTAGCCAACTATAGTCACAAGTTCCGTCGTTATCTGCATATTTCAACGAGTCAGTGTTTCCTGAAACTATAGTTCCAACAAACATTTGCAAACAGCATTGCAAAGTTGTGTGGTCAGAACAGTAGCTTTTGACCTGTAGTTAGAAGCATCATTTTTTTTGTTTGTATGACTTAATTAATCCATATCTTGAGCAAATGAAGAAAGCTGACATTCAGTACATTCTATATCTTTCATTTTGAATATATACAAATTTCATTTACATCTTTTTAATTTGTCAAGAGTTTTAAAGCACCGTTTTTGAAGAGTGTGCATGTTTTTATGTGTTGTACATAAGAAGGATCATATGATTGAATCTGGAAGTTAAGCAAAATAACTGAGAGAAAAAAGAGAATTAGTCCCCTGATGCCATGTCTGTAATTTATAGCAAGTAAAAAAAATCTGGCGTTAATTTGATCTCACCAATTAATTAAAAGAAGTTATTACTCCACCTGCGTGACATCATTAACCATCATGGTTGAATGACAAGTTTGATATAATACAGTTTCGGGAAACAGTCGTGATAAGCTAGTTGATTTCTTCAATGGGGTGGGCGATACGACCAAAATCTTACATCACAATATGAGTAATTTTATTTCACGATAAAGATAAATATCTCAATACATTATAAATATAAATATAAATATAAATATATAAATATATATATATATAATATTTTTTTTTTTTGCTTTTAAAATTTTCCCAAATTTTTGCTTTAAATTAGGTTTTTATAATATTAAAATTTAATACCATTGAAATTTTATGATTTTCATCACCAATTTCAATATCAGAAAAAAAAACTAATACTAGCCTGAGTACAAAAAACTCAAGCTTACTGAAGTAAATAGTCAGTGAAGAAATAAGAACAAAGAAACTAATACCAAGCAAAACTACAATAAAACAAAGACAAATGAAATGGACTTATCTGAAAAAATTCAACGACTAAATATGAAATGCTACATAAATTGTATGAAGTAATTAAATGTACAAAAAATGGTGCATAGTCTTCACTCTGTAAATTAAATATATAATTAAATGTATATATTTATTCTTATTAAAGTTACAAAAGTGATTCATTCAGGAGGAGTGAGTGATTTTTCTCTTTGTCTTTTGTTGTTTTATTAACAGTAATGACAGACGGCAGCAGGTTTATTAGGCTGCTGTCACTTTAAAGCTGGGTGCACACTGTGCGATTTATAATAGTCCTTTATGACTGTTGCTTGTCAGACTGTACGAACATGATCCTCGTGTCACACTGTGGGATCTCAGCTGTCCTATATGTCAGACTGTACGACAGTCAAGACATGTTAAAAATGGACGCGCGCTTGCAAACTTGTCCGGAGTTTTACATCATCAACCCACACACATTCGGTGACAGTGAGCTGCATTACACGTGGGACTGAAATGGTGGCTAACAAAGAAATCTCTAGCGTTAATTTTGATCACGGCTTATCTTGAAAAACGAAGACAATTTGACGTTTGTTGTAGGAGAAGTCACACTGCAGGACTGTGCGTCAAATCTTCACTGCCAGAATTTCATTGGAGGTAAAATTTGATTGGCTGTCGGTGAACATGTCAAACTAGCGATCAAAGACTACAGATTTTTGCCTAGGATTATAGTAATCTTTTAGGATTCTCAAAATTTGTCTCAGATGACCAAATCGTGGCCAAAATCGCACAGTGTGCACCCAGCTTTAGACTGAATGCACTGATCTAAAATGCTGAAATGTCTGTCCAGAATCTCTACCAGTTTATCGTGTCAATCGGTATACCGCCCACGCCTAGCAGCGAATTACGTCATTGTACTGGAAATGCACCCCTGTTTACTTCCCTTCTCTATGAAGCCCCACCTTCCAAAAAGCACAGTGCTCCCTGATTGGTCGGCTGGACCAGTGTGTTGTGATTGGTGAACCGCTTCGAGCGTGTTTCAGAAATGTCACACCACCTTTACCATAACCACGAGTTTCGACACGCTACTAATGCAGCTCAATCAGACCTCGCCCCTTATTTGTATAATTATGCATTGGGTGGGAATTATTTAAATGAGGAATATTGTGACTTGTACATTGGAGTGGAGTTTGTGCTTTGTAACTTTGCAGACCATAATATGTCCTCTTTAATCTAACTTCAGTTGAATAAATGACAACAAAAGGTTTGTTTTTCTGTACATCATTATTCAATTCACAAAACCAATATTTCTTGTTTCAAACAGAGTTCTGACAATCTGAGGCTGTTAAACACAAGTGCCTCTTGCACTACTGGTCCCCCCCCCCCCCCATAGGCAGTTGTGACTCGTTCGTACGACGTCACAAATGCGACCATGGGAAGTAGCAGTGAGTAGGCGGCCATCAACAGCCCCCTTAAACCAGAGGAGGGTCATCGGGGAGCCTTGCATCACCCCTCTGCACCTCAGGAGAAGGTGGGTCAGCCGTTAGCCGTTTGAGTTTGATGAAGTTAGCATTTGAGTTGTAAATTTTAATTAAAAAAAATAATAAAAAAAACAACTGCAGAGTGACTGCTTACATTATGTGTATGTTCATGTTCTAGTCCTCCAGTACGACGTCAGTGGGGGCAGCGAGATAGACCTGCTGTGCACACTTCCCTACATCAGGATGAGAACTTCCACCACCCTGTCTTCTCCCAGCATCAGCAGATTCCTTTAGATGAGTCCAGGCAATATAGCCACACCAGTGCACCTCCACGCATGCTACATACTGCCACACAGCCCCCCCAACAGAACTCCATCATGGTGGATCTTCACGAACAGGTATTAGTTCAAATGTTAGTTATTCATTTAGATCAGGGGTTCCCAAACACATTCCTGGAGCCTCCCCAACCCGGCATGTTTTCCATGTCTCCATAATCAAACACACCTGATGCAGATCATCAGCTCATTAGTCGAGACTCCAAGACCTGAAATGGGTGTGTCAGATAAAGGAGACATGCAAAATATGCAGTGCTGGGGAGGCTCCAGGAATGTGTTTGGGAACCCCTCATATAGACCATAGGTCTCAAACTCTAGTTTTCTGGGGGCTGCTATCCAGGTGTTGTTCTCCATTAGAATCTAATACTAGTGATTACTTTCAGTAATTTTAACTATTAACGCAGTTATAGATGCATAGACAGATCTTTTTGTAGGTGAATCTCTTAATACCTAGTGCATGAGATTTGTCTAAAATAATTTCCTGCTCACTATTAGAGCTGCACAATTCTGGATATATTTATATATTTTTTTAACAGAGATCACAATTCTCTCATGATTCTGAACAGACAACTAAACAAAATAACGTACTTTACTAGAGGTTCTGACAAAATGTTGATTGATCCAGTCTATTAAAAAAAAAATTTGAATGAATGATTCAATGACTCATAAAGACTTTAGAGTTTCATTACTGGATGAATCTCTTGAATTAATGATTCAATGACAAAAACATTTTTAACAGTCACCTTTCGCCACCTACTGGTGTAACAATGCCATTGATACAATCTTTATTTAAAACATAAATTTATGTTCAGGTGATTTACTCTATTTTGATCACTACCTTAGACATCAGTGTTTATATCTGAACTATACACTTTTATCCAAGTTCTTCTGTGATAATTTGAATTATTTTTAACACTCAGAAATAATGATACTGCGGTTAAAAAGACTGTTTGTGAAGCTGTTTCATACCTATACATGACAACTGCTTTCTCTGGGTCAGCGGCAGGACCAACGCAGATTTGAATGTTCGCTGTGATCGTACATGCCAAAGGTTTAATAGACATAGCCAAATCGTGGTCATTTAGGAATAAGGTGTTTGAATCGAGATTGTGATCTTTTAAGGATTAATCGTGCAGCTTTACTCTCTATATAACACACTTTTTGATGTTCACTATATAGGGAATTAAGTGAGTGATTTGGTGCACTGCAGTGCATAAGCAAACTTTTACTGGTAGATTTTTTTTGTTGGCAGTTAGGCTGCAGTTGGGTGTTTTATATTTATTTTATAAAAATAAATACATTTATAAAAAGTGTTTAAAAAATGACAAAAATAAAATCACACATTTAACTTTTTTTATATTTGCTACTTAGGCTACAAATGGGGTGTTTATTTGTGTTTCATGCCTTTTTAAGTATAAAAATAAATACATGTAAAAATTATTAAATTTATAAAAGTGTAAAAACTTATAAATATTAGGCAGCTACTTCATAATAATCCTTAAGAAAACTATGGGTAAATGTTGGGCACTAAACCAAAATGCATAGAGTGGAAATTGATTTGCGAGCCAAATTTAGGATAAACTAGTTTGAGACTCCTAATATAGACATTAAGTGTTTTTACTCAGACTTTGATGTGAAATCAATCCGATTGCTGTGATATTGCTGATATCAGATTGCTGTGATAATGAAAATCAGAGATAGTGGTTGTTTTTTAACGAGTAACCTGAACTTTTTGTGTTGTCCTTCAAGATGCATCAAGGATCAGTTCCGATATCTTACACAGTTACCACGGTGACGACCCACGGTTTTCCCATCCACACCGGGCAACCTATCCCAGCCTGCAATGCTCAGCAGCTCCCAGCATGCTCGGTAATGTTCAGCGGACAGCTCTCTCTGCTCTGCTGCCTTCCTCCTCCAGTGAGTTTGAAAAGGAAGAGCTGGAATGTCAGTGAAGTTTGTGTAGAGCACACCTAACATGTCCCATCGCTCCAGCTTTACTTTAGCCGATGTGTGTGTGTCCCAGGCAGCCATTATGCCCACCCGTCCTGTTAGCCAGAGATATTCGATTATGAGTGTTGTTCTGTACGTCCCTCTCATGCTTACACATTAGACATTGGTTTACAGCAACATTTCACATTTTGGTTTTCCTGTAGGCTTTTCCTGTGTCTCTAGAATGATTAATGATGCAACTTTCAAGGGACAGTGTGCAACCCCCTTAGTTTTTGTTTGCATTGTCACTGCAAATGTCTTTGAGGTATTTGATCTTTGATAGTGTACTTTCTGCTAATTTTATCATCTGCTCAAATCATTGCATTTGTGTCAACATACCCACCTCTGTACTTTTATGTGGCCATAGTGATGTACAGTTGAAAGTGTCTCACATTGTGCAGAGGACAAATGTTTTTTCAGTCCTCTTTGCATTATGTACGCTTAATGAAATTATATAAACTAAAAAAACGATATACTTGTAGGTTAATAATGTATTTTTCTTATATAGTTTTATTATTATTATTATTATTATTATTATTATTATTATTATTTATTATTATTAACAAAAACAATAAAAGGAAAAATATAATAGTATTATTATTTTCAAAGTTTTCCCCATCCTTAACTCTAATGCTTTTGAAATGCTTTAGTGGATTAGCTAGTAGTGAGAGTAGTGAAAGTGTTAGACATGCTTTAGTTCAGAGTATGTCAGCATGTTGCATTCCCAGTTTTAACAGCCATTTCTTAAACTGCACAGCAATGCAGTATTTAATTGCCTATCCTCACTTTCTTCACGAGTGTATATATGGTGTGAGTGACCCTTTTGTTTTCTGGTATTTCTCTGTCTGTCTGCAGCTCATTCAGGCCTGCACCATGCAGCACCTGCCAGTGTCCTATCAGGCATTTCCGCCATTGATCTCCAGTGAACATTTTATCCTGCACCCTAGTCCGCCAGTGCCGCCCCACCAGCCTCCTCATCTGCCTCCACTCAACCAGTTTGTTCCCATACAGCCCCAGCACCCACGCATGGTGAGTGCAAATCACAACATCTATGAATGCTGCTAAATGGAAGAGAACTGTTATTAATGTCATTTTTATGCACATTATAGTGGAAGATGTTTATATACAATATTATAAAAATTGCAGTATAATTTTCACATGTATTATTTTTAGTGATCAACCGATATGGATTTTTTGATTGCCGATATCAGGGTGGCCATTGGCAGATATAAAGCCGATGTGATAGTAATACAGTATGTAATGCATATAATGATAGTGAATAACACCTGCATAACAAGTGCTGCAAATTTACATTTATTTTACATATTTAGAAATAACTATTTGGAAAATGTATCAATATGCAAACATTTATTTGAAGTCCCAAGCTGTCGAAATAAAACCCGCTTCTGACACTTATGGACCAAACAGAAAAACGTATTGGCCGATGCTGATAATTAAAAAATGCAACTAGTTTTTTTTTTTTTTTTTTTTTTTTTTGTGCATTTCAAATAAGTTACATTGACAACATGACCAAAATCTTCATGGTGTGAGTAATTTTATACCACAGTAGCAGTAAATGTAGTGATATAGCTTTTTTGCTGTAAATTCATCACAAAATGTTTTATGTATTACATATTTATGTAGTAGTAGTAGTGCTATTTTTATGTAAAAATGCAATTAATATCATTTGATGAGTTTCCCTCTTGACGAATACAAACTAAAAGATAAGCTTACTTTTAATTAGCTTATTCTTAATCTGCCTTTAGTGCAAAAACATATTTACATTATGTAACACCTGAGTGTTGCGTTATTAAAAACATAATTACAGTCAAAAACATCTCAAAGCTGTAATACATTATAACTGTGATTGGATGAGCCATGTTTGAAGGTTCTGAATGCTAAAAAACCACAAAGATTTTGCTAGCCAGCATTGCACTACTCTTAATTTATTATTCCCAATGTTTAGTGTAATGCATTACAGTGTATAATGTGATTACTGTTACAGTGTAATTAGTAAAGCAAAACCATTACAATCTAGAGAAAACAATTAGTCATGAGTAACAGATTAGTCCCCATAACTGATTGTACCCTTAATAAATTATATAAAAACAGTGCTGAATATTGGTGTGACAAAATGCATTCTTTCTAAAATAGCATTTCATTTTATGGTATTAATTGTTATAATATTATGCTAAAGGTAGGTTTTTTTCCTGGTTGTGTAAAGTATTTTATATGTGTGTATTCAGCCTCTGCAGAGGGTGGAGAATGAAGTGGATCTGCGAGGAGACCAGCATCCGTTAGGAACATTCTCTTATCCTCCAGCACACCATCCACCAGCAATGACCCCCTCCGTCCCCCTCCAGTACCTGCCCCAGGAGCCCCTCCATCAAGAGCTACCCTATGGAGTGGTGAGTTGTCTTTGCTTCTTTATGTCGACAAAGCATAAATGGCAGTGTTCAAGTCAAAAATGATATACTGATTCAAATGAGCAGCATTTGCATAAACAGGTAATGACATTATGCAAAAATATTTTGCTCTTAATGTGGAGAACAGTAACGCTGCATTCACAGGGGGGTCGGCGTTAACGCTTCTTATTTACTTTGAATGGGTGACATCACGCATTGCCGAACTGAATTGTGGGTTCTGTCGCGTCGCTTTACTCACGTTGCTTGCGGCAGAAGTTGAAAATTTCTCAACTTTTCAAGCGCTAACGCAGGCGTCAGCTAATCAGATCGCCTTATGCAAATACCCTAGAGCAGTCGCTAGATCATTGCGTTCATGCAACACCAGAAAGTAATATGATTGGCTGTTGTCACTATGACGGTTGCGCCAGCACCATGCTTAAGTCACGCCCTCCGTCAAGCTTCGACGCCAACGCCCGTGTGAATACAGCGCAAAGGTTTACTAGTATGGATTAGTGTTTAAAGGTCTTGTTTGGTATGGCAAAAATAGGTTCAAAACCCAGAAAGCAAAGTTAAAGTTTGTAATTTCTGTAACACCAGTGTCAGATTTGCAAATAATGGTAAACAATAATAGTTAATGCAACGTTTGTCTTGATGAATTTGTATTTTGATGTTGGCTTGACAAAGCTTTGTCAAAGTAAAAAAAAAGTTGAAACAATTCTTTAAGTTTAAAAAATTGTGTAGTCCTTACTTTCTTTGAACACTTTACAGTATAGATAGAAGACAATATACAAAATACAAGTTTGCGTTTACAATTGAACTGTTTGACAGTTGAACTGACAGTTGACATTTGGACAAGTATAGTATTTTTAAATGTGTGCTACAAGAAAAGTTTGATTAATTAGCTAAAATAAAACCTACTAATTCAGAAAAGTGTGACTTAGCGGACATAACTTTAGAAAAAAAAATGTCTATGGGATTTGTGGAATTTTGATCACCTGCTTTGAAAAAACAGTTTGTCCAGTCAGTTAGAAAATACATTGCAACCCAAGTCAGAACAGGCTGAATGACTGTGCCTAGTTTGGTAAATGAAAGCTCTATGAGTTGAAGTCAGCATGATAGCAAAATTTGCTCCATTTATGTACTTAATGTATGTTCCTGGTCTTATTGTGGACGATTCATTGGTGCACCTTAATCTTTAATCAAAATTAAATAATTTGCTCTTCCTCAGAAACTACTTTCCATTTCCATTGACGTCATTAAAAATACTATTGATTAATATTAACCAACTGCCAAACAGCCGCAGTGTTATTCTTTTCAGGAAATCAACACATGAATGGCTAATTTATAGTCCTCTTTGCATAGTAAACAGAAATGTGGATATTTTAACAGAAAAAAAACGACACACTTTATCTTTAGTCTCAGGTTGCTCCTGTCCTTATAGTAGAAATGCTGCCAAAGTAGCTTTGGATAAGAGTTGGTAAATGAAAAATAATCATTTTAAAAGTCTTCCTCATGTGTTGGTGTCTCTGTTTCCTCAGCCATATCCGCACATGCTGCCGAGGCGTATAACTGGACAGAGGTACCGATTACAGCAGCCTCTGCCTCCCCCGCCTCCTCCACCGCCCTACTACCCCGGCTTCTTACCATACTTCCTGTGAGAATCTCTTCTACTATTTATAATACAAATCACACACATTTTTCCATATGAATTGATTCACATTCCAATAATGGACATTATAAACTTATAATCAGTGTTTGAGAAAGTTACTTGTAAAAGTAATACGTTACAATATTGTATTAATTTTGTCTATTCCCTCACACGCAAGAGTGTGCATGTCTCTACATTATAGAGAAGAGAGAGAATTTTAATTCAGTATAATTTTAAGTTATATCAAAGAAACTGTTCATTCCTATTAGTTATGAATGAGAGAAACTGCAACGCGCAATATGGTGGAATATGTCCCGCCTTCTAAGTAAAAGAGCCAATCGCTGATGGATAAAGTCTTTGCATCACTGCAGCTGCCGTTAGAAGCTCCGGTACCCATAGAAACGTGATACTTGCACTTAGGACTGCACATGCGCATTGGCTCATGTAGCCTGAAAATTAACCTTTTTTTAAGCGAATTTGAGCATACGAAACAACATTTATGGGACCGTTCATGTCAGATTTTGTTGCTGATTTGAAATATGTTATTTAATTGTGAATTCGCCAAGCAGTTTTTAAGATTTCAGGATTCCCCCATTCAAATAGATATGACGTGGTCTTGGATGGCCGAGGCGTATGCATATATGGCCGCCAAGTGAACAGTCTTTTCTTGAAAGGTACTTTGGTTATATTTTATTGGCTAGGACAGTCAAGAAGAGACAGGAAGTAATAGGGGAGGAGAGAGGGGCACAGGATCGGGAAAGGACCATAAGCCGGGACTCGAACTCGGGTTGCCAGAAGCACTGTTGCGCTATATGTCAGAGTGCTGCCCACAAGGCAATGGTTCTGACTAGTTTAAAAAAATGTTTAAGCAAGTTAATTAAACTGAAAAGTAATTTGCAGTACTTTCTTTAAAAAGTAACTCAAATATTAATGTGTACATTTATAAAGTAATGAGATGAAATGAAAAAGTAATCTGATTAAGTAATGCATGATTCTTGTAATGCATTACCCTTATATGAAGCCTTTGTGATATTTCTTTGCTATAGTGAAAGAAAAGGCATTGAGTGTACGCTAATGATTTATGTGTTTGTGACCTGTGAAACAGCTCGATGCTTCCTGTGCCTCCAACTGCTGTGGGTCCTGCTATCAGTCTGGACTTGGATGTAGATGATGTGGAGATGGAAAACTATGAGGTAAATGAGAATCCTCACATGGTGGGTGATGGAGTCGCCCCACTGTTTATATAACCTGGCTTGTCAGAAATAAGCCATTGATGGTTTTCATGTAATGCTTCTGTTCCAAAACCTAGTGAACTTTTTTTGCTGCAAACTCATTTTCAATAAGGGATTCTGTGGGCATGTGCAGTGATGCAACAAAGTTGAGAAAAGGTTAACTTTATAGAATTAGCGAGTTACGTTATAGAATTAAAGCTAATTTTGGAACAGAGCTAACATCATTATCTTATTACAGTTTGTGTGGAGAGTTTTAAACACTTGTGATTTTTTTCTCTCAGGCGTTATTAAACCTTGCTGAGAGACTCGGAGAAGCGAAACCTCGAGGACTAACGAAAGCTGATATAGAGCAACTTCCATCCTACAGGTTCAATTTAGAAAACCACCAATCTGAACAAACTCTGTAAGTGTTCTCTGTTATATCTGCCCTCTGTTACATAATCTTGAAGTTTTGATTGTGACTTGGTATTGATGTTCCTTTGGCTTTTCTTACAGGTGTGTTGTATGCTTTAGTGATTTTGAGTCAAGGCAGCTACTTCGAGTATTACCCTGCAACCACGAATTTCATGCGAAATGTGTGGACAAGTGGTTAAAGGTAAGAGCAACATCTTAATGCACAAAATCTGCATTAACTAACAGCAAAATGCTAAGACGGTGTAAATGGTCAACGAATATAGGTTTTAAGTGGCTGATGGCTTATAAAATGCTTATGTTCACAACTGTTCAGATGTTTGGGGTTGGTATGATTTTTGTCTCATGCTCACCAAGGCTGCATTTATTTGATCAAAAATACAGTAATATTGTGAAATATTGTTACAATTTAAAACTGTTTAAATAGATAAAACAGTTTTCTATTTCAATATATTTTAAAGACTGAATTTTCAGCATCATTACTCCAGTCTTCAGTGTCCCATGATCCTTCAGAAATCATTCTAATATGCTGATTTGGTGCTCAGGTAACATTTATTATTGGTATTATTAGTCTGAAAACAGTTGTGCTGCTTATTATTTTTTTATTCTTTGATGAAAAGAAAGGTCAAAGGAACGGTTTTACAATGTAAAGGTCTTAACTGTCACTTTTGATCATTTTAATGTATCCTTGCTGAATAAAAGTATTAATGTTTTTTTTCTTACTGGCCCCAAACTTCTGAATGGTAGAAAATATTTGTAATTTCATGATAATTGCTAAAATAGAACAAAAATGGAATCAATATCTACTCACTAAATATTTCATATTTAGTAAATGTTGATTTAATTTAAATTTGAAAGAGATGATGTTTGTTTTCATGTATAGGCAGTCACAGTTATTAGCTGATGCATAGATCCATTAATGGTGTATAGAAACATCACTGGCTTGTAGAAATTAATCCATAACATTTCTTGCAGACCAATCGCACCTGTCCAATCTGTCGAGCCGACGCGTCTGAAGTTCACCGCGATGTGGAATGAGTTCAGGTTTTTGTCCTTCACTGGAAAGCAGCACAAATCCTTGAGTGTGTTCTGTGAGTGGGGACACCTGATCTCCAGCCAAACGCAAATCTACCCCCCACCCCGCTCCCAACCCCACCTCTACAATAAGCAATCTTGGAATTTGTAAGGAACCTGTTTGACCTCTGCTGTGCGTCATTGTGTGAGTTTCATGAAAGCTACTGCCGCCTATAGCCACTTCCGAGTTCTGGAATTGTGACCGTTTTGGGGTTTTTTTGGTTCTTTTTCATCTTTCTTTTTCATTTCCCTGCCCTTGTTTTTCGCAGATTCCAAAGATAACCTGTAATGCGTGTTGTGTTGGCATATTTGTTTACACAATTGAATATTCTCTAGTTGTTTGATCACAAATAATTAAAATCGTGCTTT
This sequence comes from Mylopharyngodon piceus, assembly GCA_039654765.1. NCBI lineage: Eukaryota > Metazoa > Chordata > Actinopteri > Cypriniformes > Xenocyprididae > Mylopharyngodon > Mylopharyngodon piceus. Next base: position 17,002,939 of record CM077439.1, read on the forward strand.
AGTATCGTTAGGGACCGCGGGAGCGGGCCAAGATGATGGTGGTTTTTGGTTTTACTGTGCAATCAGACGAGTCGGTAAGACGCGGCTGCACCGCCGGTGAACGACCATCGTAGATGCATGTCTCTACAAGTGATGGGCTGAGGGACTTGTTAATAATCTATGTTTTGCAATAATGTATTGATCATTTGAATATCTTAATCCCGATTCTCTTTTATCTGCGAATGCTGTTGTGAAGGTGTGACTTTCAGTGGTTCAAAGTTCCAAGGCCTGAGGTTAAAGAGGGAAACGTAGACAAAAAGGACTGGGAAACGACAGGCGTGAATCTATCGGGAAAACTCCCGCTGGGCTTTCACCAGTCGTAGAGACATTGAGGAAGCTGTGGCGTTTTTGCTTTTGCTGTGTGCTGGCAAGGCCAATCTGACTGGCCCATGGGAACACAGGGACGAGGACAGCACACTGCCTCTGCCAGCGCCCACCTGGCTGCACTGCACAACCCTCATCCATTCTGGACTGGCCCTCTTCATCCCGCTCCCTCACACTCAGCTGTGTAACTCTTTCTCGGCTAGATCCAGGAGAACATCTCACGGGCCTCGCGCAGACTGTTCTTTTAGACTAGCAATATTTGAATTAACGAGATCCACCGCATTTCAACCACAAGAGGAACGTCGGACGGCCTCCGTCTTGCCATTCTCCAGGCCAAGGAGGTCGCATTTGCCTGTCCAGAATGACTTTTTGGGAAAGGGTGGAACACTTTGCGGAAAGCAATACGTGCAATGAGTGTGTGAGGTGAACGCAACGTTTTGACCTGATTTTGGAGGACTAGGCCTTTTGTTTTTCCTCTTTCGTGAGCCAAATAATCAATATACTCTACAAGATTTTAGCTCTGCCTTCTCAAGACCTTGACAAGCACAAACCTGTTACTAATCTTCAGATATCCTTTGTCAGTTCCTCTTTTAAAAGTATACGTTTTTTTTTTAAGTGGTGTTATTTATTTCTTCTTTTGAGAGCGTTTTTGAAGGATTCGGTCGGAATACTAAAACATCTTTAGCGCGTTTTAGTTTGCCTCCCGTTGTCAGGTCTCAGGCCATGTTCACAGTGTCAAGTGATGTGAAAGAAAAAAAAAAACATTGTATGCATAGCCTTGGTGTGAAAGGTTGCAAATTATCGTCTTGTTTTTAAGACAAAAGAATGTTGAAACCCTCTGTATTTCTAGCTACGCCCTCTCCTGTGTGCCAGTTGACTGTTGTCGTTCCACGAAGATCCCAGGCAGGATTCGAAACGGCAGAGACGGAGCGTTAGGGTCGTTTAAAGAAAAAAAATGCACTGTAAAACGCTCAACTCGTGGTTCACTCGATTCCAAAAACAAACCTGAACGTTGTTCAGGGGAAAACTATGAACTATTTGGGTATTCTTTTTTTTTTCCCTAAGTACTTTAATTATAGGACTTTTAAATATATTATATATATATTCCTGAGTCGTTTGTCCACTGAATAGTCATTGTAACTCAATAGACACACTGGCTTTCTCGGGTAAAGGGACTCTCTCATGAAAATGTGAGTATCTTGCGTTTGCGTGCCAGGTTTAAAAAAAAAAGCCATTGTAATGAATTTAATCCACACTTTTGATAAGTAATCTATGTATACATATCTGTTCACTGGCATATATTTTAAGTATAACAAAATAAAAAAAATCACTCAGGGCCTCTCTGTAATTGAAAAATATAGGAAAACAGTCCATTTCAAATGGGATTGACGCCATGGAGGTATATTTGGGTATTCTTGGTTGTTTTCCTCAGGCCATGCATATTTTAAATGTAATCAACTGAACTAATATTCCTTTTTTAAATAGTGGTGAATATTATTCCATTATAAGACTGGCATGCAAAGAAGAAAAAAAAAAAGATGAAGTGACATGTTGTATCGAGTGAGAATAGGCTTTTCGTCACTGCAGCCGATCATTAGCGTATGTTACTCGAACCTGTTTTCCAGCCGTTGCGTTTTTCCGTGTTCTTGTACTTGAACCACACATAAAGGTTGTAATCCCATTGAAAAAGGTGCCACGGTGCACACTGTCCTACCTAGACCACTTCCAAGACTATTCTTACAGTGTTTGCATGATTTAAGGATTAAAAAAAAAGAAGAGAAAAAAAAAAACGGAGAAAAAAAAAGACTAATAAAAAATCTGTATTTTCAGTGAAAGATATCAGGGGTGGGCAAGTATTTAATTGTGCACAATATGCATGCATGTCTAACCAGGTCCCAACTGGTTTTTAGGTAGATCTAGTTGGCTTTGGGTTCTGGGTATAGGGGACTTTCTGCTCAGCTGATAACTGCCATGCACTGTACTGCACACATTTGTAATAGAACCGAATGACTACAAGATTTTATTGTGCTTGTACTTGCAAAAGAAGAAGAAGAAGAAAAAAAAAAATCAAGAATAGTAATATAGGATGTTTAAAATAACAAAGTTAAGCTTGATGCCAGTGGGAAGATGGCGGCTTTTTGAGATGGGAAATGTGATTGGCTCCTCACCACATTTGTGCTTCTATTGTTGCCTCAGTTACTGACACACTTGCCTGGAATCTAGATAATGGAAAGCCATATAGTAAAAAGGTGCTAGATATTCTATATTTAGGTGTAATGCTACATTCACATAAGAGAATGCAATAGTTTGTTATGGGTCTCTTCATACAGCATGCAGTGCTACTAGTACCCTCACGGTGGTCAGCAACAGTTAATAGCATTATCTACAGGGGTTTCAATTAAGAAAATAAAATTAAAAAAAATAATAAACTATTTAGCTTTACTTGTATGTGCTGGTAGACAGTGACCGTTTTAAAGGATAATATTATTTTACCGCCCGGGTGATCAGATTCAGTACATCTGCCTTAAATCGAAGTAGTAGGAGGTTTTGTGTGGGTTAAAACAACACAGCGCTATCACTCATTCACCAAAATGGTCAGAAATATATGTACCTGTTGTACGGTTCTCTCTACCTTGAGCGTCTGTAACTGTTATGGTTTAAAAATAAGTTGTTGATATACACGCAAGCACTTTTGCTTGGGGTAACTGGCTGTGGGCTATTTCTAATATATCCTTATTTAGATTTATAAAGGAATTTTTCACAATAACCAAGATTCCTTGAGAACCTCAGTGTTACCTGTACTGAATTACTAAAAAGAAAAAAGGAAAAAAAAACAACAACTTATGAGTTATGATGATAAATAGAATCTTGTAGTCTTTCTGTGATTCAACTAATAAATAATCTCACAGCTTGTGTGGTGGAAAATTGTGTTCCAATAAGCAGCTAAATACTTTAGGATTTGTGATTTGTTGATTGCTCCATAGACGCCACTGATTGTTTACCAATGATTTCTTGCTGTGGTGGGATAGTGGATTGTTTACTGTTCTATTCTCCTCCTGGCCTTTAGGGGTCAGTCATTGCCTGAACTCCAGACTACCCAGCCAACAACAGGGCCAGGGGCATGTGTTCTGTGTTAGGAAGATATTTTGCTTTGGTACTTGCACATTTACAGTTACCTCATTTTTGCCATGTTTGTATTTGGAAGAAAAAAAAACAATAAAAAAAAAATGAAATAAAAAAGCTAATATATATATATTATATATAGGAAATGGTTCTTAATGCTATAATTTTTTTTTCATTCCATTGGAATCATTGTTTGTAGCATTTAACATAACTAGTTATAGTGTATTATAAATACATCTGTATACTGATTGAAATTTTTAAGATTTGTACTTTTTTTAAATGAAAGTTGCTAGTTCTGCTTTACCGAGTAGTGCAATCATATTTTTTTTAATTGTGGCTGATTGGAGAGGGTTGTTCACTAATAAATGTGTGATGTATACTCATACTACACTGACTAAATTAATCAATGCTTTAAACATTTTGCACAATACAGGTGTGTTGCAGTTCAGTTACTTGTCTGAGGGTTTCTGTCTCAAAACAGTTAAAAGGTGAATCTCATAAATTCATATTTGCCCATCTAATCAAAAGGAATATTTTGTATGAAGAACATTTTTCTGTGTAATACATATTTAGACATAGAGAAGAACAATATATTGGCATCATATCGGTGATGGGTCGATACCTGCGGAATCAATTATTTTAGGCAGTGTGATTGTTTCCACCAGATTTAACCCTTTAATAGAAGAGAGCTTCCCTTCAAGAGCAGCTGTCGGTGAATTGCTGTGCACTGGTGAATAAAAATGATAGTTCATTCTTGGAAAAATTACTTTTATTAAAGTTACTCTCACACACACAAAGTTTCTTGACTAATACTCAAATAATGATTTAAATTCATTGGTTATGGCTCTATGCATTCTATTATCTAACCAGCATCCCATAGATCCCTCATTATTATAATTGCTTTTTTTTTTTTTATTCAAACAGTATGTTTATCTATAGCAGATTTCAAAATCCACATTTATACAATAGTATCATACTGCACGTTAAAATTTTGCCTTTAATTTACTTCTAGCATACAAAAAAAAAAGTATAGATTTATAATATCAGCCATTTATTGGTCCTAACAAGAAAAAAATTAGATTATCGTACTGGATAGAACAGGGGTGGCGAACTCCGGTCGTGGAAAGCCACAGTCCTGCAGAGTTTAGCTCCAACCCTGATAAAAACTCACCTGTCAGAAGCTTTCTAGTAACCCTTCAGACCTTGATTAGTTTGTCAGGTGTGTTTGATTAGGGTTGAAGCAAAAAACTGCAGAACTGTGGCTCTCCAGGACCAACGTTTGCCACCTCTGGGCTAGAATGTCAGTTCATCCTGATTATTTTCTTTCTTTTCTTTTTGCATTGAGACATTATTGCCAATTTACATTTCTCAATGTTGATCACATCATTACTGTGAAACAGTAATATAAATCATCCAGTCTGTACACAATTTATTGATTCAAATCAGAATAAAGGCAGTTAAAAAAATACTACCAACACTTTTTTTTTTTTGCATGGATGACTTTTCTACAGTAGGAACATTAATGATAAATGGAGAAAATGTCTACAATGCAAAAACAAAATGATCTTAATGGCCCTAATGGACTCTCTTTTGATTTGGGGGTTAAATGTGACCCATCTTTTGACCAACTTTGTGAGATTCACCCTAGTAGTTCAGACTCACATTGAAACAGACTTAATGCTAAAAAAACAAGGTAATCTGAATTACTGCCTTCCAAATTACTTTATAAAATTGTACAATGAATGTTTTAAAATATTATTTAGCACCATATTTTATTTCCACAAACCTGCAAAAATATTAAAACTGTCATGGCTTCAGGTTTGTGCAGCAGGCTGCAATGTAAATGTTGAACAAGCTTGAACCAGAACATTGTTAGTCAAACCACAACAACATTTTAAAATGTTTAATTTAGAATTGGAAAATGACATCTTTACATGACCAGACCCATCAGATGGACGACAGGCAACATAGGCATCTATGAATAACCACAGGCACACTATGGGCAGACTTGCACTATACTCTATACAGACAAAGCCACAAGGAAAGGCTGTGGCCTTTTTTCTTATCTGAACTCACGTGAACTGCAAGCAGCCCATCGGTTCCTTTGCTGACAACCTCTCTTTTGGTCGTTAGATGAGATACATTATATGGTCGACTTTGATTTGCATTAAAAAAAGAAAAGAAAAAGATAACTCTGTTGTGGCTTCCAGGCTTGTCCTTAAATATCTAGGTCATAATATTTACAGGGCCGTTCACCTTGCACTCATTTTACAGAACAAAACTTCACTGCAGGGAAGGATGGGTTATTTTTTTTTTTTAAATTCAGTAAAAGGTTTATTTCAGTGATCCCTCGTCCAGGCCATCGAACAGAACAAACTGGAGGGGAGGCGGGACTTGAGTCGAGAGCAGGGGGTTAGCTAAATGTCAATCGTCTGTGAGGTCCTGCACAAAGAGGACTTCTGACCGGCTCAGACCGGCCTCCTTCAGAGTGGGGGGATTGGGCTGCTCTTCCGTCGGCAGGCAAGGCAGGACCCGGCGTGGGAAATTCGTTACTATTTGGAATTTCTCAGGGGTCTCTTTCAAAGAAAACAGGAAGTCGTGGATTACCTAAAAAAAGAAAAAAAAAAGTTGAGTCCAAAATTACAGTTTTTAAATATTAAGTGGTTTTATTGTAAAAATACTGAGCTTCCCCAAAAACATCAATGTCAAAAAGCAAAACAAAGAGTGTCTCATGAGTCTGTTCTCTTATCTTTAACCACAGATGCTGTAGACGCTGATATCATACTGTTATGGTTCTCAACACTGTATAAGCGATGCGAAAAGGCAGATGAAGGGTGTTTACCGTCAAAGACTGGCTGAAGAGGAATCTCCGCTCCACGCGAGTGTCGTTGGGCAATTTGAACACTATTTTGACGCTGTCAGGGTCATCCAAGGGCGGCTCAGGGGGAAGACACTCAGACTTGCGCTCCTTCTCTTCTTCCAGTGTCTGTAATTAGACAATCATTAGGAAGTCATTAAGTGTGATTAGTCATAGCTACAGAAGATGGAAATTTGTCAACTGACTAAACAAACAGTCATCAAGAACAGCTACTCATGATGTGCAAAGAAAGGGCAATATACGTAATGGCTCACAAGTGTTTGAAATTGTAACATACTTTATCCATGGACTAGGGCTGGGTAAAAAAAAAAAAAAAATTTTGATTTTTATCAATTCTCGTTTTGAAGAGCTGATATCCATCTTTTAGTCCATGCTGTTTTCAGCCGATGAATGAACAAAACTTTGTAGCTCACCTGCCATCCAATAAATCGGAATAAGCTTTATGCTTTATTTCTGATATGAAACAAAGTCTCAGTTTTCAAATTTTTTTTTTTTTACAAAATCTAAACAACAAAAAAACAATAAAAGCACTTTTTGGTGCTTTTTAATGTGGCGTGACAGGTCGCTGTAGCGCTCAGTTCAAGCGAAGCGGCAGCACGGAGCACATGTGAACTGATCATCTTGATCTTTCTACATGTAATCGGTCAATCAGTTTTTCAACCCTGGAAAGATGTTACATTTACCTCAGAAAAGCCATTCAATGCCCAAAAACTTGATTGTCAGCTAGAAAAATTAACTCTAGAGTGGAGCATTTCACTAAATATATGTACTATATTGCATATTCATTGTATTTTACGTAACATGTTCTTCAATATTTAAAGGGTTAGTTTACCCAAAAATGAAATTTCTGTCATTAATTGCTCACCCTTATGTCGTTCCACACCCGTAAGACCTTTGTTCATTTTCGAAACACAAATTAAGATATTTTGATGAAATCTGAGAGGTTTTTTTTTTATCCTCCATTGAAAGCAATGAAATTACCGTCGTTCAAGGTCCAGAAAAGTAGTAAAAACATTGTTAAAATAGTCAACGTGACTACAGTGGTTCAACCTTAATGTTATGAAGCAACGAGAATACTTTGTGCGCAAATACAAAACAAAAATAATTACTTTATTATAGTCCCGTCATATTGCTACGCTATTTTCATTGCAGAGCTTCCGTGTTTACGTCCAAATGCGGGCTCAGTATTGGCTGGCTCAATAGCGCAGCAGTATGACGGGATAGATGAATTTGCTGAATAAAGTCGTTATTTTTGCGCACAAAATGTATTCTCGTCGCGTCATAATATTAAGGTTGAACCACTGTAGTCACGTCGATGGTTTTAACAATGTCTTTACTACTTTTCTGGACCTCAAAAGATGCAGTGACGTTGCTGCCTATGTGTGGATCAGATAACCTCGGATTTCATCAAAAATATCTTAATTTGTTTCACAAGATCCAAACAAACAGAACTTAGACATCAATCGAACGTGGGTGCGCACCAAAAGTGCTAGTGTGAAAGCACCCTAAAAAAGATTGAATTATTTGGTATATCCTGTAATTTATAATTTAAACAACTGACAGCTAATGTATTTCTAGAATAATTTATTTTTCTTTATATACTAGCAAATCACTTACTCTTCGTCTCCTCTCTTCGGCAAGGATGCTCTGGCGGGCCTTCTCCTCCTCTTGACGTTTCTGCTCTTGTTCTTCTCTTTTCTTTCTGTCTTTTTCCTGGTCTGCACGGAGGGACGCCAGGTAAGCTTCATCCTGCTGCTGCCTCAGTACCTGTGTCTGATTCCTCTCCTCCCTGTAGTTACAAAACAGAAAATTATATATAAGGTGCAAGACTTTCAACTCTTCAGAAAGCCAACTATGTAACCTTACCTCTCTAGTCGTTCTGACATGAGATATGTCTGGTTTGCCTCCATGATGAAGGTCAGCTGGTTGATAAGATCCTCAGGCTGGATCAGCCCCTCCAGTCTCCCAACAACTGTCATTTTGCGGTCTTTCAGCATGATCATAGCCAGGAAAGGATAGGTGTTCTCACGCAGGGCCTGAGACACTGAACACACAACAAAGATAATGAGCTTAAACCACATCTTGTGAGATACTGATGACGCCATAACGATATTCAGAAAGAGATTAATCAAAGACTTGGAAGTGAAGTTGGTTACCTCGGTAACCCTCTGGCTTGCTGGTGGAACACGCCCAAAACAGCATCCTTGTGTTAACGAAGGTCAGTACCTCTTCTGAACATAATGTGGCTCTGAGAGAGACAGGAGCTCTAGTTATGAGACCGGAAGCTCACCAGATGTAACATGAGAATGGAGAACATCACAACTTTAAAACCTACCGGCAGAACTCATCTGTGTCCTGGTGATCATCTCCATGAAGATAAACTAACAAGTAGCGAAGTTCTCGCTTGGCATCATTCAGAGCCTACAGGAAAGATTTTAATTAGATACAAGTTGTTTCAGTCTGTCTGATAAATGGGTGAATATTTGTAAAGTTAAATTCTCTTTATCTTTTATTCAGTCCTAAACAATGTAACAATGCTAAGGTAAATATATCAGTTCATTTTATTTCTTTAGTTTTGAGACTTTCTGTATTAACATACCTGACTATATGTTCCCTGGTAGAATACAGGATGCGATCGACCATATTTCTCCTCAAAACTATGAATAAAGGACATGACATCTCCAACAGGATCTGTGACACGGCCCCTTGGATCTGGCCGAATGAATCTCAGGGCAAACCTGAGAAAATTTAGGAGAGGAAGAAACATCAGTAAAGACTAGTTACTACGTTATTGTGAAATAATACAGGTCTATATTAACATTTCAAAGATTAATTGCTTTAATACCTGAATATGTCCAGAATAGTATAATACGTAAACCTGAAGGGAAGCATTATCAAGTAGTAACTCCAACCTAATAAGCCCTGCAAAACAAACAAAAAAAAAAAAAAAAAAAGAGCAAATGTTTATATAAGCAGTTGATTTAATACTTGTAGTGGACCATGTTGCAAAATTTTGTTTTGTCAAAACATTGCTGTGCTACTACGTTATTACACTGAACTCTGTCACACCAGGCCAAAACTTGCATTTTACTACTTGACATTTTTATTTTTACCACAGCTGCATAAAAATGTTTTAGGCATGTAAAATTTTTGAAAACATTGGTACAAAATATGAGCACTGTGAAGGAAGGCAATAAAACAGAACAAAAAACATAAAAATGAAAAAGACCCTCTTACTCTAGGCTGTGGCCTTGAGACAATATAGCTATACACTCTGTGGTCTGTTGTGTTGACCTGTAACGGTCTGGCGGGTGGCGGGTTGAAGACACTCGGAACTCCTTCTTGCTCATTTAGTCTGTCTTGTACTGCAGCCTGCAACAAGGAGAGATTCCCATTAATCCCATAATAATTATATGGTTCCTAATAAAAAAGGATAAACAAAACTAAAAAGAAAGGATCAATTCATCTTGTTTACCAGCTCTCACCTCAATGTTCCAATTGTGTTGTTCTAATGTGCGCCGACATTGGTCCATTGACTCCAAGCCTGTCAGGTCCTGAATATTTTTTGCAAACAAAAGTTTCTAGGTTAAAAAAGGAGCTGGACTTGATTTTCACAATAAGTTAGACAATAAATATCCAGTTGCCTGGCATGTTTATAAAATGTGTGCCAAAGGTTTTGTTAATGAATGAAACATTTGGGTGGTGATATGTTTAAAAAAATATATATAAAAATATATAAATATAAAATTATAGATTAGTATTGATTAGCGAGTGTTTTCAAGATCAGTCACTATTCAAGGGCATATTACTTTTATATTACTCTCTCTGACTCGGTAGTAAATGTGGAACAAGTAACGGAAACTTCTCCCATGACGGTTACTTGCATCCAGATTAAATCAACACACACACACACACACCTTCGCCAAATTCAGTAAATTAGAAGTTGAAGTATTGCCAAACTGGGAGCAGATTAGGACTGTCTCTCAAAACCTAGTGAGCCGTCTAGATAGAATTTTTTATATTTTGACGCACCGTTCTGTACGACTAACTGTTCTCCCCGTTTAAAAAAAAAAAAAAAAAAAAAAATTAAACATTAAACAGTGCTACCAAACTAGGCAACATTTTGGGCATCATAATCCCACTTTCCTCTGGTCAAACCTGCTGTTTAGGTAGGCAGCTCTCTAGGTTTTGAGACACAACAAATGACTCGCTGCCTAACTGACAGCTGCCTTTTCAACTAAAACAAAAGACACTTGTATACACGAGAAAGTCTTTATATGGACACAAATCAAGAGGATATTATTCAGATCAATTCTGTATTTACTAGATGAACTGAAGCTGGTCTCGGTTGAGTAAAAACTAACGATCTTAACGGGAGTTAGCTCGCTGACTTGTCATTTATACCAAAAGCAGCTGAGCTGGATACCGCGAACACTATTTTTCTGATAATTGAGTGTATAAAAGATCGAATCGGTATGTGTTAACAAGACAAAGTAATTAGTACCTGAAACTGGAGGAGTTTTTCAGTTTGAGCCTGAGATAATTCCTGTTCTTCTGGCGCCGCCATCTTACCTCGCCGAGCCCTAACAAAACGTGATGACGTATAAAGCGTGCTGACACGACGAATACGTTAAACGTTGCATCAACAATTCTTTCTTTTTGCGCCACCTGCTGCGCAGGAGTCGTGTGGCGCATGTTTTACCTACATTTTGTTCATGTTCATGTTCATTTATAATATACAATAAACCGTGTTCTTGCCATTTTTATTTGAACAATTAAAAACACGAATTAAGTGCAGATTAGATAGAACTTCGGTGATGTTCCTGAAGTCATCGGGTATTTCCAGTCTTTCAACATCATACACCCTCACCCAGGTGACCCAGCCAGGGTTGATCAGACCCTGGCTTGTGTCCCGGCAGCACTGGCCCATGGATCGCTCCTCTTAAGCTACAGCCATCTGGAGGCCCTTTCTGCAGCCTCCATGGCAGACTTGATGGCTTTCCTCTTTTCAACCCCTGTAATGTCAAGCAGCATGTAGACCTTACACAGTAACAGACCAGCGAAGCATCTACAGTGCCCTCCATAAGTATTGGAACAGTAAAGACAAAATTGCTCTGTTAGCTGTGGTGTCAAGACATCTAGCCTATAAATATTATTAAAAGATTAATAGGAGGCAGAAGTACAGAATGTCACATTTTATTATTGGCTGTTTCAACACAAAATGTTTTACCAACTAAGAATCACAGCACTTTTAGAGTTTCATCCCTCTGCCTAATGTGAGCATAAGTATTGGGACGGTTTAACTTAAAGTAAATGTAAATGTATAAAAGCTAATATTTAATTGTAAATCCCTTGTTGTTGTCGGTTGCTGAAGCTTGCCAGTGGTATCTATCTTTTTCAGGACATTCCAAACTGGACATTCCAAGTCAGTCCCCAGATTTAAATCCTATTGAACAAGCATTTCACCAGCTAAAGAGGAGACTAAAGACAGAAACTCCTCAAAACAAGCAATCGTTAAAAATGGCTGCATTAAAGGCCTGGAAAAGCATTTCAAAGCGTGAAACCAAGAGTCTGGTGATGTCTGTTGGTCACAGACTACTCGCTCCTGTGATTGCTTGCAAGGGATTTACAATTAGATATTAGCTTTTACACTTTTACATTTGCTTTAAGTTAAACCGTCCCAATGCTTATGCTCACATTAGGCAGAGGGATGAAACTCTAAAAGTGCTGTGATTCTTAGTTGGTAAAACATTTTGTGTTGAAACAGCCAATAATAAAACGTGACATTCTGTACTTCTGCCTCATATTAATCTTTTAATCATATTTATAGATGTCTTGACACCACAAGGAACAGAGCAATTTTGTCTTTACTGTTCCAATACTTATGGAGGGTACTGTACACCCAACTTTGATGGGCTTGCACTCAACTTCTGCTGTCCTCCACCAGCTTGTGATACTTAGACCGCTTCCGTTCATTTGCCTCTTAGATGCAGTCTTGACATTAACTTTTTTACTCACCAGCCACTGTGGCTAGTGGATTTCCAAAGTTACTAGCCACTCAACATTTTCACTGGCCACAATTTTGATGAGGAAGATACCATAGTGAAAAACTGCCATATAGATATTTTAAATATTATCTCATAATTTGGCAGCAGGTATATTAGGCTGCTGCTGTCACTTTAAGACCTGAAACATGGATCCATTATACTGTTACGCAGTTTTCTTTCTCAACTGTTTAATCAGTTAAAAACATAACTATGTTTACCAAGACCAAGACCGACATTTTGGCATTATTTTGTGTGTATTTGACTGTTTATGTGCAATAAGCAGTGAAAAAGAATTGAATTTAGTACTGAGAGACAGCTTTATGTGAGCGCACTTTAGGTGCAAGCACAAAATCTACATTGCATTTAGTTTATAATTTCAGATGCCTTTTTAAAAGACTACAATTGAAAAATGTATTATATAGAAAATTCAACCCGCCAATATGTCTAGTAGGAGTGACTGCATTACACGACACTGCTGAAATCCACCCGCATTTGGCAGGTTGGTGGGTGTTAATGTCAAGCCCTGCTCCCAGGGAACTGTGAGCTCAATCAGGAGCACCTGATTTGAACTGGCTGATGTTAGCACTACATCTGGCCTCAACGCAGTTGCCACAATGTGGACTGGGATCTTGAGCTTCCTCCCCAGATCATCTTGAAGCTCCCAGTCCGAATCTGAGGTGAACAGCCTGGCTGCCGGTTTGCACTCAGAAAAATAGCTCTTTGGCTGAACATGATTCAATCATGGACAGTGGTTCCACGTGATTGAAACAAGTAAAACCAAATAGAATAAACTACGTACAACTAACTAGAATCAATGGTGTTCATTTAACTCGAACGAATAGTTTTAGTTTAACTTAAATAAATGGTTGTGATGTCTGGTGCTGGCAGTCCAGAAGTGATACTGGTTTCATCCAAAGCACTACGACACTGGTTGTTTTATTATTAAAGCAATTTGAATTCATGTTAAGCAGGTCCTCAACCCAAGCACTAGCTCCACACTTTACCACAATGGTAACCCCCAAAACCCATAACAGAATCTTTTAAATACCAACATAATAGAACATTGAATATTAACAAATCTCTCCATTTTCTCATCTTGCTAAAAAATGCATAAAATAACACTATTTTACCATTTACTCTCTAAATTCAACCCCTTTGCAAAGCATGATTTGATTTAAATGTTATTTCAAAATGAAAACATCAAGTTGTCAAAGAGTAACCATTTCAAATCAATTTACTTTCTAGCAATCACATTTGAACCAGAAATCTGATAAAATGTTGTTAAATAAGTTGTTTAAAGTGAACAGCATCAAAAAAATCTTAGATTTTTTGAATGTGGGCTGTGAATGTGGCTGCTCCCTGGCCCTGATAAAGGTGATGTTCCTCCGATGGCAGCTGCGCTTGTTGTTGGACATGGCTTTGGAGATGGACTCCGCAATGGACTTTAGCACCCGATCGTGCCGCCAGCGGTAGCGGCCCTCCCCCAAGGCTGTTGGGCAGCTGCTTAAGATGTGCTCTAGGGAACCCCTCCCAGGGCACAGAGGACATGCTGGTGAGTTGTTCCTACCCCTGATGTGGAGATTTGCTTGGCTAGGAAGGACATTATAGACCACTCTAAGAACATGATCCACTGGGGATCTGCCTGCCAGATCTCAGTCCAGGAGATCATCTTCTCCAGCGCGGCTTCCCACCTCGTCCCTGGTGCCGCATACCCACCATCCTGCAGGTCCTTTCCTCTTTAGCACCAGCCCGCACCTCCTCCAAGACTAGCTGGCAGCAGTCCATTCCATGGGTCTTGTCATAGCGGGATTGTGGGTTGGCTCCTAATCCTGCTCGGCCCATAGCTAGCTACCGTACCCACCAAAGCCCTATGTCTCAGCCGGGACTCAGCAATCTCCAGGCCTTTCTGTGCTCTCCACTTCCTGCCTGTCTGCACCATGATGCCTGCTGATGCCACCCTCAAGTCCTTAGAATACCGATAGAGTAGTGGTGCAAGAGACCTTGAATCCTCGCCAAGGCTGCAAAATGGGAGCTAGAGCTTGTTTCTCTTTCCATTGAGTGCTGTGCTGCTCAAGCAGCATGGCAGTCCCAGCCACCTGCGGAGGTAGCTACTAACCTTCTCCATGGTCTCCACTGTATTATAATGACAATATAAACAAGAATAATGGGAAAAATGTACTGAGATCCATGGGGGGAAAAAAAGGTTAATAAAGGGGGTTAATAAAGGCCTTCGCGTCAGTTACGTTTTTTTTTTTTTTTTGTAAGTTGAATACAGAAGGCGTAGTTCGTAGTTCGTGTTTTGAACTGCGAGAGGCGTTACACTTTCTTCGTGCGTTGAATCCTTTAATACCATATATTACCAGGAACACATTGTGCAGTAGACACCGCTTTATTCAGTAAAACAAAATACAGCAAGAGAACCATATGACCAGTCATTAGACCATAACTTTTCCTGTCTAGACACAGGAAATAGTCTCACTCTAGTTTCTTGACCGCCTTCCTCTTAAGTTTCTTTTGTTGGAGTAGAAGGTCAACATACAGACAGTGATCCACAACACTTGAAGCACAGAGAAGACCACCATGCAGAGCACCAGAGTAACCACCAGAGAAAACATCTTGTCCTGAAGTGAAAAAGACATTTTCATATAGGAAAATTTTAATTCAAGACCAACTCAGCCAGTCATATACACACACTTAAGTGGGTCATCACTTCCCCTGTATGACATGCCTGTAATGGGCCAAAATAGCTGCCTAAAGAGGTTAAGTTAACTCTTAACCTCTTAATTTATACGGAAGATTACCTGACAGGTATAGCTTCTTGGCGGGCATGTTGCACCTGATCTTGGCAATGTTCAGAGGTTGGTATCTCTCCAGACAGTGTTCTGCAGACAGCATGGACCCGTATGTGGCCCCCAGTCCATGCATGTTGATGAGACTGACTGCATGCAACATCACCAATTAAAAAAGGCAGGAAAGAGATTTAAGTTACATTTGTCACTTTATTAGTTAATCAAGCAGCACTCATATGATACAGTACAAATTTACCTTCTCTTTCAGTTTGGGGAAATGGACACAAGCCCAGTTAAAGAAATGATTAGCAAATCTCATCTTGTATCTTTCATATTCTTCACCTCTTTCAGTCTCATTGACAAAACTGACCAAACCACTTTGGACTGACCATAGTATGGATCACCATACGTGACTGCCCTAAAAAACCAAAAACAAACAAACACAAAAAGACCCACAAAGGCCACTTTAGTAGGTTAATTTACTTTGATGGTTCTGGGAGTACAAAATGCAAATGAAGTTAACCTGGGAAACGAGTGCATGAGGTGGGATCCTTTGCAGAGGGGAAGGTAATGTACATCATGGGGATGCCGTCAGGTGCATCCTCTTGTCTAAGTCAAAGTACTCTTCCATGCTTAAATAAAAAAATAAATAAATAAATAAACAAATTGTTAGAGTATCAAGATGTGTTTTTAACATACTGAACAAAGTGATCGGACATGGTCACCTATACTTCATCCATATCGTTGCTCTTATAGAGTCGCATGTTAGTTGAGGAGATGCCCAGTTCTTCCTTAGTGGCATTAAAGCCTGCAAACACCTGGAAAAAGCCTTTGCCTGGCTTTAGAGTATGAAAATAATCCTGGATCTCTGTGAGAAGCAGGAGATGCACACATTAACCCAGGGGGAAAAATCTGGCCAGTAATCAAGCATTTCATGAGGAAAATACATTAGACTGCTTGTATTGAAGACATTCAGTCACTTACTCGGATTTGCCTAGATCTCTGGAGTCAAAAGCTTCTTGAAGGTGCTGAACATGCCAATATTTGAAATGACCACAGGAGCCCGAATTTCAATATCTTTACCTCCTGTCTTCACAACCACTCCTAAACAAAGAGACTGCCCTTTTTCATTTCATGCATCTGAAAGTTACTGAAGCCAAACATGTAATGATGCCACCAGATTTGTGAGGCCGTTTTCAGTACTAATAAACTTACTGCCATAGGACTAAGACAAGGCATTGTAACATGGCCCTAGCTCATAACTCACCATATGCATTTCGTTTTTCCATTAACTAGAATGCTGGACACAGGAGTATTGACCAGGACCTTTCCTCCATGCTTCTCCAAAACCTGAATGATGTGGTACGGGATCTCACTAGCACCACCCTTAGGATAATACACACCTCGTTTTGAGTGGTGCAAGAAAAGGGCATCAATCATGCAGCTGGAGTTTTTGGGTGGGACACCTTGAAGGAAAAAAAAAAAAAGCAATTTAAAATCTCAAATGCATTAAATTGATAAGTTGGGAACACAACAGACATTTCTCTTTTACCATAAAATATTTGAGAAAATACAGTGAGGTGGTCAAGGTTGCTGGTAAGAGTCTTGATCACGTCTGTTGTACTGGTGCAGGAGTATCTGAAAATTGGGGAGATCAAGTCAGCGATTCCACTCCACAATATGAAGCAAGCAAACCAGAGTGGGACCATCTTCAGCATACACAGCAGATGGATCTTCTTGGAAAAAATCTATAAGGAAAAGACAATTTGTTACACCAAAACCATACTCCGTAATGCCCGATAAGAAACTTCAAAAAGCTATCGGCTAAATACCTTGATTTTGAAGAACTCCTCTACTGCTTTAGCATCATTGGGAAACTGCTTCTTCAGATGAGCCTCCATCTGCTTCTTGCCATTGTAAATAGTGTATTTTTTACTTTGAGTTCCTTTACCAATAACAACAGTGTCCACATGGGAACCCTGCTCAGCAAAATGCACCTGGCCATCAGTGATCAGATCCAACGCAATTTTCAGGAAGCTGTTCTCATGAAGTTGTCCAACATAATGGAAGCTTTTGACAAACGTACATTGTGTAAATGAGAGAAGTCGAGATATTCAGCATTTCATCACTTATGTAACTTCATGAAGATCGTTGAGGTTCTTACCACAGTCAAACTCAAAGCCTTTCTCAGTGAAGGTCCTACACAGGCCTCCTGCCTGTTTGTCTTGCTCCAACACCAGGACTTTCTTTCCTAGTTTGGCTAAAGTTGCCGCTGCAGTCAAACCACCAATTCTGCTGCCAATCACAATGACATCTAAGTTTCTGGGAACTTCAAATTCATCAAATTCTGTTGGTCATGAAATAACATTAGTTAACAATTGACACCTGTCATTTGCAGTCAGTTTGTTTCACTAGCATGTAATACATCAAAAGTTTATGTACCTTTCTGGAGCACTTTGTTCTTTTTCTTCTGGTCTGCAACCAGTGGACCAGGAGGACTGATAGTCCCCTTGCACAGTCCACTTCTCCAGCCAAACAAATACCAGAACGTGCCACGAGCCCAATCCACAAACCATTCTAAGAAAAGCAGAATCCACAACATTGCTGGAAAAAGATGAGCTGGTGTTTTCAGTTTCAGGAGAGAGTGCTAGAAAATTTGTCCTTTATAACATAATAAAGTCTTGATCACGTCAGCAGCTCTTTCTAGAGACTGCAGACAGCAGTTTACTACTGGTGACTGAGTTAAGGCCCTGTTAGTCTAAATTGTGGGTGGAAACACTTAATCAGATTTGCAAACTGATTGCTTTGCAGAACAATTAACTGCTGTTTTGCATAAAATGTGAACCAATGAGGAAACACAAGAGTTTTTATTATATTTTATAATCTGGTCAAGTAAATAAATCAGCTTGACTTTTGTATGGAATTAGATAAATATTTCCCTCCTTATCAGCTTCCTCTAATGCAATCTCTTTAACTTCATCTGTACTTGGGTCAATTTTTGTAAGTTGTATAGGTGATAAATCAGATATTCATTGATTTAGTTTAAAATATATTTTAAGACATGATTGTTTGTAAAGTGATAATCTGGCACCATTGAATTGTTTGGAAAATGAGACTCTTCCGCAAACTGATAATCAACTCCAAAGTGGGCAGATATGTTTATGTTGTGTGTTACGGGGTAACGCATTACAAGTAACTCGAGTTATGTAATCAGATTACTTTTCAAGTAACTAGTAAAGTAATGCATTACTTTTTCAATTTACAACAAAATATCCAAGTTACTTTTTCACATTTATTGGCTCTCTTGTCCCCATGTTGAGAGAAATAAAGTGCAGAGGCGTTGTGTGCGCTGTGTAAACATGATGGTTATTGTAGTTCTAGACTAAATGCGAACACGCATTTACTCATCTCACTTGCACGAAAACATTCAGCATTCCTCAAAATGAATAAAAACAGTGAAATGTAATCTCAGAATTTTATGCAATCCTGTAATAATTGACTATATTAAATTACACAAATATACTTTATGTATTTAATACAATGTCTTTGCTTCTGACCTTCAATGATCTAATTTAACCATACTAATAAGCAAAAATTACTTTAGATTAGATTTAGAAATAAGAGTGTTGAACTTCTCCTGTATCTTGTTCTTCTTTAATCCAGAATGGCAACACATCTGAAATGTTTGTTTGAGCTGCGCCCTCTACTGCACAGGCGTGAATTTGCATTTCCTTCAGCCTGAGGCTTATTCATTTCACTTTTGGTGTGAAAGGGCCTTAACATTTGCCAAAAATAGAACTTTTTTGTTGTTATTAAAAAACAAACAAACAGCCCAGCCGAGAAAAAGTAACGCAAATGTAACGCATTACTTTTCATAAAAAGTAACTAAGTAATGCAATTAGTTACTTTTTTAAGGAGTAACACAATATTGTAATGCATTACTTTTAAAAGTAACTTTCCCCAACACTGTGCGTTACTGCATTTCATCATGCAAATATGCATATGTAAATACAGACATTAAAATTAACTGGTAGATCTCATGGGGTATTACAGCTGCACAACTTATACACTGGCTGCATTTAAAAGCAAAGGAATTGCCTTGCAGTCCATTTTTTTGTGTGTGAGTGTGTGAAGGCAATTCAGGCATCCAAAGCACTATGTGCAATGATCTACAAATCAAGTGAGCTTTAGAGATCACAAACCAGTTTTAATTAAAAAAGAACATGTCTTTACATACGGCATCCTAGGCAGCATAGGAATAAAACTGTATTTTAAATTAGTGCATGTATGTTGTTTAGACTCGGTGAACGACCCATAATGAATCATTTGAGTGATTCAAAGATTCCCTCACAATACTAAAATTGATACTGCAATATAATTCAATAGTAAACAATCCAGAACGAGTCTTTTTGCTGAAGAGAACCAAATAATCGAGTCACTGGCAAGGCTCTCAGAATCAATTCCAGTCCTACTTCGGATTTATTTAACGTTACTTGTCTCTTTTTACGAAGCTTACCAAACAACAACAAACAAGCATGAAGAAAAAAAAAAAAATCACCATTTATGTCATGTGATATACAGCTGGCGGAAATGCCGTGTTTATTCCACTTCCTGTCAACCGAAGTTCTAATCATGGCAACTGCAACGACCCCGGTTGGCCAAGATCAACCGACCAAAACAGCTTCTCCACCCGTCGTGTTTGATTTGTCTCAGCCTCCGGTCATCGAGGGATTCACCCCGCTGCCCAGGGCGAGGGAAGAGAACTTTAAAGACAAATTCATCAGGAAGACGAAAGAGAATCCATTCGTTCCTATAGGTGAGTTACATAAAGCAGTGCCTTACACAAGTTGTACAACATAATTATATTATACAACCACCATAGAGCTTCGTATGATCTTGGTGACCAACAAATTAAACACCGTTAAAGATAAAATGCAAGGAGTTTGAATGGGCTTAATGTATACATTCAGTGCCATTCCATGGACAACTCTTATGCCATACATTCTAGATCAAGGTGATTATCTTGCAATGACATGGCATGTTCTGAGTTTGAATTTCATCTCCCCCTGTCAAAGTAACACCAGCAGTTCATAGGTGGCAGTTCTCTCTTCTGTGTTATGGAAGTGCTGCCATGCAAATTCTTTGCTGTGTCAGCCAGAATAAAAGGATAACAAGGATGAAATACAATAAACAAAAACAGGGACATTGTTGGCTTTGTTGGTGTTGAAGCTTGGGTAAGGCTGAATGTTTGCGACAAAATAGAATGCTTTCTGTTAATTGTCATTCCTGAGAAGTTAGTTATAATAATAATAATAATAATAATGATGATGATGATGATGCTTATAATAATGTATGTATAATATATAAATGTATAATATATTTTGATGGCTACCTGGTAGATACCAAGTTAAAAAAGTTTTCTAGTTTTAACAATGACTGTTGTAACATTGTATAATAATTTTTAAACATATATACTACCGTTCAAATGTTTGGGGCTAATAAGATTTTTTAATGTTTCTGAAAGAAGTTTTGTATGCACACCAAGGCAGCATTTATTTGATTAAAATATAGTAGTAATATGTAATATTATAAATGTTATGTAATATTATTACATATTTTAACTATTTTCTATTTCAGTATATTGTAAAATGTAATTTATTCCTGTGGTGGCAAAGCTGAATTTTTGGCAGCATTACTCCAGTCTTCAGTGTCACATGATCATTCAGGAATCAGTAATCATTCTAATATGCTGCTTTAAGAAACATTTCTTATCAATATCAGTGAAAAGTTTTTTTTAAATTTGAATAAAATGAAAACTAAAAGACTTTCAAATCACGTGAGCCAATATTTTATTCACAATAGAACATAGATAACATAAATGTTTAAAGAAATAAGTTGTAATAGCTGCAGTATGTGGTTTTGCATTGTCCTGCTGAAATACACAAGGCCTTCCCTGAAATAGACGTCGTCTGGAAACCTTTATACCTTTCAGCATTCATAGTGCCTTCCAAAACATGCAAGCTGCCCATACCGTATGCACTTATGCACCCCCATACCATCAGAGATGCTGGCTTTTGAACTGAACGCTGATAACACGCTGGAAGGTCTCCCTCCTCTTTAGCCTGGAGGACACGGCGTCCGTGATTTCCAACAAGAATGTCAAATTTAGACTCGTCTGACCATAGAACACTTTTCCACTTTGAAACAGTCAATTTTAAATGAGCCTTGGCCCACAGGACATGACGGCGCTTCTGGACCATGTTCACATATGGCTTCCTTTTTGCATGATAGAGCTTTAGTTGGCATCTGCAGATGGCACGGCAGATTGTGTTTACCGACAGTAGTTTCTGGAAGTATTCCCATTTAGTAATGTCGTCTGAGGGCCCGAAGACCGCGGGCATCCAATAAAGGTCTTCGGCCTTGTCCCTTATGCACAGAGATTTCTCAAGTTTCTCTGAATCTTTTGATGATGTTATGCACTGTAGATGATGAGATTTGCAAAGCTTTTGCAATTTGACGTTGAGGAACATTGTTTTTAAAGTATTCCACAATCTTTTTATGCACTCTTTCACAGATCTGCCCATCTTTACTTCTGAGAGACTCTGCCTCTCTAAGACATCCCTTTTATAGCTAATCATGTTACAGACCTGATATCAATCAATTTAATTAGTTGCTAGATGTTCTCCCAGCTGAATCTTTTCAAAATTTCTTGCTTTTTCAGCTATCTGTTGCCCCCATGCCAACTTTTTTGAGACCTGTAACAGACATCAAATTTGAAATGAGCCCATTTAGTGGACAAAAGTGTAAAATTTCTCCGTTTAAACATTTGTTATCTATGTTCTATTGTGAATAAAATACTGGCTCATGTGATTTGAAAGTCTTTTAGTTTTCATTTTATTCAAATTTAAAAAACGTCCCAACATTTTTGGAATTCGGGTTGTATTTTTGTGGAACCTCTGATAATTTTCTTAATAAGACACCAAATTGTACAATATAGTATTTTTAGCAGAGAGTAAGCGATATGAAATCACATTATTTTCTTTGATCCATTGGTTTCTGGCTGAGTTAAGTTGTGTAAACATCAACGTGAATCCCAGGGCATGGTAGATTTTCCACTAAACACACCCTTCTCTCCAGCTGTGGGGTTTAAATGTGACCTACGCAGCTGTCCAGCTGGGGTTCACTCAAAATACAAGCTAATGAAAACAGAAACGTAAGATAGTTATGCCAGAAGAATTAAAAATACATTTTAACATCCTTCACAGAAAGATAAGTTATGGATCGTCTCAAATTCTATCAGAACAAACCATTTGGCATTAAACGTGTAAGTATGGTAAAAATTCTTATTTTGTATTATACAATCAAATGAAATAGCTGTAATTTCTCTGTGGTCTTCCTCCTCAGGTTGTTTGGGAACAGCAGGAGCATTGATCTACGGCCTCAGTGCCTTCAGACGGGGCAAGACTCGACAGTCCCAGCTGCTAATGAGAGCCCGTATCTTTGCCCAAGGCTTCACAGTCGTTGCTATTATAGTGGGTGTGGCTGCGACAGCACTGAAGCCCAAGCAGTGACGAGAAGACGGACCCAGTTTGACCACACTGACAAATGCCTTATATGGTCGATGGGTGAAATATGATGTGAATGTGGAATGAACTGAACATAAAATGCCAATTGTTAGCATTTTTTATTTTCTTTAATCCCTTCAGACTGAGCAAAAATAGCCCTGTGTAAGATCTCATAGGTGGCACTATTTAAAAAAAATGTATCAATCTGCCACAATTATACACATATTTAATACCCAGTATTTAATTTAAAGAGCGTCACAGTAGCCACTGTTTGGTGGTTAAAGCGTCTGGTTGACAAGCATTGTACCTGTTTTTCTATGTTGTTGACCATTGCTTGAAACATTACATTGCTTCTTACCTCAGTTTTCCATTATGTCTATGTGTGTAGGACTACTCAAGGTGCAGTGTAATGTATGCAAAGATAATGGGAATTTTTTATATTATTAAAAATCTCCCAAGTGTAATACATTTAAGTCTTATTTGTTCAGAAATGTCGCAATAAACATCTGAATTCGGAAGTTTTTTTATTGAATTAATTTTATTTATTTATTGAATACACAATAATTATTGCATGGTCTGCATTGATGCACACACATTTATTTAGAGTCAGATTGAGGGCTAAGAGATCTATAAAAGGGGGGAAAAAGTCAAATCACTGAGAAATTTAACCAATTTTAAATTACAAATTATTTTTCATCAGATTGCTTCAGTTAAACTTTTGGATTATATAGTCAAAAAACAGATGGTTTCTTTGGCTATTAACTACCGTTAAACTTTTAATAAAAATTCAATTTTCAATGGAAACAAGGCCTCCTAACTTGTACAAACAATCTGTAACATTTATACATGTGCCATTAAGTAGGACAACAAGTCAACTTCTGCACTATAAAAAGCAGTATTGTTAAACATCCAGCATTTTATGTAAAAGTACAACTACCTGCATTATTTCACTGCTACATTTCATTTCTAGCGCTTTTGGAAGCTAGACTGATGAAGGCCTACAGATAGACAGTAAGTCTCACAGTGAGAAAAGGTTCAGGCACAGGATTCATTGCTGTTGTAGACTGAGAATCAGGAACTGTACACTTGACAAAGCACATGGTTCAAACTCTGTATTATTAGCTGCATATGTATGCAGTAACGGCATAAAATATTTACCGCTATATGAGCAAAGACAGCGCATGTGCGATGAAGGATTGATTTGGAGTGGTACATTAGCAGGTTAAATCTGAGTAACAGTTCTTCATTTATAAAAGATTTCTGCTATTTTAAGTAATAAAGAAGCTGTTATGAGCAACATGCCTGTGAAATTAAAAACTTTGAATATTGAAAAGTAATAATATGTAAATCATCATACAACAATAACCTTAGCAAGCTCAGAAATGAAACGTCCCTCTTGGCAGTGAACAGAAATACAAAAAAGCAGATAACGCCAAACCCAGATACTGATTACAACACAGTGTTCAACTTATGAAGACAAATAAATGGTTAAAAAATACTATATAGGGTGAGAGATGGTAACTAAACTGTATCCAAGTATAGAATGTAAGCAAATACTTCCATTTTCTTTGTAACAGACAACAAAGACACTTATGGTTCAAGTGAATTAATGCTGTCTAATGGTTTGTAGGCACTGCAAATGTCACAACAATCACAAAATAACTTGTAAGCTGCACCAAAATACTTTTGGCATTTAGATAGAACTGCTGCCTTTCATGGACATTGGGTTTAAGGGGAAAACCATTAACTCTTTTGACCTGTTTTCAGTTGTTCGAGGCACACTTGCAACTTGTTCTTTAACTTATGGAATAGCCAAAATCCAGGGTACATAAATAGGAAGTTTAAATACAGTAAAGTGTACACATTCAATGACCCCATTAAAACATAAAAACTTAAATCTGTTAAAGTGTTCAGCCTCACTAAAATAAAGTGCAAGAGGGAACAAGAAAGAAAGCCTAGAAAATATAAGAGGGAGTTAGGTTAGCGAACCAGAGGCGTCTGTTTTAGAGAAATAAGAACGGAGCGCATCCGAGACACGTCTTTAGTCTGACGGCTGGTCTTGGGGTTAAAGTCGCATAGACGGGCCACTTTCTCCCATTCTGTTCCAGGACTGTCATCATCACACTCCTTGAGGAAGGCCTCCTCTGATACTCTACACGAACAGACAGGAGAGAAGCATGAGAACCAGAGGTCATGTCATGCCTATCCTCTGAGACATCAAATGAAATTTGAGATTGAACAACATTATTTTCTATGTCCGATAGTAAATTATTTTCTGTCCTAACCATGTCTGAACACACTGAATGTGAAACAGTAGGACAATGTGACAATCACAGCCAATCAGAAGATATTTGATATTAATGTTTCATCTTTTTTGGGGTTATATCCGGCTGTTATGCCTAAACTGCTGTGTTTCCCCATTAAGAATAAAAGGTCAAACTTGTAGACCTGTTAACAAGGACTTAAGTAGAAAAGCATGAATATCTGTGAAATATTGGTGGAACAGATTAATCAGATTGCTAAATAAAATGAGAAACAAAGCCAGAATGTAATTATACTACCATTCAAAAGTTTGGGATAGGTATATTCAGAAATTTTATTCGGCAAGGACACACTAAATTGATCAAAAGAGACAGACATTTATAATGGGACAAAAACTTCTATTTCAAATAATTTTTTTTAACACTATTCATCAAATAAAGTGTATCACAGTTTCCACAAAAGTATTAAGCAGCACAACTGTTTTCAACATTAATAATAATAAAAAATGTTTCTTGAGCACTAATTCAGCATATTAGAATGATTTCTGAAGGATCATGTGACACTAAAGACTGGAGTAATGATGCCGAAAATTCAGCTTTGCATCACAGGAATATATTTTATATTTTATGAAAAAGAAAACAGTTTACTGTTTTTACTGTATTTTTGATTAAATAAAAAGCAGTCTTGTTGAGCATAAAATACTTCTTTCAAAAACATTACAAATCCTTACTGACCCCAAACTTTTTAATGGTAGTGTAGTATCTTTGTTTACGTGATGCAAACAAGAAACTATATGCATTTATGTAATCTCACTGATTTGCATTAAACATACACAAAGCCTATGGCATCAGAGTTGGGCTGTTTGTAGAAAGCCTTATCAGCAATCCTAGTGCACAAACAAGCAGGACAGGACAGATAAAAGGAAAGGAAGAGAAAAATGGGAGCCAGAGAGTGAAAGAGAGAGAGATACACAAGAAGAAAGTCAGTCACACACAAGCTGCACATGAAAATAAGTGTCAAAATGCATCAAATCCTTTTTTCATGACACCAAGAAGACTGAAGATAAAAGGTAATATTAATCAACAGCATATGTGGTGCGGTTTGCTGTTCATTAATAGCATAAGTCAGTGATGGGCAACGTCGGGCGTCCTGCAGAGCTTAGCTCCAACCTTGATAAAAAAAAAAGCTCACCTGCCTGTAGCTTTAGGCTGTGTCCAAAATTGCCCCCTTTACCTTTAAATAGGGCACTATTTGAGGGGACAGCCATTTGTAGTGTCCAAAACCATAGTGGACATTATCAAGTGCACTCATTCAATCCCACAATGCACCGCAATAACGAGTGTACAACCACTGAACACTCAACGGGTAGAGAATACCCATAATACAAGGTAAGAGTTTGCGCGTCTGACCAGAAGATGGCGCCCAATCAAGCTGAATCATCTATCCATTTTTCAAACCACTTGTCAAATGTGGCTACAGCGTAATATCATACAGGTATAACTTCCTTTTAATTTATTATTAAATTGTTTAATTAAGGTTTATACATAGTTTCCATCACAGAGTTCAAGATGAAGCTTTTCATCTTACTACTGGAGATACCAGTTTTCAAAGTTTCAAATAATTATTAAACAGCAAGCACAAACTATGCAAAAGTGGCAGCCCTTCCAGTGCACTCGGTGTCTGAATTCACTCACTCGTTTTTTCATTCACTCCCTCAAGTGAACTATATTAGTGGACTAATGTAGGGAATAGTGAATGAGTATAGGGGGTGATTTCGGACGCAGCCTTAGTAATCCTGAAGACATTGATTAGCTTGTTCAGGTGTGTTTGATTAGGATTGGAGCTAAACTCTGCAGGACAACAGCACTCCAGGACAGACGTTGCCCATCCCTGACATAAGTCAAAGTCCGTGTGATTTCTATCAAGAATAAAAAGCATGCAGACAACTTTATGAACAGTCTTCACTGTACACATGAAAAACTACAGTAAAACAAAGGGAATCAGATACCATGCAAGAGTCTATTAGAAAGTGTGAGAGGTGGCTGGCATTAGTAGCCCAGCAGTAAGACTCACAATGGATTAATTACATTTCTTTTGAGTATGAGAAAAATGCCTGTTTTGGCCTGTATTTGGTGTTCTCGTAATCAAGACGTTGTTCATTACGTGTTTTCTTGTATGAACTAGTGGTTCACAACTGTCTGCATCCTAATTTTCACTAACAAAAACATACAGTTCAATAAAGCATGGATATTAAAGATGTTAGGGTGAAAATACCTGTTGTTGGCTTTATTTTTCTCCATCTGTTCATTCTGGTGTACATGCCAGTCTTCTAGTTCTTTCCGGGCCTTCTCCCTCCACACAGCCTCAGCTGCTTTAGAGGCGGAATCTGTACATTGGAAA
Source organism: Mylopharyngodon piceus (assembly GCA_039654765.1). Lineage (NCBI taxonomy): Eukaryota > Metazoa > Chordata > Actinopteri > Cypriniformes > Xenocyprididae > Mylopharyngodon > Mylopharyngodon piceus. The sequence continues at coordinate 17,030,366 of CM077439.1, forward strand.
CCAGAGAAAGTTCATATACAAAGCTGTTTATTTCATTTGTCTGTAATTTGTTGTATGAAAAATAATAATATGTTTGGCTTTTTTGCTGCCTGTTTATGTTTTTTAAATACAAATTCCTATTATGAATCTGTTGCTTGAATAAAACTACTATAAACATTATAAACATTCAACTACTTTCACTCTCAAGTGTTCCTTTTCTCAGTTCTAACTTTATGTTTTGCTGGCCAATATTATATACTGGTGCCTATTATGTAGCATAACTTAAAGGTTTTTGATCATTGCTACTGTTGTAGAAATACCCTACTTGTTTTTGTCACTCATGATTAATTTGTTTTACAAATTAACAAAAGTGTCTCATAATTATGGAAACTTGTTTCCACCATGGAATAAAAAAAAAACCCTCAGAATTGTGAGATATAAACTTGCAATTATGAGGAAAAAAAAAAATCAGAATTGTGAGATAAAAAGTCGCAATTACCTTTGTTATTTTTTTATTCTGTGGTGGAAACAAGCTTCTATAAATAATAGAGGGGTTTCAGGGATGAAGTGTTTATTATTCAGCTGGTCATGTGATCTAAACATGCTGGCCACCAAAAGAATGGACCAGTATTATGTGGAATAAAATGGAATAAACATATTTGTCAAAAGTACTATTAACTGACTTTAAACTGTGCTTTTAAGGCCTGGTTTCACAGACCGCTTAGGTTAAGCCAGGAGTAGGCCTTAAATTAGGACATAAGTATTTTTTTTTTTAAATGTGCCTTGGGAAAAAAAAAATATTACTGGTACACATCTTGAGACAAAACAATGGCAGTGACATATTTTAAGATATGTCAGTACAAGTTACTTTCAGTTAAGATAGATCAAACATGCATTTTAGTCTAGTACTAGCTTAAGCCCTGTCTGTAAAAACCGGGCATAGATGAAATAAAGTTAAATCAAGCTTAAAAGGAATAGTTCACCCAAAAATGAAAATTAAACCACCCTCAAGCCATCCTAGGTGTATATGACTATCTTCTTTTAGACAAACACAATCAGAGTTATATTAAAAAGTATCCTGGCTCTTCCATAATGGCAGTGAATGGGGCTCGAGATTTTGAAACACAAAAAAAGTGTATCCATCCATCATAAAAGTAATTCATACGGCTCCAGGGGGTTAATAAAGGACTTCTGAAGCGAAGTGATGGGTTTTTGCGAGAAAAATATCCATATTTATTTTTTTCTATAAACTATAATAACTGGCTTCCTGCAACGGCCGTACGCGAGTCTAGTTCCGGTGGAAGAGTGACCTCTGACTCGACGTAAATCATGGGATAATTTTTATTTTTGGGGGAACTATCCCTTTAAGAGCCAAAGCTTTCACCTGAGAAATTTCCTGCATCCAATATTATGACATGCCAAATAATTGTCTTAATAGGGCTTGGCAGGGTATCCAGTTTATAACACACACACACACACACACACACACACAGGCAATTTCTTACTGAAAGTAATTTCTAATTATACAGGAAATAATTCAATACCTAATTCCTCCAGCCGAGCCTTTTGTTCCTCCCTCCATTTGCGCAGACTTTCAGGTTCTTGTCTCTGCATGTCAACTTGGGCAATGGCTGAGTAGCTGTCAGTTGTGCCGTTGGTGTCCTAATGTTACAAATGATGATGTAATGTTAACAACGTCTCTTGCTGGCACAACTGGCAATTGTGCTGCAGTACATAAAAACAAACAAGAACATTTAATACGACAAGATTTGTTATTGTTGTTTTTTTTAACCACACGCACCTGAAACATATCTCCGTTTACAGCAGTAGCTGGTGCTCCTCCAAAATCACCTGCACTCATATAGAAGAAACAACTTTGTTGGTGTTTCAGCACTTGTTAGGCAACAGTTTCTACACTGTGTTGACTTATGGAAACATTACAGGCATCACCGGAATGCAGCACACCTTGTTGGACAGTGAGTACGTAAAGACCTCTCTCACAATTTCTGGATCTCGTCAGCAGATGGGCTGTTGTGTTCACTTTTCAAAACGGTTTAGTTCAGCAACCTTGATTGTCTCGACTCTTTTATTATACTCAGTTGCCTTTACAAGTGTGCTTTTCCAGTTTGCTTGCTTGTCCTTGACAGTTTCAGGTGTGACTTTAATTCCAGCATTAATGATGATGATGTGCTGCTAGACTAATAAAAATCTAGAAAATTTGGTTTGGTGTTATTAGTTTTGAGTTTAGTTAAACCGTAAACTAATCAATTATATGTCAGAGTCTTCGTGGTTGTCGTCAATCATAATTAATGTATCTCCACGACTAATAGATAATTCTGATGATGATGTAGATTCTATAATTTTCCTCACAATTCATATTAGAGCATCTTTGCAATATTTTTGCTTTATGTATTGTAATAATGATTAATTCTAACAATCAACAACAAGTACAGTGTAATTATTTAGTAATCGTGGTTATTTTTATTAATGTGCATTATCCTTTACTAAAAACTACTGTGGCAGTACTATGGTACAGTGGTGGTATCCAGTGGTAATACAATGGTACTTCTATAGTATATAATGTGATATCATTTAATATAATACTTTTTTTTTTTTTTTGGATATGTACAATGGGATTTTTAAAAGTACCTGTAAATACCACAATACTACAAGAAATTAAGTACTTTTTATAAGGGATGGTCAAAAACCATGGTACTTTTTGGTAAGCGATATGTTACTCATTTAGTACCATATTCATGTACCATGGTTTTTACATGGCACTCCAAAGTACTTCCAAGAATACCATGGTAGATTTTCAAAAACACTTTTGTGTAAGAAAGACACTGTAGCATAATTTTAATTTATTTTTACAATAGATTAAAAAAAACTTTTTTTGATTAAGCAAAAGCAAACAGGCCGGAATGACACACTCACCTCCGATGAACGTGTACGTGTCTGCGGGCTGAGGTCCACCGTCCTCCAGCGCGCCGAACCCGGCGCTGTCGTTCTCGATCACGGCGATCTCATTCTCCTGCTGGGCCAGAAACGCCGCGGCCGGGTCTTCTTCTACATGAACTCCGTTGTCGGAGGCGGAAAACCCAAAGTCGTCAGCCATGTTTAACAAAGTAACACCGGTTTCCGTAAAGCTGACCTAAAACCCTCCAGCTGTTTTGTTCTTCAAGCGAGTTGGTAGTGTTTGAAAGAAACAATAAACGTACGTTATATGTTAAAGGTCAAACGTAGACAGATTTATATATAAAATTATATAAAGTAATTTTTACTTTTTAATCGCAGCAGGTTGGCTATGAGTTGAATGACGCGCAGCTCTTGTTGGGAGTGTTGTGAAAATGTCAGTAACAATGTTGAACACACAGTTGATTTGTGGTGTTATGTCTCCATCTACTGGAGAGCGTATGTAATACAGGCTTCAACCCCACAGCAGCCGTATTCATTGCTCATGGCCTTACATTGATGATTTATTTTTTATTTTTTTATCTTGTAAAGTGTTTTTGGAAGCCAGTGGTTATACAAATAATATTTTAAGCATATTTAGAAAACGTTGGCGAATTGTAATGCTGAGCTTTCAGTGTTGCACAATTATTTATAGGCCTTTGTGTGCACATGCTTTGACTTTCTGAGACTTTCTTGAGGAGATTTTCCAGCAAGCTAGGAGGTTGAAATTTTCATGATCTAAAAAAACCCCCAAAAAACTAAAGTTTCATGATCCTGAGCTTTTCCTACACCTCAATGACCGCCTACAAAGTAGGCCTACCTGAAAATGGAGCAAAGTACACTGCACTAAGCACTGACCTTTATAAAAGCATATGTTGAATATAGTTTTCTGTATTACACAGAGCCAATTCTGTAAATCCTAGATAGACTATTTCAAATTCAGATTGCAATAGAAAATAATAATAATAATAATAATAATAGTTTGACTATTGAATTGCATATTTACTATAGGGACCTTTAAGTGGAATTGGAAGAATTAAAGATATATTCTTTGTCTTAGCAGACGCCGGCCAGTTTGCAACAGATAATAATAATAATAATAATAATAATAATAATAATAGTTTTACTGTTTAATTGCATCTTTACTATATGTTTACCATGTTGGTGAATTAAAACCTTAGCCAAAAATGGTAAACAGATATGTACTTGGTTGTTTTTGGAATTTCAATCATAATTTGGAACCAAATCTAAAGGACTTCAAAGGGATCGAGAAAGAGTCCTTAAATATAATAAAATCCTACTGAAATATAAACAAAATAATGCATACATAGGTAAATACTTGAATAAACAATGAATTAGTATGGGTAAATAAAATAAATAAAATAAAATAAAATAATAATAAAAAAAAAAGAAATAAGTAAGTAAGTCCACGTTTACAAATCATCAAATAACTGTGACTGTATTCTACAAACAACTGAGTACCTGCGGGAGAGTAATAGACTCAATGAATGTACACAAACTTAAACACTTCTTCATTCAAACACATAGAACATATGTGAGTCTGGTCTGGTCACGGGGGCGCGCCCACCGAGCCAGTGCGTCAGGCCTCCACGTGACGCATGACGTATTATCAGAGTCCTACTAAAAGAAAATCCAACAGGGAAAACCTGCGGCTTCTGCGCGCGACCTGACGCCCAAGTCCAGAAAGTTGTTAAGTTTACTTGGTCTCCATTTATAACAGCTCATTAGATCAGAAAACAGAAGGCTGCGATGTCTGCCGATCAGAAGGAGGTAAGTGCGCTGTTTCCCAACTTCTTTTTGGATGTACCGGCAGCAACTGGGCTTTAAAAGAGAGTGTATTACGTTTCTAGGTTACATAGACTCTCATATGAGAAGTACTGCAGAAGGTTTTAAACGGTTATGATGGAAAAATTATGCATCAGCTTTAGGTTACTTTGGGACTTTTCCTAACATGCAATTAGAAATACATTCGTTTACATTTATAATGTGGTTTGGCATCTAATCTGGTTTGTCTAAAGAGCTATTTTTTTTCTTCTTGTAGGAAATATTCCTTTTTAGTGATCCTTTAGTTTTATGTCATGATTACAGTTTGTGTTGTTGTCATTTAGTTTCATTGATTGAAGGCCATGACATTTGTTTTATTTCCACATAATGAGGAAATAAAATATGCTTGCACTCACATGAACCCTAACAACATTGACAGAAAGCAGTTCAGATAGCTTGAACACTTGCCTGTTTTTATGCATAGTTATGTGCTTTTTCAGCTTTATCAGTTGCTAAGCACAACATTATTTCATTTCTAATTCACCCTAGGGGATGAAATGTCAGACTTATGAATGAACATTATTTTAAAAGTAATTTTGATCACAAAGGACAGAGTGAAATTGGAGGTAGTTAGTGGAAAATTGAAATGCACACAGAAAAGAGACCTTTCAGAAAGTACAATGCCCTCTCAATTACAGTTTTGCCAAAGGGTATGACAACAGCAGCAGTTTTGTCCTCTCAAATTGTATTCAATGTGACATAACCTGCTTAGGGTGGTACAGCTTTGCCGTCTAAAACATATGTTATTCGCACAGTGCGAGAAGACCATTCAGAATTTATAATGACTTCTCAATTGCAGTTTTACCACAGGGCAAACACAGCGCCGTAGCACTCTCAAATTGCTGTCACATATCCAACCGTGGGTGCAACCATGAAACATATGCTATCCACATTGAGAGGAATGTTCATTTAGCCTCCTACCCATCCAACCTGCCTTCTGGTGTCTTTTTCTGGTTTAAATGTTACATCTAGAGCCAGAGAATCTAAGGTAGTAGATGTTTTCTCTTCCTTCACACTCCCTCCCTCTCTCTCTCTCTTTCCCCCTCTCCGTGACTCGTGGGTGTTGGGCTGAAATAGTTTGGTGTAGTTTTACATTCCTTATATAGCCTGTGGAGTAAGAGAGACGTGGAGCGAACCCATGTCACAAAGAAGGAGGGGAGGGAGTTGAGCTTTGCCAGCAGTGAGAAAGTCAGTCTGTCTTACAGTGCCAGATTTCCATTTGGTTTTCTGGAGGTTTGGGTGACAAGTTTGGCCTGTGGCATAAGGTATGTGTGCGGCGTGCCACCTTGTAACAGGTAAACTCTATGCGGGATAGGATAGCCTCTGGAGTTTGGAGACCATAAGTCACAGGGAGGGGCGGAATGTCATGATTTTGGGGACTCAGCTTGTCCTTGGCTTTCAGTTTTAAGTTATGTTACTATTTGCTCTTGTACCAACCCGTAACATAATCAACACAGTGATGCAATGATTTGCTGGAAGTGTCAGTGGTGGATTATTTTAGTGTTTGAGGAATAAAATGAATCATTAATGCAAAAGTTATTAAATTAATCTGCTGTCATCACGCATAAAGCGTGTCATCGTGCTTATACTTTATTCAAACAGCCACTGAGTGCTATAAATCTATTGAGCTTTTAAAATGTGCTGGGTTGTCATAATGTATTGCATTTTCACTCATGGATTTGCTAGAGTGTAGATAATGTGCACTTTCCTTGTGTATCACTGACCAGTAATGTGCAGTTAACTGCGCAATGGAAATGTATAGGTGCTTATTTTTGTCACCTACCTGATAATTAATTTAAATAAGCCGAATCTCAAATGTCTCCGCGAACGCTGCAACAGTTGGTCACCCAGGAATAAAAGTCTTTTCAAATGGTTTCAGTGCTGTTAATCTCAAGCCAAATGTATTTAAACCTGATATTTAAACTTTTGTTCAGTTGTCAAGTCAAGTTGTTTTTTTTTTTTTTTGTGTGTGTGTGTTTTGCGCTTTTCACAATAAACACTGTTTTAAACCAGAGTTACAGAAATCTTAATATCTCAGAGCTGGGCGGTAAAGTTTACATTTTGTGATTTAGCAGTTGAGGTTTGCTGTAGTATATATTGCTTTATATGAGTATGCCATATGTATTCGAATAAAGTAGGATGTACTTGACCCATATATCCATCTATATCCAACTTTTTATAGAGAGCTGTTCGATAGTATAGTTTACGATATATGCAATCACGAAGCTGAGTTTTGCTACAAAAAAATAAAGGTTCTAAAAGAGAGTTTTCACTGTGATGCCATAGAAGAACCATTTTGCATTTCCAAAGAACCTTTTTAAGAGTGTAATAGTGTATATATAGCTTTCAATATTGTACTATATAATTGTTAAATGTATCTTCCAATCCAAAGAGTTGTTGGGTTTAATTCACAGACAGTCAGACGTCAGCAGCATACCAGACACTGTTCACATATGTGGGTCTGGAATGTTTGGTTTCAGCTCTGTTTGGAGCTCAGAATCACTTGTAATATTAATACTACATGATGGAATGAAACTATAATCTCTCTTGTGTGTTTGTTTTCTCTTTAGGCCATGAATATATACGGTGTAACACTCAACGGACCTGCTCCCTGGGGCTTTCGGCTTCAGGGAGGCAAGGACTTCAACATGCCTCTGACCGTGTCTAGGGTAAGTGTCCTCATCTTGGATGTGACGATGGGTAATAGACATGTTTTGTTTACAGCTTAAGCTGTCAGCTGCATATAAATGATGTATTCATCCCATTTGTTCCCTTTAACATTTCAGTTTGACAAATGAACAAGGCGTTTCACAGACTTCATTTAGATAGCATGAACCCATCACTCACTCAAGGTGTTTTCATACCCATAATGAGGTTTTGCACCAATTCTGTGTTAGTTTACGGTCCCGGTCTCTGCACGCTGAAAGACATCAAAAACAACCTCAAAAGGAAATGCAATAGAGTTAATGAGAACAGTGTGCTCACTGCTTCATGAGGTCTATTTCAACACTTGCATTCCTTCAGAAACATGTCACCGCTTGATATCAACCCCATAAGAAAAGGGCTGCTTCAGAACTCCATTCAGATGTCTCCTCACAAGGATATGTTATGCTTTGTTTAGTTTCCAGCATGCGTTGTTCTCTCTTTAAGGTCATTGAATCTTGGCTTAATGGCACCTCCAATGGAGCATATTGAACAGATCAGGTCCAGACGGAGAATTTCCATTCCTTATTTGAGCAGTGTTGTTTGTAGTATACACACAACGTCAGCTCTGGTAGCTAGTGCTGTTGTGGACCTGAAAGGTCATTTCGTATGTATACGAATACCATAGAGACGAATAATGAGGCCTTGGTTTGGATAAAGGTGATGCGGATACATTTTCATATTATGGCGTGTTTCCACCGAGTGGCACGGTTCAGTACAGCACAGTATGGTACGCAATTTTTGCTGTTTCCATTGTCAGAAGTTGTGAATGGTACCCTAATTCTGAACCAGACCGTACCACTTTTTTGGGACCCTTCCATTGGGGTACCTAGCACAATAGTACCGTTACCAAAAGGGTGGAGGTACACTCACTGCAGAATGTTGATTGGTTGACAGAGAATCGTCACTTGTGTGTGGTACAAGTGGAATGACAGCACAATACCGTTGCAACACAATGTGTATTTTTCGGCTGTTTTTCCTTCAGCCTTTGCTCAAACAAAGCTGCTGTATGTCCTCCATTGTTGTTTACTGTCACTTTCTTCTTCACGCAAGAATGACGTCGATTGCTACTTTCCGGCATACACCACGCCTATCAAGTAAGGGTACTGTATGCAAGCCGGATCAGGGTTTACCATCCCGAATCGTACTGTACTGTACTGTGTGAACTGAATCGTACCGCTCGGTGGAAATGAGCCATTAAAGTACTTTCTTCTGTCCTCTATTCTTCTATTAATATGCACAGACAACCATAAATAAGCTATTTGTAGGTTGATTCCACAAAAAAAAACAAAAAAACATTGTCTCTGTACTGTTTTCAAAACGTTGCTCTGTTTGTTGAGCATCCTGACTAGAAATTCGTTTTCCAAAACCATCATTATGGTTGCATGTTCCGTCATTACCAACATAGTTCAATGATTCCGGATTTCCAGAAACCATAGTTCCAACAAACATTCGCAAACAGCATCACAAACCTGTGTGTTTGGAACTACAGCTCTCAATCTGTGGTTAGAAGCATAGTTTTAGTTAGTATAACATGTAGACTTATACAGATCAAGCTCTTGGGCACAAGAAGCAAGCTAACATGCAGAACATTCTATATCTTTCATTCCATTTAAACTTATGAATTCATTTCATTCTGTATATTTTAGCGTGTCAACAATCAGCGGTGCATGTAAGGGAACCCTGGAGTATGGTGTAAAAAGGAATCCATGTTGCTGCGTTTTCGGGAAACGGTTGTGAATACCTAGTTAATTTCTCCATCGATGAATTGTACTGCGGTGGTTAAGCAGGGAGTTACGTCGTTGTATTCCAAGACTGGAACACTAGATCAACTAATGGCTTGAGTTTGGAGCAGGACTGTCTGTTTGCTCAACCAATGACAGATGAGTTTGAGAAAACTGTTTGAAAACAGTAATTTTGCGGTTTTGCTGAGTTAAGCTAGTGCAGCGGAAATTACACGCTTCACAAATCTTGTGTGTCTTCATTGCATTTAGTAATGTGTCTTGTTCTTAATAGTTTTTCTTGTCTACATCTGAATGTACTTTTTTTTTTTTTTTTTTTTTTTTTTTTTTTTTTTAAATGATTGATATTGATTCATTGGCAATGTTTTGCCATTTTGAGAGTAATGACAACCACTTGGCCGAAGAAGTTACCAAAAGTAGCATTTCACTTGTGTAAAAGCTCCAAAGCCAGTTTTCTGGCTTCATCAATTTAAAAAAAAATATGGGTAAATATTGAGAGTGTTTATTTCATTTCAGCAATTTTATGTACATCTCATTTACTATTATTAAATACGTTTATGTGAATTTCGGCTTCTAAATACTTCTAAATATTAAGGAACAAATGCTGACTTTCTATGTTTTTAGCTCTGCCAGATTTTACAACGTTTTCACCATTTCCTTTACTTTATCTGACCTGCCGCTGTGTATATCTGTTTAGCCTTCAGACGTCTGTCTACGTTGATGACTTGCACTGACACTCCCTTAAATGTCTGCTTTAGTCAAAATGGTGACTTCATCTGTCAGTGTGTGAGCCGGCCATAAAGCTGCCTGCTGTTGCCAGATGTTATGCAATAGCAGGAGCGTGTCTGTGCGTGTCATTCTTAACCTGATTTAGCTTCTCATAAAGTGCATTGCAGGGTCTTGGGTTTATGAAGAATGATTTCATTACAGGACTGAACAGATACCGGCATCTCCTCACGCTAGAGCTAACATAGCATAAATGATGACTATCATTTTGGAAATGAAGGATATCTTCAATTTTTTTGAGTAAAACTGCGGGAACCGTTTCAGCATTTATTCAAAGAAATTGAAAATTGATAAAAGTGGAGATAAGTCCATCCAGATGGGTCAGTTATTCACTTTATATTTCAGTGGCTCTCTATGTAAGGCCTCACAAAGACTATTCTATTGTAAAGCCCTAAATTGGCATGTTATCACCATTTACTACCTTAATACTAATCATATGACCTGGAACGTGCCATTGGTTTAACACATCGCAGTAAAGCAAACACTTCATACCTCAGTCGTCCTCAACTCTTGACAGATGTGAAAATGAATTTTCAATGGAATGTTATAGACGAACAACTTCCTATGTTCAGGTTGACATCAGCCAGTCATTATCATGACAGGAGGTGACTCATTAGGTGTGTTTGTTCTGTAGTATGCGATTACACTATGCTGTTAAAGGTGATTTGTTAGTCTGATATGAAGGAAGGTGATTCATTCATCTTGACAGAGGGCTACGCCCTTCTACGTTGCCGAACTGTCGAGTTATGCAGTGTTAAATCACGCTGCGTCGAAACGGATGGTAAGTTAATGAAGATATGCTCTGTCCACAGGTTCTAAAGTGGAGTAATCTGAAGATGGGTGGTCTGTTTTCCCCCTTCTCCTCAATGGGAGAACAAAGAGGTTAAAGAGTGAGGTATTACATGCTGAGGCGCACAAGGCTGGCCATTCAAACAAGAGAATGATGAAATGGAACATAGTGGCTTATTTATAGAGGACAGCTAAAACATTTGCTGTTATACATAATAATTAGTGGTGCTTACTAAGAATTTCAACAAACCACTAATCTTGTGTTTTAAACTTTGGCGTGTAACTCATTCTGCACTGTTTGCGCTATATGGACATGAATGATAGTCTTTGAGGAGAGTTGCTTTTCTAAGCAATCTAGTTTACAGTTTTCACCTGTTGGATGATAAACATGCACAGAAATCCCATAGACTTCCAATAAATGAGGTACCCAAGCTATATTTAGAGACCAGAATGTCTTTGGTTTGGTCTTTTGACTTGGGCCATTAAGTAACCCCCTAGTAACTCCATTTGCTAATTTGCTAAAAAATCACCCCAATCCCACATTACTAATACAATCTATCAGCATTAGTAACTGTATTTTACCCATGTCATAAGTAGAGATTGACTTCATCAGCTGATGGTATTTGGAAATTGGAATGGCCTGAGTATTTCCCTTTCATTCCTCCCTTCATTCACCTCCTCCTCCTCCTGTTCTCTTTCCATTGCACACATCGGCACATTTCTTCAACATTCCTGGGATTTTAACACTGCTTTCCTATTTCTGGCAACAGAGCAGCCCTTTGTCTGCTTTTGTACCCACTATCCATTAATGTCTCCAGTCATCATTCCCAAAACCAGATGACATGGTTCTTTGACCTCAAAGGAATACTTTCCTGGTGAAATCAGTAAAAGTGAAACCTACAGATGACACACACACACACACACACACACACACACACACACACACACACACACACACACAAACCGTTGGATCTGTGTGTACTAGCTGTGAAATCCATAATGACTATATTGTACAAATGTTATGATTTATATTTGCTTCAGTGGATGTCCATCTGGTTTGTATTAGCAGGCAACCTGCCATTCAGCTGAAATTAAGCACAACTGCAATTAGAAAATTGTGTATGATGTAATCTTTAGAAGATTAGAGAACAGTTTGAGTTTTTCTTTTGTGATTTGTTCCCTGGGTTCCAGCTTTGTGATTTTTTTTTTTTTTTTTTTTTTTTTTTTTTTTTAACCCAAACTGAAGCTGGTCTGCTCCCTTGATGAAGACATTTATTACTTTGTGCATATTTCTCTGGAGGTTAAAGACCCCATGAAATCAAAGTTGGAGTTTTGTGACTTTTAGTCAATGACTGTTAGCCTTGAGGCCATCTACATGCTAGTGTGCTCTTAAAAGTTGACATAATCCAATTTATATCAGATATAAGGATTTAAAAGAAACAGTCCTTTTTTCTTTCAGGAAAACAGACCTAAAATATTGTTGACTAAATCTGCACTCACTTATTTAGTTCAGCGTTCATATGTTCTCTAGAATGAGAATGTCCTTCTATTGGCTAATAATACAGTTTAGTCAATACAGTAATAATAGTTTATGTTAAAAATGTTATAATATTAATTGTTCTATGCCGTTATAAACCTGTATGCTCAAACTCAAAAATAGGATTTTTTATAAAGCTCTTTTCTGTACAAGTACAGTTCAAGGTTAACATGGTTGTCAAGAAAATGAAAGAAAATTATTATTCACTGATAATCTTCCCTGCAGAAGAAACTGAAATCACTGCTGCGTTCATATTCAGAATCCGATTTATTTATTTATTTATTTTTTTTAAAGGCAAATCATTGCTTCTTGTTATGGGAGCTGCAGTGGAGGGAAGGTTTCAGGTTTTCAGTGCATAACTACCTAAATTTTGGTCTGTTCCTCTGAAAATAAAGCACACAAGTGGACTACTGTTATGATAAAATTGTGCTGTGTTTTTTTTTTTTTTTTTTTTTTTTTTTGGGCTCCTCTTGTCACCAAGAACTGTCATTGTATAAAGATTATTTAAAGGGGACCTATTATGCAAAATTCACTTCTGTAAGGTGTTTGAACACCGATGTGTGTCTGCAGTGTATGTAAACAATCAGCCTATAATGGCAAAAATCCACTCACTTCTTTTTTTATAATTCCCATAAATCAGAAGCATTCTCTTCAAATGAGCTGATTCAGATTCTCCACTACAATGACATTATCGTAGGGAGGAGCCCTGACTACAGCCGGTGATGATCTGCCCTGTTAGCTTAGACACAGCCCTGAGTGAGAAGCACAGAGTCTGCCATTTCTGTATCTTTGCTGTACCAGCTGGAGATTTACAATGTCTAATCCAAAGAGGCATTACAAATGTTGTGTTTTGGGTTGTACCAATGAACATAACTGTCTCCATAGACTCCCACCATCTGAGTCACAGAGGACATTGTGGTTAAATTTCATTGTTTAAGGACATGTCCCGAAGAAAGTAGGTAAAGTCTTGTATGTTTGCGCCAATCATTTTACGCCGGACTGCTTCAACGCTGGTTTTTCCACAAAGGTTGATTCTGAAAGATGGGTCAATACCAACGCTTTGTGCTCAAACTTCATATCCAGAACTGATGCTGCCCTCATGTGCTATCGGAATTACTGTAAACAAGAGTTTCCTAGTTAAAAATTACACATGAACGCCCTTTCTGACATTTTTAGTGCGTGAGATTGTCCTGTTTTGTTGTTGCCGGTATGCTGGAGCATGAGTTCTTGAAACTCCACCCTCTGGAAAGGGGGCCTGGAGCAACAGCTAATTTGCATTTAAAGGGACACACTTAACAACAGTGCAACAGTGGGGAAAGAGTAGGCCTATATGGTTTTGGAACGACATGGGAGGAAGTAAACAATGACAGCATTTTCCCTTTTGCCTGAATTATTACTTTAACAATATAAAAAAGAGAGATGCATTTGACGTTCCTCATGAGAAACATTTAGTTCTTGGTTTACTGATCATATTCCCAGTGTCTCTGGCCTGCTGACCTAATAATCTGAGTTTGTCAGAGTCATTTTAACAAGTTTGTCAGTATATTTGTTTGCTTATAGAGGGCTTGTTAGCTAGAGTGGCAGTGGCTGCTCAAGGAGACCTCTGAAGACAGTTTGGTTTAAAGCTTGGCTCTTACATCCAAGATATTTATGGCTCACTCGTATCAGCTGACGCAATTGCACTGAGGCCCAGAGTCTTACAGCCCCCCAAAAGGAAATGGAAAGTGAAATGCAGCAAGTATTTTAACAGGGTGGTCTTTAGGGTTGCCACATAAACTTTCAGCACCATCAAGGACAAAAGGATAGGCTGCTGCTTGTCTGGGGGAGAAAATTGTAAATGGGCCATGATTTTTAAAGACTATTTAGCATCAGATATCTAGGACATGCATAGGAAATGTAAAAGACTCTATTTTTATTGTTGATTGTGACCCACATCATCATTAATTGAACATCTAATATGGCTGCCGTCCTTGTTTTTAGCTGTTTATACAAGTGTATTTTCTTGTGTCGCCCTGCACATTGATGTCAGAGGGTTTAAGGTTTCTTTACTCTTCCCCCTTTGACTTGTAAAAGGTCTTAGCGCAGCACTTTACTGCCACCAGACTCAAGCCAAGGAACAGCTGGGCTCTGAACTTGAGCCAGGAACACAGGTGGCCATGTCCATCAGCTTTATCTGCATATCCAACCATCCACGTTCCCCTTGTCTTCTTTCTAACTCTTTTGTCTCTCAACCTTTTTTTTGTGTGTGTGTGTGTGTGTGTGTGTGTGTGTGTGTGTGTGTGTGTGTGTGTGTGCCTATTTTCCTTTGTGTTTACTATTAAAGGGATAGTACATCCAAAAATGAGAAAAAAAAAATCTTGTCATTATCTCGCCTTCATATTTTTTTCGGAAGACTAATTCGCCACTGTTTCCCTCAGAATTTTCCTATGGGTTTTTATAATGGGGTTTTTCATTTTGTGAGTAACATACAGCCTGTAGTAAACATAATTTGATGATACTTTGACGTTTTGTTCTACAACGTAAACTACACACACCCATTCATCAAACGTGAATTTTGAAGCAGTCATGTTTATTTTTGAAAACGTAAGTAACTAGATAAGACAGTTTGGGGTGTGAGTGTGTGCAGTTTACGTTGTAGAACAAAACGTCAAAGTATCATCAAATTATGTTTACCATAGGCTTTATTTTACTGATAAATTGAAAAACCCTATAGAAAAATCTTGAAGGAACCAGCGTTGAATGAGTCTTCCAGGTTCTGACGTCATCCCTGCACCACTCTATTGTAATGCATTACTTTTAAAAGGATCTTTCCCCAACACTGCTTATATTATTACTAAATGCTCTTATTTTTACAGTATAATATTACAATTAATTACATTCTAAGACCTCTCATGGTCTGGTCTGTTTCCTGTACGCTTGCCAAAGCGCTACACCTGAGGGAGGACGTTCTGCAGGATTGTTTTTCAGACCCCAGCCATTTCCTCATGATGTCCTGACGACGTCACAATGCTTCTTATGTTTCATAAATATTTGCATGGTCTCAAACAGGCTGTTGAGGGCTGAGGCCCAAGCACAATAACTTTTGTTCTCTTCCCCCAGTGCTGTCCAACTCCGGATTCCGATTCACAGTTCAGTTGTAAATGTTTGTTGAAGTGAATAGCAGGCAGCAGGGACAGGAAATGTGGTAGAACTTGGAGAATGGAGGGATAGGGAGTCTGAAATGTCCAGAGCAGATGGTAAAACTTCTGGGACAGCTTTATATAGACATGAGGGTAGACCATGTGCATTGAATTCAAATACATGCCAACAGCAAAAGCTGGATCTCATTAGGGTGTTACCACCAAATGTCTTATTATCTTATTACACAGACTAATTGCTGTTAATGATGTGCAGCATTTTGCATTTTGAGTTGCTTTTAGTTGTGGCCAAAATGTGGTCGTGCTGTTTGGGTCCACGGGGTCATGGTTTCACATGATCCTGTTAACCCTGCTGGTAGATGTCGTAACTGCACCATCTGGTTCAAAAAAGCATCTTTCTTCATTAATGGCCATTCAAAAGCTGAGCAACTATGATCGAAATGAATATGAATGCTAACAGATATTCTTATGACCTCCGTCTTGGGAGCAAAAAAGTGCACCTTTTAGTTTTAGGGTGGGACTTGAATCTTTCCTATTTACCATTTCTGTGGGAGGTTTGAGCAAAGTTTCCTCATAAATGTTCATCTTCAGTGGAAATCTTGCTGAACTGCTTGCCAGATCAACAATAGGTCAGAGAAATTCCTCCAAAGCTTGGCGGAGCTCGCATGGTTTGGAATGAATGTTCAGAAATTTTATATGGCATATCAGTTTGGCGGGATCTTGGGTCTAGGTTGTGTGCTTTATCATCCGTGTGTGTCATTCAAGTTGTTCACACTTTGCTCAGTAGTTATCTGAACCTGTTGCTGGTCTTATTTCCCAGAAGGCATCAGACACAGGCTGACTAAGCCTTGGAGTTTCATATTTTGGTTTTGCTATTCCAGTGCTGAACAAGGTATAAGCCTAAATCTGGGACATATGTGCTGCTTTAGCATAAATCAGTGATATACACATGAATGTGACTCATATGTTCCTAGACATGACACACAGAACATAATTTCCCATTCATATTGTACACAGAGTCCAGACAGCAGTAGAAAATTTTCCATGTTTCAAAATTTGGATGTTCATTTCCATGTAACACCGGCACTTGAATATTTCCCTACATTCTTTTCATTTTCCCTTCTGGGCGACGCCTCGGGCCTTTTTCTGAGTGATTTAAATGCTGTGGCTCACATCATTGCCAAGTCGGCCTTATCTGAAAGAGCCGCACAGTAAGACTGTAAAAGTCAATGCTGCGTTAAAGGGCTGAATTATTTTAGACCGGGTTTTTTTTTTTTTTTTTTTTTTTTTTTTGTTATGATGATGGATTTATCAACAGTATTACATTGTAAGTTCTTTGTCCATGCTGTAGACTTCACTTCCTCTCAGGTGTGTTTGTTCTTGTGTATAGGGTTTGATTGATTGGAAGTTAGGTGTGCTGCTTCTTTCACCATGTGGTTTTAGTGTTGACGTGGTTTTGAATAGTTGAAAAGCTCAGCATGAGGTGTGGTTGGCTAATATACTTTTTTTAGATGATCTTTTGTTTTTACATCTAATGCCTGTCATTTATTAAAGCTGATGCAACTGAAGTGTTTTTGAATGCTTGTAAAGTAATGTTCCTTTCTTGAGTGATAATAGCTACAAAATGCTTGATAAAACAGGTCAGGTTTGAAGGTTCAGAGAAATGTTCCCATTTTAATCGTCTCAATTGCTGGTGGCCCACTAAAGCACAGAGCCCTAAATTTAGACATCTTCAGAATCCAGGTCAAATTATAATACATTTAGCAGCTTTTACATATTAAATAAATTGTAGTTTATTCCTTTGGAGATTCATAGAAGTGGTGTTAAGACAGGCATTACTATTGCTAGTTCATACTAGGTTAGGGCCTTAAATAAGTTTACCTTAAGTATTAAACTTAGACAGTAAGGTTGTCCTGCATCATGCTACCAGTGTTATTTTAGTGTTAGTTATATACTAATGATGTTTTAATTAATATTTTGAATTGGCTTTTAGTTTTATATTTTAGTTTTCATTTTAATTACATTTTTAGCCATTTTGTTATGTTCTTTTGTCATTTTTATTAGTTTTAAATAGTATTTATTTATATTTTTATATTTGTTTATAATTTTGCTTATAATTTTATTTATATTTATATATTTACTTGTATGTATTGTTTATTATTTATTTATTTAATTTTTGGTTTTAATTCAGTAATTTTAGTTCTTGAATTTCAGTTGGTTGCCATTTGCCAAGACAACCCTTTTCCGGTTAGTCCAAGTTTCATCTAATATTTATATTTTATTTTATTTCAGCTATTAAAATTGTTTTTAATATATATATATATATTATTTTTTTTTTTTTTTTTTTTTTTTTTTTAGTTAACGATAAAACACTGCATGCTAGATGGAAATTATACCTAACATTATGCTTTTCTAAGCTACAAGACTTACGATTTCCACTTGACGGACAAGAAAACAAGCTAAAACTCCAATAGGTTTACATACTGTAGAAGTAGTTAGAATAGCCCTATGTTGAGACCAGAAAGGTCATTGAGGCTTAGGAATGGGCACTTATGGCTTTGGCCATTAATCAACTGCCTAGCAACCACCCAGAATAGCCTGGCAACCACTCACAACACCCCTTGTATTGTGTTTGTTTTCAGCACCACTCACTTGCTTCAAAAAAAATTGAAAATCTGGTTTAGATTTTAAATGTTTTGAGTTCGCTGAAAGTCATATCCTGACACTTCATTAGACAGGGAGTGACTAATGTTTGTTCTTTTTGGCTGTTTCAGCTGACCCCAGGTGGCAAGGCGGCCCAGGCCGGAGTGGGTGTTGGAGATTGGGTGGTGTCCATCTCGGAGGCCAACGCAGAGGAGATGACCCACGTGGAGGCACAGAACAAGATCAGAGCCGCAACCGACTCCCTCACACTCACTCTGAGCAGGTACACACACACGCACATTTACTCAGTGTCTTACATCAGTGTCTTTTAGTTTCAGTAGCACATAAAGGGAGAGAGGATGACTTAACAGGAAATTGAGTTCTCTGGTTAATGCATCACTCTAAACCCTTTTATTGCAGTCTTGAAAGAGAGAGTGTGATTTTTACAACATGTGGTGCATTAGAAACAACAAATGTATTCTGATGTCTACAACTGTGGTGACTTTAAAGAGCTTTGAAGGGCTTTGAAAAAAAGACTAGTCAGACACCATTTGCTTTAGTTAATAGATACCTAAAAGAGTATTTTGGCATTCCATTTAATGTAATTGTCTGTTTATAGACCTTATGTAGCCCCGCCCCTTTTCAGCGCTGCGCTCGTTGTCTTTTGACTTCTGGTTTGTATATCCACATCGATCTTACATATTTATGAATAAACTGCTCGTTTTAAAATCTTCCCGGTCTACTGACATTTGTTAAGACATCTGCTTTAAACAGTACAATGCTCATGATAACTTTCATTAACTCCACAACAGGTAAATCCACTTCACCAGCTAGTTATTCTTTGACAGCAATGCTAGATAGAAATATATAGAGCTACCGCAAAAACGGAAGTTCAGAGACAATATTATAAAGATGTCGTTTCTCTGGCGCATAAGGTCTATAGTGGTTTACCATTGTTTTGCTAAGGATGCCAAAACCACTGCCTATCTCTATAGACAGCAACAGCAGGACTCCAGACGTAAAAATTAATTTAAAAAAAAAAAACAATTAATTTTCTCCATACAAAAATTGATTTATAGTGATGACAAACTTACCACAAGCACTATGATTGGTGTAGCACTATTTCTGTGGATTTTTATTATTTAATATATAGCTTAACATTCTGTACAAAAGAATTGTGAAATACATTGTGTTGTTATTAACTAATAATTTTTTATTGAAATAAAGCTGTAATAAAATAAAATAATATAAATATTAGATGAAAAAGAATGTTGCTTAGCAACTAACTGAAACAAAACAAGTTTAAGATGAAGTACTTAAAATGACTAAAACTAAAACTGATTTAAATAATAATTAAAGCTAAATAGAAATAATAAAAAAAATTACAAAAGCACATAACCAAATTACTAAAACTTAAACTAAAAAAAAAAAATAAATAAATAAAATCAAAACTGAAATAAAATAAGTTTAAGATGTAGTTAAAATTACTAAAACTAAAACGGTAATAAAATAAATTAAAGCTAAATAGAAATATATATTAAAACAAAAGTATATAAATGACAAAAGCGCATAACCAAATTACTAAAACTTAGAAAAATAATATTAATAAACACTTTAAAAGTATATAACTATTAGTAAAGTAATAATAAATGCATTATATAAGCACATAAAATCCAAATAATAAGACTTGGTTTTATACTGTACTATTGGTGTTTTTTTTTTTTTTTTTTTTTTTAAATCAAATGTTATGATTTATCTCTGAGCTGGTTAGTTTGGTTCTTAGAATTTAGAACCAAACTAACCATTTATTTTATTTATTTATTTATTTATTTATTTTCTAAATGCCTATGGAAGATATGTAGCTCAGTTTGAAAAGCATGTTGGTGGCATCGCCAATATCATAGGTTTAAATCTCAGGGAGCACACAAACTGGTGGATAAAACATCTTTCAGATGCATAAATGTAAAATCAATTGGAAATTTACTTCAAAACCAGGGCTACATAAAAATTAGGCAGTCACTCTTGTGCTCTTGTGATATTTTAGCTTTTAATTTTGGTCCATTGTTTTGAAAATGTGAATGTGACTTTCAAACAGTTCCTAATTCAATATAATTTGGCCCAAAATAGTGTCTAGAGTGCAGATCTATTAAGCTGCGACATGACTCCAAATGAAAAGGTCTTTTGCCTGTTGCCATAGCAATTGTGTTGATAACTTGGCATGGGACCTTGTGTGGCATTTAAGCTAAATTAAATGGCCTCTAGATCTTCAGGCCTCTTGTGTTTTGCAAGTATATTTTAAGACCGGTATTAAATGCATAAAACAAATCTTATAAATTCTCTCTCGCGCAGTGTAATAAAACTGTCCAATGGCTCGAATGACCCTGGGCTAAAGGTAGAGCAGATAAGCTGGAGACAGAGTGCTAACTCCGTGACTTGAGTTGCCCTTCACCTTCTCAGCACGGAGATGGGAAAACTCCAGTGCCTTGGGACACAATTCTAAAATTGCTTATATTGCACTCCTTTTGGGAAGCTGCAGAAAGGGCCCAAAAAAGGAAAGTTTGAAATGGTCCTTACTGCCCTCAGACAGAACAGGAGCTACTGGTGGAAAGAGTCTAATGTCTGTGGTTAAAAGATGAGTAATGGGAAAAGAGGAGCTTAGCTGCAGAGTGACAGATGCACTCCTTCCTGCTCTGTCATTAAGCCGTCCCTGTGATCAACACAAGATGACGAAGAGTCTGTTTAATGGTCCAAACCGCAGTTATGAATGTGGTTTTCCTTTTTTAGGTGTGCGAGAATCGTTTATATGTCTTCACATAGGTAAGCGCTTGTAGTGGTTAGTAATGGCCTGTTTAAGAGAAGATGAGGGATAAAAATTTGCACTTGAGAATTGTGTCTCCCTTGAAAAAACATGGCTCGGCTCAAACAATATGTGCGTGACTCCAATATTTATATGTAAAACTGTTTGCCTCTTTTCACCAGCAAATCTCATGAAAACTGTTAAGACTGACGCTGCGTCCGAAATCGTGTACTGTTTGAGTAAGTACTACATTTGAATTTGAATTTACTTTGCGACCGTTAAAAAAGTGTGCACTATATAGTATCAGGGGTGGGGCTGGGGGGGGCTAGGGGGGGCATTGCCCCCCCATATTCTTCTTGTGCCCCTCCATCATCCCCAGGATACTCGTTTTTTGTGATAGCACACAAAATTTAAAAAATATATCAACACTAAATTAGTTGTATTTTTCTGGCGCGCCTCGCACTTCTGGTGTGTTCACGCCATGCTAGAATTGCCATAATTACAAGATTTCAACCTGTGAGAAGCATTCATGTCCTCATCCACATCCTTTTTCTAAGCAGTTTTCCAAGGCTTTTGCACACCTTATCTGATTGCTTCTCAAGACGGCCATTGACAATCACATGAGCAGATGACATGCAGCTCCTTCATAAATGCGCTCTAGTCTCTATTTAAGCGCGCACACACCTCTGATACGTTGCTACACGATCATGGGACACTTGGAAATTTAACTTGGAATTTTAAAATTGTGATTTCCAAGCCATGAAAAAAATCTCAAAAATAAATAAAATAAAAACTTAAAAAAAAAAAAAAAAAAATGTAACTATTCCAGTAAAATATAAAATAGTTTTGCTCAGTTATGCTCAGCTCTAAAATATTTTATCAGCATATTGCACTATTTGGTGAATAGTAGCCTATTAGTTGAAGTGATAAGTTGCATGCACCTTGCAGAATCTGCAAAATATCAATAATTTAAAAATAATAAATAAATGAGAGAGATCATAAATTATATATATATTTTTTTTATTTAGCACTGCAACGAAAATGTTTTATTATAAGAGATGTTTACATAGTCCACAATATATAATAATATCTGCATTTACTCAAATGAAGCAGTTCAAAAGTTTACATACACTTAATTTATTCTCAGTACTGTCATTACGACTGTTTTCATGATTTTTTTATATGATGAGTCCCATGTTTGTCCTGTTCTTTCCACAGTTCTTCAGAAAAATCCTCCAGGTCCAGCACATTCTTTGGTTTTCCAGCATATTATACATATTTTTGAACCCTTTTCAGCAGTGACTGTATGATTTTTAAGATCCATATTTTCACACTGATGACAACGGAGGGGCTCATACACAACTGTTACAAATGGTGAAAACATTTACTGATACTCCAGAAGGAAACAATGCATTAAAATTCAGGGTGTGTAAACATTTGCACAGGATGATTGGGGGGTAAATTGTTTTTATTTTGTCTTCTGGAAAGTGTTTTATGTAGCTTTTGTAGGGCAGTACAAAAAAATAGATCTTTAAATAAAATAAGAACCAGTGCTTTTCTATTTTTACCTTCAGTGTACTGCCAGTTTTCCTTGCGTACCGGCACTTCTGACATGTTGCACGTACAGAAGCCCACCGCACCCTCCCTTCTCTAGGAACGCGTTTTGAACCGAGCATCGGGAGTACTGGCACTTTTATTTTTCCACTTCAAGCACTGATATCATCCAATCATCCTGTTCAAAGGTTTACACCCACTGGCTCTCAAGCCCCCGGTTTCACAGTCAAGGTTTAAGCCTAGTCCCAGACTAAACTGCATGTTTGAGCTGTTGTACCCAAAAGCAACTTGAACTGACATATCTTAAAATATGTCAGTGCCATTGATTTGTCTCAAAATGCACACCAGTAATGTTTTTTTTTTTTCTAAGGCATGTTTATAAAAGCTACTTAAATGTCCTAATTGAACTAAGGCCTAATCCTGGCTTAATCTAAGCCCTGTCTGTGAAACTGGGCCTTAATGTGTTGTGTTGCCTTGGGCATCAGTGAATGTTTGCAGCTTTTGTTCATCCAGGTAACAACACACTATTAAGAATTAAGAATCAAGCATATACAAACTTTTTAACTGGATCTTTTGTGTAAATTTAGTTATTATTATGTCTTGTGGGTCTTTTTTTTTATATAAGGCAATACAAAAATCGCATAAAATCACTAAATAACTGAGCACAACTCTATAGAAAGGAAACAAAAATATAGGGGGGGAAAACAAGAAAAAGGAAAAAATTATACAGCCAGGTCTTCTAATGGTTTAAATTTCTTCAATGAACCAAGTAGTCTTCTTTTTAATTTTAACATTCTTAAAGATTTAGAGTAAATCCAAAAATCTTTCTGAAAAACAGAAAACAATGGCTTTTTTTTTTTTTTTTTAAGGCATTTACAGTTATGAATATAAAATTTTCCCAAAATGAAAATATTGTTCAGTAGAAATTGAATGTGTAAATCTTCCATTATTATACCAAGTTATGTCATTTTTAGAAGATGAAGAAATCGAATTAATTGTAATTTTAAGCCACTCGTATGTCAGACCAAAAGACTCAAAACAGTCAAAAAACTGTACTAATTAAACGCTACAATATTATACACCACCAAGTTTTCGAAATGCCCCCCCAGTCACAAATAGTCATCAATGACGCTCTTCACCAGGTGCGTACACAGATACACACGGGAGCGTTTGAAAGCAAATTAAAACACTTCCATGTGCTTTCAAACATTCCCGTGTGTTGATCATGGTAGCCAATCACAGACATATCCGATGAGCGCGTCAACACAATGGCCAATCAGAGGTGTTTACGAATCTGCTTAACAGCGCTCAAAGCGTCACATTTTTAAAATTTCAATACCAATTGGTACCAAAGTCGGTACTTTGACAACTCTAGTAGTATGAATGAAATTCGTACATACTATGTCCACCATGTTGTTACTGTCTCGTGACCTACCAGCGTCAGCTTTGCCGCTTTACTGCCATTCTCAAATCCTCTCCCGTGGCCTCATGGGATAGTAAAGTGTCCATCAAATGCACACTTCAGAATCTCTGCAGAAGTAGTAGGTCATCTGCGGACTTTTCGCCTACTGTTTTGTGAATACTATGTACTATATAGTAGGGAAATATTCGATTTCGGATACAGTCAGGGTCATATTTCACCCAGAAATTTCTATATAGTATATTTTATATAGTAATTAAAGGTACACTATGTAACTTTTGACACTCTAGCAGTTGATAAGCAAAACTGCATGAATCTTGCGGAAGAACATTGTAGCTGTAGCAAATTCTCTCTGTTTATGTATATGACACATCACGCAGGTACAGGGCTATACTGCAGCGGTTGTCGTCCTGCTCGGCCTAAAATAGTCTGAATATAAACACTTATTATAGGCGTACACGGTTTGGAAGATGTTGATGATGTTATATAAATATATATGTATATAAACGTCACGTCACTTACGCTTGTTTCATAAGTTAAATACGGAAGGCGTAGGACGTAGCGTAAGTGCTTTGAACTGCGAGAGGCATTACACTTTCTTCGTACGTTGAATACGGAAGGAGGCGGAAGCTAGTTATTTTACTTTATAATGTGTTAAATATGGATATTTTTCTTACACAAACACATTGCTTCGCTTCAGAAGGCCTTTATTAACCCCCCGGAGCCGTGAGGAGTACGTTTATGATGGATGAATGCACTTTTGCGAGCTACAAACAGGTGGTTTCTGTGCACTGCCATAATAAAGCTTTGGAGCATCAGGGTGATTATTAATATAACTCCGATTGTGTTCATCAGAAAGAAGAAAGTCATATACACCTAGGATGGCTTGAGGGTGAGTAAATCATGGGGTAATTTTCATTTTAAAGTGAACTAATCCTTTAAATGGTCTGTTGGATGGATTTTAGGGTGAAATATGATGCATACATTTCTTAGTGAGATTCACCTGGATTTGAAAGCTGTTTGTCATTCTCTCTCTAACGTCCCCTGGTATGAGGGAGGACATAAATAAATGAGGTCTGTTCTGTCATAAAATATTGCTGGATGCAGAGATTAGCCGATTCTCCAGACAGCTCTTTGTCACAGGCCAAAATTTTGGAATGCTGGGGGACGGAATGAGCTGATTGGAGGTTTGAATGAAAGTGGGCGTGTCCTCATGAGTCATATCGCTGATGGTTAAATTATGTAATTTCTTGACATTTTTGTGGAGTTTGTTGTGACATAACTGTGAAAACATCTGTTTATCAATGTTCATAATTACCCCTTTGCCCAGTATGCTGATAGATGACTAGTATCTTGACTATTGTTTTGGGTGCTTTGGTTGTCAGACATGTCAGTGTATCTGTCTGTCGTTGTCTATCGCAGATAAATTACAGTGTTTGCATCCCATGGAAAGGCATACTTGAAGACAAATGTCTGAACATGTCTGTATTTACTCTGGGATATACTTTTATTACAGAGGGTGGTGTCGTTTTGGTTTACACAGCCGTTAGGGCAACCTCTTCAGCTGTGGTTTGCAAGGGTTCTTTGAAACACAAAGTCTCTTTTTAGCTTTGTTGCTTTAAATCGTTGTCCTAGTTTGCCCTTCCTGTGTGTTTTGGTTAGTGAAGTGTTTGTTTAAAGCATTAAGCTCAATGTGAAATCAGAATTGGTTTGTCTCAATGTGTTTGTCTTCGTAATCTTTTGTCGAAATGCAATAGCTTGCTCTTGCCACTGAAACGGGTTTACTTGTCAGCTGACATTACATAGGCCACACAGGCTATTAACCAAAAGCTAGTAGCTGTTTTCATTAAACTACTGTTTTAGATTGTGTAATACAGGTTGTCTGGAAATATTTTGTTTAATGGATGCAATTTCATGTTGCTTTTCTGCGCATATATATGCAGAAAATCAATCTCATTCTTTCTTACAAACTGAAGAAAAGCATATAGTACATTTGCATGTTTTTAAAAATTAATAATTGATTAGTTGACTTGTTTTGCATGTAGGAAAATATATTGCATATAATAGAAAATGTGCTCTATATATTGTCAGTTGCACTGGACGATGTTCATTTCCTGGACCGTATCACTCATGTAAAACAGCCTGGTTGTACTCTCTGAGCTGATATCTGTAATCAGGCCACTGTGCAAAAGGACACCATCACTGTCACAGGAAGTGGTGTTTAGGCACAGGAAATGCAGACTCATGGGGAGGTCACTAATGGAATGCAACAATTTTTCCAGCCTAGTCAAACTAACCTAGACAGTCCAGTTTAGGGCAGAATACAGTGGTTATCTTGAGTACAGTGATGGTATTGAATGGTAATACCATGGTACTTTGGGGTACAGAGTAGTCTTTGTTTTTTTTTTTTGTTTTTGTTTTTTTTGTAAAGGGAATGAGCAAAAGAAAAGAAGGAAAAAAACATAGTTGGAAAAGGTGTTTTTAATGTCAGCGTTGAGATTTTTTTTTTTTTTTTTTTTTTTTTTTTTCCCACATCTGATTTATTGCTATTCCACAGGTTTGAGTCACATGCGTCTATTAAAAAAACAAAAAAACAAAAAAAAAACCTTTGGACAACCATTATGTATTAATTCACACAAACAGCTGCAACATTCCATTCAGACTGATAAAATGGAATTTGGAGCCAGAAAGATCTGATTTAATTCTCATCCCACGAGACTTGTTGAATTTGGCACAATTGTCTGTTCATCTATTAGACTCTCCTTAGTTAACATTTTAAACATTGCAATGAAATTAGTAATTTTATGAATGAGCTTAAGTGAATTCATTCTCTAATTTTCTCTCTGCAGAGCTTTTCATCCTGCCGGAGGAGAGCAGAAGGTAAGACAGTTACCCTTTTTCTCTTCTGTCTGACAGAACTGCAAAGCTTTCGCAAGACCACTCAACCAGCTCCTGATATCTGAAGAAACAGATTTAGATCTGTTCTCAAATTCTCAGCTGCCTTGAATACTTCAGAACTGAACACACACACACACACACACACACACACACACACACACACACACACACACATATATATATATATATATATATATATATATATATATATAAATATAAATATATATATATATATATATATATAAATATAAATATATAAAATATATTAGGGCTGTCAGATGATTAATCGTATACAAAATAAAACATCCTTCAACTTCCCAAAGGAATTTTTTTTATTTTGTTAGATTAGTTTAGTTAACCTCCACACACATACTTGTTTCAGCTTTCAACCAGTGTGAATTTACTCAAATACGCAATACTTTATAACTCATTCATAAGTCATTATCATGTAAGTTTAATGGCTCAGTTAGCTTTCATGTGCTGGTTGCACTATATTGCGGAAGTTTTGGGTGGTTTGTCTATTTGCCTGGTCTTTTTTAAAACTTCCCTTCAGCACTTTTTGGTTTGATTGAATTTGCATTGCCACAGAGTGCACAAACCCAGACTGAAAGTACATTTTCCCAGGAAACCGTTTGCACGTGGTGTAAATGAACCTGCCTTAAATTTTATAGCTGTATAAATTATAGCTAGAATTGCAAATTAAAAGCCTAATAAACTATTTTATATTTGTATTTTCATATTATGTGTGTGTATGTATGTAATATATATATATATATATATAAATATTTGACATACACACATATGACATCTACAGTCAAACCAAAATTTATTCAGACATCTTGAACATTTCATTCATTAATACAGTTTATTCACTATAGTTTAAAAAAAATGGTAATAAAATATGACAAGATCTCAGAGTTAAACAGACTAAAAATATACCAAAAATATCAAAAACGTCTGAATAATATTTGGTTTGACTGTATATTTAAAACTTTCTAAAGAAATGTTTAATAAAAATTATTAACAAAAGAGCGTCTATAATGTTATTCATCAGTGAAAATGTTGGCAGGGCAGATAAAACGACAACAACAACAAAACTTAGCATTAATAACTAATAACTAATTTATGTCCTTCCACAATGCATAACAAAACTCTGCATTTGAATGGGAGAAATTGCACCCTCATGTGGCTGCAGTAGATCATAGCATGGGTCTCTGCAACAGTGCCTGTTATAATTCTAGTCATATCAGACAGTTATACTTTTCCTTTCGACCCATTCAGGTGCAGAGTACAGCCAAAATGAAGGAGGTCCTTTAAGCTGGACCTTGGCCTAAACTCAAGATAAATATTTGTGTCCAGGGTGTGTTCACACCTCTCAAACAATCTCTCTCCATTTTCACTGTGCTCATAATTTGCTGTGAGAAGATATGAAGACGATTCATACCTTTTTTTTTCCCCCAGTTAATCCTCCCATTTGGAGAGGATTAACTATTAAACCGTATCTGGGATTATGCATTCACCTGTGGGGCCACTAGTGTTTATGAAATCACGTGTATGTATGTGTGTGTGTGTGTGTGCATGATCTGACATGCATGGTGTTGCTTTTGCACTGTCTTTCTCCACACTCAGGATTCAC
The DNA here is from genome assembly GCA_039654765.1 of Mylopharyngodon piceus. Taxonomy (NCBI): domain Eukaryota; kingdom Metazoa; phylum Chordata; class Actinopteri; order Cypriniformes; family Xenocyprididae; genus Mylopharyngodon; species Mylopharyngodon piceus. The sequence goes on from CM077439.1 coordinate 17,058,784, forward strand.
TCACACCTGCATCTAGTCAGCCCAAGTACTCGTTTGCACCGAGCACAACCATAAACAAGATGGCGCGGCCATTCTCCGCAGCCTTTGGCAATGGCAGCAAGGGGCCCGTCATCAAGCCAGTGTCGTACGCCCCCAAGCTTAACTTCAACTCGCAGGTGCCGAGCAGCACGCCGCAGCCTCACAATGGGTAGGTGACCAGCCAGCCAGGTTTCCGACTGAGACTCTGGCTCATAATCTGTCTTTAAAGCGGGCTTTGATCGCCACAGGACCTGCTTGATGAGCTTAGTCCACAATAATGAGCCTCATCATACCCAAGGCTGCATGTTTCTAATGATGCAGCAATACCTCAGTGATGGGTAAGAATGCCCGCAGCTCCCAGAGTTCATGGTGAGCTTGAGTTGTTAGCTCTGAAATTGGGCTGCACGGTATTGGAAAAAAACCCTGACATTACGATATTTACTTTTTCTGAGATACTATATATATTGCAATATGAAGACCCACAAGCCATCCTAGGTGTATATGACCATCTTCTTTCAGATGAACACAATCAGAGATGTATTTAAAAATATCCTGACTTTTCCAAGCATTATAATGGTAGTGAACAGGGGGTGTGTTTTGAAGCCCAAAATAAATGCATCCATCCATCATAAATATAATCCATACGGCTCCAGGGGGTTAATAAAGGCCTTCTGAAGCGATTCGATGGGTTTTGTAAGAAAAATATCCATATTTTAAACTTTATACACTAAAATAACTAGCTTCCGCCGTAGGCCCATACGCACACTGCGCAAGTCGTCTTGCACTAAATGAGTAACCCCTGACGCGATGTATGACGCAGGATGTAGGAGTAGCGTAATCTTAGACGCTTCTCACGGTTTAAACACATATGGCTGAACAACAAACTCAAGCTCCTCTTCTCTTATATCGAAATCCTCCAACATTACTCTTTAAAGTTTCTCGTTTTAGACTTCTAATTCGTGACCGGTGTTTTGTTTTGCTCTATCCTCTGAGCTTCCGCATTCATCATTACGTCATGCGTCGGGGCAGGGGTTACTCTTCCGCCGCTAATCGATGCGTATGGCCATCTGCCTGAAGCTAGTTATTATAATTTTTTTTGAATATGGATATTTTTCTTACCAAAACCCATCGCATCACTTCGCAAGGCCTTCATTAACCCCCTGGAGCCGTATGGATTATTTTTATGATAGATGGATGCATTTTTTTGGGCTTCAAAACACTTCCCCCATTCACTACCATTATTACATGGCTCTGTGGAATACTTGATTCTGATTTGGTCAATCGCGCCATCCAGCGGTATGTTATTCCCCGATAACAACCGCTAAAAACAGATAACACAGGCTCATCCGGGTAACTGAAGTCTGCAGCACTATAAGCTTGCTAGGAACAGTTTTTCCTCATGGAAATTTTGCGTTTGGTGAGCTAATAAAATATTACAACTCAGTCAAATCAATATTTTGTGTACAGTTATTTAATGTCATCCGGTATAGCGTACTCGCTCTCTCGTTTCATACATATTGTTTTGTTCACTGTAATGGATTATAAGATAACAAACAGGTACGATTTTAAATCAGTTTTATCTCAGATCAATATCTCTTATCCCCATAATTATTTATGTGGCGAAATGCCATGTAATATGTGGTATGACTGTACCGTATCTCTTAAATGTCCGTCTAGTTTGAACTTGCTGCTTGCTAGCAACTGCTTTCTCTGCGGAAGCTTTGCGTTTAAAAAGCTAATAAAATATTTCGACTCAGATCAATATTTCATGTACATCCAGCCAGTTATCACAGAATAAACCTCTTCAGGCTGATGTAAGACCCCTCCGCTTTGCGTCAGGGTCCTGATCAGCCTGTCGGGGTTTATTCTGCGATAATAACCGGCTGGATGTACATTATCCCTTACTTATAAAGCTTGGAAGAGCAGGGATATTTTTAAATATATCTCCGATTTATTTTTGGGTGAACTATCCCTTTAACATTTTTATTGTTTTTATTATTTATTTATTCATTTATTTATTGATTGATTGATTGATTGATTTAAATTGGGTGTTCACACTTGGGTTTACTCTTTACAACAAGCCTCTTTAAGTAACCATAAAGTGAACACAAAAAAGTAAACAAAACAAAACACTTCTCCATCTCTTTCACTTTTTTATTGTGATTATTATTAAATAATATATTAAACAAAATTTGTGCTGTAGTACTGTAAAATAAGAAATAGAGCATTTAATAAAAATAATTTAATTATATATTATATTCTGGTGACAGTAGTAGTGCATATATCTATTTAATTAAAACGTAGTCTGTGCGATTTGACATATTGCGATAACAATTTTATTCGTGCAGGCCCACTCTGAAAGTTTAAGTCGACATTCTGTGTTGCGTTCCCACACAGTGAGGTTTGGGGTCAGTGAGTTCAGGAGTCTGGTCTTTAGTGTTTTTCTGGATTTATTGTGCGTACTTGTAATAAACAACGTGGCGTTAAACAGCTGTGTCTGTTTTCCCTGGTGGAACAGGCGGTTGCATCACCGCCCCAGTGACCAGACTGTTCTGGGATCCGCTCAAACATGCCGTCTTCATCTGTTTTCCTCTCCACCTCTTCATCATCCCTTTGCGGGGACGTTCTGCACCTCTTTTCCACCAAGGTCCTGCATTTTAACGAGCGCTTTTATTTAAGCTGATCAAAACAACAGATGCTAGCAGTCAAGTCCGGTAGAGTCGAAGACAATAAAATTGTGGTGTTTTTTTTTAAACATGAACACATGAAGGAGTTTGTGAAGCTCTAAGGTGTTGATCTGGCCAGGTCGAGAAGGTTGAAATCTGTCTTTAGGCCAGGGCTTGATGTTGTCTGTTGCTGTTTATAGAGTCGAGACCCTCCCATAAAATCTGCTGAGCCCTCAAAGTGCCGTTACGGCCCCGGTGCTGAATTACTTAACAGCCTTACTTGGAAAGGCTTCTGTACGAATCCACCTTAACACAAGTTTCCACACAAACAAATTACATGAAAGTGATGTTTTATTCAAATAGATGTCCTCATTGTTTTATTCAGAAGACTTGATCTTCAGTTGGATTTTGGGAACATTTTCTGCTGCTAAGAACCGGAGTAGACAGCACTGGAGTTTTGGAGTGTAGTGGGAGGGAAGGAGGGTGAATCAGATTGGCTGCTGGAGTGTTCCGAGTGCGTGTTTGCGATCCAACACTGTGTGATCTCCAGAGAACATGGAGACCTCAGTCACGTCAGCATTCTGAGCATGTTTACAGCACCGCACGCCTACATACTTGTTTTTACACCTGTTCACTCTAAGGGGCACTATTGCTTGCGGTGTTTGTGGAATGGTACCATCTTGGAGAATTGAAAAATGCCTGAAGCGTTCAAATCAAAAGTATTATATTCTGACCTATTAAATTGATCAAAAGTAACAGTAAAGACATTTTATAATATTACAAAACATTTCCATTTTTAATCAATTCTGTCTAAAGCAGTGGTTCCCAAACCTGTCCTGGAGGACCCCCAGACCTGCACATTTTGTATGTCTGCCTATTTCTGACACATCCATTTCAGGTCTCTCTACTAATGAGCGCTTGAGTTGAATCAGGTGTGATATATGAGGGAGACATACAAAATGTGCAGGGCTGGGGGTCCTCCAGGACAGGTTTGGGAACCACTGGTCTAAAGAATCCTATCCAAATGTATCACAGAAGCAGCACAATTGTTTTCAACATTGATAATAATAAAAAATGTTTCTTGAGCAGCAAATCAGCATATGAGAATGATTTCTGAATAATCATGTGACAATGAAGACTGGAGTAATGATGCTAAAAAAAATTCAGATTCGTCATCACAGGAATAAATTACTATTTTCAAATATATTTAAACAAAAAAAAAATATTTTAAATTGTAATTATAATTCACAATATTACTGTTTTCATTAGATACATTTATTTGATAAAAATACATGTTGAGCATAAGAGACTGCTTTCTGAGAAGTTATAGTGTATATGTACAGTCAAACCAAAAGTTATTCAGACACCTTGAACATTTCATTCATTAATACAGTTTATTCACTATAGTTTAAAAAAAGGTAATAAAATATGGCAAGATCTCAGAGTTAAACTGTTTCAGAAAAAATTAATCTTAATTTTGTCAGATAACACTTAAGCAAAACATGGTCAGGTCAAAGTGTCTGAATAATTTTTGGTTCCAAATTTTTATCAATTTTACTGGTAGTTCACTGTATGAAGAATTTTTGGGTATAATATGTCACAGTTTACTTTATTTTACTATCCTCACTTACATACATGAACTATAGTGTCCTGCACCCACTAGTAAAAGAATATAAAAAATAATATCTAGTATCTGAATAATTTTTGGTTTGACTGTATTTTTCTTGTAGTACTGTTTGTAGTATTTTTAAAATTCTCAGGCCTAGACAGTTAAGTTATTAAAAATAGTAATTCATAACTTTTCCATGATATATTTTTTTTTTTTTTTTTTTTTTTAAATAAAATGAATAGATGTTTTTTACTTGCTCAACTTAAAAATACTTAATGGTTCATTGGTTAGAAATTGAATATCTCTATAAAATGATTTTATCCAGTTGTCACAAACGACTGGAAAAATCATAAATCTTTGGTCAGAATTTTAGGAACCATGTATTTAGGGTAATGTTGGTTTTATGGTATAAAGCCAGATTCAGTGTCCGTTAGATCTAGTGGTTGTCATGTTTGGCTAAAGGTTCAGGGATATTTTTAATAATAAATGCACATTTTATAGTTATAGAACATAATCTTTTAACTAATTTAATAGGAGGTACTGCTCATGTTTTCAAGTTTTCTGTTGTGTTACTTAAAGCACGCTGTGATTCTTTACACCACTAGAAACCCACAATTTGCTTTGTTTTTCTCTGCATGTCTTTCTAAATGCTGTTTATTCTGCTCTGCGTTTCTGTGTAATTTATTTCTAAACAATTTTTTGTCTCCTTCTCTTTTTTTTTCTTTTTTTTCTCCTTTGTCATTCCACAGATGGAAGTTCTTGACAAGTTAGTAATGCCTTTCCTTATTTCCCTCCTGCTCTGAGAAATGTGTGCAATTATTGTTTTTGGCTATCAAATCCCAGCCCTGTGGCTCTGCCTCTCTCCGTTTTCATATATTTTTTCCCCTAAATTTAATTTATCTTTCCCTTTTCCCAAGCCTGCATTGTTGCAGTATTGGCTTTAGGAGAAGGCAGATTTCTCACATAAGCTGTCGTCTCGCTCTGTAATTATTCACTAAGGGATTGTAAATGTACAGCTTTATTCTAGCGTTGATATTCCCCAGCACAGTGGTGGAGATCAGCGGACAACCTCCATTCACTCGGCCTAACGTCAGCCTGCTTTAATGGACACTGTTGTGTTCTTTGTTGTTCTGCTCCCACTCTTCCTCTCTATTGTTATTTGTGCTCCTTTTCCTTTTTTCCTCCATCCTGTTTTTTCTGTCTTCCTTCACTCTCCCGTTCATTAGAGGAGAAGCCTTCTATGAGCAGTTGTACCCTGAGGGGAAGTAAGTGCTGAATGCTTGTGGCTCTAATGCACTAGCTGAAAGAACGTAGACCTGCCGCTGACCTCACTAATAAACTCTTGCTTTTGACGACATCAGACCATGTTTCATTGCTTTTTCACTCAGTAGTTGAACTGTATTGAAACACGGCACTTTAGCTGGGTCATTTGAAACTATTAGCAAATGTAGTCGTGCACTCTCTGAGTGACTTCATTAGAGCATGAAGCAATGATGTGGAGCCTGAACTGAAATCACATTTCGTGGGTGTTTTGATTTATTATTTTGTAGTTATGAATCTGATGTGTGAAAAACAGGGCTTTCAACCATTATAGACCGTCCCACCAGACTCTCAGCCAACCCACAGTCTCCAGTATTTTCTCTTTTTTTTTTTATAACTTTCATAATATTAACATTAACACCACATTATGTAATTAAATAATAAACTGGTTAATAATATTTTGAATAACTTTCATTAAGACTCTTGCATTTAGCAGATGCTTTTATCCAAAGCCACCAATATTCATAGTATAAGCACTATGAAGCACTATGAAGCACTATTAACATTACGAAATTAATTACAATTAATAATAAATTAATAAAAAATATATAAAATTAAAATATTAAAATGAATTACTATCAATACAAATTATAAAATAAACATTAATTGTTAAATAAAATAAATACATTTTTAAAAAGTCTATAGCTGATCTTCTCCATTGACCCCATCAAATGCCTTAAAGGGTTCACCCAATAATGAAAATTGTCATAATTTCTCACCCTGACATTGTTCTAAATCAATAAGACTTTCGTTCATCTTTAAAACACAAATGAAGATATTTTAATGAAATCGGAGAGATTTCTGTACCTCCATTGAAATTCTATTCACCTAAAACTCTGATGCTTCAAAGCGTTCATTAAGAGATTGTAAAAAAAATCCATATGAATCGAGAGGTTTAATCCAAGACTTCTGAAGAGACACGATTGCTTTATGATGAACAGATTTTATTTAGGCTTTTACTCACTATGTAAACATTGTGTTTGGAAAATGAACGAAAGTCTTATGGGTTTGGAACGACATGAGAATGCGTATTTGATAGCAGAATTTTCATTTTTGGGTGAACTGTCCCTTTAAGGGACCCCTGGTTGAAAACCCTGGCGCTAAAAAATCACCTTACTAAATTTTACAATGCTAATCATAGTTTCTGCACTATACAAATATAGTTACTCTAATAGGTTTGTGGTAACTTGGTGTTGTAGCAACAATAACTGTATTAACTACTCTATTTTGTCAGAAACTTTGGTTAAGGGAAGGGAATTCATGCACCACAAAACAAATAACATGCACGCAAAAAAATATTTTTTATTTTTTTGGATCTTCATGTACAGCACGTTCCCTTGCTGTGTTTGTTCTAGTTGTCTCTTCTTGTGCTGCACACATTATGTGAAGCCATTTGCGGATTTTTTGTGGTGTGCTGTGCTGCTGTGGTGAATGAGAGAGGTCACGAAGGGCTCATGTCTCCAGGCACGGTCTGCGGGTGGAAAACACGGCCTGCTTCATCCCCAACGATCGCAGTAAGAAGAGACTGATCGAGGATACGGAGGATTGGCAGCCGCGCACCGGCACCACCCAGTCTCGCTCTTTCCGAATTCTGGCCCAGCTCACAGGCACTGACTTCAGTAAGTCAGACACATTCAGACCACAGCCTGTCAACGCCGTAGACTCCTCTCAGAGCAGTTGTGTTTCTCATTTGGGCTTTTCAGCATCTAAGCTTATTTATGTCAATGGGTTTCTTTGGAAAGATCATTCCTCAGGGAGTCAGTATTTTGTGAAGTAATGTGGAAAAAGACATTCCTAAGTAGGGGTGGGAGTTATGACCGCAATCTTTAATCATAATATAAAACTATTCACGTTGTGGTATATCACGAGATCCAACTGACTGACAAAATATTTTTATTTTATTTTTTTAGCATTGAAATGCTAAAAACTACTCAATTATAAACTAATGTAGCTGTCAAAGTAGTCTTTATTTTTCTACTTTGTGTCAATTTTTATGTCTTATCTTTTTTTTTTTTTTTTTTTTTTTTTTCTCTTTCTAATTGCACTGTGTATTTACTGCGGTGCACAATAGGGGTATGAATCGTCACTGGTCTCACGATTCGATGTGAATCAAGTCAACGATTCGATTCCACAATACATCATGATGCGTTGCATTCTCAGTTTTCAATATTAGTTCACATGGCTACATTTTTGTCTGAATACAAGCAATCAGATATATGAACTCCCTTTTTATTTTATCTACTCCAAGAAAGTACACTTCCTGAACAAAGTAAACATCAAACAAAACTAAAAAGGTTAGTTCACCCAAAAATGAAAATTCTGTCATTAATTACTCACCCTCATGTCGTTCCTCACACGTAAGACCTTCGTTCATCTTCAGAACACAAATTGAGATATTTTTGATAAAATCCAATGGCTCAGTGAGGCCTGCATTGCCAGCAAGACAATTAACACTTTCAATGCCCAGAAAGCTACTAAAGACATATTTAAAACAGTTCATGTGACTACAGTGGTTCAACTTTAATGTTATGAAGCGACGAGAATACTTTTTGTGTGCCAAAAAAACAAAATAATGACTTTATGACAATATCTAGTGATGGGTGATTTCAAAACACTGCTTCATGAAGCTTTATGAATCTTTTGTTTAGAATCAGTGATTTGGAGCGCCAAAGTCACGTGATTTGTTACGTTATTCGTTATGTGATAAGTGTTTTGAAATTTCAATGGTTCACCACTGGGGGGCGTGACATTGGCAGTTTGATACACGCTCCGAACCACTGATTTGAAACAAAAGATTCGTAAAGCTTCGAAGCTTCATGAAGCAGTGTTTTGAAATCGCCCGTCACTAGATATTGTCATAAAGTCGTTATTTTGTTTTTTTGGTGCACAAAAAGTATTCTCGTTGCTTCATAACATTAAAGTTGAACCACTGTACTCACATGAACTGTTTTAAATACGTCATTAGTAGCTTTCTGGGCATTGAAAGTTAATTGTCTTGCTGTAATGCAGGCCTCACTGAGCCATCAGATTTTATAAAAAAAAAAAAAATCTTAATTTGTGTTCTGAAGATGAACGAAGGTCTTGCGGGTGTGGAACGACATGAGGGTGAGTAATTAATGACAGAATTTTCATTTTTGGGTGAACTAACCAAACTAACTAACTAAAGTCTGAACACAGCATGACAGGAGCTTAGAACTAATAAACAACTAGTAAATACTAAAAGTGCATGCAACTGTCAAGTAGTGTACTTAAGTTATAATAAAGCTCACACACTTACACGTACACGCTCATATGCTGTAAACGGTAAAATAGTGGGTGCGTTTTTTATTACTCGCTTTTGTGTTTCGCCTCCGCCATTTTACGCTAGCGCGAGAAGCGTGTATATGCGACGAATGATGTCAGAGAAATGTCAGTAGGCTATAATCGATTATGGTTTATTACTGCATCGATGCAGAATCATCCACGTCCGCATCGCGATGCATCGTAGAAACGATTAATTTCAACACACCTAGTTCACAATACAGTTGTACCTCCCAGCCCTGTTCCTAAGTTTAAAAAAAAAAAAAAAAAAAAACTCCCTCTCCTAAATCCCTTCTTTACTTAGTGGCAGGGACTAATCTTAGTGTAGGAGGGCATGAAAGCATGTCCTAGAGGACCCAACCGCTGATCTGATATTGAGAGTGAGATCATAAAGAAGTGGAAAATGTCGTCTATCTATAGCTTAAAGGGTTATGGCTGAGATTTGCTCCTTTATGTGATCTAAAGCCTGAGTGGCTGTGATTTGCTCTTGTGTAAGTGGTAGGAAAGAGCTGTGCAGTCAACCATTGTTGCCGTACCGTACCTGTACATCTCACGGGATTGACTCTCATGTTAAAAGGTGATAGGTAATTCCTTTTAAAGGAGCAATCCTCAAGTGTTTTGTAGCATTGTGCAGACCTTGGCAGTGGATTTTTTTTTTTTTTTTTTGTGTGTGTGTGTCTAATGGTTTTTTGTGTCTAATGGTTGGTCTGATTGGTATCTCTCCTGCTTCTCTCAGTGCAGGACCCGGATGATGAGAACATGAAAAGGTCCAGGTAAAGAACTGTGTGAACTTGCTAATGAAGTGCAGTTTGAAGCATTAAATCGCTGGCTCTGACCTTTTACTACCCTCATTAAGAGATCACGGCGTTCAGCTCTCTGCGGAGAAACGCTGAAAATATGCTTTGATCCGCATTATAAGCCCTTGTCTGATCTGTGCATTTGCAGTTTAAATTCATACACAGAGTGCCGTGTGCCTTATAATCAGACCCACACAGAATCGTGCCCACACATATAAATGCCTGTCATGTATAAAATACAGTTTTATAGATGTAGTTTACACCATGTCAGATAGCAATTCAAATTCATGGATTTTTGATGGGAAGGGTGGATCATGTCGAGGACAAACGCAAGGGTTTATGAAAGTGGTGTTCCCTAACACAACAGAAACCTTGCTATCCCATAAAACCACAGGAGCAGAGTCAGTTAGATTTAAAAAGTATTTTCAAGTACACTACCCTTCAATAGTTTGGAATCAGCATGTTTTAAGGAAATTAATACTTCTACTCAGGAAAGATGCTGTCGAATGTTGTCGAATGTGACAGTAAAGACGTTGATAATACCACAAAAAATTTCTATTTCAAATAAATGTGGTTCTTTTTGAAGAATCCTGAAAAAATGTATTACTGTTTCCACAAAAATATTAGCAGCACAACTGTTGATAATATTTGCTTCTTGAGCACCAAATCAGCATATTAAAATGATTTCAACAGCCCTAATACCTACAGAATGCACTTATATGAAAGTATGCAAATTTGGACACAACCCAGTTCTGCTTTCAGAAATACTCTTTTCAAGCCAAATAATTTCCACACCCTTAAAAAAAAAAGAATCTTGTGCATTGCTGTCTGTCAGAACTCTTTCTTGTATGTAAATGCCCTTAAAACGTTTGGCTTATTTGATTGTGTCTTCAACTGAAAATAAGCGTGTAGCTCCAAATCCATTTAGCAGGTTTTCTATTAAATTCGAGACAGGAAATGTGGGAAAAGTGTGCAGATTCTGTCAGGGCCTGGTTATCTATAGATACACTTTTTTTTTTTTTTTTTTTTTTTTTTTCTTTTCTGAATTCCTCCCTGCTTGCATATGTTGCATCTTTTAAAGGGATAGTTCACCCAAAAATGAAAATTCTGTCATTTACTCACCCTCAAGTTGTTCCAAACCTGTATTAATTTCTTTCTTCTGCTGAACAGAAAAGAAGATTTTTGAAGAATGTCAGTAACCAAACATTTGATGGAGCCTATTGACTTCCATAGTATTTTTTTTTTCCATACTATGGAAGTCAGTGGGGTCCATCAACTGTTTGGTTAGCCATATTCTTCAAAATATCTTCTTTTGTGTTCAGCAGAAGAATGAAATCCTCAAGTTGTTCCAAACCTGTATGAATGAGTAAATGATGACAGAATTTTAATTTCTGGGTGAACTATCCCTTTAATCTTTCTTCATTCCTTTCTGATTTGTCTTTCTGTTCTGTTGCTCTCTTTACCTTATTTTTACATTCCCTTCTTTTGTCTTTTTTGTATGTGCTGGCATGTCTTTCTTTCCTTCTGTTTTCTCACCGCTCTCCTAATTTCCTGTTCTCTGTCGTGCACTGAATGGCAGGGAAAAGTTCCTCACTGAGATTCAGAGTCCCCGCTATGCCAGGCTGAGAGACTGGCATCACGAGAGATCCGCCCGTGCCCTCAACATCAAGTCCTGAACGCTCTGCCTCCCGGGTATCAGAAGGCCGAGGTGGCTGAGATACGGCCGCACTAGATACAAAAGCAATACCGCGTGCCAGCTATGGGTGAACACTGACCCCAGCTATACCAGGACAAAAAAAGGGGGGAGGGGGTTTATCAAGAGTTCAAGTTAATAAAAAAAAAATGTGAAAAAAATACAAGTTAAACATAGCAAAAACAAACGTGAGAAGAAATGCAGGCATAGTCGGAAAAACCACACAAACTGAGCCCTACAGTCAAGTTCCCGTTAGGAATATCTGAATGCTGTTGGTGTGACATAGTCTCTTTCAAGTGGTATCGTTTCTACAAACTGATAATCATGTTAATTTATTGTTATTATGATTTTTGTGGTTGTTCAGAGGAGTTATCCATCACAGGACTGTTCCTATTGCTCTTTCTGTCTTTCTGATTGTTGTGTAGCCCCCTTGGGATTTTTCTTTCTTTCTCCTTTATATTTCATTCTTTTTTTTTTCTGACTGTAATTTAGCATAATTCACTATTATGATGTCATCTGATCGCTCTTCTTCTGGTTCTGTATCCAATAAGAAAAAAAATCTGTTGACTCATGTCTCTGAGTACATAAAACACTGTGAAACTTTCTGCTGTCCTCCTTTATTTCCTTCTACCTCTGCTTGTACCCTCTTCTTCATTTCAACATTTTCTGCATTTTATACATGGCTGTTCCTTAGTATTTTAAAGAAGTGAGAGGAAAAATTAACTGACCCCTTATATTTATTTGTTATTTAAATCACCCCAGACCAACCTAGGCTGGTTTAATTTGCTTTTTTTTTTTCAGCAGGGTCAAATAGATTGAAACGTTAAAATATTAGCTTTGCTGGCTAGTTAAGCTAACAACTCAATATTCTAAGCAATATTCTTAGCACAAGTATTACCAAAGTCACTTTAAAGGTGCAGTAAGCAATTTCTGAGAGACACTGTTAAAAGTGGATGAGACCGAGCACTAGAGGTCTGCACGGGCTTTAAACTGAGGCCCGAACCCGGCCCGTACCCGAGATCGTTTGACCCGGTTGACCGGTACTGTTATAGTTCAACCCGACCCCGAAATCCGTCGCTGTAGAAATGTACCTGTATTCTTACTATCATAAGCCAGACAGCTTTGTAAGACCCAAACTGCACATAACCGCTGAGCTATTTACATGGCTATTTGATTTACGAACGTGTTTGGCTCATTTAATTCATAGAGTTTACAATTTTTCATCTATCATATCATACAAGGTTTAAAACATTTAAATATACATATCAAATGATGTAGTATTTTAGTTGACAGTACTCTTGATAAAGCTCTGATTTCTGATACAGAGACGGCAGCGCGGCTATTTGATTTGCGGCTGCGCTCAGTTTACAGTCGTTCACTTCACACACACATTATTGTGTAGTCATTTTAGAGGCTTGTGTATAATTTTGTGCTATCCCCTGGTTTACCTGTTATTTGGTAGAATTCATTGTGCAGCTTTCCCTGCATCATTTGGCACTGTAATAAGTTTTCCATCAGTAATTGTTTGCCTAATCGCACTCATAGTTAAAGGTTTGAGTGCTGTCTGCTGTGTTGTGACCGAAAAAGCATGTGAGAGCGGGAGCACATGCGCAAAACAGTTAATATATAAATTATAAATGTGCTCCCACTCTCACTATATAGTTTTTCTTAGTTAGACCCGAACCCAAAACTATTCATGAAACCTTAACCCGAACCCGACCTGAGTCCGAAGGGTCCCGAAGAACCTGTACCGAGCACAAAAAAAAAACAAAAAAAAAAAACACACTTGTAGCCAATCAGCAGTAAGGAGCATATACACTTGTGATGGGGGAGGTGCCTGTGTTGTGTAGCGTGTTTGTAAATTTGGGGGCCGAGTTATCAAGATAGGGGTGTGATCCTTTTGGGTAGGGGAGTGTTTGTTTTGAGGATTTCAAATATCAACATAGTTTTTTTTCTTGCTTACTGCACCTTTAAGACAAGTCATTTCATTTGGGGGCCATCTTTGAAACACCTCTCGGGGCCGCTATTTCAGTCATGCAAGTACAGCTCCTATCTCTTTGAATGGGGAAACATCAGATTCCCCAAAGCTGTTCACCAAGCTTACGATTAAATTTTATATTTGAAATCACCAATTAAGTATGACAACAACTATCTCATAAATTGTATTTCTAAATGCTCAAATCATGACAAAATACTGTATTTTTTAACTAGATGGGATATATATATATATATATATATATATATATATATATATAATATAATTTTTTTTTTTTTAACCAAATTGTAGCCAAATTGTAGCCAAAAATTCAGTGCAGTGCATTCTGGGATTGGCAATTCTATCTTAGTTTTTAGCCAAAACAAAGTGAGAAATGAGTGTAATTTTGTTACTTACTGTTTTGAACAGACTTCCTGTTGTGCTTGTGCCTATGGTGCCTAAAAATATTGCCTAGGTGGGCAGCTCACTAGGGTTTGGAAAATAACTGAAACGTCTTGCGTGTGTGCGTGTGCGTGTGTGTGTGCGTGCGTGCGTGCGTGTGTGTGTGTGCGTGTGTACGTGTACGTGTGTGTGTGCGTGTGTGCGTGCGTGTGTGCGCGTGTGTGTGTGCGTGTGTGCGTGCGTGTGTGTGTGTGCAAATAAGAGATTAATTAGACATTATTTGGAATCAGTATGCATCGATTCTCTCAGAATTTTCGGCTAGAAATTTAATCATTCGTTATCTTGCTTTATCCAACTGGTATCATTTTAAAACAGTGTTTGGCACTGAAAACACAAGACAGACTTGTTTGGCTGACTCTGTATAGATGAATGATATGTTTACTCCCAGGGAACTTCAGGACAATAATTCATTTGAGAAAGCACCAAACATGAGGAATGACATACACACATAATCGCAAACATAAAACTGCATGCACACATCTGGAAAGCACATGACTGTTATTCTTGTGTGATCATGTAGTTTAAGATGAAGTACAGGATCTGGATATGTTTATTCATTTCATTCAGATGATGTATGACGAAAAGCTCATAAATTTTACAACTGACATTTTTAGAGTAACCTGTAAGCTAAAACCACACATATAGTCAAACCAAAATGTATGAAGACACCTTGAACATTTCATTCATTAAGACAGTTTATTCACTATAGTTTAAAAAAATGGTAATAAAATATGACAAGTTCTCAGAGTTAAACTATGTCAGGAAAAATGTATCTTAATTATGTCAGATAACACTTAAGCAAAACATGGTCAGGCCAAAGTGTCTGAATAATTTTTGGTTCCGAATTTTTTATCAATTTTACTGGTAGTCAACTGTATGAAGAATTTTTGGGTATAATATGTCACAGTTTACTTTATTTTGCTATCCACACTTACATAAAGGAACTATAGTGTCCTGCACCCACTAGTAAAAATATATCAAAAATATCAAAAATGTCTGAATAATTTTTGGTTTGACTGTAGTCTGAATCAGTTTAAATCTCAACCAGGGAACCAGGGCTTCTGCTAATTTTCAAAGGGGCCCCAAGATTTTTCTTAGATAACCTGGATATATGAGGTAGCCAAAAGTTATTTCTAATCTTGGAAAAGTCATGTAAATGAATAAAATCTTGTATAAAATTGTATATTCTTTATAAAAATGCCCACATTGTTTTGTTATGCGACTCTGTAGTACATTTTGTCATTAAATTTTGTTTATAAAAATAAAAATAAAAATATGAATCCAATAAAGCACAAATGACTGGAAAACTGTGAGGTCCCTGAGAACATTCAGCTTTTCAAAGTTCTGGAATTATGAAACCCTTTTTTAATAATTCTAATTGTTTAAGTGACTTTTAAAAAGGGGGCCTTGGAGTCAAAAAAGGTCTACTAGTCTAAATATGTTGTCACTTTGCTGATGGCAAATAATAAAAGGCTAATAATAATATAAATAAATAACTAAAGATGAAGATGATTTTTTTTTTTTCACAATTAAAGCAGAAAACACCCATCTTGTGCTTTAATTTATATATCATGTCTATAATGTCATAATGTTTTAATCCTTTCGCTTTGTTCAGGAGTGTACTTTCCATCCAGGATGTAGATGTCAGAGGTCACGTAGCTTAATAACATTTTCATTGGCTCTGGCTAAAGCCGTTTTATTATGGCCTGTGTTCTGAAGGGAAATTTTCTTTCTACAGTCACGGAGTAACTCCCTGTCCTGCCAAGTCCAAGCCAGCAGACAAACCTGATGAAGTTCAAGGTAAGTACTCTCAGAACAGACAGAATAGATTGACTCTCACAGTACACACTTACTCACGGCCCGGAGTCGCTCCCACGGGGAAGACTTAACTCACTGACTTGTTCACGGAGCGGTCCGGCCGGCTCAGACAGGCCTGCTGTTAATGGGAAAAGTAAGACATAAGGGGCACTGATGTGTTTATTGTCAAAGATGATAATATGACTCAATTATCACTCTCCTGAGATGCGGTTTATATAAGCTGAATTAAACCATGAGCCGCCCTTATTGCTTTCCTCTCATGGTGTTAGCAGCATCTCGATGGATATCTTTGTGTTATAGGTTGGCCTCTGGATAAAAGCAAGCCATTTAAGACTACAATTGCACTCGTTTTAATAGCAGCCCATAAATGTACACACTGTTAACAGGTCTCTGTTGGACCATAGTGAGGAAGTGCTGAAAAAATAGATGTTTCATTGTCCTTTTTTTGTTTAGCACCAGCTAAAGTACCAACGAGTTCTGGCCCAGCCTGCAGGCCACCATGGGTGACGGATCCCGGTTTTGCAGACCGTTACCACCCAGACAAGACCAGCACGGTGGTGACGCAGCACAAGCAGCCGGTCCAACCCACTCCCATGCAGAACCGCAGCTCCATCCTGCAGGCAGCACAGCAGAGCCCTGCCGACACTAGTGGCCGTACGCCTCTATGTGCCGCGTGCAACAAGATCATCAGGTACGGCTGGAACTCTGCTACCCCCGCAGGCAAACTTCAGGACTGCCTAAAATTTAGCAGTTAAAATCCCAGAGCTAACTGCTGCAGGCAGCCCAAAATACCTCCAAATCAATGATGACTATGCGCTAAATGTCATTACTTACAAGACATGGGGAGGGAAAAAGGTTGTGTCAAACTTTGTAAGGCAGCTATATTTCTTAAAATACGCCGAGCACAGAAATAGCGCCATGTCCTTGGGCTTTCTGCTGTGGAGAATCAATATGGAATGGAGTGGGTTTCTGCGTCTGACCTACTATTTCCATTAGAATGGCTTTTGCACACTGAACACTTAAGAGTGCTAAACCCAGCTGCTAATGCCCCAGCTGACCCTTTCACTTCAATGCAAAAGGCTTTAGTTGTAAGATTTTGTGTTTGTGTGCCTGTGTTCTAGGGGACGCTACGTGGTGGCGCTTGGTCGTTCCTGGCACCCAGAGGAGTTCATGTGCTGTCAGTGTAAAAGGGTGTTGGACGAGGGGGGCTTCTTTGAGGAAAAAGGATCCATTTACTGCACCAAGTGTTATGACAACCGTTACTCACCCAACTGTGCCAAATGCAAGAAGAAGATCACTGGGGTGACCGCATTTCCTACTGTTCTGCAACACAAAATATAGTTCTTTTAGAATAGAGTTTCACAGGAAATTGCACCGATTGATTCAAAGAGTGGTGGAATAGTTTGTAAAATCCTTAAGGATACTGGTTTGGGGTCAGTAAGAAGAATAAGAACACTTTTATTCAGCAAGGATGTATGAAATTGATCAAATGTGACAGACATTTACATTTTGACTTTTTTTTTTTTTTTTTTTTTTTAAACTTAAGTCATCATAGCAATATTTCCACAGCAATATTAAGCAGCACATCTGTTTTCAACATTGATAATAATAAGAAATGTTTCTAGAGCAGCAAATCAGCTTATGTAATATACATTAATAGAGTTAAAAAAGTCAAAAGCCAACATAAAATCATTTTACCCCATTTACTTTCTGATCCTGTTTACTTTTACAGATATTTACACATATTTCTTGTCTTTTTGTGCACAATACATTTGTACGTTATTTATGTATTTATTTATTTATTATTCCAAGTGTTAAAAAATGGGTAGCAAATAGCATTTCATGTTGACTTTAGGTGTTTTCATACATGTTAAATTCATATATTCTTAAAATTTATATTCACTGATCTGTTAAGTATTATTTAATATTAATGGCTTAACAGAAATTATTATTAAGCATTACCAGGATTTAATTAAAAAAAAAAAAAAAAAAAAAACAATTACAATTGTAGGAAAAAAAAATCAATGTAAGTTTGACAATGACAATAAATATGACAATAAATATAATGTAATAGTATGACAATGTCAGTATGACCTCAAACAACAAAAAAAAGTTTTAGATTGACTCAGATAGATTGCATAGCATGAAGCTGATGATGGAGTGCAGTACTAGTGGGGTAATGTGTGTGAGAGTTTAAAAGTGAGAGTGGAATGATTTTCGAAGTGTGAATTCATAGATGGTGTGCGCAGATCCCTCACACCCCTCTGTCCTCTCTGCAGGAAATCATGCACGCCCTGAAGATGACCTACCACGTACAGTGCTTCCTGTGCGCCGCCTGCAAAATGCCCATCAGGAACCAGGCCTTCTACATGGAGGAGGGAGAGCCCTACTGTGAGAGAGGTGAGCCACCGCGGCCCTACTCACACGCCCGGGCGCACATCTTATCGACAGCCCCTGCCGAGAGCCGAGCGCGGGCTCATGCGGTGTTTAATCATTCAAATGCTGCCACTTCACTTCAGTCTTCAAATCTGCTCCATACCGGCCCTGCACATTGATTAGGAGCTTTGCTGAGAACTTTTATGCTTGAGAATCTACTTTGAATATGCCATTAGTAGAAAGTGCTTTGCTGCTCAATGAAACCATTAGTACTGTTTTTTTAAAGACAGATTCAAACTCATTCTGACCATATGAGCAACCAGCTGAAAGTGTCGGCTTGTGCTGTAGCCACTTTTTATTAACTTTTTTTGTCACATATATGATGCAACAAGGAATCAGGAATTCTTTTTTTTTTTTTTTTTTTTTTTGTTTTGACCAGATATATTTGGCAGCAAGTGAACATTTTGTCCTCAAAGTTGATGTGTTAGAAGCAGGAAAAATGGGCAAGCATAAGGATTTGAGCGAGTTTGACCAGGGCCAAATTGTGATGGCAAGACGACTGGGTCAGGGCATCTCCAAAATTGCAGCTCTTGTGGGGTGTTCCTGGTCTGCAGTGGTCAGTATCTATCAAAAGTGGTCCAAGGAAGGAACAGTGGTGAACCGGCGACAGGGTCATGGGCAGCCAAGGCTCACTGATGCACGTGAAGAGCGAAGGCTGGTCCGTGTGGTCTGATCCAACAGACGAGCTACTGTAGCTCAAATTGTTAATGCTGGTTCTGATAGAAAGGTGTCAGAATACACAGTGCATCACAGTTTGTTGCGTATGGGGCTGCATAGCTGCAGACCAGTCAGGGTGCCCATGCTGACCCCTGTCCACCGCCAAAAGTGCCAACAGTGGGCACGTGAGCATCAGAACTGGACCACAGAGCAATGGAAGAAGGTGGTCTGGTCTGATGAATCACATTTTCTTTTATATCACGTGGATGTCCGGGTGCGTGTGCGTTGCTTACCTGGGGAACGCATGGCACCAGGATGCACTATGGGAAAAAGGCAAGCTGGCAGAGGCAGTGTGATGCTTTGGGCAAAGTTCTGCTGGGAAACCTTGGGTTCTGCCATCCATGTGGATGTTACTTTGACTCGTACCACCTACCTAAGCATTGGCTGAATCCCAGATGGCACACTTCTATGCACTTTCGGTCTTGTGGACTTAAAATGGTTGCCGCAAGCGCGTGTCCGTTAAGTCCACGAGACCGTAGGGTGTCCCATTCATCATTTTAGGTTTCAGAAGGGTGCTCGTGAGCGCCCCCTTTGCAGCTGCTATGCGCCCTCGATGCGCACTTCAGCTGAGCCCGCAAGTTTGCGAGCTACACAGAGGACTTTGCCTGGCAGTCAAAGCGGCAATACGTCATGAAAGTGCGGACTTAGCCATTGTTGCAGACCATGTACACCCTTTCATGGAAACAGTATTCCGTGGTGGCTGTGGCCTCTTTCAGCAGGATAATGCGCCCTGCCACAAAGCAAAAATGGTTCAGGAATGGTGTGAGGAGCACAACAACGAGTTTGAGGTGTTGACTTGGCCTCCAAATTCCCCAGATCTCAATCCAATCGAGCATCTGTGGGATGTGCTGAACAAACAAGTCCGATCCATGGAGGCTCCACCTCGCAACTTACAGGACTTAAAGGATCTGCTGCTAACATCTTGCTGCCAGATACCACAGCACACCTTCAGAGGTCTAGTGGAGTCCATGCCTCAACAGGTCAGGGCTGTTTTGGCAGCAAAAGGGGGACCAACACAATATTAGGAATGTGGTCATAATGTTATGCCTGATCAGTGTATATGGGGTTTGGGAATGTTGCAGATCAGATTCGATCCTACATTCCCACATGAGAACCTGAATTCAGTAGTGAAATTTGTCTTGTAAAGCTGTGCTTTTCATTCATTTTGTTTCCTAAGAGGTGGAAAGTTGCTAAATTCAGCTACCTTCCATATTTAATTTATATTTATGTAGTGCAGTTAATCACATTGTCACATTTGTTGGGCCCCTAATCTTACATAAACAGACATTAAGCTGTCTGAAGGGAGTGTATGTCTTTATTATGTAAATTGGCTTGCATTGCAGTTCCAGTGCTTTACAGCTTTGAAGAGTTTTGGTCTTGTGTCAGCAGCAAGTGGGCAGCTGTTTCTGTTAGAAATAAAAAGCTAGTGTTGATAAAAGAGCTGCAGTCTCAGCACCTTAAAAGGATTGTGCTCTAAACCACTTACCTTGCGTACGAGACGTAAAGCCTGCAACTTTTAAGTTTTCCGTAATGGGTAAAACTGGGGCAATCCATATAGGAATCTGGACCAGTGTCTGTTATCACACACTGAGCATGTGAGGCCTGAGAAAATGTAATCCCTTTTCTTTTTCCTTTTGATAAGACATTTCTTTCTTTCTTTCTTTCTTTCTTGACTTGTTCTCTGACCAAGCATTTCCTCCTCGCTGTCTTAATAGGCCCTTTTTGGTTGGTTTGTTTTTCTCTGCAGACTATGAAAAGATGTTTGGTACCAAATGCCACGGCTGTGACTTCAAGATTGATGCAGGGGACCGTTTCCTTGAGGCGCTGGGCTACAGCTGGCATGACACTTGCTTTGTCTGTGCCGTAAGTCATTTTGATGCATTGGGACCTGTCCCGAAACTCCATCTTAAACTTTCTGCACCACACAACACTATCAAGAAATTGCCACTGTGAACCCAGACATTTCTCTCTCAAATTCATACAGTGGCTGTTTGCACTTTCTTATTCATATTTCAGATAAATAAAGATATGAACTTTATATTCTCTTATGGAAGTACTGGAGATGCTCTTGCTATTTATTTAGATTTTTAGGAATTTACTATTTTTACTTTATTATTATTATTATTATTATTATTTATTATTAATTTTATTAAATTAATAAAGAAATCTCTTACTATGCAATAATACATACTATTGTACTGTAAAATTAAAAAATCAAGTATTTAATAATCATAATAATGTTATAATAAAATATTAATAGAATTATTATTGTTGTTATTAATACCAATAATTTAATAATTATTATATCATAATTATTATTATATCATAATAATTATCATAATAATTATTATTATCATTAATATTATTTTATATTATTTTACAGAACAACTGTAAAATTACAACACTAAAATTTATGGTTGTTTTCATTTGCTTTCAAACGTTAAACCATTGAGCTTTTATTTTTGGCGGTAAACGGCAGGGAGACTTTATCGCTTCTCTTTGTGTGACAACAAACAATGGGCTATATGCACAGAGCGTTCTTTAGAACTTCCGCAATAATATAAGCCAGCTCAAAAACTTCTGGTGAGATGTCATTTGCTGGTGTGTTGAGCATCAGTAGTGTAATACTTAGTTTATAATCAGAATATAGTCACTTAAATAGTCAGGCATAGCATTAATTTAGTTATTCAAACAGAAGACGGCATAAAAAATAAATAAATAAAGACGTACCTCATTGTTCCTCCTCGGCTAAATTCAATTCGACCATCAGTTTTCACACTTTTATGTGAAAAAAAAGCTTCAAAAATGAAATATTTATTGTGCACTTTAGTTAGATTAATTGAATAAAATGTGTTATTGTTTTTCTTAAGATTTGAGTATTTCATACTTCACATTGACAATGTATTTTTAAACCTAGTTATTTTATAATGTTTAATATTTAGTCAAAAACGAAGTGAAAAACGATTAGAGGAAATGGCTGATATATGCGCAAATAAATGCTACTTTGCTGGTTAAGGTGGTAATTATTGTCTTTTTTATTTTTAAATAAGTGTTTTCTATCAAATGTTGAATTTCCTACATTTTTAAACGTTCGGTTTTACAATGGGGACAATCTCAGAAGGATGAACAAATAATGTTTGTGGTCATCACATTAAAAATAACATTTGAAGTGCTGGGGAAAAAAATGCGTGTGCGTGTGTAATTACAGACACGGCATTTTTAAACAGTCCCAATAGCTTCGTCTTTATTGCAATCAATAAAACTGGTTTATTGGCAAATTAGGTAAATGTGATAACTGCATTAAAATATGAATACAACATTAAAAAGTCAACCATTGATGGTTTTGTGTCGATGTACAGCAACTACAGATTGAACAGCTAACAGTTCACCGGAAATGCCCGAGCTGGCTTAACGACAACCAGGAAGTAACCGTGCATATAGCCTATTCTCATCACGAATTTGGGAAGATGGTTGGTGCATGTTGCATTCCCAAATACAAATTATAAGCGAACGCAGCACTTGCAGTGTAGCATTTACTGTGAATGGAAACTGAAAATGAACTCGGTGCTGTGCTTTACTCTTAAACATGCAGCACGTCAGACTATATATTTATATTATTACATCACAACCGATCACACTAAGCCATATCACATTCTCACAACCATGGATTGTAAAATTCATAAAGTTAACGGGGCAACTGGCGAATAACACCGTTTTAACGCGACTGGTATGTGGCGCTTTGAAACTGACACTATTAGCATGTTAGCCCGGATTCAATCGATTTCAATCATCATACAGTAACCAGCCACTCTGGTTTACGCAATTCTCATGGGTCATACTTTTCAGGCTGGAAAATCACATCCCCGGGCAAGGTTTATAAATCAAAATTAGATTAAGTGTCCAAAAATGTGGTTCTTTGATAGCTTGACAGTCTGTGTCTGATAGCAATTACTAAAAGATGTGCACTGATATAAACAGTGAATATATGTTGTTCGCATGACAGATTAATACTGTTCAAAAGTTTGTGGTAAGATTTTTTTTTTTATGTTTTTGAAAGAGGTTTGTATTTATTTGATCAGAAATACAGCAATAATATAGTAATATTGTGATTTAGTATTACAATTTGTTTTCTATTTTAATATATATTCAAATGTAATTTATTCCAGTGATGACAAAGCTGAATTTTCAGCATCATTACTCCAGTCTTCAGTGTAATGTGATCTTTCAGAAATCATTCTAATATGCTTATTTGATGCTCAAGAAACATTGCTTATTATATCACTGTATTATATAAACAGTTGTGCTGCTTATTTTTCTAAGCATCTTTGAATAGAAAGTTCAAAAGAAAAGCATTTATTTGAAATAGAAATCTTTAGTACCATTATAAATGTTTTAAGTGTCTTTTTTGATCAATTTAATGCATCCGTAATGCTGAATAAAAGTACTGATTTCTTAAAAAAAATCTTACTGACCCCAAACTGACTGACTTCTCCCAAATGAAGATAATTCAAACACTTCTCCCCCTAATATTATTGGCTTCTAGAAAGTAGCAAATCATGAATCACAGCTATAGAATAGCCCTGTTGAATAGTCCCTTTGCATTAGCTCCATGACTGACTAAGAGTTTGATTTCCACTGTTTAATCCTCATTTTTCATCTCCTCAGATCTGTCAAATCAATCTAGAGGGGAAGACGTTCTATTCAAAGAAGGACAAGCCACTGTGTAAAAGCCACGCTTTCTCTCCGCTGTGAGGCTCTGCTGTTCTTCAAGGAGGGGCCGGAACGGAGACTGGGGGGTCTACAGCTATGCCAAACAAGACCAAGTACTTTACTTGAAGCCTGTAACATATGGCTGACTGACAGAGTGATGGATATAGTAGCTCCGCTGGCTTTCACTGGCTGTTATAGCCCGCTTCGATCAGCATTTACTAAGTATGTGTCATTCAGCAAAGCACAGATCTGAATTTTTGGTAGCTTGCTACAGTAAGCCGACAGACTGGCCTCAGTTTTGCTGTGTTACGATGCCAGTCATTCAACTGGAAAAACGGCTTATGAACTGTTAGAACCACCAATGCCAGAATGGATAACAAGGCATTTGGATGAAGTATCTTAGCTGTCCCTCCTCATCCACCTCCACCTCCAAAAGTACACCTGCAGTATTCATGATGCTTCAAAAATCCAAAGATATTGTATGTTCTTACTTATACGGCTCACTTAACTTTCACTTTTTAGATATAATTGGTTTGTTTATTAGCAGTATTCATCAATTTGTCATCTGGAGTGAATCTCACAAGAACTGTCATATTTCACCCCTTTTTATATTGCTTAAAGAAAATTAAGCCATTTGTAAGAATATTAACATTTTTATGACTTTATTTTCATGACAGATGAGCACATTTTCCCTAATTGTCTTACTGTAATGCAATAAAAAAATAAAAAAATAGTGTTTATACATCATGATAGTATTTGTACTGCCTTTAGGCTGATTTTAATACAGTAATTTTTCAATGAAAATCACCATTAAAAAAAAAAAAAGGTAACACTTCATTTTAGGGTCTTTTAACTAGTTGCTTATTAGCATGCATATTACTAGAATATTGGCTGTTTATTAATAATTAATAAGCACATATTAATGCCTTATTCTGCGTGAACTTATTCTACATTCTTAATCCTACCCAATACCTAAACTTAACTACCTTACTATTAATAAGCAGTAAATTAGGAGTTTATTGAGGGAAAAGTCATAGTTAATAGTGAATACATGTTCCCTATACTAAAGTGTTACCAAAAAAAAATAAAGGGAATGTGATTATCATGAAAATATTGTCACAGAGGAGGGAAAAGTGTTTTGTGACCGTTTTTTTTTTTTTTTTTGGTGAAATTCATCCATTTCATCTGCACTCGGATGTATATTTATCATCCAAAATTCTGTCCCAAATGCCTTTTGTCTCAAATAAGGACAAAGCATTTCCCATGCAGTGAGTGAAGCAATCTAGTCACACTCTGATACATACAATCCATTTTGTAGGCTAAAGCATTGAGCATGTGATCTACTCAGACAAGATCTTAAAGTGGCCCCTCAATCCTCTAGATGCTGTGCAGCCTACTTTTTTGCTCTGCCTGATTTGCTGTGCCAGGGTACTTAAGGTAATGGCAAACCACAGAGGAATAAAACGCCCCTGGCAGCTACACTGAAATACATTAGCACTGATTGCATGCGTTCCATCCTGACCCAACCAATGGTCTCTACATGACTTCAATACTAAATACGCCACATTCATCTGTTCTAATCAGACAGGTAATTCTAATTAAGGAAAGGCCTGTGATACCATAAAAAGGGTTTGCATTGGCGCAATTGGATCCTGCAATCTTATATGGTCACTTAGAGCATTTGTTCATATTTGCTCGCTGTGTTATTTAAAGCTTTGGCCAGTGGATCATGGATATCACCAATATGTCCTTAATCTTATGGCATTTGGGCAGTACCTCACCCTCCAAACATAATGGCTCTTCTTCAGAGACTACATACCAGATGCTGTCCGGAACATCATTCCCTTATCGCGATCTCCTGCGCCGTAATCGGAAGAAATGCAACACTCCAATATCCTGCTCTTTGAAAGCTCTCTCTCTCTCTCTCTATATATATTTGAGCCAACAGCTCAATTTTTGTACTTTTTTTTTTGTATTGACAATGTGTTATGTATCAACTATCAAGTGCCTTTTTATAGCTTTGCAGCCTTTAACTATTGTGTGTGTCAAACTGCTGTATTGTTGTGCATATTATAGAGGTTTCTATGTCAGATGATGCAAATCATTTATAAAGAAATTGTGCTAGAGACACTTAGTCAATAAATCACTTGCAGTCATGTTGCTGTGTGCTGACTTATATGAATGCCAGTGACATTGGGTTTTCTGCATGTATTTGAATTCCAAAGGCTCCGGAACTGTAGGTGGTGCTAGCACAAATCACTCCACTCCTCTTTTAACAATATATAATTTATTTACATCCATTTTAGGTTCAATTACTATACATACCTTTTCTGAAATTTCATAGAGATATATACATAAGGCCAAGTAAATACTTGAAAGCACTTAGAAACGAATTTCCAAAATTCTACCCACAAATCCATATCATTGTCCAAAAAATACAGAAAACCTTCTGCAGAAGAGGGCTTCCTATTACCACAAAATCATCGACGACAATTTACATCGACAAGAAAAATGGAAAGTAACTTTACCAAAAAAAAAAAGAAAAGAAAAAAAAAATAATAATAGAAAAGAATTTTACAATTGCATAAGCGCTGTGGCATGTAATAAATACAGCATTCTGACTTGCAGAAAGGCAAGGAACATTGAATTAAGAAATTGAATTGAAGAACATTCACAGGTACACAATTCTACGGTTTTCAGTTCAAAAAGAAACTTAGTGGAAAGAAATAGCACACTCACACATTCATTTACACAGAAAAAGCCATGAATGAGGCTGACAAAATGTACAGTCATGAAAAGAGATCGGTGGTTCTTTTAGTGAATATCATGGCATCTGCTTTATTCAGTGTTAGAAGCTGACTTCTGCTTTGCGAGTTTAGAACGACAGACTGTTGGAAGGATTTTTATGTCATTGAGAAGATTGATGAGAAATTCATGTTTAGAAATGCGCAATATGTCCGTTTCAACTGAACTGTTTATAAACCTGAGTGTTAGGAATCTGATCATTTTTGCACCAAATCCTTGTCTAAATACTCTGGCAGAAGTATAATTTACTCGTGCATCTGTTTTCTCATGACATAGAGTTGAGATTTCGTAGGAATCTAAGAACTGATTACCCATAAACCAACAGCCTCAGGACGAAACAAAACGACGGTGTACAAACTTATGGCGAAAACAGTCTAAACCTCAAACACTGCAGAAAGAATTAACTCAGTGCTATATAACCAATGAACAGTAGGCAAACACTTCACAGGTTATACTTCGACAAATGTTACGTCAGTTGTCTTTTTTGGCTTGTTATTAAAATATCATTTACAATTACTTTACAAAGTGCTGTATTAAATATTTAAATTGTTTTACCAGTGAAATGCTCAAAATGAAAAGTTAGCACAAGTCATGAGATCTTGAAAGAAAAATAGATGCGTGTTGAATATAGAAATGTTACTTGTACTCGAAAAAATGAAAAATAAAATCACAATCGGCTTAGATATGAAAGAAATGCTCCAGATGGCTCATACACTTTGGTTGCGCAGAGATGTGTCATATGAAAAGTACTTATCTACAAGACAATGACTTTCATAGATTAAAAATTAAAGAAAACTAGCTGACTGGTTAACGAAAACCTCCAATGGAAACCTTAAAGGGTTAGTTCACCCAAAAATGAAAATTCTGTCATTAATTACTCACCCTCATGTTGTTCCATACAGTAAGACCTTTGTTCATCTTTGGAATACAAATTAAGATATTTTTGAAAAAAATCCGATGGCTCAGTGAGGCCTCCATTGCCAGCAAGATAATTAACACTTTCAGATGCCCAGAAAGCTACTAAAGATGTATTTTAAATGGTTCATGTGACCTTAATATTATAAAGCGACGAGAATACTTTTTGTGCACCAAAAAAACAAAATAGTGACTTTATTCAACAATATCTAGTGGTGGGCGATTTCAAAACACTGCTTCATGAAGTTTCGAAGCTTTACGAATCTTTTGTTTCGAATCAGTGGTTCAGAGTAGAGGTCTGCATTCCCGCGGCTCTCCCGGGTCTCCCGATTCCTGTGGGACCCAATTCGTTTTCTTGCGGCGCAGGATTAAATTTTGAATGAAAGGCGGTAAGGTCTGTAACTCTGTTGTACTTTAGGTGGGAGCGGGCAGTCTGACAATAGCCCGGCCGCTCCCGAGATCCTTTGCTATCCTCAATCACACTCTTTTTCTTTAGGGGAAGTTTAAATGTGAGATTCTGGAATGATCTAAATTTAACGGGACCCGTCGGGTCGGGAAGAAAATCATTATAAGCGGATAGCGGGTGAACACAGAGTGAATTTTAAGCGGGAGCAGGTGGGTGCGATATAGAACCTTGCGGGAGTGGGACGAAAAAACAGTCCCGCAGACCTCTAGGTCGGACCGTGTATCAAACTGCCAAAGTCACGCCCCCCAGTGGTGAACCGTTGAAATTTCGAAACACTTATGATGTAATGAAGCCTCGTTTACTGAAATCACGTGACTTTCATGCTCCAAACCACTGATTCAAAACAAAAGATTCGTAAAGCTTCGAAGCTTCATTTAGCAGTGTTTTGAAATCGCCCATCACTAGATATTGTTGAATAAAGTCTTTATTTTGTTTTGTTTTTTGGCGCACAAAAAGTATTCTCGTCGCGTCAACATTAATGTTGAACCACTGTAGTCACATGAGCTGTTTTAAATACGTCTTTAGTAGCTTTCTGGGCATCTGGAAGTGTTAATTATCTTGCTGGCAATGGAGGCCTCACTGAGCCATCAGATTTTGAAAATATATTAATTTGTGTTCCGAAGATGAACGAAGGTCTTACGGGTGAGGAACAACATGAGGGTGAGTAATTAATGAAAGAAATTTCATTTTTGGGTGAACTAACCCTTTAAGGAAATATACCACACAAAAAAACGTGAAAAAACAACAACAAAAAACACAGTATGTGCACAATATGGCATTTAACTTGAGTTCTCTGTTAGCTGAGTGAAACAGGCCTGTGTATTTCCACTTGCTGTGGAGAGAATGTGCCGGGCTCCTTCAATCATCTCTTCAGACGTGGCTGTAATTACTGGTCAAGATGAACACAGCCAATTTGTGATCCACAGTTTCTCACAAATCCTCCTTCATTTGGAATGAAATACTCACACATTCAAACAGAGAGAGAGAGAGAAGAAAAAGAAAAAAAAACTGACAATCTTCAAACTGTGTAATGCACATTCATGGCGCCAAACGCGGGGCTGAGACGTGTTGCCATTCTACAGGCCGTGACAGAAAGAAACCGCGCGTGTGATGGAGGAATTTTGAAAAACACGACAACTGCTGAGTGTCGATGAAGTTTTCTTGGATGGAACATTTGCTTTTTAGGGGTTGATGAAAATATTCTTTCTCCTACGAATAAGAATCTGCCCTGCAGCCAAAATGGCTTTCAGAGAAACATAGACTCATTAAATATAAAGGAGAATAGCATTTGGTAGTATTGCATTTTCTGTTTATAAAAGAAGAAAACCTTTCCAACAGGGAACTTTTGTTCTTCCTCCTTTATAAACGAAGAATATAAATCCAAAAGATCCCATCATTCTAGACTTTGAGGGGTTTCACTGACATGAAAAAATGCTTTTCAGAACATCTGATCTCAAAAGTCTGTTGAAAACAACAACAAATGTGATGTTTTTCAAGACAGTTATGAACATTTGAGGTCCCTGATCCCCCATCCCAGATGTCTTTTCTTCAGCAGCTAAACATCCACAGAATCCTGTGCTTATTTACTGATTATCCACCCGGATCAGAACATATATATCGTTGCATTGAGGTGAATTTTGGACTTTATGGCTTCATGAAGTCGAACAGACATGTTAAGTGCACAGGGGCAGAGGAGCAAGTGATGGCTCTCACCAAAAACGTTTCGCTTCATTAATGTTTTTGACCTGAAATTTAGCAAACGCTCTAAAATTTTAAATGCTTCGCGAGGTAAGAAACGTGTCGGCCAAAGGAAATTGTCATCGATATGTGTGCTTGCATATTGCTAAATGGTGCACATTTACAAAATGCATGTCACAAATCTGAATTAGTTCGCAAAATATTCACCTTACCTATATTTTCCACTTGATATCTTTTAAAACGATTCGTTTTAGTTTCCAGTTTGATATTAATATATCAATGTGCCTAACACAAATGTGGTTAGAAAGTACATATTGGTCAGTGACTGAGGGCAGGACCAGAATCATAGAATCTGGGAGTTTCTGTACACCATTATTTTCAAAACAAATGGATTTTTGTTCTGAGAAAGGGGCATTTGTCTCAGTCACAGTACATCTAAAAGCCCTGCCAGGTTCCTCCTGAGCCTGGTCTTGTTTTTTTTTTTTTTCTTTTCTTTTATTCCCTATTCACTGGGGAAGTGGCCTCATATAGTTGGGTAAACCCTGTTCTTTGATTTGTTTCTCATCTCTGGTGGGGCGGGCAGAGGGTCGCGTCCTTCCACCCACCCCATCACTCAGAGACGGCCGCTCTGCTCCAGTTTTAATGTGTCAGCACTCCCCGTCTGACACCAGGAATATCATGGCCTCCTGCTTGCCAATCTCAGCCATCACAGCGGCGAGCTGATTGAGATTTCCGCTGTGGAAGTGCTGGGCCTCCCATAAGTCCAGAATCACTGATGTGGGGCTCGCTTTGGATGCGAAGAAACTCATGTGCCTGGGGAGGGAAAACAGAGGAAAGGAAATTGTCAGAATCCTACTGCAGTGTGGATAGAGTTGCAGTTTATGTCTGACTTCCACGTGCATGTTATTGTATTTACAGTATGCACTTTGTTAAGATGCTTATATTGCAAAACTATTAAAATATTCATTATAGATGTACACAGTCTTACATTTTACAAAGCGACTTACAAATGAGGAACAAGTCTTAAGTGTTACATTAAATTTTCATACATTTTAAACATTTGCTTCTTAACTTTAGCTTTGGTTTAAATTAATATTCAAATTGTTGATTTATTTTTTCTTCATCAAAATTAGTTTGAGACCAAAAAATAATTGGGAAAAAAGATAACACTTCACAATAAGGTTCCATTTGTTAACATTAACTTAACACAATCTAACAATGAAAAATACTTCAGCATTAGCATTAACTGGTTAGTGTTAATTTCAACATTTAATAATACATTATTAAATTCAAGTATATCTGGTAATATTATTCTATAGACTTCAGGTGTGAACTAGTAAAGAACAGTTGTATTTTTTAACAAATTAACAAAGATTAAAAGAAAAATACAAAGACAAATGCTTATTGTTAGTTCATGTAAGTTAATGCATTAAAGGAATAGTTCACCCCAAAATGAAAATTCTGTCATCATTTACTCAACCTCAAGTTGTTCCAAACCTGTATGAATTTCTTTCTTCTGCTGAACATAACAGAAAATATTCTGAAGAATATGGATAACCAACTTTGGAAGTCAACAAACATTGTTAATAATAAGCTTTTTTTTTCTTTATGCAAATCTCTTTCTCACACACACGCACGCTCACACACGCGCACCAAATTGAATATACAAATTAAACACACCAATGGAAAACATTGTTAATAATAAGCTTTTTCTTTATGCAAATCTCTTTCTCTTTCTCTCACACATGCACACACGCTCACACACACGCACGCACGCACGCTCACACACACACACACACACACACACACACACACACACACACACACACACACACACACACACACACAGTATTATTTTGATTTTGTGGTGAAATATGACCTGGACATTTCTTTGTGAGATTCACTTGGCTAGCCTTCTGTTTTTCCTTTATAACCAGATATAATAGAATCTATATTAGAAATTCAATGGATTTGCTTCATACTGCATTATTTATATGTTTCATTGTAAAAAGTTAAACAGAATTCATGGAAGTCATAAGTTATTATTTCCTAAAACAAAACAAAACATCAAGAAGCTTATCTTGCATTGTAAACCAATATATCAACCTCACTGTCACTCCATTCAAAGCGAGAGTAGAAAATCTATGCACACTGGTCCAGCGAGACACATTAGCTGGACGTAGTTATTCCACAGAGGAATATAAAACAATACTTTCCTACTCTTCTCCATTCCAACATACTAAACCAACGAGTGAATGCTCAGTTCTTCAGAACACATGCTTTACACCCCTTTGTTAACTCCTGAACTAAAGCAGCCCTGCATTTTCATTTGATGAATTATCTACTGTGGGTCTCAGTCCTCTAAAAGGGTAAAACCTAGGTTGCATGTGACCTTTTCCATTGACCAGGCTGAACCTTTTGGATCAAAGCTGATCAATAAGAACAAAGCAACCCCTTTTTGCACCGTATTAGATGTTGCGAGATGCATCTCCCGAAGGAAGCTGAAGTGGGTTGTTCGATCTAACGGCCTTTTTCTGGACCTCAAATGCCTGGGGCTTTAAGTGTTGTTTTCTGCATGTGCTCTGTTCTCACTGAGAAAAGGTTTACAGTCGGGGTTGTATTCACTAGTAGCGCTGCTTTTAAGACCTAAAACTTTTTCTGAGGACAGTGTCATGAATAAAAAAAAATAAATAAATAATATATATATATATATATATATATATCTATATATATATATATATATATATATATATATATATATCTCCAAACATTTCCACCTGCGTGGATTCTGTGCTTTTCCTTAACTACTTCCTTAAAGTAAATGAAAATTGATTATTTTGGGCTAGTGTGCTAATTGAACACACACCACAACACTTCAAATTGTAATTAATTGGAGCAAGTAAACATTATTGGACAAATGAAGTCTGCCCATTATGTTCCATTACCTGGAGGAAGTTCAATGGGACAGTAATTAAATCACTGCCTTGCAATTTCCTGTGGAAGTCTGTATTTAATATGCAAGTACAGAACCGCACCGAGATAATCTGCTCTAGATATCGGCACTCTGCAAAAAACATTTTCCAAGACCAGAATCCTCAGATTTTGTTAAACAGGATCCATTTCCAATCTTAGAGATGGTAACTTCTACCATTGCCATTACTATCCTTCATGTACCTGTCAAGCTTCAGTCTCTGGGCCAGTAGTCTCCAGTCTGCTCCATTGGGACAGGGGGTGTCCAGACTGCTGCAGATCTTCTGTCGGATGAGGTAAGGGATTTGGAATGCGCTCGGACCAGCCAGGGCAGGGGTACAATTGTCCATCAACAGGAAATCAGAGTCCAGTGGTCTGATGTCCTGGAGCCAAGAACATTTCAACCTAATGTGTTACTCATACTCAAGTGTACAGTGATTGTAATCTGAAGATCTTCGGTCGTTTGCAGGAGAATCATTTTGGAAAATAGTTCAATAAAATAGGAGACTTAAACTGAACTGAAAGGTTTTAAAAGGTGTTTGAGAAATGGTTAAGATATGCATGTGTAGACTACAGTCCAAGGTTACATTTTATTTTGATGGTCCCCTTTAGACATTCTGTTGACTAAGTTAGGTTGCATCCACATGTCAACTCTCATTAGAGTATTAGTTGAGTATCAGTAGACTGTTAGGGTTAGTAGAATAAGTTGACATGTACTTGAAAAGTTACTTACAGTTGGGGGAGCATCAAAATAAAGTGTTAGCAGATATTAAGCAGACAGTCTACTAATACTCTAATGAGAGTTAGTTGACATGTAGGAGCAACATTACTTATAGTCAACAGAATGTTTACTGGGTACCATCAATAAAGAGTAACCCAGTTCAATTCAGTTCACATTATATTCCACATTCTAATTAGAATTCTAAAATAATCTTATATAGATCACATACAGTTTATTTAATTTAGTTAAATTCTGTTTAATTCTAAATCCAAACTACAATAGCGACTCTACAAGTTTGATTAAACCATCGAAATATGATGAAAATATTTTATATTTTTTAAATATTTCAAAATGAGGGAAGAACAAAACTCTAAACTTGGGTGAGGTATTTGTCTGACAAAATTATTTGGCAAAAAAAGGCAAAAACTACAGCTACAGGTATTTATTTTACTATGGAAAAAAGGCATAGAAAAACAAAAAGCTCACAGGAAATCATTGGTTCTCTCATTTTTGCATTTCTTTGTATGACAGCCTGGCCAAAAATTATGTCCACACAATTTGGCATGTTTCATTGTGTTACCACAAATAAAAAAAATCTGACCCCAAGGCAATCTAGTGTTGTCAAAAGTACCGATTTCAATACCAAATCGGTACTGGAATTTTAAAAATGTGGCGCTTTGAGTGGATTTGTAAACATCTCTGATTGGCCTTTGTGTTCACACATTCATCAGATATGTCTGTGATTGGCTACAATGATCAACGCATGGGAGCGTTTGAAAGCTCACGGAAGTGTTTGAATTTGAAAGCGGAAGCGTTGCTTTTTAAATGCTCCTGTGTGTATCTGAGCAAGCGCTCGGTGAAGAGCGTCATTGATGTCCATTTACAATATGTTTTTGAAGCGGTGACCACTGTAGCCAATCACAGACATATCTGATTAGCGTGTTAACACAAAGGCCAATCAGAGGTGTTTACGAATCCGCTCAACAGTGCTCAAAGCGTAACATTTTTAAAATTTCAGTACCAACTTGGTATCGAAGTTGGTACTTTTGACAACACTACCCCAAGCACAACTACACAATATGCTTACAAAATATTTAAATAATATTTGAATAATGGTTTAATTTTCCTAGGCTGGACATCACTTTTGGCCACTACTGAAACTGAGCTATCTTTTGCAGAACGGTTAAAAAAAGAATCGTTGGTGGGCACATAATAAAGTGCCAATTCATTTAAATTCAAATTCAAATTAAATTCAAAAATCCAATTCTCATTCTAAACTAAATTCAAAATCACAATACATCTGGTAAAGCAGCTTTATGCTGAATAGTGCGGTGACACTACAGTCTTAGATTGGTAGGTCATACTGCAGGTGGTCTCAGTTACCTTTGAGATGTTGAAGTCCAGGGTGAAGCTCTGTCCCTCTCCTTCTACCTGCCACACACACAGTGTGCAGGTGAGATCACAGGTGCTCAGGCTCTGTCTCTCCAGTGTGAAGGTGCAGTGCAGGGTCCGCTGAGAGCCGCTCCAGATGTGGTAGAATGGGATCTCCTAAAGGGCCAAAGACATGTCGCACTATTTCAAATAATGAAACTAAAATGAATAGGCTTATGCAATGCTACATTTCAGTGCTGTAGGAGGACAGTAAGATTTTTGCAACACATGAAGTATCCAAAAGTTTCCAGATTTGGGCAACCTTTGGCAAACTTTGCACCTGACATAAATAAACTTGCAAGAAGAATTCTGCCACTCGGTAGATAATACACAGCTTCCGTTCTATTAAAAAAAGTTCTGCACTTGCAAACAATAGAACCAGCTGAATATGACTGTCAGTAAGAGAAACAGACAAAAGAAAAAGTCCAACACCTGATGATTTATGATGCTGTGGCTGCCGGTGCGAGTCTATGAAAGCTCTTCTAAATCTATTGTTGTTGGCATTTTCAAACAGAGCAGGAAAATAGTTTCTTTGTCTCTGACAACAGTGGAACGTCCTGAAAAGCTAATTGTTCACAACAGGGGATTTGGATTTAATTTATGAGCAAGCGCAATTCACTAGATAGAACAGATATGCCTGCATATCCACAGTCAAATAAAATAAGAACATGTATTAAAACAATACATTGTCCGTCAAATAAAACGCGTTCAGTGTGACACTCTGATTTAACTAATTATTTAGCTTTATAACACGCTCTTGCCTCATATTGTCTCATTAATTGTGTAGAGCGACACAAAAACAAAGATAAGCACACACTATTTAAGACTACACATCAATCATGAACCAATCAAACAGCAAATCAATAAAAGCCAGTGTTATCAGAGAATATGCAGTACCTCAGTTTACTCTAATGGGGGAGCTGTTATACAGACTGAAAAGTCTGCAGGGGAACCAAGCCGAGCAACACACTTATGTAAAAACTAGGGGACATTCAGGTGAGAAAATGTTTCCTCTATGCACATTTGTGCTGTAACACTGTTAGCTGGCATCTTCAAATCCTCTGAGGAGCTTTTTACGCCAAGATTCCTCCAGAATCCAGAGACGCTCCTCCGAGGCCCGTGCATACATGATCCAGGAAGGGAAACACGAGAAAAATCAGGTGCTGCAGCCTTGAGCATTTACATATTGGTCTATATTTAATCTCCTCCACTGGGAAAGAGTCCTGAGATGGGCAGAGTGGTGAGGAAGACGTATGAGAAAACTGCACCTCTCTCAATCCTTCTTTACCCAAGAAGCCGTTAACTCGTAGCCAAGGCCGTGCATGTTATTAAGAGCAGACGTTCGAGGGTCCCTGCTCACCAATTCACCCTATAATGGGCTTCTTTAGCATCCCCGCACGTTCAGAAATACTCTAATGAGGCGAAACCAAAGAAATTTCCAATTACAGCAATCCGGAGGACATACCAGATCACACATCCTGTTAGAAAGCTCAGAGCGGCCACAGTGCCCCCAAGAAAAATAACTTGGCTAGATAACTCTAACTCACTCAATTAAGTTTTGAAAAGACCTTGACAACAAAGAACAAAAAGACAAACATAACATTAGCAGTACATGTTACAGAGGCAAACGGATAAAAATAGAGGGAAAACTGCACAAAGCAGAGTTTTGCAGCTACTTTGCTCAAGCAAAACTTGTTGTCATAATGCTAGAACAATTTGGGTAGTAGCTACGTGGCTGCTAAAGTGTTCTGCATGGATGTTAGCAGGTTACTAGGACTAGAAATGATTGCTTCTTAAAATTGATTTGCCTATTTATCATTTTCCAGGCATTTTCTTTTATATTTAATGTTTAATACATTTAATATTTGAGGTTATGGATTTTGAAAAACCATCAACTCACCCCATCAAAAACCTTTAAAGGCATAGTTTTCTCAACAATGTAAATTCTGCCATCAGTTATTCACCATCATGTTGTTCCAAACCCAATTTTTGAAACACAAATTAAGATATTTTTAATGAAACCTGAGAGGTTCCTGTCCCTCCATTGAACGTCCAGGTAATCAAAACTTTATAAGGTGTCATAAACCAAAAAGGTCAAAGTGTGAATAAATTAATGAATCCATAAATTAATCCTTATGAGTAGAGGGGTTTAAAGGGTTAGTTCACCCAAAAATGAAATTTCTGTCATTAATTACTCAGCCTCATGTTGTTCCACACCTGTAAGACCTTCGTTTACCTTCGGAACACAAATTAAGATAATTTTGATAAAATCCGATGGCTCAGTGAGGCCTCCATTGCCAGCAAGATAATTAACACTTTCAGATGCCCAGAAAGCTACTAATGACATATTTAAAACAGTTCATGTGACTACAGTGGTTCAACACTGATGTTATGAAGCAACGAGAATACTTTTTGTGTGCCAAAAAAACAAAATAATGACTTTATTCAACAATATCTAGTGATGAGTGATTTCAAAACACTGCTTCATGAAGCTTCGAAGCTTTACGAATCTTTTGTTTCGAATCAGTGGTTCAGAGCGTGTATCAGACTGCCAAAGTCACACCCCCCAATGGTGAACCATTGAAATTTCAAAGCACTTATGACAACAAAGCCTCGTTTACTGAAATCACCTAACTTTCACGCTCTGAACCACTGATTCGAAACAAAAGATTCGTAAAGCTTCAAAGGCTTCATTAAAAATATCTTTATTTGCATTTCGAAGATTAATCTTAAGTCTTACGGGTTTGGAACGACATGAAAGTGAGTAACTGATGACAGAAATTTCATGTTTGGGTGAACCATCCCTGTAATTCAAGAAGTGCTGCAAGAGAGAGAAGGTGTTGCATAGAAACCCACCTGATAGCCGGCGAGTAGTTTGCTCCTCCAGTGTGCCTGTGGCATGTCGTGAATTGAGAGGCGGAGGTTGTGGTAGCTGTCTTTGAAGAGCAGGACGTGAGGCTCGTCAATCAGTCGACCTCCCAGCTGTCTTTCCATCTGCATCACCTCCTGTGGAGCAACACGGCACAGTACAGTTGGTCAGGCCACGGCCCTCATAACCCCGTTCCGTTCCCCATGCGCTCCTTTAATGTCACGCCAAGGTCAAGGCAACTCTGGCAAACGCACTCCAAATCCAAGGGTGCTGCAGTAATGAAGGTCTGGGCTGAGCTATTCGTCAAGCGCTCATTGTTCGTGCATCAAAGATTCGCTTAATTTCATTTCTGCAGCTGTGCCAGGAGAAATTTGTACTCGCACGTCTAATGTTTTCGTCTCAGTGGGGTTGGTACGGCAAGGCCATTTGTTGCCATCAGAACGGCCATCTGGAATTAGGTAATAATATCCGTGCACATCCTGGCTGATCTATCAATTCTTTTTCAGGGCACATCTCTCATGCTAAAGCAGTGCGCAGAGCAGAGGTCTCTGAAAGCCGAAAGACTCCCATCAAAGACCTCTGCTTGCACAGAGGAACCACGGCTCAAACGATATGATGAATTGGACGCCGAGGTTAGAGAACTGGCAGACCTTCCCAATCAGGACGGCAATCTTTCATAACACGCAAACTTGCTAACAAAACAACAGCACAAAGGTAAGGACTAAAGGAAAACGAAACAGGTGAAGCGTTCCTGAGAAGCGAGCTGCGGTGTGTATAAAAGAAAGCTACTTGAATGAACAGACAACAAATGGAGGAGGGAGATGGGGGGTGCAGTAATTACCATATGTTTGATTCTTTTCTGTGTGAATGTGGATGCACATGAATTGTGTTTGAGAGCGCTTCTAATTAAGATGGAGAATCTCAGTGATTTTTATCTGCACATGGACGATTCAATTTTCTGCACTCTTTACCAAGTATCGGCAGGCCCAGTTTCAATTAAAACCGTATAGAACCTGTTAATTTTTCATTTGCAGTACTTGCTGTACAAGTACCATATTATCTGCTTAAAGGCACAATGTGTAAGATTTTTGGATTAAAATCAACAATGTTATATATTTTGTTGACTTGTGTACTTACATTATCCCAAATGTTTCCAAGAATGTTTTAATCCAGAGAAAAAAAGCAATTTTAACGAGGACGTTTAACGTGTCCGTGCGTCACCTATCAATGACATCATACCCGCGTTACCCTCGATTTCCGGTTTCATTTTGTAGAAACCATGGAAACACCAAGGATGCTTTAATATACTATGCGTTTTATTAGACAGGTGAGCAACTGTTTGGATATATTCATCGACAGAAAACTAATAATTGCATCAAGGCGTCATCAAGCTACGCCCTTGTTTTAAATAAGCGACCTCTAGCGGCAGAAAAATACATATTGTGCCTTTAACTACAGTTTCAAAAGTGAGCTTCCCACTGTCAGTTTCTTAAGTCAGTCTATGTATCTATGTATGTATCTATGTATCTATGTATGTATGTATGTATGTATGTATGTATCTATCTATCTATCTATCTATCTATCTAATAATATAATATGTAATTATGATCATATTTCACTCAATTTTGCTTGTCACAGTGCATTATATCTTTCTTTAGAATTTGGCCAGAACAAAGTATCTTAAACTGACAAAAAAGCTAAAACTAAAAATTCTAGACATGAGCTTTGTCTCCTGTCCCAGCACAAAACACCCTTTTATCTTTTTACAGACCACAAGTGGTTTCATGGGAGATAATGAAAGTAGATTCAACCATTTTTACTATCAATGTCGGAAAGTAAAGCTACATTCTCTCTCTATTAGCACAGTAAAGACAGAGACGTTGTCATCTTTCATGGTTATTCGGCCCAGCCACCGAGGTGAATTTTAAGAGAACCGAAAAGGTTAGAGGTCAATGTTTATCTCATTCCATTAGGGTGTATGTCAGTCAATGGCAGTAAGTGCACTAGAATCTGAAGAGGAATATAATCTCTCCACGACAAAAGACTCTTTATTTAGACGACAAGAATCTAATTTTATGTACTTGTCTTAAACACAATCACTCTATGGGCAGAAATTAGCATTGCAAATTGCCACTTGCAGACTCTGATCCTGATTCTGACCTATCAGCACTTCTAGCTGTCGAGTAACGGGAGACACCAAAGAGCTTGCCAATTATCCCATTCTAAAAAAAATCTAAGAGCATGCATACCAATGCAGACACAGTCCAGCCTGTCCACCCAACGTATATTAACAAGGCCAGCTCAAAATGATGAGCAGAAGCATGTCAGTCTTGGCCCGCCGCTGCCGCATCCCAGCCAAGAACTGAGCTTGCCATTTGTGTGTTTGCTTTTAACATATGTCTCAGGCTGAGGGAATACTGGCCTTGTTTACACCTCATTGTCTTCTTAATAAATTGTTACAGAATTTCATTAAAGCAATCCAAAAATTCTTTCCTTCAATGCAAAAAGCACTTGACTGCATAGACCGCACAAAAGTTAAACACACCCTTACAAAAATGTACCTTAGAAGTAATATACATTGATATTTGTAGTTAAGTAAAAAGTGGCAACAAAAAAGTAGTTAAGATTAGAGATAATTGTAATAATAATTATGATAATTTCTATATAAATAAATAATAATAATAATATATTTACATATAGTTTCTTTTTATACATTACTATTTATTTTTTACTTATAATTATAACATGATTTCAAATAAAAATATAAATTCATTTATTATTATGAATGAATGAATGAATGAATGAATGAATGAATAATCAATCAATCAATCAATCAATCAATCAATCAATCAATCAATCAATCAATCAATCAATCAATCAATCAATCAGACTGACCAAAGACATTGGAATTTAAAGTCCCCTTGCACAAAAATAACTACTGAATTGTTTTTGGTCATGTCTTTTCTTGCCTGGGGCACCAAGGGAACCAGAAATGCCACTTGTTCGCCTTAGAAAAAAAATAAGTGCTCGACATCCCTCACAAGAACTTCAGTAACTACACCATTTTGGCAGAAGCTGGTCACCATAGTAATTTTTAGTAAGGACTCTTTTAAAGTACAATGGGGGAGGGAGACAAAGTAAAGTTCTCATGGATAAAGACAAGATGGTGATGACTTAGCCATAGAAAATACTTTAGAATAAAAGGATTCCTTATTTTTGACAGTGACTTTAGATGGAAAAAAGAAATCTAGGACGAATACCACCCTGACTTTTACTTACTCGCTGGAAAACTGAGAGCCGAAGCAAGAGAGGGTGAAAAGAGAGTGAGGAAGTGATATAATACAAAAAAAAAAAAAAAAAAAAGGAATGGAGAGGAGACAGAGGCAGCTTAACACTGGTGTCTTCGGGTCAGAAGAGTAGTAAGCTTTAGAGAGACAGATAACAGGATTACGGGAAGCATGGCCACAGTCCTTGCGAGCCCACAAACCCTTCATCCTCGCAGGCCTGGACAGCTCCTGTGG
The DNA here is from genome assembly GCA_039654765.1 of Mylopharyngodon piceus. Lineage (NCBI taxonomy): Eukaryota > Metazoa > Chordata > Actinopteri > Cypriniformes > Xenocyprididae > Mylopharyngodon > Mylopharyngodon piceus. Next base: position 17,099,701 of record CM077439.1, read on the forward strand.
TGTGCTGAGCCGGGGCTCTGACGGACTAGTGCTGCACTCCATTTGGGAATACAACAGACTCTTATATAGTTTATCTCCCCTAGCTGTCTTTGACAGAAGGAGGTTAGATGCTCAGCCACAACTCACACTCTACAAACGCTCCTCCGCCAAACACACACAGACACAACATTTAAAAGCAATTCAGGCAAAAGGGCAATGTGTTTACAAAGTTCACGGTAACCCAAACTTCCATTAAGATAAAACACTTAATGCCAACTCTCAGAAGACTGAACCACAGTGGTCAAAAGTTCAATTTTTGTTGTTGTTGCTTTTGCCTAGGGTGTTCTGGGTAGCTTTGAGGGTGTTGCCAGGCTTGTAGCTATATAGTTGCTAAGCTGATCTGTGTAGTTGCTAATGTGTTCTGGATAGTTGCTAGGGTGTTGCTCTATGGTTGCTACGATGATTTGCTGTTGCTATGCCGTTCTGGGTAGTCGCTAGAGTGTTGTAAAGCTTTTTGCTACGGTGATTTGTGCAGTTGTAAAGGTGAATGTGAGGTCAAAAGTCAGAAGTTAATACTTTAATACTTTAGTATGAGCAAAACCTTTAGTATGAGCAATAGTAATAATGACGCTTGCCTTAGCATGCACACTAATAAATTCCTGCAAGTAAATCAAATAAAAAGCTATTAAACATGAATGCAGAGTGTGGTCTATCCATTTTGTCCCCATTGGCTTGCCAGTAATACGGTACAAGAAATAACCATCATACCATATAAAATTAAAATGAGCACGCCATAAATTAACAACCACTGAGACAAGTTTGTTACGCAACATCTTAAATCAGTGAACTGCATAAAAAGGCTTTGATTTTAATGACAGCATAGATCCGCCGTAATAGAAGATTTCTTCCAGTTTTTAACAACTTAATCTCAACTGTCTCACAGAGCATAAAGATATGATAGCATAACAAAGTGACTGACATTGACTAATTTCCGCCTGGTGTCTTCCACAACTTCTCAGCCGTGAGAAAACAGACCTTGCACTTTCTGAGCTGATGAGCAAGTCAGAAAAGTCAGAAAAGAGATCTGAATGATGGAGGCAAACATTTCACAAATGTAAATCATCCAGACATATGTCTGTGAGTTTTCTCCAGCTGGTGATAAGGTTATTTTTCTCTTTCTCTCTCTCTCTCTCTCTCTCCCTCCCAACCAACACCTCAAATATTTCCTCTCTTGCCTCCTCTCTCTGATTAAAAACTAAAAATGTGAGCGATGTGCGAGATGCTTTCCAAACAAGCATGCCAGAGAGATGAATTTGATGAATCAGAGCAACAGTAAGTAGGCTTTCTTTCGTCTCGTTCTCTCACATTGTCGGGTAATGAAGCCGACTGTCTCGTTAAATGTTACGTCAGTGATCAAAGCCGTGCACCATTTTTGGTTTCTCTCCCGGTAGCATGAATGCACGCACATATGCGCAAATTATGCTCAGACGTTAGACGAAAGGTCAAATATGAGAACGCTCGCTCTCCCTCTCTCTCTATTTGTTTCTAGCCCAGTCAGCAGATAAAAAAAACAACAGACGTGGCTCTACAGACATTTGGCTACTTGTCTGAAAGGTCTGAAGGGAGAAGAGAATATCACATGGGTCTTGATTAAATGTGAACAACATTTGGAAAGAGGCACCAAAGGTCATCGCTCATCCATCTCTGAAACGAGAGGGTATTTTACAATCCACTGCCTGGTGACAAGCCAGATAAACCAGTGAACCCGAAACATTCCTCTGCTGGTGCTTCAAACTTCCTTCGCAACATGTTGATGCTAGCGCACTATAATCTGGATCTTTTTGCTTTTTCTGCAGTGGCTGCATACACTACCAGTTGTGATTTGTTGAAAGGTCAAGTGCTATAGTGAGATCACGTTAAGAATGAAAGGGTTAGAGCCAAGGTGTAGTGGTTTGTTTCTTAGCCTGGCCTAATAAGGTCAGGTTTACATTTGGAGGTCAATAATTAACCACATCAGTGGAAGTGTCTCTTACAGGTCCTGTAGTAGAGCTTTAGGAGGGTCGGCTATGACATGTCCAGCTACGGTAAAACCAGCAGTGGATGCAGTTCTGTAATGGACCATTGTACATTAAATATTAATCTAATTGGTCCCATAAGACTCACAAACATATTGAAAGCATCTCTGCTGAAATGTCACTGACTCCCAAAATGTCATACTTGTGATTAAAGACAATGACATTGTTTTAATGTGGTTTAATTAGGAAATTAAAGATTGCTGTTGTTTTAGGCACAAGCAAAACTCTGCCTGACTGAGAAAGAAAGAGTGAATAGTAAAGAAATAGTTTGTTAGAGAAAGGAAAATGTATTTGTATAGAACGACAATTTCTTAGCCGAATGGAAGAGTGACAACCATCAAAAACAGTGGTATCTTATTCATTGGTGGCGCATTACTGAGTTTCAAAGTAATGAAGTAGCCCAGCAGCAATCAAAATACAATTAATATTCACCCAAGATGATGGTGGAGAAAGAGACATGCACACACACACAAAAAAAACCAATGCATCTCTGTCATGACCGACTCTTCTAATGCTATGCTAATTCCGAAATCCTCTTCTGTTATCAGCAACGATTAGCATAATAATTCCATCACAATAAATCAGCCTCACATCTTGGAAGGAAAGTCAATCAGGGACTCAGATGTGCTTCTCAGGGGGTGAAGCACCTGTTAGACCACAAACATACAGAGGTGTAAAGAGTACCTGAAAACCATACTTGAGTAAAAGTACAGATACCTTACAGTGAAAATGACTCCATTACAAGTTACAAGTCACCAATTCCAAAACAACTTGAGTAAAAGTCTTACCCCCGGTTTCACAGACAAGGCTTAAGCTAGTCCTAGAGCTGTTTTAACTGAAAGCAACTTGTACTGACATATCTTAAAATATGCCATTGTTTTGTCTCAAGATGCACACCAGTAATTTTTTTTTTTTTTTTTTTTTTAGCGTACGTTTATAAAAGCTACTTAAATATCCTAATTGAACTAAGGCATGATCCTGGCGTAGGCTAAGCCCTGTCTGTGAAACCGGGCCTTAGAGTAATCTGATTTTAACAGAACTTAAGTACTCATACTAAATATAGGCTCAAAGATGCACTAGTCCTCAACACCTAAGAGACATGCCAGTGAAACACAAGAAAGAGGTGATTTGTGAGAAGTGCGATCATATTTTTTTTCTATTCAAAATAAAACCAAACACCTCAAAACTGCAATAAATCAAGGTCGACACAACAGCTTCTTAAACGTCTATAGAAAATCAAGTCTCAGTTAAGCTCAAGTGCTCAAAAAGAGCATAAGTAAATCAATATCTTTCAAAAAAGCTCTCTTCAATATAACAGATAAATAAAATAATGTTAAGTAAAATTAAAAAGTCAAAGCCTTTTTGCACTGGGCGTGCCGGTTTTGGTCTCATCTGCGGCTGTCCTCATCTCATATATAAAACACTAGCGATTCACAACTACTTGCTATTGCACTCACATTCACGTAGCCTTGTTGACAAGTTTCTGTGAGTAAGGGCAAAACACGCAAGATGTAGTACTTGCAGTGCCCTGTAGATGGCTTATTTTGTAGCAGAAATAAACTGCTGCAGAAAAAGTTAGGTGCCATGCAAAATGTAATGAGTAAATGCATTACTCATTACAAATGTAGTGAAGTAAAGAGTACACTTATTCAAAATTATGGTCAAGTAAAGAGTAAAAGTTGCTAATATCTTTGATATCTTTGATGTAGGAAAACTACAGCGTAGCCAAAATGATACTCAAGTACAGTAACTAATTACATTTACTCAAATACTTTACACCTCTGTAAACATACTCTACATGAGTTCACAAATGCTTGGCCAATGCATTGCAAGATTGTAAGCACATTGCTTTACATGTATTCTTGCATCAATGTGGCGGTTAAAAACCCTCAGTGATTACAGCAGTTGACGTGAAAGAGAAAACTGGACGTACGCTAATTTTTACACTTGTTTAAAACATCTTGGAATAAAATGACACATGAAATTGCTGTCGTAGCAAGAAGCAGGGTTCCCAAACTGTTTGACCAATGATTTTTTCATGAACCTTCCAGCTGTTTTTGATTCCTATATGGGGAGTTTAAGAAATCATTTTGATTTGATTTGCCAAAGAACTGATTTATCAAAATGAACTCTACGCAAGAATAATATCTACAATTAAATAATAGCAAAATAAGAAAAAAAAATTCTACATTAATTCATTTAGCAAATGCTTTTATCCAAAGCAACTTAAAAATGAAAAATGTAATATAAATGGTTCAGTAGTGCTGCAATTCAAAGCACCAAAAATTTTCAGAAGGGTTGGAGGTAAACTCTGCAGGACAGCGGCACTCCAGGACCGACGTTGCCTATCCCTGGACTAAAGTAACAGACATTTTTACAAAATTTAAAAATGGATATTTCAAGGTTTAATATGAAGTGTCTGCATTCACATACTTGCATAGAGTATGCATCCGGCCTTAGGAACAAAAATCTTCTCTCTTTTCATACTGAGATAAGCATTGTGATCTCGACTCCCCGCTAAACCACCCTGTAAAAAACTGCCTGTCCTATGAGGAAATTGAGGCTTACCACAACGGTCTGTGCATTTGAGGGGAGTGAAAAATGCAAATGGGGCAGATTCATGGAAAGCAGCTCTACATGAGAGCATTGCATGACTGAGTCCGTTCACGTATAAAGGTTCCCCTGGGAGTGGCCCACTCCTGATCAAAGGCAAGGTTAGTATGAAAGGAGGTCATGGGTTGAAAAAGCATATATATTAGCAGCTCAACACCCTGGCTATAGATAAAAGCACATCACACATCCTCACCTGCAATCGTTAAACAACAGCAACTTCTGTAAAATAAAACTATAATAATAAATAAATAAAAAGGGCTTTTCTTAGGGGGGGACAAATCACCACTTCAACACTTCACTTTAAAATGACAGAACAGTGAGCGTTCTCGTGGACCCTTTGGAGAGAATTGGAGAGGAGGTGCTCACATCCATCATGGGCTGGAGCACTTCTCATCTCTGCATGGCTAAGAGCTCATTTTAAACAAACCTGGCAAATTCCTGGCATCTCTTTCGCAATCTCTTTCCCCTGTCAGCCCACCCTAGCGGGGCCCAGCGGGGCCCAGCGGGCAGTTTTGGGTAGCGCAGGTCATACTTTCTGGCAGGCTCTCAGAGGCTGGAGTGGGCAGAGCAGGGAACAGGCCCTCTTACTTTGACAGTAAGAGTGGAGCAGAGCTCAGGGGCCACGACCAGAGAGTCTCTCCTTTTCATTTACTAATTAAGCATGCAAATGAAATCTTAACAGTCTGCTCAGATGTGCTCCTCGAGGGAGGTTGCTTTGGCATTGGCTCTTGATTATTCCTGATCTGTTAGGAGGGGGAGCAGAAAAGAAAAAAGAAAAAAAAAGTGAAAGCCAGAAGGAACTGAAACAATTTGACTGCGCTTGATGAAAAGAAAAAGAAATAGGTATATGTATATGTATGTATGTATATATCAGCCTGGTCCCATTGTTAATACGTAGATATTAATACGTAACTTTCAAAGACACAAAACGTACATTTTTGTAAGTTTGGATAGGTGCTGAAACGTACAATATGGACGTATTGGCAGCATTTAAAAGTAGCATCATTACTTGCGTAAAATATTTACAAATCTTTCATGTCATAAAGAGATATGTATAATTTCCCTTTTATCATTTTATAGATAAATGTAAGATCCCTAAACCCCACCCCGAACCTAAACATACCCATTTTATACAGAATATTAAAAGAATAAAACAATGTGTAGGAAAATTACATTTTTTGTAACAATATAGCATTAAAACGATATTTTGAGCCGCTAATCCTACATCTACCCCTAAACCTATCAATAACCATTTCTTAAAACTACGTAACGGTTACTGTTATAAATAAAACAATAACAGAAAAACAAGCGTAATCACAATCATTTATTTATTGCGAAAATGTCAAAAGTGGTACCAAAAGTAGTTCAAATGATGATGAGTCGCAGTCCTCTCTGGTGGTAATAGTTTATGGGGTAGAGAGCAGAATTTAAGTTATTAATCCATGAAAATATGAATCCTTGAAAATATGAATCCGGCTTCTGTCAATGAAGGCGCGCAGTCATTTCAAACGTCAATACACTAAAACATGACATGTTGCAATCTGTGACGAAGCAGGTGAGAACCAATGAGCGTTCGATATCAGTGCTGTTAACCATGTCGTAACGCTTCTCGAGGGCACAACTTTCAAATTTGAATCATAATGAGCGCAGGCTTTGACCGTGATGGTCGCTGCTGAGAATGAAGATGAACATTGGCGGATAAAGGGCTGAATTTGGATCAGTTCCTTGCAAACATATGGATTCTAAAGATTTGGAGTACAGCGAACAAATAAATTGATTTGTGAATTTATGTTTTAGTGTAACGTTATCTCAAGGTTGTATATCAGTCGCTGCATAGGAGAAAACGCATTTTGTGTCCCACAGCAAATAAACTAAATATTACAAAATGGTTAAACAATTACAGAAATGTTATTCATTTTAAGGTTTTAAAATGTAGTCATGTTTAACATTATGTAATCCTCTGAAACAAGTTTGCCGCACAAGTCACAAACAGAAATCTGAATTAACCCCAACAGAGGAGGTGACAATAAAGATTGAACAATACAAGCCAAATGTATGTCATAGAAAATCCCCCATCATGCAGGAGACAAAGGAAATGACACTTCAACATACTGTACTGCTGCTGAGCCATTGGAACCATGTGTATGCTAGTTATGTGTGCCTGGCCCTTTATTTTTATGATTTGTCTTTATATGCTTGGTCTTGGTGGACTAGATACCAGCAAGACATCTTTGGTCAACCAACAATCAAAGAGATTCACTCAGCAATGAAAATTATATCATTTACTCACCATCAAATTGTACTGAACATGTATGACTTTCTTCCACAGAAAACAAAACATTTTAAAACTGTTTTCATGCTCGTTTCCATGAATTTACAACATAAGGTTGAGCAAATTGGGTGAACTATTCCTACTATGCTGGTATAAATTGGTCCTTTCGTCAGGGTACAAGTGGATTGTGATTAAGAGACAGAAGACCAAATTATAGGTAAACAATACAATTGACATAATTACAGGTATATGTGACACATGCTGGCAAAATGAGTCACAATGAGCAAATTTTCAAAAATGAGTTATTGTTATTCCCATTCTCTATTAAAAAAACCTTCAAAATGGTGTAGGATTTGTTGGAATCTGACAAAAAATGACTGAGCTACACCTGCTTGAAGTCGATAGAGTCAGCAACGTCAATTTTGAAAAAAAAAAAAAATCGAGTTAATCAAGTTCTCTGAAGGTTCTGAAACAAAAACGGCATTTTTCATGGTCAAAGGATAGGTACTCCTCTCAGAAAACATACCAATAAAGATACTTTTAGATGCTTATTTGCTATTTGGATCATTGGGATCACTAGACGAGGGCTTAATGAACTCATTTTTGTAAAAACCTAAATTATGACCAAAATTTACATTTTACACTTGTTTTGCCTGTATTTGAAATGAGCCCATGCGCATTCCGACCCATTTTGCCAGCGCAGGTCACATATTTTGAATTTACCTTTAGTAGGTCCTGTGTGTCGTCCATGCAGTAGATGCGGATGTTGTACTCCAGCGTGGAGCAGTAGGCGGGACCAAACAGCAGCAGTTTTAGGCGTTTAGCGGCAGCCATGCTGAGGGACTCCCCGACCAGAGCAAAACGGCCCAGCTGCTCAGTAAACACGCGGCACGTCTCCGCCTCCAGCTGGCAGTAGTATGGCTCCGACACCACTTCCTCACCCAGTTGAAGTACATCCTGATGAGCCAATGAGAAAATGACATGGGGATCAGAGGGGAGGGCAGAGAGCAACTGTGTCAGTGAAGTTATTGGAGAGATGGTCAACTCCTGCCCTGAGGATGTTCGGTGTCAGATTTTAGATACAACGAAGTGACTTGGGTGAGCAGAAACTGAAAGATCTGCATAATGAACTGTGTTCTGTGCTCTAATGAGACACTAATAGCAGGAGTTCATTGTGAATCTTCACACGTGGTTGTGCCCACTAAGAGATCAGAGCTTCCCCTTTTTTTTCCTTACAAGCAGGGGATAAAATCTACAACTCAGATTTACTTATGTGAAAAGACAATAAGTTAAATACAGGAAAATGTGCAATTAAAACAAACAAACAAACAAATAAAAATACAAACCATTCTGATTTGTAAAGATAGGTAAATTTTTACATTTTACTACATTTGCTGGTTAATCTACATACACTATACTACTATGTACTACTCGCTAAGGCTTTTTTTTTTTTTTTTTTTTTTTTTTAGAAATACAGTGACATATTATATGAAATATTATTGCAATTTAAAATGGCTGTTTTCCATTTTAATATGTATTTTTAAATTTAATTCATTCCTGTGATGGTAAAGCTGAATTTTCAGCATCATTACTCCAGTCTTTAGTGTCACATGATTCTTCAGAAATCATTCTAATATGCTGATTTGGTGCTCAAGAAACATTTCCTACTGTTATGAATGTTGAAATCATTTATACTGCTTAATTTTTTTGTGGAAACCAAGATTTTTTTTTTTTTTTTTTTTTTTTTTTTTTTAGGATTTATTTATGAATAGAAAGTTCAAAAGAACAGCATTTATTTGAAATAATTATGTTAAGTTATGCAATCTTTTGAAATCAAAGTTATGAAAACTTTTGTAACATTATCAATCAATTACTGTCACTTTTGATCAATTAAATGCACCCTTGGTGAATGATGTCTTAAAAAAAAAAAAAAAAAAAAAAAAAATATATTAATATACATATGTGACCCTGGACCACAAAACCAGTCATAAGTCGCACAGGTATATTTGTAGCAATAGCCAACAACACATTGTATGGGTTAAAATGATCAATTTTTCTTTTATGCCAAAAATCATTAGGATATTAAGTAAAGATCATGTTCCATGAAGATATTTTGTAAATTTCCTACCGTAAATATATATATAAAAAAATTATTTTTGTGAGGGGATATGCATTGCTAAGGACTTCATTTGGACAACTTTAAAGGCGATTTTCTCAATATTTTGATTTTGATTTTTTTTTTTTTTTTTGCACCCTCAGATTCCAGATTTTCAAATAGTTGTATCTCAGCCAAATATTGTCCTATCCTAACAAACTGTACATCAATGGAAAGCTTATTTATTCAGCTTGATGTATAAATCTCAATTTCAAAAATTGAAATTGACCCTTTTGACTGGTTTTGTGGTACAGTGTCACATATATGTCCCAAACCCAAAACTTTTGAACTGTATAGTGTAAGTTTATGAGAGCTTTCTGCAAGTTTAAAAATTTAGAAAAAAACAAACAAAACATCAATCCTCAAAGAGCTGCATGGTTTACTTTAAGCTAGTCTCAGCCTCAGACGTCACACCCACGGACCGTCGGCTGAACGTCTGATGCATATGGCACACTTATCTGGAAACACTTCAGCAGTATCGAAGTCGTCATCTGGTTGGTTGAATTCTACAGGATGTCCGAGAGACGTGTGTGTTGCGTTCTTTAATGGTCCGCTTGGAAACAAATGCCGTGATGCCAAACCCCTTCGTAGAAGAATGCCATCATGTTTACAACTGTGACAACGAGCACTTTTCAGGATCAAATAAACGCTGGATTTTCAAAAGCATGTGAAGTTCGCGGCTCCATTGTTGCAGTAAACTTGCACAACGTTCTTGAATGAATAATTTATAGATGCACGCCGGTCTGTTATTGTAGGGACATCGACTTTCATTTTCACGCCCCTAAACATGACGTGGAACAAAATTAACTCTGATTGGTTGCTTTACATGTCAGTCAAACGTCCTATTGGGCGGTCCTTAGCCAATGAAAGCTGCGATAGAGTCCAGACCTTCTGCCGTCAATCTGAAGGTCTGGCTACGCGAGACTAACTTTAAGCTATCATTCATGTCCAGTATAAGATGAGTTTCATACAGTACTTTAATAGTTAGCTTTCCCCCCAATTCATTTTAAGCCAAAACCTATCCTACTTCATTTTGCACCCCATTGTTTTGTGTTAATCAATTAGTGACTTTGACAGTTTGAGCTGTTTCTCTACTAACCAGGAGAATAAACTAATTAACAGGTTGCCATGTGCAATACGGAGCTCATCAGGGCATGGCAAGACAATTCTTTTAATTGGATGTACGAATCCTGACTGACATCAGAGATGTCTTCAAGTGTGTCTTATATAGACTAATACAAAGAAAAAAGTATTAAAATCACGAGAAAAGGCATTCTGTCAGAAAACGTGACTCTAGCAAAGGCCAACGTTATAGTGAGGGAAAATGTCGTTTTCTCACAGTCTCTGGTCAGATACAATCACATAATAGCTCCCCAGAGTGGCTTTAATTAGAGAAAAGGCAAGTGGGATATGTGGCGACAGAACCTTTTGCAGGAAGCTCATCAGAAAGATTCCTCACACACCGGCTCTTTTTTTCTCTCTCGCTCACACCATTATCTAATCAAATACAGAGAGGCGGCCCTACTGTCATGCACCTCTGGATCCGGGCCAGGAAATTACATCCAGCAATCAATAAAATAAGCCACTATCTTCATCAGTGAAATTAGTATTGGCACAAGCCGTTTTCCATTTGACCACAATGAAGTCTAATTTTTTTTTTTCCATTATAATTTTTTTTCTTTTTCAAACGACTCTGGGAAAAAAAAAAAATCATCCTGCGGTTCGATAACGACACGGACTATATTTCATTCTCTTCTGCTCGCATTTTGCTGATCTGCGTCCTCTGGAGAAATTAATTGCTGCGAGTCTGTCTGCCAAGGCTCCTTCCAGGACAAACTTCCCTGTGTTTTTTTCCCTCTTTTGTCTGCTGTACCTGGCCAAGAACGGCGACCTGCCGCCGATGGGCTATATTTGGGGCAGGGGATGATTAAAAGTGCTGCTCTACCCTCTATCTAAGACAGGCCTATTCATTCTACTGCCGCCCCATTGCTGCCACACCAAGGAGCCTGAATAATTTATGCACAGTATCAAACATGAAAGAAGACCTTCACTCTCTTCCTCCGCCCTTCCTTCCTAGGTTCCTCCTCTTCCTCGTCTCTGTGCCTGATGCATCTCGAAGCGACCCGGCGTGGTTCAGTGCAGATTTGGAAAAGCCATCAGGCATAATGAAGGACTCACCCCGGCTCAGTTTAAAGGTGGGTGCTGATGACCATGGGATGGAATGAGGAAAAGATCCATACAATTAAATGGAGATTAAATGTGAAGGTATGAGAGAGAGGTGAAATGAGGAGTACGCTGATGGAGACACTTCAGAGCTTTATTGTCTGAGAGGCTATTTGAAATGATTATGACGATACAGACCATTTGCCCCCATAAGATATTCAATTCAGTAGCAGAATGATGAGAGAAAAAGAGATGGGAAAGGGCAAGAAAGGTGAACGTAAGCATGAATTCCTCCTACATATAGTTCAACACTTATTAAATTGAGGCACTATCTTATAGAACAGAATCTTTATTTATCGCCACGCTAATGATGCATGGAGCTGATGGAATTTGTTCTCGTAACTTCACATGGTGTCACCATGTGGGGTTGGTTTCACTGGAGAAACTTGTACGCAAGTGGGTAAATCTCACAAAAATGTCAAATGTATTTTTCAGCACCCCCTGCATATTAAAATAAATGTAACTATATTTTGCATATTTTTTTTATCCCCAAGTACATTTTCTTTCCCCAAGTACATTAGCAAGTTTTTTTTTTTTTTTTTTTTATCCCCAAGCACATTTTATCTCTTCAAGTACATTTCTTCATTTCAGATTTTTGAGCCAAACATATTTTAAATGCAGAAAAAAATAATAATTCAAATTCAAATAATTTATATTCATATATAATATACATATATTTATATAATGTTATATATATATATAATTTAAAGGATTAGTTCACTTTAAAATACACCAAGCTTTACTATAAAATAAGTAAAATATCCAACTTCCACCAGACCACCTTCCGTATTCAACTTAGGAAGAAAGTGTAACGCCTCTCGCAGTTCAAAACGCTTACGCTACGTCCTACACCTTCCATATTCAAATTACGAAAAAAGTAAGTTCAATACGGAAGGCGGTGTGGTGGAAACTAGATATTTTACTTTATAACTTGTTAAATATGGATATTTTTCTTACACAAACGCATCACTTCACTTCAAAAGGCCTTTATTAACCCCCAGAGCCATGTGGAGTACGTTTATGATGGATGGTTGCACTTTCTTGAGCTTCATACTCGTTGGTCCCGTTCACTGCCATTATAAAGCTTGGATGCGTCAGGATATTTATTAATATAATACCGATTGTGTTCATCAGAAAGAAGAAAGTCATATACACCTAGGATGGCTTGAGGGTGAGCAAATCATGGGGTAATTTTCATTTTAAAGTGAACTAACCCTTTAATTAATTTAATTAATTTTCAAAATATTAAAAAAAAATATATATATATTTAATATGAATATATATATATATATTTAATTAATAAATTAATTAAGTTGTATTATATAAAAATATATTACGTAAGAATTATGAGATTTTTCTCACATTATGGAAATGGCAATTGAGAGGGAAAATTAGCTTTCAATCCTGTTCAAACCTGCATCCTTTCAGTTATCAGCCAGATCTTTACCACTAAGCTAAACATAAATGCACACAAACGCAAATGAACACTGACCTCCCACGTTCCCTCATATGACTGCTTCTTGAGACGGATGGCCCAGTTCTCCAGGCATGCATCAGAGCAATGGTCCATGCTGAGGATGACTGGCCGGGTGAGCACCACACCGGGTGGTCCGCAGCTCACCACAGGGCTCAGCAACGTCTGACACCCAGCCAGGGGCAATCTAGAGGGAGGCAGAGGGGGAGAACATGGTCAGGATTCAACCAAAGAGATCTGGATGGATGGCCAATGTCAAGCACAGAGCAGACCCTTTAATAAGACGGGCTTCCACTATTAATCAGGGCTCTGGTGCTCTGATCTGACTTTTCACACTCTGCATTCAAGCCCAGTAGGGAAGCTGTTCGTGAACACTGTATGAATGCATGAGCAAAAAATAGCCAGACCGTTACCTGGTGCTTTGCTCCGAAAGGAAAATCTAAAACAGGAGAACATTTCCCTCGCTGCGGACCAAGGCTCATTTGCATATAACAGACAAGGCACACATCACATACACACAAGCTTTTGATATCTCAAGCTAGCATTAGTCTTAAATCTGAGCAGCTCTCACACACACACAATCATACATGCCAGAATGTGGAGATTGACTTCAATTATATTTGACGCTCTGTGCCGGGCCTTTTAAAAATCTGATTCAAACTGTGCATTCTTTCTTCGTGAGGCAGATCTGCAGATTGTTTCCAGGGACCTACCTCATGTCTTCCTTCTTCTGAATGGTGAGATAAATCTCATAAATCTTCCCTCTGGGAATGGCCTCTGGCGGGATGAGCAGGCTGATTCCTAATGTAAATAGGAACAAAAGAGACAAAGTAGGCTCATTTGTTCAATCTGAACACAGCTTTTGTCACAGCTCACAGTGGGTCTTTATGTGACAAAAGTAAATGCGGTTAACGCTGTTACAAATCCACAGTCAAGGGCAAAGATGTCATCTACCAGGTGTACCTTCAAAAACTCTTTCACTTTCTGTCCTGGAGATGAGGACAGGGACAGAAAGTGCCTAAAGCTGGGTTATGTCTATGAAATTAAAAGCATAACGTGCACTTTTAAAGATTGATTGATTGATTCATTCATTCATTCACAAACAAGCAAACAAATCAATCAATCAATCAAATCAAATCAATTCTGGAAATTGAGACATACAAAATGAAACTCAACTAAAATAAAAAAAAAATGACAAAAATATTATTATACACTATTATAAATCTTTCTGCATCCGAACAGATTATTATGGTGTCTAAAAATTATTACTATTGCTCAAAATTTGGATTAGTGATTTGAACAAACCCCTATCCCTAAAAATAAAATAAAATAAAATAAAATAAAATAAAATAAAATAAAATAAAATAATAAAAAAATAAAATAATAAAATAATAAAATAAAATAAAATAAAATAATAAAAAAATAAAATAAAATAAAATAAAAGCTGCTATGCTGTATTTACAATTACTTCAGTGCTTGGTTACTTAATTACTTGGTGACCGCTGGTATAGGGGATGCAATTATACTGTCTTCATTCTCAAAACCGCAGCGGATAACAGCATCTAAAGTTGGGCATTATATTTTGAAGGACAATGGGTCACATTCACTAAGTATGCATATGCACAAATTCATGAACAAATCATAATTCAAAAAAACTTTCGTACTAAAACTTACGTAAGAGGTCTGGAATCTGGGTCTGTATAAAAGGTGTTTATTGTCTTTGAACTGGTTTTGAGAATGGCACACTTGGCACTGCTGGAGGATTTGGCGAGAGCGCCATATGTTTGACGGGAGTGACGAAAGTCTGTAAACGAAAGGTTGTGCGGAAAGCCCTTTTATGAAGATATTAAATGTTGGAGATGTTTATGCAAATGACTAATCTTGTGCAAGCGGGCCGCTCATTTACAATACTCCAAATTCACTAACATTAAAAGGAGATTAAGAACAAATTCATGTGCGTACGCACGTGTTGTGAATTAGGTGGATATTTTTCATGAGAAGTTCTCCTGTGTACAAATACAAAATAATCCACACGATTATTAGTGAATGAGACCCAATGTTCTTAGCCGAGGGAGCCCTGGTTATTTTATTTCCACTGCCTCGTGAGCTGTCTCTTTGACCGCGAGTGATTCATAATGTGACAGCCTGATGAACCCTCTGTCTGTGATTAAAGAGACTAATTGGTTTGAATATACTCTGGTGGTGTCCTTGGAGTGGATAGAGTTGCAGGCACTATGAATGTGCACGCTGCATATCGGCTTACAGTGCCACGGCTGACAATGAAGCCACTGGCTCGGCTCATAGAATATGCAGTGAGGTATCCTTCAAAAAAAAGAAAGGGAAAATAAAACAAGACGTTGCCCAATTACAGCTGTTTCTGTCGAAAAACGAAAACGGTCGTCATTGTCATAACACAATCATTAGTGTATAAATGGAAGCACGTCTTTGCCCGCTCTGCCTTGTTGCTTGAAAAACGTCTTTAGAAGATGTTTGCATTCGCTCGTGCCCCGATTTACATAAAACTGCTTGGATTACCGTGTAATTGGATCACTTCACCCTTCCATTTTAGGCCATGTCGGTATAATAACATTGCAGTTAACAAAGCTGCAGTGTTCTTTCACAACACTCCTGACTAAACACAAAAACACATTTTGTACTGTTTGCAGTACAATCAAGTATAATCTTACCAGTGTTGGGGAGGGTTAGGCGGCCACCCAGGAAATTGAAAGTGCCGTAGGAGGTGTTGACGTTGTCTCTCGGTAGCGTTTTGAAATATGTCTGAGAAGAAAGGCGGTTCATGAAGTCGTTGGGGTCGCTGGGCAGTTTGCCGTTGTGCAGCGTGTGGGAGCCGTTGGGAAGGGGCTCCAGGAGGGGGCCGTTGCTCATGGAGAACTTCCCGGTGACTTCATGTCGAGAACGTAGAGTTCCCTGGTAGCTAGTGGTGGTGGTGGTCAAATCAGGCTGGATGGTGAGCAAATGAGAGTTTTCTGTAGAAACAAAGAGAAAGAAACGAGTGAAAAACACTTCGAAAGGTCATGCTGGTTAAAAGTACACAGCACAAATTGAAATTCAGTGCAAACGCACAAATCCATGGATGTAGCCGGGCCCTTGCGCTGAGAGAGACTCACTCGTAAATAAATCAATGCCTCTTCCTCCTCTTTAGCAGCCACAATCAATTCCATACAGCGTTTAAAGAAAGCCTGGCAGTCACAGTTTAAATTTTTTACACTTTAAATATAGCTTACTGTGTGGCTTCATTCAGGTTCAAATCCCCAAAATCCAACTCCATATTTCACGATTTCAGAGCCGTTCTCATGTTTTTCCACATTAAACACTTTACATATGTAAAAATAAAAGTGCACAGCAGTAGGCAGATTTGTTTCGTGGGAGGATCAATGGAAATCAGCTTAATGCTACTATTACCAAATCACTTCCCAAGGTAGCAGGCGGACGAGTGAAGGTCTCCTCTCACTTACAGCTTCAAAGATGATTCAAGTAAAACCAAATCACAAACATTTGCGAATCATTTGTGAAGATGACACACAAAACTATGACTACCTCGGTTTAACGCAAACAATGCACAAACACGGACACATTTGCGAGACTGTGGGTGGCTACGGCCACAGGTGGTACAGGAACACGGGCACTGGGATGAAAGGATGGGCGTGAAACACCGTGACGAGGGGTGAATAGTTTAGAGAAACAATAGCCTACTGCTGCGGGCTGCCCTGCGCGGTGCCCACACACCTGGCTTTGTGGGCTTGATGCCCATGGGCTGGAAGCCAGTGGTGAGGATGGAGGAGTCGGCCACATCTGCATCAAGACCTTCCTTCTTCCTGCGGTACACCAGCACCAGTATGATCAGCAGCAAAGTCAGACAGAGAGCCACCACCACGATTCCCACATACAGGGCCACATCCTCGGCACCCGACGCCGCTGCACAGAGACAGAAAAAGACACATATGTGTTACTTAGTCATTTTAGTTACCATGTTGTCAATATTCACATTTATTTATTAGTCAACAATGAGCTGATTAGGCTGATATTACAAGCTGTAACTAAAATGTTTTGATGCCTCATTTTACTTGAAGCGTCAGCTTCTAGATTGTAGATCTGGCACAAAAATTTACATTTATTATATCATCAAGTATTTTGGTTGAAACAGAAACATAAAGCTAGATTTTCTCTGTAACATTTTCAAATAACTTTATATTAATTATTTTTATTAATAATATTAACATCATTGTGTTACACAATGCTAACAAATATTATTATATATTTGTTCAAACAGATTTATGTCTATAAAACTACATTACCATTCAAGTTTGGAGTCAGTAAGACTTCTTAATGTTTTTGAAAGAAGTCTCTTATGGACTGAATTTATTTAATCAAAAACATGGTAAAACAGTAATATTGTGAAATATTATTACAATTTATAATAACTTTTCTGTTTGAATACATTTAAAATCTAATTCCTGAAAATTCAAAGCTGAATTTTCAGCATCATTACTCCAGTCTTCAGTGTCACATGATCCTTCAGAAATCATTGTAATATGCTGATTTGCTGCTCAAGAACACTGTTATTACTTCACATTTATTTGAAATAAATCTTATGTCACTAAATCTAAATGTCACTTTTGATCAATTTAAAGGTGCAATGTGTAAATTTTAGGAGGATCTATTGACAGAAATGCAATATAATATACATAACTATGTTTTCAGTGGTGTATAAAGACCTTACATAATGCACCGTTATGTTTTTATTACCTTAGAATGAGCCATTTCTATCTACATACACCGCGGGTCCCCTTACATGTTAAATCGCCATTTTGCGGCAGCATGTTTCTACAGTAGCCCTAAATGGACAAACTGCTCTACATGCGTTTGCTTGACTTGCTACTCTCTGCTGTCTTGCGACAACATATTTGTCTTGTGTTGGCCACCGTAGCTTCTCTATATTGCAATTCGCAACCTCACCTCTAGGTGCCGCTAAAATTTACACACTGCACCTTTAATCTGTCCTTGCTGAATAAAAGTTTTAATTTCTTTAAAAAAAGGTATGCACTATATAATATATACTGTGCACAGTTTTATGTGTGAAACACCTGAATGGCCTACTGCAATTGCCAAATGTGGAGTAAACAAAAGAGAAGACTGTATAGAAGATATTTTTTAGACAAAAAACTATATACTGTGCAATGCATGCAGTAAGTATTCCACTCCAAACATAGCGTGAATAGCTGGTTTAAAACTGCTTAAAGTGATAATCAACGTCAATTTTAGAATGGAATAGCTGTTCTTCATGTGTATTACTGTGTAATCTGACGTTAACCAAATTTTGCCAGATGCCAGTGTTTTTTTAAGCATAAAATTATTAGCAAACCGAATTACCTAAACCTGACTAGTTTGCATTGAGCATAAGGGAATTAACTGCTGGGAAAACATTTCAGTAGATATGCAGCTTCCCCACTGCCGCCTCCTTAAAAAGGTAATCATATCTGTGCTTCAGTGGGTTGTTCTGCAGTTGGAAAGATGGGAGTGTTTGCTGGCAGCCTGCTACATCAGCATTCTTCAAGTTGCTGAATTTATGGCCATGATTTTGAAAGACACTTCCTTCCAAAAAGAGGGAGAGAGAGAGGCAGTGTGAGTGTGTGTTTGTGTATGTGTGTGTTTCTGTGTTCCTTATGAATCCACTTAATTTCATGTGCCCCCTCTCGTTGTGGCCTGCAGCTTTATGGCTGAGTACCCAGAGACAATCACATCCAAAATTATTCTAATCAATTGTGTCGGTGGGGAATGGGATTTGTGAAGGTTGTCTCTGTGGCGTGCTGATTTTTGGGTGGTAGAGGTGTCTGTGTCTGTGTCACCCAGTGGCTCTGCATTGTGAAAAGAGACTACAGAGGCGTATTCAGGCCGATTTAGACGCTCCGTGGACTGACAGCTAAAAGCTACGAGGAATCGCTCAGCCAAAGCTACTGAATTCCAGGGTAGAGTCAAAGCTGTGCATATGGACCATATCACTGAGAATTACACACTGTCCCACATCATAGTCCACTCCTGTTCACAGTGGGATCAACGGAAGGGCAATTCAAGAATAAAGGTGCATGTTTTTAATAATTTTTAATTAAAAATGCAAGTGTTTGCATTTATATTTAAGTCAACATATTGAAAAATATGCTGTAAGGAACAGAAGTTAACAAATTTGTGTTAATGTTAATAGATAATAAAATCATAAATTGTTGTGTTCAATTTAAAGTGACAATTTACCGCTGAAGCTTTTTTTTTTTTTTCTTTTTTTGCGCTTACAACCTTGTTTAATTTGGATGGAGGCAACAAAGTTCTTTTTTTAATTATTATTTTTAGCCCTTTATTTGCCCTTCATTAGTGTGAACAAAAACACACAGGAAGTTTGACTCTCTTTGAGTCAATCACAACACAATCACACTCTCATCCTCACACTCTCTGCTTGGTTTTTTTGGACTAAACAAGAGTGAGATTGTCAAAGGAAATGATTAAATTAGAATCACCCCCAAGCCCAAAATCACACAGACAATTAAAACAGGGCTGTCAATTACCATTATGCCAGCCTGCGTCACTCTAATTAAGCTGTCTTCTAATTATTCATCACACTCTTAATCACCAGTTGCAATAAACATCCTCATTGCTATCAGTGGAGATGGTACCGAAGACAATCTACACTTCTCAGGACTACAGGTGCCTGGTCCAGTTAATTTCATCCAAATATAGCTCCATTATTCGGACGTGACTTCAGAGTATCACTAATGCCGCTCAGGAGTCATCGGCAACATGTCTTGACATGTTTTGTGTGAACGCGCCTGACTGATGACTCTGTCAATACGACATGATACCGTGCAAGCAGGAGGGTGGCCGAGCTGCAGGAAGTGGCATTTCATCAGGGCTTGTTTTATGACAGCTGGTCAATCGTGAATGACTGAGCGCATGCAAACAGGAATCGCTCCTGCGTCTTGATATCGACGATGCATTAAGTATGTCTGCGGGAAGTGACTTTGTCATGGTTTAAAAGGACTTATGATATCATAAACGGAAAGTCGTCGCACCGAGAAATGATAGAGGGTTGGGTTTGTGCCTGTAGCATGTGCAATACAGGTGCAAAAAAGAAAGAAGATTAACAGGCTGAAGTGTCTGTAAATCCATAAAACCCTGAGAGTGGAAGCAAACTTACTCTCTACTCTACTGAATCATGAAATGCAGTTTCTGTGAGAAAAAAGAAAAATAAATTAGAATATATATATATATATATATATATATATAAATTAAAATAAAAAGAATATATATAAAATTATTACATAAAACACACACATTATATTATATTATAAAATTGAGTTATCCACATATTCTTATTCTGTGACAACTTATTTACATTATGTGATGTTTTTGGTAATGTTTTGGTAATGTACATTTAGGGCCTTTCTATTTACAAAACAAAAAGTTTATATCTACAAAGTCCAACGGAATGCAAAAACTTTGAAGCTCAATATCTCAGAACTGCTCAGAATGCAGATAGAACCTTATAATTCCAATATATATACATTTTATTTTACCTTATTTTTTTCCTCGCATAAACTGCATATATAAATTACAAATAAAAAAATAAATAAATAAAATAATATAATTCATATAATAAATTAATAACATATTATAACCATGCAAAGCATGTAACAATGGGGAAAATAATAATAGTAATATTAATAATAATAGTAGTAAAATAATAAATAAAATTAAAATATAAATACAATTATAAATATTTAAGAATAAAATAAGAAAACACGAAATATAAACATAAAAAAATAATAAAATTGTATATAAAATTATCACAAATGCAGATGAAATCTGCGTAATCCAACACATTAAAGCTGCTGTCTGGAACTTTTTTTGGTTAAAAATTATCCAAAATAAATTTTTGAGCAAATACATAACCAGCCAGTGTTCAAAACGATCTCCTCACCTTAGCCCAATTCGTAACGGTAAGCGTGTAATAATGTTTTATAATAAAATCAGTAATCAGTAAATTCGAGCATGCAGCCGTTCGTCTTTGTGTCATTACCGATTGCCGATCCACAACCCACGTAAAAATGATAATTCCGCAAATAAATGTATTTGCAGATTTCAAACAGAGATGGCAACAAATAGGCAAAACTTATGGACTGCATATTTTAAGATATGTCCTGCTTTCAGTTTAAACAGCTCAAACATGCCTTTTAGTCTGGGACTAGGGTTAAGCTTTGTCTGTGAAACCACTTAATATAACCAAAGTTACCAAAATGGTTAAATGATGCATGCTTTTCTTTGTGTTTTAAGTTAATTACAGTAATAAAAAAAAAATCTCTTTAAATTTTATGTTCAATTGTCAGAGATAGAAAGAATTCTATTATAACAATGTAAAGATACTGTTATATTTAAAGGGGACTTATTATGCAAAATTCACTTTTGCATGGTGTTTGGACATAAATGTGTGTTGGCAGTGTGTGTACACAACCACCCTATAATGATAAAAATCCAACCGCTCTTTTTTTTTTTTTTTAATCCCCATAAATCATAAGCAGTGTCTCAGAACAAGCCGTTTCCAGATCCTTGGCAGTGTGACGTCACAAAAGCCACAGGCCCCGCCCACGAATGTTGACAGACACTGCCGTTTTAACATAGAACCATCCTGAGCGCGTTCACAGCGAGTTGTACAGTCTGCCATTGCTGCTCTGACGAGAACGTCTCCCAAGCGTTTTAGGTGTTCTGTAGCTGGATGGATGAATCCACATAGCGCTCTCCATTTACTCCCTAAATCTGAGCCGCTGAAGACGAGGTGGATTCATTTTGTTTTCGAAGAAAATGCTCCCTCAACTCTACCGAAATTCGTTTATGTCAGCGCGAATCATTTCACACCGGACTGCTTTGTGAACAAATGTCAATACAAAGGGACAATACAAAACATACAGTCTCCAGAGTGATACTGGATACGGCAGTAATGAAGGTGAGAGCACTTTATTACAGTTCATCGGAGTTGATTTACGGATATAAAGTTTACCAGTTTAATAAGCACCACCCGAAAAGGGTCTTTATATATTTGTTTACTGTTAGTTGTAACGAGTGTTTGTGTACTTCGCTGTGTATCTTGATGATAATGCAAGGGAGAGAGAAAGAGAGAGAGAGAGTTTATGGATAATATTTTAATGCACACTTGCACTGTGTTTTATTAAGCTCTTACAGAGATTTTCTAGAGTGAAAACAGACGCTTCATCTTTTGTGTGAAGTACAATAAACGTTATAAAACTCATCGGTAAACTGGCTTGTTCTAATATAGTGGATAAAAACAAGAAGACAATATAAGTTATAACTGTAATTAAACTAAACTGTACCTGTTCTATCTCCATGCAGCATATATTCACAGTTTCACACTGTTATTCACAGTTTCTCAGTTTCAGTGTGTCCTGACTGAATCCTGACACCGGAGAACGAGCTCTTGAAGCTCCGCCCTCTTAGGCCGAGCGCAGCAGCTCATTTGCATTTAAAGGGCACACACTGAAACGGCGCGTTTTTGCTCAACCCCAAAAAGTTGCAAAAAGTGCTATAAAAAAAATTATCTGTGGGGTATTTTGAGCTAAAACTTCACATACACTCACATAGACTTATTTTACATCTTGTAAAAGGGGGCATAATAGGTCCCCTTTAAAGCAATATGCAGACAAAGTATGTTAGTATATTATATTGTATTATCCACTTGCGCTACTGCTAACCACTGGCCATGGCTCCAACAAAATGCAGTATTCCGTTAGTAAGTTTCTCTCCCTTCCTATTCACCAGCTTTTTTTTTTTTTTTTTTCCATCTGCTAACCTCATAGGACTTATCAGAGCCTCCCTAGTGCAACTTTTTATCACGTCTAACAGATGTATTGAAGTTGCCTATAGACTGGGCTCGCCCTGCCCTGCTCAATAAATGAACAGACATCCATCACGCTTTAATTGACACAGTTAATCAGCTTTTATAATTGGATGGATTCTTCCTGATTCCACACGGCAGTATTCTGCCTCCACAGCACCTCGTCTCTGCCCCGCATTTAAGCGCTCTCTCTCCCCTCGCCTTGACATGGAGGCGGTGGGAAGAGAGGCAGCTGATCTGCTTTCGGCATCAGATTCCCACACCCTTGCTCCCTTTTTGCTGTAATCAACACAAAACAGAGCGAGCGATG
Source organism: Mylopharyngodon piceus (assembly GCA_039654765.1). Classification (NCBI taxonomy): domain Eukaryota; kingdom Metazoa; phylum Chordata; class Actinopteri; order Cypriniformes; family Xenocyprididae; genus Mylopharyngodon; species Mylopharyngodon piceus. The sequence goes on from CM077439.1 coordinate 17,122,715, forward strand.
TTCCTGCTGTTCCTGAGGCTGATGTAAGGTGTGTCGAAACACAGGTTTCTGGAGGTGTAACAGAGTGGGCTCCGAACATCTTGTGCTGTCTAACAGCGGGGCGTCAGGCCTGGCCTGAGGGGACCAAACTCCGCCTGTGGGTAAATCTCAGAGAGTGCCTCCCCTACTCTCACGGTGGGATACAGCCTACAACCTGCAATTCTCCTATCATGGCTGACAGAAACAGGTTGACATTTTAGGAGACAGTAGTGATTCTGTCAGGAAGATTCGGAGTTGAAGTTTATGCTACAGTATAGGTCTGTGTTGCGCTCGTATTGATAAAACACTAGCATGCGCTGTTGTCGGTAAGCATTTATCACCGAAATGTGGAAATTTGTAACGGCGAGTTACTTGTGAGAAAATAAATAATGTGGGTCTTAAAGGGTTACTTCACCCAAAATAAAAATTCTATAATCATTTATACAAGCCTAAATTAAATCTGTTCACCATTTAAATCGATTGTGTCTCTTCAGAAGTCTTGGATTAACCTTCTTGATTCATATGGATTTATTTTGGATTTACTTCTCCTGATGTACAATTTGAAGCATCAGAGTTTTGGATTAATAGACTTTCAATGTAGGGACAGAAATCTCTCAGATTTCATTAAAATATCTTCAATTGTGTTCTGAAGATGAATGAAAGTCTTATGGATTTGTGATGACATAAGTGTGAGTAATTGATGACTGATTTTCATTTTTGGGTGAACTATCCCTTTAAGCTAATTAAAAAGTCTAAAATTGAATCTTTTGTATTTTATCACATTGGTTAAAATAAAAAAGGGAAATAAATTACCATTCTTGCAGTAGGTATTACTGAATTAGTCCCTCAGCATGAAAGACAAAGCAGATTCGCATTTAAAGGTTACAACGTTATTTCCATTATTGCTAAATAGCTAAAAACTAGGTGCTTTTAAATGTCTTAATTTAATTTACTCTATTCCACAAATTAGCCTGATTATCAGCACAGGCTGCATTAATTCAGCAACATGACTTTTCCTTCCCATCATCACTTTTTACCCAGCAACACCTGGGTGTAATTTCACCAGGTGGTGAAGCACCAAACTGTTAATTATCATGACTAGATGAATGAAGGTTATGAGGCATTATGCAGCACCCACACTGTAGTTATCCACTGATTTGTGAAAATCAAACAATAGACACCTGCGATAATATACTGTTTGGTGACTGTAATTTTGGATCAACACCCTTGTCCATCCTGGAACAATATTCCTATCAACCAATCAGCTGTAAGCTCAATACTAGTCTTTAGAAACATCAAAACAGATTAATAATTATGCATCCAACTTTATTTTAACTGCAAATCCATTGGTATAAAAAATACTAAATACATTACTTGTAATGGTAATGGATTGGTATAAAAAATTACTTGTAAAAATGTATTTTAAATAAAAATTGTGATATAAAATATAACAATATGTGACCCGTTCTGGCAAAATGAGTTGGAATGCACACGGGCTAATTACGAGCTACAGGCAAAACAAGTCAAAAATGTCGAATTTGAGGTTTTCACAAAAATTAGTTCATTAAGCCCTCATCTAGTGATCCAAATGCCTCAAATAGCAATTAAACATCTACAAGTATCTTTATTTGTGCGTTTTCTGAGAGGATTACCTTTCCTTTGTCCATGAAAAATGCAGTTTTTCTCTGCTCATTTCATCACTAGTGCTCCCCCTCAGCAACTTCCTCATTAGTCCAAGTTTGGTATTGTTTTAAAGTATTCATAGTGAATTTTTAATGGCATGAGTCTGAACCAATGAAATTAGTTTTTTAAAGTCATGCTAAACAAATTGATCTTACTCGCGCTGAATGACAGATCCGAAGCGCTCACACAAAGACACCTCAGATGTATCCCGATATACACACATAAACAGAATTACAGTACTTCAGAATATTAAGGTAAAATATTGAAAAAAAAAAAAAAAGTTGAATATATATATTTTCCTATAGATATTTGGTTTTGACGAGGTGTGTGCCAAATTAGGTGTTATTAACAGGGATTTTAAGGTATGGTTGCTAGGTGATTTCGTTTTGGAACCTTCAGAAAACTTAAACTCGATTTTTCTCAAAATCGCTGACTATCGAATTCAAACAAGTGTAGCTCAGTCATTTTTTGTCGGATTCCAACAAATCATACATCATTTTGAAAATAACAATAACTCATTTTTGAAAATGTACTCATTGCGACTCATTTTGTCAGCATGGGTCACATATTTATTAATATTTACTATATTTAAAATAAAAAAATATAATTACATAAAAATATTATAAAGTCAGTATTGCTATAACTGTGCTAACTGTGCATACATATGGTTAAAAAAAAACATCATAAAAATCTAAATATAAAATAATTTTTATGTAACCATCTTTTTTGTTTGTTATATTTTTACAAAAAAAATTATTAGTAATATTATATTATTATATAATACATAATTTTATTCTTATAAAGTCATTATAAAATGCTCTATACAGTTAGAAAAGATTTAAATCGGACCAGAAACATCACAGCAGGCTTTAGTGTAATGGTCAGAATTTAATTACATTTATGGAGACCTAAGAGATTCATAATTAAAAACTGAGCTGCAACAGATACAGCCAGTATAAATATTTTCATTCTCACACAAACCTTTTGCCGAAAGCAACATTTTTTGTTTCACTGCTTAGTGAATCCTCATTATGGATTTAGACATTTTTGCACATTCCATCCAAATCAGTGCATGAAATCACAGATAATTATCACATTAATAATTAGAACTCAAGCATTGTTTGGAAGACTAATCCCATCCAACACTGCTTTGGATGTGAATGTCATTTTAGGACCAAAAAAAAAAAAAAAAAGTTAATTTAGGAATTTGTCCTACTTCACATTTCACATGCATGATGGAACCTTAACAGTGTGTCAACCTGTCCTCCTCGACCATATCCACTGTACAGAGTAAACACTCATTCTGATGCTCTTCATTTCACACAGCTGCTTTGGATTTATGTGCTTTTCAACTTGTATTTAACCCATAGCAGGTGCACTAGGGCTAATCTCCCCTTGAATTACGAGGACACTAAATGCTACTTTTATTTCAACGAGTTTCCTCTAACAACTAATTAAACCCTCTGAAGAAGAAGAAAAAAAAAACAAATTTCCTGTGCAGCAGAGTAGCCAAAGCAGGCAGGATTTTCTGCTCATTACAGTATAAAACAGGTCTATTGTCTGGCGAGAGACATCTGCTGAGAACAGATTGGGACAAGAATTTTTCTGTGGCCTGCATTCCAATTCTCAGGGATTTTTGCCTATTCAGTGTGCCTGTATATGTGGGCTTAAGAGTTTGAGCTAGTACGACCGTGTGTAAATGACGTGTGGGAGGGCTCAGATTAAAATCTGAAATGTGCAAAACTCTAAAGAATGAGGGGAAGGATTTGACCGGCTGGTGCTGTCCCACCCCACTTTGACCCCAAAGCAAGAGTGTCCTGGAGGGGGACTATGTTAACAGGACACTCACAGCATACCCCAAATTAAGATGCCAATCCCGACACTTTGATCTGAGAAGATACGAATACAAGCCCATCTGCTTGGCCGGACCCCCAACTGAGCAAATTTCCCAGTGGCTGCCATCGTACCAGCTTCTGTGCTTTTAATTTGAGCAATATGGGCCAATTAATAACATCCCGACTGCAGCGCAACCTCCCAGAACAGAGAAACACAAACATGTAATGATAATAACTAGGCCTTGGGCTCGGCTGGAAGGTTGCAATATTTAGTATTTTCGTTCTTTTGTTGTTGCCGATTACAACATTGGCAATTTTTGTATATAAAATCTCAACGCTGCAATTGGACATCCCTCCATGTGGCCCTATAGTTGAAAGCTTCTAGAACTGCATCGACTCACAGCATGGGGAATACAAACTCTTAACTCTTGACCTCTACTAATGGGAGTGTTTGCTCACATTCTGCCTCCCTTTATCTCTGTCGATGATCCATATCAGCAACAGTCGTGGCCATAGCAAGATCAAACGGAATCGTGTGTGAAGACGAGTCCCTAATTTCTGCTGGGAGTGAAACGGACCCAAATGAACTGTTAATAAAGAAAATGTGTTCGGCTCAGCACATTTCATGATAACCAGTGGGTAAATTACAGGCCGAGACATTAAGAGCGCAGTTCCTTTCTTTTGTTCTGCTGTCTCTATGGGAGATCTTTAAAATTCGGTTCTTCACAGCCGATATCAGACAAAGCGCTTTGGATGACAGGGTGAATAATTCAACTGTGACATGACCAAAACATAGCAAGTCAATAAGTCAGTGCAAACACGTCAAATTACTTAAGCTCATTTGATTATGAACATAATTAGTAAATGTTAAGTAAGTAAGAGTTCTTAGGGCCATATTTACTAACAGCTTGTGCAAACCCTGTTTTGGCATTAAAAAACTACTGTTGGGATTTACTAAAAGACATGCTATGCAAAATTAGCGCTGAAAAGGCGTGGACTGAGTTGTTTTTGCGGCTGACCTTATTGCATATGCATTTGTAGGAGTTTCCCTTTCAGATGCAAAATTTATGGGAGGAGAGTATTTAAATGAATTGCGCAATGCGATTTACTAATGTTTGCGCTCGTCAATTTACTGGTATTTGTGCCATTATTTAATGTCCAAAAAAAAAGCATTTCTTAACCCATTTTGCGACATGGCTGCAATTGTTGCTGCTAGGAGGAGACACCGCTGAGAACAGAGAGCGCTGTAGAAGAGTGGTAGAAGGGAGAAAATATTTTCCACTCGTATTAATTTCTTTGGAATGCCAGAGGAAGACGTTATCCGTATATTACATGTAATAAGTTGCGCCTGTGTCGACCCGCACCTGATGAGTATCAGCTCTGCTTATTTGCGACCCAACGGTAATTTGCACTGCTCTTGGTAGATTGCGTCATTATGTAAATGATTAGACTGCGTCTGTGTTCTTTAAATTGCACGTCAGCAGTAGATCACGCGCAAAACTTGCCACTCCCATCGGCGCATTTGTGGAATTGCGCTCACGCTAATTTGCCCCGTTTAGTAAATCTGGCCCTTAGCATGGAAACAAGCTATTTTGTTCAAAGAATTGATTCAAAGACTGATTTTATAATTGATAAGATTCTTCAAATATCTTAGGAAAGAACAAGAAGAAAGTATTATTTCAAACTGTTAAAGCCACACTAGAGAACTTTACCACACTACAGTATGTCACCATTTATTCATATTTGTAACATTTTATATAATATTTATATATATACCCTTCAAAAGTTTAGTGTAATTAAGATTTTTTTTTTAATATTCTTTTTAAATATATGTATTTTTTTTATTCAGCTAGGACACATAAAATTGACCAAAAGTGATAGTAAAGACAAGAAAAAGTATTTCTGTTTTAAATAAATGCTGCTCTTTTCATTAATGAAAAAATAAATATAATGGTTTCCACAAAAAATATTAAGCAGCACATCTATTTTCAACATTGATAATAATAGGAAATGTTGCATTAAGAGTCGGGGGGTGAAAACTTTTTGAATTTGAAGATCAAGGTAAATTGTACTTAATTTGTCTTCCGGGAAACATGCAAGTACCTTCTGTTGCTTCCGAAGGTCAGTACTAAATTAAAAAAAAAAAAAAAAAAAAAAAAAAAGATATTTAAACAAAATAAGAAAAATGTAGACGACATCATCCTGTTCAAAAGTTTTCACCCCCCCGGCTCTTAATGCATCGTGTTTCCTTCTGGAGCATCAGTGAATGTTTGAACCTTTTTTAAAAGTTGTGTTTGAGTCCCTCAGTTGTCCTCAGTGTGAAAAGATGGATCTCAAAATCATACAGTCATTGTTGGAAAGGGTTCAAATATGCAAAAAAATGCTTGAAAACGGAGGAATCTGCAGGACCTGGAGGATTTTTCTGAAGAACATTGGGCAGTTTAACTGTTCAGGACAAACAAGGGACTCATGAACAACCATCACAAAACAAACAAACAAACAAACAAACAAACAAACAAACAAACAAACAAACAAAAAAAACAGTCATAGATCATCCAGGTAACCACACAAAGTATTAAGAATCAATGGTTCACAAACTTTTGAACGGGCCATTTTAATAAATTCAGCTATTTTTTTTTTCTTGTTGACTATATATAAACATCTGTTATGTAAAATATATTACTCAGGACAGTACTAAATAAAAAAATAACATGCTCTTATTTTGTTAAAATTATTCACATTTTCTGCAAATGGTTCACATACTTTTTCTTGCAAGTGTATAATATTATATATATATATATATATATATATATATATATATATATATATATATATATTCAATTATTGTATTATTTATTATTGTTTTTACTGTATTGTTGATTACATAAATGCAGTCTTGGTGAGCATAACAGACTTCTTTACAAAAAACAAAAAATCTTACCAACCCCAAAATTTTGAACAGTGGTGTATTAAAAATATAGTACACTAAAAAAAAAAAAAAACTAATTTTAGCATTTTTAATTACTTACTGGCCAAAACAAACAATTCATGATTTAAACGTCATATTTCAAGCTTTTTCTAGTCACAACACTTCACTTATTCTCTAGTATTCATTTAGCACAAAGACTTTGGAGCTGTGAAAGCACATAAAACTCTTTGCTCAAGAAGCTCTTCTACCCACAGTAAGTCACACAGAACCATCCTGAAATCACTCAGAGCTTTGACTTCTCCACTGTCTACCCTCTGGCATTAGTTCGAACCAATCGTTTCTCTTGGATACAGTTGATAACGGCCACCAGATGCTCTGATATCAAAAACAATCATAAGAACAGCAATACCATTGCTGCTTCTGAGGATGCCGATGTCGATACTGCTGTGGTGCTATGACAATGGCAGCTGCAGGACTGAGAGGTTTAACATCATTAAAAGAAGAGAAGAACAACAGGAACGGGAAAGGTTGTTTGAGGGAAGGAGAACTGGAAAACAAACAGAGAGCGGAACCCAGGGGACATCAAGACCTTGGACAACTCGAGATTCTCTGATCTGGAAAAGTGACCTTCCTGCAAAAAACCCAACCAACGACCCAACGATACACAAACACTAAACAAATGTGTTAATGCAGACCTCCAAGGTGTCCTTTCTTCGTTCTTCCCACATTGTCTAGTGGTTAATGGGACTCTCACTGATGCATCCCAGGCTTTACATCACATTTAGTGTGATCAATAAAGGAAGTCTGCGACAGAGTTGGTGGTACTCACTCTGAGGGCACTGCTCGCTGGTACAGTTGAGGGACTGAAGATCCAGGCCCTGGCAGTCCTTCCCTCCAGTGCCGGGCGTAGGTTGGGTACATTCTCTACTCCTCCACATGGTGCAATCGGCTCCGCATGGCGACCACTTACTCCATTCGCTCCAACCGCCATCCACTGAACACACACATGCACACAGAGGACATAGAATTAGCAATCCATCAATATTAGGGCAGAAACATACTAAACTCAAACACTTAGTCAAAGCATAGCAAGCTGTTGTACATGCATAATGTGCAGTAACTAACTCACTACTCAAGAGGGTGATAGAGTCAACTTGTTATTCAGGTAAGCTAGTGATAAATATTTCGACACTAGCTAACTCACTTATCTCAGCAACACCCATGTGCTCTAACATGCATGCACAAACTCCACACACCTGCCCTCTGCTCATGTCAATCACATACATACAGAGGTTTTGACATTGCGGTGTATTAAATAATGCAGCTTATGCAATATGAATGCTGTCATACTGATGGATGCAATGCAGCTGCACAATTTCACATATTGTATGCACACACATCAACCCCCACGTATGAAAATAGTTTTTTTAGCTATACATTTGCTATACATTCTGATTCAAGTAGTTACAGCTATGAATATTATATTTTCAACACTTCTGAAGCATTTTATTTTTTCCCCTGCAGTGCAATTACGTGTAGTAATTTTTTTTTTTTTTTTAAACAAAAGCAGTCATTCTCCACCCTTTCTCTAAAGATAGATGTCTTAAAAGGTACAGTACCAAACAATTTAGTTTAATTATGGTATTAAACAGATTGTTCTACTGCTGTGCCCTTAAGAATCGGTGAGATTTTTTTAATGTTGTGCTTACCAAGGTTGCATTTATTTGTTTAAAATACAGTAAAAACAGAAATATTGTGAAATATTATTACAATTTAAAATAACTCTTTTTAAATTCAATGTCTAGTGAGTGTGGCTAAAAAGGTTAATGCTCCATTGTGTTTGAAAATAAAGTGAAAATAATACCCTAAACATATTCTATAGCAAACGTGAGAGAAAAATGCATTTGCTGAAGCATCTATGCCAGGGGTCAGAAACCTTTTTTGACCAAAGAGTCAATTTTTCATTTTTGGTTAATGCATTTTTCCAATAGAGGCACAGCAAAAAAATAATATAATATTATGTTTTTCTTCAATAACATTTCAATAATAGTAAACATTGAATATGTTTACATGAATACTTACTAAGGCGGCCATTTTGACATATTCTGTGGCTGCTATGCTTGTCCATGTTCCGCTCGGAGAGAGCGCACAGAAAGCATCCTGTCAGTAGCAGATTCAGTTCTCTTTCGCAGCACATTGAGCTTTTAATATTTCCTTTTAATATCAATCACATCCCGCTCTTTACCATCTCATTCTTCCATGTTTCTTTATTAATAACTTCAAACAGTATCGTTCACTGAAAGCTGCCTGGATTATCATAAATACGACATTTATAGGACATATCAGGTCTGCGGAAAAAGCGAAAATAACCGGTGAAATGTTTCAAAATGTCTCTTGGCACAGCAGAGCACCAGTTTCAATAAAATTATATGTTTCAGTCCAGTCACTTTTTTTTTTTTTATATAGCCTTCACTGCTGTTCTAAAAATAGTTTTCGCCATTATCACAAACAAGCTACGTAGCTGCTTGAATCTGAGTGCAGGAGGATTGCTGTCGTGACACTCGCAAACAGCACTGAACGTGCACTTTAAAAATATATTATTATTCTAAACTTTTCTCTTTTTTCTTTTTTGATTAACTTTGGTAGGTGTAACAAAGGAATTGCAATTGGTTGCTTTTTCTGCAGAAAGCTGAACTCTATTGATGCATCTAATTTTTTATCAGTCATTTACAGGTAAAGGGTGCGAAACCTGGCGAGCCACATGATTTTTGTCAAAGAGCCAGGTGTGACTCGCAAGCCATAGGTTCCCGACTGCTTATCTATGCCAATTTAGCTTGCTTCTACAGGTCTTTGATGTCTTTTATCATGGCTCGTTTTTCACTGGACTCCGATCGCTCCGAATTGCGAGTACAAGGATGTAATAGGTGAGCTACTGAGCGATTTTACTACATCAGACACCATACACATAGAGCAGGTTAAGTGATTCAAAGGTTCAAATGGATAAGTTTTGTAAAAAAGTATTTTGAGGTCATAAAATAGTATTGCTCAAGGGACCGTGCAGGAATAAAGGAATAAAAGTTGTTTGTAAAAGTTGTTTTACTGTCTCTAGAGTTCATTTCAGCTGGCCACTGTAGTCAATTATATGTTTATGTACTTTAAGTTTTGCAAAAATGTAGCTAGAAGCACATTTGTCTAATGAGCCTGGGTTGCTTTTAAGGGTACTTCTGATCAAACATTTGGCAGGGAGAGTTGCATTGAAGCGAACGGTCAAAGTTCACTCTTGAACATCTCAGTCAAATATCTCATCATTTGATATTGTTCCAGTGAACTTTATATTGAATTGTATTAAAGGGTTATTTCTTATTACAAATGTTGAAAACAAGTGTGCTGCTTAATATTATACTATATTAACATTAGAAATGTCTTTACTGTCACTTTAGATCAATTTGATGCATCCTTGCTGAATCAAAAAAAAAAAAAAAAAAAAAAAAAAAAAGTATTAATTTCTTTTAAAAAAAATCTTAATCTGTGTTGGCCAAGTTGCTGAATACAGTTGCATATAAATGTGGGCAGCCATATGCTAATTTTCAAAACTGTGCATAACACGTTTGTGCAACTTAGCTTTCATAAATGGCCTGGGTGGAATGAAAAAGGAGCTTAGCATTCGCAGTGTTAGAGTATGTCTACAATAACCCGATTACAATTTCAAGTGTGAAAAGCCCATACAAGGATAAAAGGCAGGTGGAAAATTCTGTATGTGTTTGTGCCTAGTGTAACAACACTCAAATGTCCTATTTCCTCCCCAGCCACAGAAGACGTATTTTATTTCCATTTCTCATTCTCACAGGGCCACCGTTATTCGTCAGCTGGACCGGAGGCCATTTTGGAAGTCTTATTCGGGCTGACGTTGTGCCAGGTTGGAGAAGGTTACTACAGGGCTAATGTGAGCAGCTCTGGTAATGAGCTCTCTAGGGGCGCTGAGCTGCGCCCTCACAGGACCAAGAGCAGGGGGTGAATTATGGTACTTGGATACAGTTACTGATGACTCCATTCGACAGACCCAAGATCAGACACGCTGGGCTGTTCATTAACCTCTGGCTTTATAGCATATTCACTGTGCAGTTTTGCTCCGCTAACCCGACCCTGACAGTACAGTGAGGTTACCGCTTGGCCAAACATCCAGCTAATAAAGTACTTGTAGTAGTGCTTTAGCGATAAGAAAGATGAAAATGCGGCTATCATAAATGGCTGTGAATAAAAATGACAGTTAGTCATAGCCTGCCCGATGAGAATGCGTTTTTCATATTTAAATATGCAGAGAGATTATTAAGCAATGGCGAATGATATTTATACTATCAAAGAACATGTGGAGTGCATCTAAAAGAGATGCTGACACAGATTTTGATCAAACATTTGGCAGGGAGAATGGCGAAGAAATAAAATAATTGTCCTTGTTTGCCATTGAGTGGACTCATTTGCGAGCGAGACAGGCTTATATCATCACACTAGCCTGACTGAACAGGGAATTGATGCTTAATGAATACATTACAATAAGAATCGTGTTCCTGTCTCTGATTCTCTGCATGAATTTTAAAAGACAGGTGATGAGAGATCAACAGCTAAGAGATGAAGAAAAGACTCTTTCTTCTCTCTGAAAAACTGCACAAAGCGACTGAGAGGAACTCTCTTGACTTATTTGAGAAGAAACGAATTGCAGATAAAACACTAGCAGCAAAATAGACATTAGAGTCAACATGAAACAGAATTCTCAACCCATTTGACTTTGATAACATTACATTTTCAAACAAAAAGGATTTTCAATTCGTAAAAGAATAGCGGGACTTTATTTAATCCCTTGGAAATTGATTGGATCATGAAATGTAGACATTCTGTATCATTCTGGACAAGTTTGTAGTCAATTGTGAAGGAATACTTCCACTTTTCCCGACATCGTTTTTTATGTTTGGTTGTTGTGTTATGTATCTTGGCTGTTTGGAAATGAAATGTCTGGTGAGTGCTGCTATAAAGTTAATGCTCTATTGTGTTTGAAAATAATGCGAAAATAATACCCTAAACCTATTCTATAGCAAACGTGAGAGAAAAACACATTTCCTGAAGGATCTATGCCAATTTAGCTTGCTTCTACAAGTATTTGATGTCTTTTATCATGGCTCGTTTTTCACTGGACTCATACCCGATTGCTCTGTATTGCGAGTACAAGGCTGTAACAGGTGAGCTATTGAGCCATTTACTACATCAGAAAAGCCAAACACATGGATCAGACTGTGTGATACAAAAGTATGGATAAGTTTTGTAAAAATATTTTGAGGTCATAATATAGTATTGCTCAAGGGACCATGCAGGAATAAAGGAATAAAAGTTGTTTGTAAAAGTTGTTTTACTGTCTAGTGTTCATTTCAGCTGGAAACTGCAGTTTGTATATGTACTTTAAGTTTTGCAAAAATGTAGCTAGAGGCACATTTGTCCAATGAGCCTGGGATGCTTTTGATCAAACATACTTGCGATCAAACATTTGACAGGGAAAGTGGCGTTGAAGCTGAAGGTCAAAGTTTACCCTTGAACATCTGTCAAATATCTCATAATTTGCTACTGTTGCAGTGAACTTTATTTCATTGAACTGTATTAAAGGGATAGCAAACCCAAAAGTGAAAAACTTGTAATCAATTACTTACCCTCATGTTGTTCCAAACCCATGAGAATTTTGTTCATCTCCGAAACACAAATGAAGATTTTTCTGATGAAATCTGATTGACTGTGCATGAAACTACCATTGTGATGCTTCAAAAAATTCATAAAGAGATCATAAAACTAATCTATATGAATTGAGCAGTTTTGTCCAAATTTTCTGAAGAGACACGATTGCTTTATATGATGAACAGATTGAATTTAGGATTTTATTCACATATAAACATTCATCAACGCACACATCAGTTATGGTAAACAGAAGCTCAAGCATGTTAGCTTGACGTGCGAGAACCTTTGAGGTTCATTCTCGTATGTTACACAGTACGACTGTGAATAAAAGACTAAATTCAATCTGTTAATCATATAAAGCCATCAAGAAAATTTGGACAAAACTGCTCAATTCATATGGATTAGTTTTATGATCTCTTTATGAACTTTTTGAAGAGACAAAGTGGTAGTTGTGTAGACCGTCAATGGAGGAACAGAAATCTCTTAGAATTAATTTAAAATATCTTCATTTGTGTTCCGAAGATGAACTAAAGTCTTACGGGTTTGGGATGACAAGAGTGTGAGTAATTGATGACAAGTTTCATTTTTGGGTGAACAAACCATTTAAATTGCTGTGTAGACCTACAACAGTAGTCTTAAACAATGCTTAAACAGATATTTGGTTAGTAGTTAACATTAATGCGTTGGTTAGCATTGACCAATAGCCTGCCATAAGTGACATCAGCCTAAAATTAATTTTAGAGGCACTGCAAGTTATTGATGAAAGACATTTTTTTTTTTTTCTTTGTAATAACATGCACCGTTTGTGCAAAACAAGACAAGAAACATGTATTAAAAAAGTAAATAGGGTCCATTTTGATTTCATGTCGACTTTAAACAAGCAAATAAAAAATAATGAAGCGAGAAAAGCAGAAAAATAGACAGTGATGGCCAATTTCCCCTTCAAAAGACACAACAATCATATCTTAAACCTGCTTAACATGAGTGAAGGATGCACTAATAAGGAACCGAAGCCAGACAAATAATTGTCCATTCCAGACTCCCTGCCATTAAGATATTATCTTTGATTTCCAATCATCCTGCTATAGGGGTGAAGAGGGGTGTGTGTGTGTGTGTGCGCGTGTGTGTGTGTGTGTGTGTGTGTGTGTGTGTGTGTGTTGTGCCAGGGTGCCTGTAACACAATAACGCAGTGGCAGGTCTATTTGGACATCTTGTCAAGGGCACATCTAAAAGGCATCCAACTGCTCTTTAAAAGGACTGCAGGAAGCCCCATTTCCACTCGCCGTTGCTCAAAATCACAATGGCCAATGCTGGACACCTCCAGCTGCCTCGTCCTTGAGCAGGGAGGAGGAACTGAGCGGGAGAGGCACACAATTACCTTTCAGATCAGCGGGGACGAGACAGAGTCAACACTCACATCTGTAATCTCACCTGGACCTAAACATTCCATGTTCAATAAATCTGAGACAACAAGATTACAGGTGATTCATGGGCTCTGAGCCAGAGTGGGCGGGGCCAGAATAGGATCAGAATGATCAGAAAGATCAGTCTGCTGCCTGTCTTGTATTCAAGTGCACCATGCAACATTAACACAAAAAGAATAATTCTTCGAATACAGGGATCTAAAAGGGTTTTGGATTTCAGGAAAGCATGTTGTTGAGCAGCATACTTCGTGGAAAGCTTGCCAAAAAGAGGCTTAGGGTATTTTCACACCAAAAACATGTTAAGCATTACATCTTCTAAAAAAATTCAACAGTCTTGCACCTTTTTAAGAGCCTGGCACAATATTTAAATGTCCTGGATTTACAGCTTCATGACAATAAACTAAGGTGACCGGGAGGGGACATGTTCGGTTCACTTAGTTTTGTTGTGTCCACAACATATTAACTGGTTAACTATAATATAGTGGCCACGAGATATTAATTCGTGGGAGTTCATAACTCGTGGGAACGTGATGATCCAGGTTCTACGTCAGAACGCCGGCTCGTATTGGCCAACGCTGTTCACATGATCAGCACGACCCCTGCATTTGATGCTGACGCAGGAGCTGGCCAATAATGAGCTGACATTCTGACGTAGAACCTGGAAGCGCTGAACGTAAACAGCGTAGGAAAATGACAGGGTAGATAAGACATTGTTGAATAAAGTCATTATTTTTGTTTTGTTTTTGTGCACAAAAAGTCGCTTCATTACATTAAGGTTGAATAGTCACGTTGACTATTTTAACGATGTCTTTACTACTTTTCTGGACCTTGAATGATGGTAATTACATTGCTTTCTATAGGGGATCAAAAAAAAAAATAAATAAAAAAAAACTTGATTTCATCAAAAATATCTTAATTTGTGTTCTGAAGACGAAAGAAGGTCTTACAGGTTTGGAACGACACAAGGGTGAGTACTTAATTACAGAAATTTCATTTTTGGGTGAACTAACCCTTTAAGCCAGTTATTTATATCTTTTGCTGTAGTGTGTCAGTAGGAAATATCAGTTTACAAAACATTCCTTTTTTGCCATTAATTGTAATAATCCAGGTAGATTTTTGTATGCACAAGGAGTCTGACAACACCCGGTATCCTCCACACGGAGATCTGATCTCACCATCATCGACTCCATCTGGGATTACATGAAGAAACAGAAAAAAACCGAGACAGACTAAATCCAGAAGAACTGCGGCAACGTCTCCAAGACACTTGAAGAAACCTACCTGCAAAGCTACAGTACTGTGAAAAATTTTAGGCAAAAATGCTGTAAAGTGAGACTATAATGTCATAAATAGATTTTATTGATCAATTAATTTCTATTAACTGAATCAAATCAATATTTGGTGTGACCACCCTTTGCGTTTAAAGCAGCTTTTGTCTTAGGTACACTTGCACATAGTTTTTCAGGTAGCTTTGCAGGTAGGTTTCTTCAAGTGTCTTGGAGATGTTGTCGCAGTTCTTCTCAATTTAGTCTGTTTCAGTTTTTATTTCTGTTTCTTCATGTAATCCCAGACAGACTTGACGGTGGTGAGATCAGATCTCTGTGTGGAGCTGTGTGTCAGACTCATTGTTCATACAAAAATCTCAATGGATTATTACAATTAATAGCAAAAGGAATGTTTGGAAATGTAAACTGATATTTCCTACTGACACACAACAAAAAATATAAATAACTGGCTTAAAACCATTTTTTTTATTTTTTTTATTTTGGTGAAAACATTGACATGCATAAGACTTTTGCACAGTACTGTATAGATGATTTTTACGAGATGTAAAATTTTAGTAATACTGTCCAGTTCTAGCTTTAAGCAGATTCAAGGCAAATTGAAAAGTCATACGAGTGAAAAAGAAACCAAAAGAAGCAGCAAATGGGCCAATAGGAGCAAAGACTAGCACAACATGGGCAAAAAAGGAGATTTTCATTTCCTGGCACTGAGCCTTCTTCCAAACCCAATTCATAGTTATAGGCCAACATTTTATCTGGAAAAAAAAAAAAAAAAAAAAAAAAAAAAAAACTTCAAGAGGAGAGGAAATGCTAAGAGATAAAGTTCAGCAGAATAGGCTAGCATCCAGGGAAGAGGAAAACATTTGTTCTGAGTCCTGAAAACATACTGCAACGTAAGCTGTTAGACCTGTTTGTTCTCCATCAGTTAAGACACTGCCATGGTTCCAAGCTGAAATCGTCAGACTAATGATAATACACCAGTGAAAGATGGTTTTTGTGATGTTAACTTTTTTGATTTGTTCCCCCTTTGTAATATTTTAATTTCATATTAAAAGTGCTAAAGTTTAGAATGCAAATTAATCAGCACTTGCTCTGAGCTTTAAAAGTACTTGAAAGAGAAAAGAGTGAAGATGTCTGAGGGACTGCATTCAATATCAGATGATGCTCTCCTCGGAGACCATTAAATTCACGAGGCTCTCCAGTCATAGGTGAGGGTTGTCTTTGTGTGTGTGTGTATGTGCTGGTTGATGTCGTATGACGTCTCTGACACGTCGGGTTTAGATGAAGCAGCCTCTTCACCGTGCTAAAGGTCTAACCAGCCAGTGATTCAACAAGAGCCGGTACAAGAGGCTCATCAGGGTCAATTAGCCCTTTAAAACCCACTTATTACATTAGACTCTTCACAGCTGAACTCATCCATTTGATTGGCCAATTGTGTTAAGTTACTGGTTTGTTCCTTTTGAAAAGATTTGAAGGAAGAAAAAAACCCAAGAGCTATTGATTCTTGAGACTATGGTAATAATTTTCCATGACAGAAAGGAGGGAGAGAGGGGAAAAAACGGTAAGCCAGCACATCATGCGGATGAGTCCTCGGAATTGGACTTGGAAGGGCTGCACAACTTGGTTTTTATTTCAGAAATTATATATAGTATTTCTGAGTATATGCACAGATAATGTGATTGTGATTTAAGCTGCAATAAATATGATAAATGTTTGTATGCGAAACACAAAAACTTCCAATTAAGTCATGTTTTGCCCATGTTCTGCTGCCAAAAGAAAGACTTACACATAAAGGGCTCTTTTTGAATTCACACTGTCCTTCCTTGGGCTTGCAAGTGCACTCTTTTTGATCTCTTTTTGATCTACATTAGTTATGATAGTGTTTCAGTCCACTTATTCTTTGAAAAGAGTAATTATATTGTACATTGAAATTATATTGAATAATAATAAATTGAATGATTTCATTTGACCAAACACTACATTTTCTATTGAAATGTGATTTAATTTCACAAGCCTATTTATATTAGAGTAATATGGTATTATATAATAACATACTATAATAATAATAATAATAATAATAATAATTCAACATTGTTAACAACAAATATTTAGTATATTACAATAATATAATTAAATTTGGTTTAATAAAAAATATTTTAAAAATATATTGTGCATAAATTAAAAACACAAATGAAAATCAAAAATGTATAGTAAAATTACATAAATCAACATATTATTGTATTTAATTTTATAATAAATAATAATAATAATCAGTCTGAAACTGAAAACCATGTCTGTGTCATGAGTACTGTGTGTGGTTAGCGTATGTTTAGTAGATTACAGTCACTCATAATAAGAGTATAGTATATATTTATGTGGTAAATAATCATTATTTTATTTTGATTGGTTCTGCAGCCTTGGTACTGAGGATAGCATTTTGAGTGCCTTGGAAATATTATTCCAACCTATTCGTATTACAAAAAGATTTCAGCTTCATCAGCATTCACATGGCATTGTATGCTCGCCACACTACACAAAGAATCACGTCACGTCCTTTAAAGTCGCCCTGTCCTGAGGATCAGTAGAACAGCGGCGATGGACTATGTTCACATACAGAGTCGTTTATCAAAGCTCTGCTGTTTCTCTTTCTGTCTCCTGCTGTCTAACTGTGCTCTGGGAACACGGTGCCTCTACCTGCAGCTAGTCAGTAAATGATGATTTATACCTCCTGCAGTCAGAAGTCACGTTTTGATAAATCGGGATGAAGTCTCAAATGTAATTTTTAGGGCCTGCAGTTGTCCGTGCGTGTCTTTGTATGGTGATAAATGGAACAGGATGGTCACTCTCTCTCCTTCTTCTTTTCTCTCACTGACAGGATTTGGGGTCCTCTGGTGAGCATGCTAAAGCAGGCAGGTGCCCGTTTTTGATTGGGAACACAACTAAGTCATCCTTGGCCAGGACACTGTGGCTCCCTCGCTGCGACCCGTGTCAGGATTAATCGGTCGGAGTGCGAGAAACACAAGGGGAATAAAGCCACCGCAGGAACAACGTCCAACTCGCTCGCTCAGCATGACCCTTATCAAAAAGATCCTGCAATGGCCACCACTGTGAACCTCCTTTCTTGCTATTTTTTTTTTGTTCTGGATTTTTTCTTTCTCCCTCTTTCTGTAAGTTTCCAGCGACAAGCAACTGAACACAAAACAGTCTGTCTGCAGTGAACACGAAACTGATGTGTGACTCAACACAATCAGAGCCAATCAGAACGTATTTATACAGCTATGTGAAGCAGGACTGAAAACTATAAACCCGAATAAGTTGGCAAAACTCAAACATTTAAGGCAATCAGTTGCCTCAAAATTTATAAGTCCAAAAATTCAAAGTTTAAGTAAGCAGAACTTTTATTTTTTACTCATACTTTTTAATTGCTCTTAACTTGAAATGTTTGAGTACACTCATACATTTAGCTTAAAATTATCATGTAACCCCAATGTAAACATTTTTATTAGTGTAAAATTAGCTAGCTATAACAAGCTAATTCAGAAAATGCTTACTTGCTAATTTGCTAACATGTTAACAATAGCATGGTATAGCACTTGCTGAATGAGTGCAGCAATATAAAGCATTTTTACATACTTGCTCTCAAACCAAGCCGCATGCACCACTTGTCACCATGACACTAACAGAAACTCTTCTGAATTAGCATAACATAACATTAATCACTACTAAATCTTACACTTAATATTAATCTGGCACAAAAAAACAAAAACAAAAAAAAACATAACACTTAATTTTAGCATTTACTCCTCCTTTCGAGTGCCATGGGCAAAGCATGCTGGAAAATAGAAATCCCAGCCCAGTTTCAGTTAAACTTAAGTTAGTCTAAATTAAAAGAAATAAGTTCATAAAACTCAAAACAATGAAACAGTTCAGTTTACTTAAAATATATCAGTTCTGTGAACTTGAAAGAAAAAGAAAGTGCTAAATACGCATAAAAATTAATTTGACTGAACTAATTTAAGTTTGTCCTACTCAAACCAATTAATTATTTTGAGTGTAAGTGTTTACAGTGCAGTCTTCAATAACGGGTTACATTTAAAAGTGATAATTATCATAATAAAAGTAATGACAGACAAATCAGAGACAAATATTTGTTATATTTTACAAATAAATGTTTAAAACTCACTCTGGGGTCTGTCCCCATTCCCCATCCCCCGAGAAGAGACTGGAGTTGGGTTTTATTGCCCAAAACTATGTGGCCACAGTGGAAAAGCAGTGGCCATAGTCCAAACAGACTTTCCTTTATTAATTCATAGATGAACTGATCTATAAATGAACATGCATCCCATGACAGGGGATTATCATTGAAACATATGATTATGACTGTTTTGTGCAGCGTCTTCTGTATGGTATTTGTTTTATGTATATTTTATGATAAGAACCAATGGTTAACGCAAACTAACCTATACCAAGTTTGGTGCCTATGAGTTTGTATTTTAAAGATTTAAATGCTTGTGTATATGATATGTTGACATCTGTGCAACACATCAGTATTACAAGAATCTTTAATAGTTTCTTTATCAACTGAAGTTTCTTCTTCAACAACAGCCAGTTTATTCATGCTCAAAGACAAGAGCCATAAACTCCCCAACAAAGGAAGTTCCCGCTACAGAAATTCCACTTTGCTCATTGGTCAGGTCCACCCGAAGAGGTGTGGCTCCTCCCAGACCTTAAGAGGAGACGCACAACTCCGCCTCTCTCTCTCTTGCTTCTTCGACGGACTCAAGGAATCTCCGGTTGTGCGGCCTCAGCAGGCCACGGCCTGTAGGCCTAAGCCTGCAACCCAGCCATGTGCTCATCTATGAGAGAGAGAAAGAACTCTTTCCCCACTAAGAGTCAAATTAACAGTTGTTTCATATTTCTTCATCCAACGCAGAAGATATTGATTACGACTTTGGACCGAACCATCAAGGATTTCTCCTCAGCCTGCAGATCCAATGCTTCTCAACAGCTAAAGGCATTTTGCAAGTATCGTACATTTGAACACTAAACAGCGATTTAGTATTAATTTGTGAACCACCTTTGTTAGCAAAGGTGCTTTATTACTGAGAAAACTGATGGTCTTTTCCAGCTTGTTTAATTGACTTCTCCATAGCTCCATTTCCTGTTCCCACTTCGGTTTCACTCTATCATTTATCATTTTACCCATGTACGTGTGACTTGTGTTTGTGTGTGTGTTTGTTAGTTTAGTTATGCGTTCGTGATTTAGTTAATAAAACTTGTGCACAATACATATTTGGTTCTGACTCACTGTCTGCAATAAATTGCCTCTTAAATGATTTAGATATTGCTACCAGCTCCAAGTGCTGTAAATGCTAAGAAAGAATTATTTTTCTATGGCCATGAAAAATACCCTTCTCTTAGAATTAATTAATAATCAATACTGAGTGTTCACAGAATGAAACTGATTGATTGTAATTTTAATGTAGCTACATCAAGTTAATCTGATTAACTGATTCAAATATTCATAATTAATCAATTAATACTCATAATAAGTTATGAATAATTATTAATATTTCCCCTTTGAGCTAATATAACTACATAAACAATTCTGACGCAAATAAATATAGTTCATTACCACATGGCTTCCAAACGACAACAACTTGGTGCATTAATTTAATTTAATTTTACAATAACTTCAAATGTGGCTCATCCAATCAGAATTTAGAGTCCGAACTATCCATATTATAAACCTCTATTTATATATTGTTTGAATAAAAAAAAGAAACATCTGAATAATAGAAAAAATAATTGACAGATGAAACAATTTTCCAAATAGCTGTCATACTCTCTACTTCTTATCACTGTTTTTCTATAAAACTACTTTCAGTGTTTCTCTTTAACAGTGTTCATGCCTTTATTTCCTTCTCTGTCTCTCTTCTCCCCCACAGAAATGCTATTTGGGTTGTAATTATGTGAAATCCATCCCTACAGAGCTCTGTCAGAAGCGTTCCCCCATGCTTTGTGTTTTTGCTCATCAAAAACGCCACATTTTTAGAACACGTTACTTACAGAGCAGCGTAAAGGTGGCGTCTTATTAAATTTCACTGGATGCTTTGTAATGAAACAGGAGATTGGCTTAAGTAGATAAACCCTCTCACAGGAGGAGTGGAGGAAGAGAGGGAGTGAGCGAGGAAGACAAGCTGCAGCTGACAAAAGCTTCGATTTCCTCTCCTGTTTACTAAGCGTGGATATTTTCCGCTGGTCCACAGCGCCTGCATAATGCCATTTTTGTCCCTGCTGAAATACACTCACCGGCCTATCGCAGTAATCAAGAGAATCCCTTCCCCCATCTACCTGAGTCTAATGTCAGCCTGTAAATGAAGCGGCCTGACTTTCATTTCAAACTGCACACGATCGATACATACTGCCGTGCTGCTTCCCTGCTTCCTCTTCCTTTTAGTCTGTTCACTCTCAACCCTTGAAAGTTCTACTAGCAATAGTGAAGGAGATCAGTAAAACTTTATAAGCGCTAACTCTGATCGTTAGCATCAAATAACTTGCTAATCTTTGTATTTACAAGATGCGCAGAAGAGTAAATATCGACTAGGCTGAAATATCACTGAAATATCACTATCTGACTCTGTGTAAAAGATTTTTTAGTTTTCCGCCTTTTCTTACCAGCTTAGAACCAGGGTCCAAAATTGAAGTTTAACTGGAATTTGTTAAAAAAAAAAAAAAAAAAAAAAAGTTAATTAAATATAATTCAATTTTTCTGTTTCAATACGCTTTTTTAATTTTTTTTTTTTTTTTAATTTAAATGTTGTTTAAATAATATTCAAAGTTTGTTTTGTTAAAGTTTGCTTTTCTAGTTAAAACTTAATTTCAATTTAATTTTACTAATTACTCTACTGTCCAAAAGTTTGGGGTCAGTATGATTTTTTTTAAGCAATTAATACTTCTATTTAGCAAGGATGCAATAAATTGATCAAAATTGGCAGTAAATACATTTACATTGTTACAAAAAATCTCAAATCTCAAAAAAATTATTTTGAACTCTCTATTCACCAAAGAATTTAAATCAACATAGAATGATTTCGGAAGGACTTAGATTAATGGCTGTGGAAAAGTCAGCTTGGAATGAAATACATTTTCAAATATATATTATTTTAAATTGTAATAATATTTCATAATATTAAAGTTTTTACTGTATTTTTGATCAAATAAATGCAGCCTTCATGAGCAGAAGCTTCTTTCTAAAACATTAAACAATCTTTTAAACAGCAGTGCACATTTAAATTTTCTGCCTTAATTCAAATTTAGGAATTGAATTGGAATTTAAAAGGAATTCTTGATTAATCCTTACATTCAGCTACCAAATGTACACCATAGTGCAAACACAAGGGGAAAAAACAGCTAGGGACAAAAATATATTTTGACCACTGGCAGGCAAGTTAATTTTGGACCCTGCTTACACCCGAAACAAAAAATAACCTCATGCAGCAAAAGCGAAAGCAGCACAGAGCATGAAAATATCTGAAAAAACACGATGGCCAGAATGGAGACACAAGCACTGGTTCAGCTATGAATAATTCAATGGTTTTCAAAAGAAAAGAAAAAAAAAACAAAAAAAAAAAACACATGAGAAAGTTTTGCTTAAGCACAAAAAAACTAATGCCAATCAAAGCTAGCCGTCCTACAGAGAGGGAGCTATTGGTGCCATTAGAGCAAGGGGACCGTGCAAGGGTCTGTGCGCTAATGCTAAACTAGCTCTACTCTGCAGTGAGCGACGCCCGGTGGACGTTACCTGGACAGGTGGCAGTGCAGGCACTTTTCTGGACGCTCTGGCCCTCGCAGGACGTCCCGCCGTTCAGGGGAGTGGGGTTGGTGCAACTCCGGCTCCTCTTCTGCCACCCCCGACCACAGACAGCACTGCAGGCCGACCATGTGGCCCACGTGGACCAGCCACCGTTCACTGCTCGTGCGCCCAGTGCAAAGGAGAGGGGGAAACGAACACAGCGAGTCAGGATTACCCGACAAGCACGAGGATGATAAACAGCCACAAACATAGCTCTGTGCTTAAAGGCAGGCCACAGGGACAACGGCAACATACGAAAGCTATGTTAACGTCAATAATTGTCAATGCTACACTGTACTGTTGATTTGAGGCAGTTGTGTGGCGGATGCCATCTTTGTTGTTTTTTCGTCCAATCTAAATTCGTGTTAATTTGATGTTTACACAGTTTCTGTGTTCATAGAACAGCACTTATCTTACACTATCAACAAGAAACTAATACTATAATACTGTTGATATTGAAGGTACACCACAGAGGACTGAATTCAATTGAATTGAATTGAAGCAGCAGACAGGATGCAGAAATGGATTTATTGCTAATCTACCGCAATTGTAATTTCAAACACAGATGGCGCTAGAGACCCCAGAATTCCATAGTGTATTAACATTCAATATTTCTAAGGGGCCGTTCACACAGAACGCGTTTTTCTATTCCAACGCTCTACTTTTCATTGTTTTTCTATGTAAACGCACTACACGGAAGTGTATGACCATTACACTCGCGTCTCGCTTCTTTTGCAGCACCTCGCACATGAGCGCCGCGTTAAGACGTCGTGTCAAGTTAAAAGAATTTCAACTTTTACACGCAGCACCACTCAATGTCAGTTCCAAAACAGTGGACCAATCATAACAACTCTGAGGCGGGGAAAGCGTTCCAAGCGTTGCAAGCTTCTGTTTACAGTAGCAAGTTGGCGTGACAACTGTTTTATTTAGGAGGCCATAGCTAGTGCAATTATTTTCTTTTTTTCCATGTCAAAAATAGGATCTATCTATTCTGCTGTTTGCCAATTTCTATAATTTCTGTTATTGCCATTATTGCATCACGTCTCAAAAGCGTGTCTCGAGACTCTCGTGTTATGCGCTGCGCTTTTTTTTAAAACCATTCCTGAGCGCTGCGCCTCGCGTTTTTAGACGGAAAGATGCATTCTATGTGAACGTCCCCTAAGTTTGGTGGGTAATTTATTCCATAAATAACATATCTACTGCAGCTTGACTCATTTAGGCTGATTTGCTGACCAATAGAGTGCTGCAGGGTTGACGTTTCTTTTTTTGCCCAAAAACGAGTTAGCATTTTAACACTTCACTTTTTAATGCGTTTACTTGTTTTGAAAAGGCGGCTTCGCTTTTACAGCCTCGTTGTGTTTATAATTAAACTCTTGAAAACTATTCTAACTCAAACTTTTTGTTAAAATGTTTTTAAATAAAATATTGAAAGTTTTGGAAGCTTAATGCAGGTAGTGTTGAAGTTATGTAGTTTGTTTACAGCCTATGTTTAGCTTTTTACTTCTGCAGATTGTATTTGAGCTTCAAAACTCAAAGTTCTGTTCATTTGTAAAGATTAACATGATGAAGAAAAGGTGTAAGGGGCCGTTCACACAGAACGCGTTTTTCTATTCCAATGCGCTACTTTTCCATTGTTTTTCTATGTAAACACACGCTAGATGTGTATGACCGTTACGCTCACGTCTCGCGTCTTTTGCAGCGCCTTGCACGAGCGCCACGTTTTTAAGATGCCGTGTCAAGTTAAAAGAATTTCAACTTTTACACGCAGTGCCGCTCATCAATGTCAGTTCCAAAACAGTGGACCAATAAGAAGAACTCGGAGGCGGGGCAAGCGTTGCAAGCTTCTGTTTACAGTAGCAAGTTGGCATGGCAACTGTTTTGTTTGTTCATTATTGCCGTTATTGCATCACGTCTCAAAAGTGCGTCTCGAGACCCTCGCGTTCTGCACTGCGCTTTTTTTAAAACCATTCCTGAGCGCTGTGTCTCACGTTTTTAGACTCAAAGACACGTTCTGTGTGAACGAGCCCTAAGAATCAAACTTTTTTTGGTCACAGAGCTTATTTTCTACAATAATCAAAAAAAAAAAAAAAAAAAATTATATATATATATATATATATATATATATTTCTGCTGGGTTTTTGCTGAAGGAACCAGGGTGATGCTAACTTATAAAAATATGTCATCATTGCAGCACTCTATTGCTAGCATGGTAGGGTAGGCAGGCATTATTGAATTATTGAACAGTGACATAATCAGCCAATCATTGTGGAGTGACATTTTTTTGCCTGCATTTTACCATTCCTCTTTTACATTGTCAGCATGCTTTGGAGTTTGGACCTTAATGAAAACATGATCTCAAAAGAGTAACTCCGTCTGCACTACTGAAACTTCACAGGGTTACTTTACAGACCATCTCATCTGCTGTTTTGTAGTATTTTCTTTTAAATTTGTAATTATTTTCTCATCCAAATTCCTTGCTTCCTTTGAAAAGAAAAAAAAAAACAAAAAATGTGTGTGCAAGTCTAAAAAGATGGCCACATCTGGATGAGGCCACAGAACCAAACATTATTCTCTACGGTTGCCCTTGTCAAGTCACAACACTATCACTCAATCTCTTTTACAACTTATATTAACAACTGTCAATGTTAAAGCTACTGAGCAAAATGGGGGACACATGGTGGGAGGGAACGGCCTAGATTTCATCTCATGTGGGGTGTATATTGGTTTTCTGCTTTACAACGATACACAGTATGGTTTTTATGGCGCCAATATCCTGACTGGTGAAATGCATAATCCTGCAAGGATTCCAGGATGATCCCGAGTCCAAAGTTCACGCAGGGTTTTTAATCAAGTTCCCAGCCTCCTCTCTCTTGGTGGGAGAATTCAGAGCAAATCTGATTTCTTCTTCCCCCAGTAACTCGACTGATTTGTTGTCCCGAAGCCTTGATCGCCGGTCAGAGTATATTGTGCCTGGAGCTGCTCTTAATTCTCCACGAAATGTTGCTCTGGTCAGACCGAATCAATTCTTTAGCCTCTCTGATTGCTCACCACGAAGAAGGAAATTGCGCAGCAACTCGGGTCCTGATTACCTCTTAGAACACTGTTGTGTCAAGTCAAGTCCAGCCTTGTTAAAATTCATCTCGTCCTCTGTCCAACAGCACTAATAACAGCTCTCACACCACCTATGGTTCAGCCAATAAGCAAGCCTGCAAGACTTCAAATTAGTAAACTGACATTTTAATGTGAAGCCATGGGGAAAAAAAAGAATAGCATAAAGGACCTTGCCTAATAGTTCTTTTGATCAAAAGGTATTCACAGGGAATTCTTCTTTAATTAATTTCTACAATGGTAGCAAATTGCTTCGGGAACATTGCACAATTTGAAACCGACAAATTGTAAGGCACCGCACCTAGCATTCATGTGCCATTTCTCTTTTTCCCTGTGTGAGGGCTTCATTGATTGACAGCATAAAAAGCAAACAAGAGCAGAAATATTCTCTGCTCACTTTTGCAGAGCCTTCTGTCAAAATGTCCCCAAATCATGCAATTCAAACAAAATGCAACAACTTATCTAATCTCCATTCATCTGAGAAAAAAATAGTCAGTTTAGCTCCATTTTTCTCCTATTAAATACAACACACTGATTGCTCTGATTGACTTGCAGTCTCTGCATTAAAAAGCACGTCCGCATTTATTCCCGTTTAATGCAAATCATCACGCAGCTGTCCCTTGACTCATTATCTTTATGCTTCATAATACAACTGATACATTACCTCTGAAAAAAGGCAAAGAGTTCAGATTTTCCATTGTTAACATGTCTGTCTGTGGTTTAGGAGTATTCTCAGTAGATCTGTCCCAGTACTGTACTACGTGTGGTGTGTGATTGACTCGGCCGGGATCAGTAGAGAGCGTGTACAGGGTTGTAATGCATGCTACCTTTAGAACGCCACTTGTCCTGGGACCCCTCCGGGGTTAGCAATGCTCTGCCGCTGTGCATTTTAATAAAGGTCAGCTAGCTTATAAACCTATTCATTAGCCACTTTCTGCCATTAATTCAACAAGCTCAACTACAGTGTGAGTGTTTGTCAGCTCTGCTGAGATTTGAGACACTGTCTGGCTGCTTTGCTCCCAAAATGATATGTTGTAATGTTGCTGCAATCATTTACAGCATGATCAGTTTTAGAGGATATACGGATATGAAGAAACAACAGAATGCTCCCCATGCTGTAATGCTTAGTTTTAAGGTCTACAATAAATACATTGGCCTCAAAAAGTATTTGGACACTTAGGCCACACTTACAAAATGTATGTAAATGTATGTTACATAATGAAAATATATTTATGTATATTACATAAAGTCAAGCAAGCAGCATTTAGTCTAAATAAAAGTATTTAAATGACAGGGTTCCCACAATTTCTGACCAATTTCTGAGAACTTTCTTTTCTAGTTAATTGTGATAACTGTGACTGAAGTAATTTAAAAAATAAATAAATAAGTAAATAAAAGTCCCCCTGTGGTGAAAATCAAGCTTTTAATGTTGTTTATATGTCTATGTGGTGTTTCTAATATGCTTTAAGACAAACCATGTGCAAATTCATAAGTATTTTCCTCCTTAAAACTGCAGTGAACCAAAACGCGGTTTCAAATTGCTGGTGTTTTTGATGTCACAAACTACCTTGGTAACCAATCACGTCAACATGTGATCATCAACGAGTGGATCTCTGAGCTGGTGTGAGTGGAGGCGGGGCTAATTTGCATATTCATAGAATCGCATATACTAAATGAGGCAAGGGTGTAGAGTTATATTCAAGCTATTTTAAGGCATGAAGATTTTTTTTTTTTTTCCCGAAGATAAAACGTTTAAATATGTCATTTTGGTGGTCAAAGATTAGTAATCGGTCTTTGGGGTCCAGCTGACCCTGCTGACAGTTTCCTTCGTTTTTAAAAAGGGTTCCCTTCATCTCAGGGGCATGAGACTCTGTAACTTTTCCTAAATAATCTATCTAAACATGCACAAAAAAATCTGGGCTTGATTTGGTTGTTCTAAAGGTGTGTAAAAAAAAAAAAAAAAAAAAAAAAAAATCACCGATTTAGACCCCACATTGAAAATGAATGGGAAAATTAAAAAATGTACTTTTTTTTTTCATTTCATTTGTCAAAAAAAAAAAATAAATCCAGAATAAATCTGAAATGTTCTACATTTAAATAAAGGTCTGGTCCTTGACCATAAACACAAAGTGCAACAAACTTTCTATCTCATACACACACACACACACACCTAAACACACACGTGTGTGACTGCAACAGAGGACATTTTTATAGAAATTGGCAAATAAAATCAACAAAACTGGCATAAATCTAAAAAAAATTTACATGTAAATAAAGGTCTGGTCCTTGACCATAAATACAAAGTCGAACGAACGCTCTATCTCATACACGCACACACATAAACACACATACACACACACATACACACACATACACATACACATACACATACACATACACATACACACACAAACACACACATATGTGTGACTGCAACAGAGAGCATTTTTATAGAAATTGGCAAATAAAATCAACAAAACTGGCCTAAATCTGAAAAATTTTACATGTAAATAAAGGTCTGGTCCTTGACCATAAACAAAGTCGAACGAACGTTCTATCTCATACACACACACGCATACACACACATAAACAAACACACACACACACACACACACACACACACACACACACACACACACACACACGTGTGTGACTGCAACAGAGGGCATTTCTGTAGAAATTGGCAAATAAAATCAATAAAAACTGGCATAAATCTGAAAAATTTTACATGTAAATAAAGGTCTGGTCCTTGACCATAAACACAAAGTCGAACGAATGTTCTATCTCATACACACACACACACATAAACACAAACACACACAGTCCCTATTGAGTCCCTATTGACCTCTATTGAATATATGTGGTCATTGCACTTTCTTTCTTTAACTATAATTCCTAAAGTTTTTCCACAAACCTGTAGATGGTAGTATTCTATCCCTAACACATAGAGCAATGTCCAAATACAATTTAGATTTAATTAAGTAAATTGTATCATTTAATTTTATCATTAAAGTGATTTTTTTCATTAAAAATCAATTTTTCATAAGCTAATTTATGACGTGGTTAAGTAATTGTGCAGTAAATAGGTAAAAAAATACAAAATATCCATAAAAACACAGCATAAATGCATAGATGATAAGTAAATAAAAAAAAATGATATATAGTTTATCATATATATATAAAAAAAAAAATGTATATTTCCTTATGCAATCGCTCTGTAAAAGTTTGGGGTCAATCTGACCCCAAGGGACTAAATCGTCGGTACAATTAAGGGACCTACAAGGGGGGTTAGTTCACCCAAAAATGAAAATTCTGTCATTTATTACTTTATTCCTTCTGTCATTTATTATCATTTATTGTCATTTATTACCCTTGTGTCGTTCCACATCTGTAAGACCTTCGTTCATCTTTGGAACACAAACTAAGATCTTTTTATTGAAGTCTGAGAGGTTTCTTTCCCTCAATAGAGATCCAACGCAACTACCACTCCAAGGTCCAGAAAGGTAGAAAGACATAATTAAAGTACTCCATGTGACTCCAGTGGCTTAAACTCAATTTTATGAAGCGACATGAGTGATTTGTTTGTGCAAAAAAAAAACAAAACAAAACAAAAAAAAACAAAACAAAAAAAAACATAAAAAACATAAATTTACCACTTTATTTACAATATTTATAATATTATCCAAGACGTGTTCATGCAACAACTTGCAACTTGCGTGAACACAAAACGCATGCGTCGTGATGCTCTCGTGAACACAAAACGCATGTGCGTTGAGTTGACGTGCGAGCCTGAACACAACACGCATGCATTGTGAAGCTCTCATGAACGTATGTTGCAGATCAATATTTTTGTAAGTAAAGTGGTAAATTATATTTTTTTTGCACAAACAAAGCACTGGCATCACTTCATAAAATTGAGGTTAAACCACTGGAGTCACATGGAGTACTGTAATAATGTCATTCCTACCTTTCTGGACCTTGGAGTTGCGTTGAATCTCGATGGAGGGACAGAAACCTCTCAGACTTCATCAAAAAGATTTTAATTTGTGTTCCGAAGATGAATGAAGGTCTTACGGATGTGGAACGACATGAGGAGGAGTAATAAATGACAGAATTTTTGGAATTTTTTATTTTTGGGTGAACTAACCACTTAAGAGATACAATTATTGACTATATATATATATATTTTTTTTTTTTTTTTTTTTTTTTTTGTTCTGATCAAAATAGAGTTGTCCATCACAGCTAGCCTGACTCTCTCAGTAAATTACCCCTGACTCCAGGTCAAAACCATCCCAAACTTTTGTCAGAGACTTGAAAGGTAAAGTCCATTTATCTGTGATCTAAGAAAGGAACAAAGTATGAGAAGAAACACACCATAGACAATCACAGTAGCCGAGGAACTCTTGCGACGAGCCACAATGTTCTTGGCCACGCAGGTGTAGTTCCCTGTGTCGGCCAGGCGGGCTTGTTTGATGATGAGATTATGGTCCACGGTGATGAAGAAATTGGGGTCAGTCTTGGGGTCGATCAGATCCTCGTTTCTCTGCCACTCCACCTACAGATATACGTAAGAGAAATCATTTCACAGCTTCAATCTGGCTCAAATGGATGGAAAACGCTCTGTATGCTCTCGGATCCAGCTGCCATTCTGGGCAGCTCCCAAGGCCAAAGCCTGGACTGACGCACTGTATGGTAGCACTGTTTGGCAGGCACTGTATGGTAGCATGGGGCAGTAGGAAAGTGGATTAGCATTTTCTTTCAATTGTTTTTCTATTGTACACTGAAAATTAGAACGTGTTTCTCACTTTAAAATTAGAAACAGAACTTAAAGTAGAAATTGCGATTATAGTAATACTTTGGTAACAAAAGAAAAAATGTTATTCAATTTGTATGTGTTGTGGTATAATGTTTATTATCACAAAAAATAAATTTCTATATCATTTTTCAACTTACTACTTTTAAACTTTCATTGTAAGAATGTTACTGTAACTATTATTAATGCTACTACTACTACTACTACTACTACTACTACTACTAATAATAATAATAATAATAATAATAATGATGATAAACTGGTGAATTAGTCAGAATCAATCACTGTAGTATTATTAGACAAAGGCTTAAATTTTATTGAACACAGTGTACTTTAAAAGTTTGGAAGTTTGGACGGACATTTTGAGCTGCAACAGCTGGTCGCAGGCTGGTCTAGTCCTGCACCAGTGCAAAAGTACATGTATTATTGATGGGACTCCCAGAGCTGCCAAATCACTCTGCATGGTTCCTCATCCAAGTCCAGCTCATGGAACAGACGGAATATGGTGAAAGACGTCAGATCTCTGGCTCGATGGTATATTTGTGTGAGTACATTAATGAGAGGGATAATTAGCAGAGCCGTTGGTTGTTAACATGTTTGCTTGTTGCTCTCACCTCTGCAGGAGGCACACCTTCAGGAGGATGACAGCGCAGAAGGATTTCCTGATCAAGTGCCACTTCCTTACCCAGCGGTTCCTCCTCGAAGTTCTTCCTTAGATCTGTAGTGCAAAATCATTTTATTTATTAGTCATTAGGAATATACAGTATATATAAACTTATAATCACAACAAAAGATGAGGTAATGGCAGTCTGTGCTGTGCAATGTGCAAAAATATATAGACCTTGTAGTGCACACTATTGTATATTTAATATTAAACATTTTTAATTAGTGTAACTAACATTAATTTGGTTATTATATTTGGTATATATTCTCAAAGGAAAAGACGTTACCTGGTGAGTGCGTTCTGACATGTTGTGCGCTTGTGCTTATGTGCGTATGATATGATGCATTATGCACTGCTGCAATTTATATACAACTATTTATTTTTTGGCAACACAAAAAAAATACATATTTTATTTTATAGATTTTATATAGATCCAGATTTTCACTTTGCTACCTGATAAAATCACTGTTAGTTTGAAGAGGGCATTAAGCAATAGTCTAGAAGAAACAAGTGATATTTTAGGGGTCGTTTACAAGACTAAAAATGGAAATGCGTTTTGGACAACAGCGTTGTCCAAAACAAAAACTTTTAAAAAACGGGTTTCAAAATATACATTTTTGAACACAATACTGTTATTGCCTCCATGTAAACTGCAAAAATCCAAATTTGTGAAAATGGTGACGTCATGCGCATGCACATTTCGGGCCCTATAATACATCCAACGCAATGTGGCGCCAGGCGGTTTTTCAGCCCGATGCAGTTATCATTTTTTACGTCCTGCACCACGTTGTTTAAATAGCAAATGCATTTGCGCCCATTTGTGCGCCCATGAGCATGCTGGTCTGAAAACGAGGTTTGTTCAGGCGCATTGTCGGCGCGTTGCTATTTTGAGGCAACTGAAATAGACTGCGCCATTGACCAACTGAAACCTGGTCTAAAGTCAATGGCGCAATATTTGTTTTGTTATATAAAGAGCGTGTTAGTTATATGCGGCTATAATCGGGCGCACAACGCGTGTACACTCTGCTTATTATACACACAGGGACACGCAACAGCACACAAACATGCCAGATATTAAAAACAAAACGATTACAATGTAAAAGATTATTATTGTGTGCATAAAGATAAAAATGTTTTGGTGGAATCTGGCCGTTTCCTCGCTAGAAAAGCATTCCGTTTTTCTGCTTGCAAATTCCGCCGTGTGAATAGCAAATCCACCATGGCGCGAGCGCAACTGGCTTTTAAAGAGAATGGGAGATGAGACTCTGATTGGTTTATTTCAAGTTGCGCCCAAAACACACCCATTACTAATTAAGAGAATAGGGACAACCCTTTTAGACCATGTGCCTGGCGCGCTGACCATTTTTCCAGTCATCAAACTAGCAAAAGTGGATTCGGACATGCCCTAAGTGCACTTGCGCCGTGCGCTTTAGACCATGTGCTTAGATCGTTAAAATAGAGCCCTTCGTATTCAATCTATAGGCGCATCGTGTTTCTTTACAAAGTGACATCGCCCTCTACTGGCCTGGCATGAATAATACAGCATTTTTAGTTGTTTTGGCAGATCTGTGTGAACTCTTGACAACGTTGTCATCTGTAAGCAGGAAAAAAAAAAAAAAAAAAAAAAACTCAAAGGAATAACTTTTCCGTTTTTTTGGAAATTATTGTCTTGTAAATGTGCTCTTAAATGTATTGCATGTTTTTTTTTTTTTTTTTCCTGTGGGCTCTCAAGCCAGGATATTGACTAAAATCCTCCTGTAGTCATAAAGTAGATCAGAACTTGTACATGTATCACCAGGAAGGTAAACTGCCAAGCCATTTAATCTAACATTATCTGTGTCATATTTAGCCATGTGTTTTTGGGGTTCAGTGCTCCTCCATACATAACTCAGGGCTTTGTTTGCACCGTGTACGTTCAACAAGAGCCTTGAGCGGCCTTTCTCTCTTAGAAGGATCCATATCACAGACCCGAGTGCTTATTAGACCCTGCTTGGTTGCTTCAGAGAAAGGCTGTCTGCAGCCCCCAGGCAAAGCATCGACAAAAAGGAATTGCATTATCTTCCTCCTCTACTCGATACCGCACCGAGGCTGTGGTATCCACACGACCACCCACTCCACCTAAAACCCCTGGGACAAGTGTTGATGCAAGTCGAATTGTATTTGCTTGTCAAAATTGCATTAGTGTTGATGGAGGGCTTTCGTGTCCTCCTGACTATGGATGGCAAAATTTCAAAACAACATTTGCATAAACGTTTATAACTGTTATGACATGAAAAAGCTTTTGGAAGGAGGTGTCCATTGAGACAGCGGACTTGTCTTTAGCTCCGATGCTGGGGAATAAAATCTCTCAATAACAGCGACACTGCCAGTCATTTCATTTCTTCAAAACAGATGTCATGCCTGTCTTCAACAATCAGGCCTTGGCAAACATTAAGAGGTGAAGAGGGGTCTTTGACATTCAATTTAATTAAATAGGATTTAATGGGAATAGGAGAGGCACAAAGGATTAGATGGCCATCCAGTCCTGAGATGACATTGTCGTGACTTTGAGGGGAAAACTCGGGAGGTTTGTTAAAGGAATAGTTCACCCTAGCACAATTACAATAAATGAGGCTTGCAAGCTTCAAAAACGACAGAAATACCATACAAAAAAAAAAAACATAAATGTGGTCCATATGAATCATGTGTTATATTATATTATAGTGTTCAGAAGTCATATGGTACTTTGTGTGCAGGAACAGAAAGTTATGCAGTGCACAAAACATATGAACCACAATTATAGGCCCTTTTCAGAGCACCTGGTCATTGTAAGTGTTCTTGGGTGAGTAAATTCCTTTAAAAGTCCTTTCATTATGCGAAAGTAGAATCTGAGGTCAATCTATGTTTGGCAAGAGAAATATCCATCTAGAATATTTATAAGAAGCACACATAAGAAGCACTAATGCTTTAATCCTTGTTTTAGACTCTATCATCTTTCTTTAAAGTGAGGACGTCTTCTCCTCTGTTTTTTTTATGCTGATGTTTGTTCTGAGCGAGGCGGTGCGGTGGTGCGGTTTCTTGGTGTTTAATCACACAGAAATATCAAAACCACCAGGTCTCTTGAGGCAATTACAAAGTGTTAAATTGCAGATTAGCAGATTTCCTTGCCATGGGCTCTTCCTGATCAAACTTCCCAATCAAACATTAAATAAGTCATATAAAACCAACTGAATCAATCAGCCTTGGGGAGAAAACGGAACATAAGTGGTTAGATTGATTGGCTAAATGGAATTTCAAAATAACTTTTAATAGAAAGTATATCACTATCAAAACACTTAACAGTGGAGTGATAAAAAAAGAGCAAATGCTACAGTGTTGTGGAGCACTTTAAATACATTGAGGATAAATGAATTTTGTTGAACATGCTTTTTACCAGAACAAACTGTTTACACAGTATTTAAAAGGAGTGTTAAAGTATTCAAATAAATAATGTTGACATCTATGACAGGAAACACCTGTTCATGTAGCTAGTGTGCATTTAAACAGCACAAGTAAAGATAAATAATGTTAGCTGCCATATCAGCATCTATATTTTCTAGACTATAGTGGAAGAATGGCAACTAGCCTAACTAATAAACTGCCTAAACAGTCACCTGTGGCTCTCAACTGGTTTTGCTTTGGGATCTAAATATTACACTGGGATCAAATAATGACAAAACCCGGTAAGAAAATTTTTGCTATAACTTAACATTTTGCAAATGCATAAAAGCATGTATAAATATTGAAATTTATTATTAGTATTTTATATTAAGCCAGTAATGAATTGCATAAAACACATTGTGGTCATTTAAAACCTTGTTTAACCAGGTGAACCCATTTTAAATGAAGTTTCTTGTATTGTGAAGTTTGATTGGATGCACGACCTTTGATGTCAGCAATAACAACAAAAGGTACGGAAAGTGTTTTCTTTTCTAGTTGATAATTGCTTGGGTCATTGCTTGGTGTATGTATGTATATATATATATATATATATATATATATATATATATATATTATATTATACACACACACACACACACACACACATATGTATATTCATATATTTCCAAAAACATTTTTTTAACATTGATAATAATAAGAATTATTCTTGAGGACCAAATCAATTAGAATGATTTCTGAAGGATCATGTGACACTAAAGACCTGATGATGCTGAAAATTCAGCTTTGCATCACAGGAATAAATTACATTTTAAAATATATTAAAATATAAACCAGTCATTTTAAAATTTCACAATATTACTGTTTTTACAGTATTTTTATTTTTAAAAAATGCAGCCCTGGTGAGCATAAGAGACAATATAATAATAATAATAATAATAATAATAATAATAATAATAATATCAAATTCATAATTAATTTATTTTGGTACTTTATCTAAACTATGCACCATTCTGCTGCATGGTTATTTGCAATTTATTATTAGCATTTAGAGTTTGCATTAGATTCTTCCTCCTGTCCAGATCAACAGACCCACCAGTTGAGAACCTAGACATTTATCATTATCAGATTATAAGGTGGCATTTGGTCAAAATGTTTGCCTTATAAGATAGCAGAGCTGAACTCACAGGCGATGCGCACATATGCCTTTTGGCTCTTCTGGGTTCCTGTAGTGCTCCAGGCCACACACTGACACCAGTAATCCTCCAGACCAAAGATCTTCTCCACCTGCTGTCTGGAGATGTCAATCTTCACCTGCATCACTGGCAGCCCTGGGACCAAACCAGACACAGCAAACACGTTCAGCTCAGTGCTCGAAACATATTGCCATTGACAGAGACAGACGTTCAGAGACAGTCTTTTAGATAAGGCGTACACCAGACCCCTGTAAAAACTTTATTTGTGTCAAACTTGCTGCTAATATGTGGCAAATTGGCTGGCAAAAATTAGCAGCACTTCACTGGCAGTGGTGAATCAAAACTTTGGCAACAATGTGAAATCTATCACAGCTGTCAAACTTGTCAGACGTGGCAAACGGTCCACTTTTTTTCCAAAGGTTTTTGGAGGTTCACCACATCCAGTGAAGAGCTGCCAACCATTTGCAATAAGGGGAAACAAATTAAGTTCTTTGCAAACAAACACTTTTCGTTGGTTGTTTAATTTATGGAATATTGACAGATGATTGACGATCATTGTTTACTAAATGCAGGAAGTGTATGACATGCGAAACCACCTCAAAATAGAAAATCCCAAACTCTACTATGCTTCCTTGGGGTGAATTAATAAATAATCAGATATTAATATTTATGTGAGCTTCCAGTGGGAGATATTTTTCCTGGTTACTCAATATGTGCGTTTCCTTTCAGACATGAGTGGCTGGGATTATCCCATCAAAGCTCAGAGGTCTTTTCTGAAAATAAAATGTAAAAGAGGACAAGAAAAAAAAAAAAAAAAAGGAATGAAGCGATAATTTGTCAACCACAGTCGGGTGAATAATGTCTATACAACTGATGTGAAGTCATCCAACAAAATGATTCATTTTCAGCTGACAATTACAAATGAACATGATCAGAGTTAACCAACACCAACAACACAAAATGTGTAATGCATAATAAAGCTCTCTTTGAGGATGGAGGGATGGGGCTAGACAAAGATCATTTTTCTTTTCATTATCTCTGGACCATCTCCTCAACCCCTAAGCCTTTGATATTTTCCTCCATGGCTATCGCTCATCTTAACACGAAAGCATGACCTTGAAGATGTCCACATCCCCTCAACATCCACCTTCCCCCTAATTTCTCCCATAATCTCTCTATCCAAACTATTAATCCTCTCCTTTTCCCCATCTTTCTTTTTCTTGTTTGGCTTTATTAGAACCAAGGCCTAGGTTTCAAAACCTAGGGCATTTTTGGGCATTATAGAAAAATTATGTTCAAATAGATATACCTTTTTTATCATCAAAATGTTTGAACAGAATGATTTCTTGGCATTTCAAATCTTTTTGTGCATCGTAGTTGCATTGAACTCACAATTTTATTTTGATTTTTGTGCAAATTTGAACATCAAAATAAGATTTTTGGCACCATTGACATGTTTGAATCGACTGTTGAGCATCATACAGTAGTTGTGTTTGAAAGTTTAAATTGATTTCTGGGCATCATATGAGCATTTAAAATGATTTTGGGGCATGAAATGTTTAAATAGACGTTAGTGCATCATAGCTACATTCAAACACTCATATTGCTTTTTGTGGGCATAAAAAAAAAAAAAAAAAAAAAAAAAAAAAAAGGTTCAAAGGAGTTTTTTTGAATGCTTGAATTGATTTCTTTATTTAAAGGGGACCTATTATGCCCCTTTTTACAAGATGTAATATATAGGGCCCTATGAAATCCGTTTTATTTTTTCCCAAATTCCGTTTTTTCCATTTTAATTTTTCTGGATTCCGTTTTTTTTTTTTTTTTGGACTCCATTTTAATGGTTAAATTAAATTTTAGTAAGCAAAAAGCATGTCTAATTAATTGAAATAATGACACTTATCCAATTTACCAACAATTTATTAAAAGTTTAACAAAAAATTACATTTTTTTTTAGGGCCTTATGATATACGTTTTATTCTTTCCCCTCAAATTCTGTTTTATTTTTTACCAAATTCTGTTTTCTGTTTTAACTTTTCTGGATTCCATTTTAATGGTTTAATTACATTTTAATAATCAAAAAGCATGTCTAATTAATTGAATTCTTAAAAACAAGAAGAGGGCGGAGTTACAACTTTTAGAATGCAACTGGAGGTTTCTGAATGGTTAGTGGATAAATTAATGTAGTTGCTGTGGAATTTATTCAATTCCTCGACTAGCATGTGCCATCATGTTAATCTTTTGTGCAAAACCCTAATGGACGCCCACTATACATAGCATACCTGTTTGCCAAACAGAGCCATACACACCAGGCTAACGTTTATGATTGCTATCAAATGCTGTGAATGGTCTAATATTTTTTTCCAAAATATCACTCGGACAGAAATGCTCCTTTTTTTTTTTTTTTTTTTAAATTAAGCTTGCCAGGGTCAACTCACAGGCTATCCAATCTCTAAATAGTGTTCTGTGCTCGTCTGTGCAGCCAACGACAGAACAGTTAGCATGCTTTGCTCAAACTTTTGCCATGGCGGTAGAACTGGTACACTGCTGTCGCTTGCGAAAATAAAATGACGGCACCGTGAGTGGAAACATGCAGATTAAGGGGCGGTAATATTAAAATAAGATCCCCTTCCTACGTCACTAGGGGAGCGAAATCTGAGCGTCTCATTTTTTTTTTACATGCTTGCAGAGAAAAGCATGCCAAAACAAAGTAACTGGGTTGTCCTTTTTCACATTTTCTGGGTTGGTAGATGCACCGGGGACCCGATTATAGCACTTAAACACCGAAAAATTCAGATTTTCATGATACGTCCCCTTTAAATGTGCAAATCTTTATTTGTGCATATTTGAACATCCCAAACATTTTTTTGGAATCTTTCAAATGTTTGAATCTATTTTTTTTTTTGTGCTCCATAGGTAAAATAAAAAAGTTTGAATGTTTGAATAGATTTGTGCACAACATAGCTGCCTTCAAATGTTCAAATTGATTTCTGCACGCCATTTCAATGTTTAAATTGATTTTGTTGGCATCAATGGAATATTTAAACACATCTTTGCACATCATAGGAGTGTGCAAAGACTTAAATTGAACATTCCAACTCCCCTATGATGTCCAAATCTGGAGTTCTGAAACTCATACTGCACTGCATGGCCAGTCAAGCATTTAATGTCAATACACCGTAATAAAACCATAAAACAACTCCAATAACCACATTCTGCAATTAGCCACGGTGTGGTCAAGTGCTCCAGCGATGTGACAAAAATGCATCATCTCAAATCCTACTGGTCATTTGAGTTCTTGCTCCAACCTGTTTGTCACAAATCAGTGTACATCACATCCATCACCACTTGGCAGAGAGACTCTAGGAGGAGAGAAATAGGGCAGCATGGAGAGCTTGTGTCTCACTATCTTGGCAGACATTAGGAGCACATGCAATTACTGTTAGATTTAAACCACCCTCCAGTGTTACTCAGGGCGTCAACATCAAAATGGACCTCTCAGACAATCTTGCTCTCCTCTGACACAACGTCTGGACTTTAATCATCGCTGATGGCTCAAAACACTTTTGCAACGGGTCAAAAATATAAGATTCAATGCACAAATCTCTGTAATCCAGACTAAAATAAGTGCATTGAAAATAACACTCTCAATTAATTGCTCTACTTGCATTGCATTTAATTCAAATTGCGTAACCAATTCAATATAAACGGAAATAGTTATGATATTAGACCACTAATATCATGGTGATTTTTTAAGGTGTGATTTTTTTTTTTCTTTAGAGAGAGAGAAAATGTAATTATCGTTCGCATTAAAACGTAAAATACAATTAAGAGAAACAGGCACAGTCCTGAAATAGTCAGAGGAAAAGCTATCTTAAACACTGATTGTTTTATTAATTGCTTTTTGTTTCTTTTAGCAGCAATTACCCGGATTTCTGACCTCACACTCCCTCTGCGCTTCATGACGAACCGCTGAGGCCGCCACATTCGGTTTCATTCACTTTTGTGAATATGCCAAATGGCCTGCACTGTTGCTCAGGCATGAAAATTCACTTTTCCTGCATGACAGATTTAGCTGCATGATAGGCCAGGATAATACTGTAACGCAGATTTGTATAATTAGTAATTAACCGAGTATGAAGTCTTTGACTAGGAACACCATTAAAATGTTCACCCCTGGGCCCTTGAGCGAGGTCGCTGTGGCAACCCTCCCTTTGGGGTCTAAGAGGTCACACAGTTAAAGAATAATTGACTCTTAGACCGAGTGTCACATGCGAGCACCCGCTTCCAATACTGTTAAACCCCCACAGATGGAGGAAATTATTCCAAAATGAAGACACATTTATTAGACCCTGAAAGAAAAAAGGCCCTGCGGAGATTGAATCGTAATTCTGAGTTATTGCTTTATGCTTTTGTCGTGTTGTGCGTCTGCATACTCAATACATGCGGCACACCTTCAAAATTAATTGTTAAAAATTCATAACCAGTCCCATTTTTCTACGATGACATCTAACAAATTATTAAATACAGACGTAAAATTCAGACAAAGAATAATAATGATGCTGCTTTCCATTCTGGGGTTAGCTGAACCGAGTGCATTTTTCATTACAGACCACAAGGTCAACCAGTTCCCAGGCATATCCCAGAATTCAATGCATGCATCATAAGGAATAATGTGAATGAAACAGAACACAGAAAAAAGGTTTTTTTTTTTTGTTTTTTTTTTCCCCCCCCAATGGTAAACCATTTCAAACTTGATACAGTGTTTTAAAAATGCAACACTCTGAGAGAAGCTGAAAAAAATTAGACATTATGCAAACATCAGTCTTTAACTTTAAGTTATTTTTGGGTGAACTAACTCTTTAAAACAGTGGTTCTCAACAAGGGGGCCTCAGCAAAGTTCAATGACTAAAAAGTAATTAAATTAATAAATTATTATTAATATTTTAAAACAACTGAACTCTACATTAAAATGCTAAAAAAAACCAAAAAAACAAAAAAACAAAAAAACAAAAAAAAAAAAAAAAAAAAAAACACCAAATAACACTAGGAAGCCTACTGATATTGTGTTGGGGGGCCTGTCAGTCAAAAAGGTTAAAGGGTTAGTTCACCCAAAAATGAAAATAATGTCATTTATTACTCACCCTCATGTCGTTCTACACCTGTAAGGCCTTCATTCATCTTCGGAACACAAATTAAGATATTTTTGATTAAATCCGATGGCTCAGTGAGGCCTCTGTTGAGAGCAAAGCCATTCAAACTCTCAAGGTCCATAAAGGTACTAAAAACATATTTAAAACAGTCCATGCGAGTTCAGTAGTTCTACCTTAATATTATAAAGCGACGAGAATATTTTTGTGCACCAAAAAAACAAAATAACGACTTTTCAACAATATAGTGATGGGCCGATTTCAAAACACTGCTTCGGAGCTTTGCAAATCGAATCAGTGACTCGAATGTCATTGCTTTGAATGCAGGCCTCACTGAGCTATCGGATTTAATCAAAAATATCTTAATTTGTGTTCTGAAGATGAATGAAGGCCTTACAGGTGTAGAACGACATGAGGGTGAGTAATAAATGACAATATATTCATTTTTGGGTGAACTAACCCTTTAAGAACCAATGCTTTGAAGTAACTTTAAAGGGTTAGTTCACCCAAAAATGACACAGAGTATTCTTGTCACTTCATTACATTAAGGTTGAACCACTGTAGTCATGTTGACTATTTTAACGATGTCTTTAGTACTTTTCTGGACCTAGAATGATGGTAATTACGTTGCTTTCAATGGGGGATAAAAAACAAACAAACTTGGATTTCATCAAAAATATCTTAATTTGTGTTCTGAAGATGAAAGGTCTTATGGGTTTGAAACGACACAAGGGTAAGTACTTAATGACAGAAATTTCATTTTTGGATGAACTAACCCTTTAAGGTGGCTAAAAGAAAAACAAGTTTCAATAAGTGTTTGGAAACATAATACAAAGTTCTGTCATGAAACTCTAGATGCGCAGGCTAATAGGTCCTTAACTTAACCTGCTCATAATCACATCATTATCTAT
The DNA here is from genome assembly GCA_039654765.1 of Mylopharyngodon piceus. Classification (NCBI taxonomy): domain Eukaryota; kingdom Metazoa; phylum Chordata; class Actinopteri; order Cypriniformes; family Xenocyprididae; genus Mylopharyngodon; species Mylopharyngodon piceus. The sequence continues at coordinate 17,164,713 of CM077439.1, forward strand.
AGGGCACAGCTGATTGGCTCCTGCTGTATTAGTAGCCAATGAGCTTGCGTGCTCAACCTTCAAATACATGAGTAGCATTTGCCTTAGCAGTGCAGTGTGCTTTCAGAAACCCTCCACCTTCCCCAGCTCCACCTGTATAGATCTGCTACGGATAATTCATGTATGCTTTGTACAGCAGCAGCATGTCTTACTTGCTCACAGCAGCATGTCGTGTATGTATTGGCAGTAGCAAGTCCCGTATTTACTCTGCAGCAGCAATAAAAGCAGCAGCAGCGTAGCAGATCTATTCCGCCAAGACCAAACATATCAACATTGTCACATCCATTACAATGCCAAACACTCTGAGAGTTGTCATGACAGAACTATAATTCCTGCATAGTAACAATTCTTTATAATTCACTATCTCTGTTCACCCAAATATATATATATATAAAAAAAATCATTTACTCACCCTCATGTTGTTCCAAACCTGTATGACTTTCCTTCTTATGTGGAAAATAAAAGAAGAAATGGTGGGTAACCAACCAGTTTTGATTACCATTGACTTCCTTTGAATAGACAAAAATACACTGAGAAATCTCTCAAAATATCTTCTTTTATGTTTTACAGAAGAATGTAAGTCATACAGGTTTGGAATGACATGACAAAATTTCCATCATTTCAGTTACACTTTCCCCCTTCAACTGTTGTATTTGTGGGTACTCTCACAGGAAAAACCATGGATGAGATGTTTCCTCCAGGGAACTAACAGGGTCCTGGTCGGATTCAACAGTGCATTCACAGTAGAATCCAGGGATATGATAACATCCCGTTCCGACACACTACACCATAACTTTATCTGAGTCCCAGCGTGACTTTGCAGTGACTGCTCTACATATTATTGCAGCAGTGAACATCTGTTCATTGTGTCTGCATCAACAGCTCCCCAAAGGAGCAGCAAACGTTGCAAGAGGAGCAACTAGGTGGCAAAGAGATGCTTTATTCAAGGATGTTATCCATCCAAATGTGTGAGTAACATTTCTCATTACTGCTATAAAGGACTTTTATTGTGAAGAGGACAGAGGCTGCTAAATCAAATAGCATGTGTGTGTGAGTGTAGAAATACAGACAAGACTCACAGACCCGCAGTGACATCGCTGCTCTTATTCTCTTGTGAGTGGATAGAGGGGCTTGTCTGGTGAAGAGACTTGATTTTTTTTTTTTCTTCACTCACTCTTGTTTTTGCTGCCGGTGACCTCAATTCCACGGGGGTCATTTGCTTATCAAAGGCGCAGCCCGAAACTGGCAGGTTGAAGTAAGTTTTCATTGTGACCGAGGAAATTCAATTAGGCCGCATCTAGAGCGCGGAGAGCTAAGATTCATCAATGGGAGCTGGGATTAAGGGGAACTGACTTACACTAGGACGATCAGTCAGAAGGTCAGCGTGTGCCCATCACAAGGGACTTTATTTTTTCATTGACTTCCAGTTGAATACAACTAGAATAAAGAGTCATTCTCTGATGCACTGAATCTTACAGATAATTGCTTCCATCACCTGTATAGACATCACCTAGTGGCAATAATGATGTTTATCATTAGTGTTGAATTAGAGAGGTAAATACGCATTTAAAACACATTAGTGTTTTGAACTGTGTTGAATAATGCAATGTTTACCATGTTGTTTGACAAACATATCACTCTCTTTCATTGCATTACACTCTTTTCATTACCCGCTATCGCTTCTGGACGTCTGATCCCTGAAACAGCGGCCAAAGCTAGAGAGGTAAACAAACACATGAATAATCAAAGCAATTCGAAAATGTCATTAAAACCGACAAAATTCTGTGCTGTGCGCCGAAACATTGAGCCGATGCTTGTGAGGTCAACATGAGTTCAATTCTGCCTCATAAAATTTCCCCATCATTCTTTTTCCTTGGCCATCAATAAAATTACTCATACAAACAAAAAGATCAAAAGTAAATACATGTAATAAAAATACAAATAATGCAACAACAAAAAAATACAACAAAAAATAAAAATAGATAAACAAACAAACATTATGCTAAACAATGCTTGAGTTCAAATCTGACCAAAAATAAATTAATAAAAAATAAAAAGTAAAGAGTAAATAGGTTACGTAGATGTTTAAAATTAATAAAGTAAAAAAACATTTATTTATAAATATTTTTTTAACATTTTAATTTATAAAATATTTTATATATATAAATATTATTTATTTATATAATATTATTTTATAATTATTACAAATTAATGAAATTAATCAATAAATGTATACAAAAACAAAATTAATATACTTAAAGAAATACGTTCAAAAATAATAAAATATAAAAATGATTAAATGACAAAATAAAATAATGAAAAATAATAAATAAATAAATAAGTAAGTAGAGTACTTTTTGCTATCAGGCTAAGGTGTTGTTTATCACACAGCTATGTGGTTTCTAGCTGTTCCTAACAGTCCATAAAAGCCCACTTTAAGTCTCTAGATATGGTTTGGGGTAAGTCTACAGGATTTTTTCCCCCATCCGTTTTATCATCCAGCTTGTTAAAAAAAAAAGTTGAAATGCTTAAACTACAAATGCACCTCTCCTCAACAAGCCACATGATTTAAGGTATCCTTCACAGAATAAATGGCATGTATGATTTGGGATTTGAACTTCTTGGGTAGCACCACTAATAATAAACAGTCCCAAATAATGCTGCACATAGACGAAGGAACAAAACTATCCATCTCATCCCCCTAAAAGCTCCAAAAAATGCCAGTGTCCTCAGGCACTCTGAAGCTGGAAGTGTGGCCCATGTGGACCAACAGGCAGGATGACTCAGTGAACGGCTGTCTCTTTTCCTGCACTAATAAGATACTGTAATCCTCGGCTCACTCCAGTGAGCAGCAGTCTATGAAGAAGAGAAGAGACAGACAGACTGTTCCAGGGGCCACATTAAATCTATCAGCCACAGAGGTGACATGCGGGCACATCCAGGGACCCCAAACCAGTCTGTCCAGCACACTTTTTGGGTCAAGGCTTGGCTCAAGGATTCTAGTTATTTCAGGAATATTTTTTGCTAGTTCTAATTTGATTGAACTGTCCATCTGCGACTGTGAATGCGACGTTCAAGGCCTCCCGCTCACGCCCGCCGTTCAATTATGGATTATTTAAGGCTGGTGACCCAGCATGTGGCTGCGGCACCAATCAATCCAGTCTAGTTCAGGCCAATGCCAGCTCAAGGTGAAATGACTTGCAGGTAGGTTAGAAAAACCACTGACACGCGTGCTAACGTGTCAATCTGCAGCTTGAAAAAGGGAAAATACACCAATATTAAAGCCTATAGAGCCCTGAAATGGGCTGTGACACAGAAAGAGTGATTACAAGCACCATGAAAGACAACACTATGATTTTATGTCGACTTTTATGTGACTGACATTAAATGCTAAGCATCTATAACCTGAGAAAGCCCTGGCGACAGTGAATGCAAGTTTATCTAGTAGACTATTTCGTAACAGAACACAAACACACCAATCTTGCCTTAAAATACTTTCTTTAAAATACTGAGTTTCCTTTATATAAGATTTCTTTTTGTAAGATAAATTCAACAGGCAGCTAGTGAAGGTTACTCAAGGTGTAATTTGTCATTCGTCTGCGGATTGATTTTCTTATCTTATGGCATCAACACCCTGATCTGTGCGTAGCACCATATTGGCATGTCAATGTTGATTGCGGTTTATTGGACGTTTGATGCTAAATTGCCTCTAGAGAGAGTCTGTTTGATGTGATGTAAGATCAGCATGCGATGAGCATGTATTGTGGCAGAAGGGGGCCCTGTTCTAACATGCATAGCATCTTCAACGAAGAGAGGACAGGAATTCACAGATCTACAGAGGCTGATGAAATGCTAATTTGCTCCAGTATTTTTAGAAAGTCGAGTACTGAAAACACTGTCAACACATACTAACATCATTTGCAGGTAACAATAGTATCAAATTGGAATGTATAATTTAAACGGGTTAAAATAGTAATCCAGTGTGAAAAACAGAGACATTGTTATCTAACTGTTAACAATCAACCCATAACAGTAATCAATGAACCAAGACAAATCCCTGAAAACTGATTATTGCAGAATCATAAAATCATCTTGTTTGCATAAAAGTAAAAAAAATACGAAAAATATATTAGGTTTTTGTCGTATAATATTATGTGTTATATATTATTATGCTCAGTGTTGGGGTAACGCATTACAAGAAACTTGAGTTACGTAATCCGTTTACGTTTTCAAGTAACTAGTAAAGTAACGCATTACTTTTTCAATTTACAACAAAATATCTAAGTTACTTTTTCACATTTATTGACTGACAGCTCTCCTCTCCCCATATTGAGAGAAATAAAGTGCAGAGGTGTTGTGTGAACATGATGGTTATTGTAGTTCTAGACTAAATGTGAACATGCTGCATTTACTCATTGCACTTGCATGAAAATATTCAGTATTCCTCAAAATAAATAAAAACAGTGAAATGCAATCTCAGAATTTTACACAAACCTATAACAATTAACTATATTAAATTACACAAATATACTTTATGTATTTAATCTCACTTTATTAACCAATATCTTTGCTGCTGACCTTCAATGATCTAATTCAACCATACTAATAAGCAAAAATTACTTTAGATTAGATTTAGAAATAAGAGTGTTGAACTTCCTTCTCCTGTATCCTATTCTTCTTTAATCCAGAATGGAATATGCGATTAGTTACTTTTTTAGGGAGTAACACAATATTGTAATGCATTACTTTTAAAAGTAACTTTCTCCAACTGATTATGCTGGGAACTACAGATCCACTGCCCACTGTCCAGCCAACAAAAATGACTGATGTAGTCCCAACACAAATAGATTAAGTTAACCTTTTTACTTTATATAGACAGGGTTCCTACACATTTCCATTTCAAAATGGAATTTCACATTTCATACATTTCCAGACTCAAATTTCCAAACCTCTCTGTAGATTTTTAGACCATATTTAACACAAATGGTTCATACCGCATTATTTTCTGCATTATATTTGGTATATAGTACAGTCATCTGTAAATACTTTTATTTTCTGTTTTCTTTTTTTATTGGTTTTCTTGAAGTGATAACATGCACTTACATGAGGAGAAACTTAAAACACTTTATAACTTGCATATTTTCACCTCTGACACATCAGTTTGATACTGTAAATGTGGTATGATGTTGCACAGTTACCAAACAGCAAAGAACAGTCTGATTTAGATGATCGTTTGCTTCTTTATCTGTTGCTGGTTTGAGTGGCATTTGAGTAAATATTATTTTAGTGAAGTTCAAAAGAGAGTCACTTATGATAAAGACAGTTTAGCATAGTGAAAATGTGTGCCTTGAATTCATTCAATCGTGTTTGAAAATCATTAAAAGGACCACTAAACTTTTGCCATGAAAACACTCTGCTTTTTTTTTTTTTTTTTTTTTTTTTAGAAATTCTTAATTTTATATTTTAGAAAACTAAAATGGGGCAATAGTCTGGAAACCACTTTTTCCATACTTATCCAGACCTGGAAATCAAATTCCATACTTTTTTTTTATACTTTTTATACCCGCATATATAAAAAACAGTTTTAAAAGGTGGACTGAACCGAACACAACGAAATTAAGTTGTGACAAAATGTTAAAAAATAATTGCTTTAGATTTTAATACACTGAACAGGAGTCAAAATTTATGTTAAATAAAGTGTGTATTAAGTTTACACTGTGAAAACAATTAAATCATTGATCACAATTACATGAATCGCAAGCCAACATTTCATGGAGGCAATCTCTCCAATGCTTATGTTTCCTAAGGGTCACGGGCAGGTGGACTGTGCTAAAACTTCACAGCAGCTTCTGTACACGTGCGTGTGTGTTTGTGTGCGCACACACACGAGTTGTTAGTTCATTCCTCTTCCAGCAACATTTACTGGCCGCATGAGCCATGGTTGGTTGTAGCAGGCCAACAACCAAGAATAAATCCAGCTTTGACAGAAGGTATTCCTCTGTTGACCATTTACACCTCAGGTAATAAATTATCAAAGCTAAAGATAGACACTGAGACCGTCCATCTGCTAGTTGATAGCAGTGGAGCTAACAAAAATCACATCAGTCTCATTAAACTTCCATTTCTATCAGACTTTTTTTAACCAGAAGGCATTTCTGTCAGCAAGTAGCTGTTAAGGTAAACCAATTAAAGACAGTGTATGGCCAAAATATTCTGAATAGCTCCAAGCTAAAGACCTACCAACCTATGAAAACCAGCTGGCATCACACTATCTTTTGGGTTTATATCTTTTAAATATGTTGCCTAGCAGACAGGCGTTTGACAGCACTGCAAAATAGGAGATTTATTGACAAAAGACAAGACAACCAAACAAGTCTCCTGTGAGCACCTGTGATCAGATTTTTTTTTCAAGGGAGGGTCTCTGGCTTTGTGATTATATATGTTATCGGCAATGTGTGAAATCCGGCATTGTATAGAATGCCTAGGGAATATATACAATGCCTGAAGTTTGTAGGCAAAGTATGAAATGGTTTATATTTCACACATTTCCTAGGCATTCTATACAATGGGCCAGCTGGCTTGTCATTCTGTATAATACCTAGTTAATGTATAGAATGCCTAGGAAAAGTATGCAACATAATCACAAAAACCAGACATTTCATATTTTGCCTACAAACTTCACGCATTCTGTATATTCCCTAGGCATTCTATACAATACCTGCTTTTCACACATTGCCGGTAACACATCAGTCTCATCAGCATGACACTGCATACTGACAAAGCAAAATACAGTTTGAAAAAAGGTGGTAAACAGTACCAACCAAATGCTATTTGTTGGCTATAAAGGAGGAGAAAAAAAAAAAAAAAAAAAAAAAGCGTATATACATAAGAAATGTATACATATATACAGGGCTTGACATTAACTTTTTTCCTCACCAGCCGCTGTGGCTAGTGGTTTTCCGAAGTTACCAGCTACTCAGCATTTTCACTTACCACAATTTTGTTGCTGGGAAATTACGTATGATTAGGGGTGTGCCAATACACTTAGCTCACAAGACGAGACGATGAACGATATTGGGTTCACGAGAACGAGACAATATTTTAATACTACTGTATTTTTAAGAAATATTCAACGACGAAATATATGACTGGAAAAATAGTCTTTTATTTGACTGATAGTCACAAAACGTAAAACAATGCAGTTGCATTTCGAAATGTTTAAACTAATCTATAGCCTTTATTGCCTTAAAAATGACTTAAAATGAGGCAATAATAATTGGTTCAAATAAAGTATAAAAAGAAAGTAATCATTTGGTTTTATTGAATGACATGTACATAATATAAACAATCAACTTTTATAACAAATGCCTGCAGAGGGCGCCAGCGGCCTGGTGATTGTTGTTGTTGTTACACTTTACAGCACAATCAAATCCTTCTTTAATATTGGCCAAACAACATTTAATTCAAATGTCAACTTAATATGGCCTAATGGATAGAGAGTCGGACTCGTAACCCAAAGGTCATGGGTTCGAGTCTCAGGTCCGGCAGGGATTGTCGGTGAGGGGAGTGAATGTCCAGCGCTCTCTCCACCCTCAATACCACGACTGAGGTGAGACCCTTGAGCAAGGCACCGTACCCCCAACTGCTCCCCGGGCGCCGCAGCAATGGCTGCCCACTGCTCCGGGTGTGTGTTCACGGTTCACTGCTGTGTGTGTACACTTGGATGGGTTAAATGCAGAGCACAAATTCCTAGTATGGGTCACCATACTTGGCCACATGTCACTTCACTCACTCATTTAATATTTGGCCACTTCTTTATGATAGAAATGCTACAGCTGCTGTCATTTCTTGAACAAGAACATGTGGACATCAAAATATGGAAAAACTCAGAGTGAGTTATGAAACACAAAGCACATCAGACTGTGTTCCCAAATGCACGTTATTGGAACCCCCCCCCCCAAAAAAACAGCACATGCAGAGACTGAGTTTGTGTAGAGCAGCATTTACTGTGAATGGAGCCGCTCTGAGATGCTGGAAGAAACAAGTAACCTGCAGGCATGTAAATAAATTAAAGCGTCGTGCTTCACTCTGAAACCCCCAGTGCATATATTTATTTAATTAAATATAAAATTCAACCCGCCAAAGAGGCTAATGGGGAAGACTGTTACGCGAAAAAAAAAAAAAATTACTATTGAAGTCAACGGGGCATGTCAACTGTTTGGTTACCGACATTCTCTAAAATATATTCTTTTGTGTTCAGCAGAGGAAAGAAATCCATACAGGTTTGGTATAACTTGAGGGTGAGTAAATGATGACAGAACTTTCACTTTTTAGTGAACTATTCCTTTAATAAAAAGATTTTTTTTCTTAATGAACCAAATTAGCATATTACAATGATTTCCAAAGGATCATGTGACAATGAAGACTGGAGTAATGATGCTGAAAATTCAGCTTTGCCATCACAGGAATAAATTACATTTCAAAAAATATTTCACAATATTACTGTTTTTACTGTATTTTTGATCAAATAAATGCAGCCTTAGTGACCATAAGAGACTTCTTTCAAAAACATTAAAAAGTCACACACACATACCGAAGGCCCAAGAGAGATGTCAATACCAGATGTAAATGTGCTGAAAAGTTTGAGAGAACATGATTGATGAACAAAGGATATTTCTGAAAACATCAGCCTTTAGAGGACAGAAATTCAACAACAAACTGACTACAGGATTTCACAGCTGCTGTACCAAGTATCATGTGGCAATGCAGACCTACTCCAAATCCGTTCAGAAACCATTTCCTGTCCCAAATTACCTTCTCTGTCATAATCCTACATGTGATTGGAGCTGAAGTTGGCAAAAAGAGGAGCCGTATGTTTTGATATTTGTTTGAGTGCTAAGTGAGTTTATACTGATTCGTTCCTAAGGGCTAGTGCACACAAAACACAAACTGTCATCCACCCGGTTTCTCTGCCTATCAAAAATCTTCACGGACTATTAAGCTGTCACATCCCCTCCCTCCTTTCCCAGCGGCTGATCTATTTATAAAGCAACGTGAGCCGAACAGGTGTTGATCTGCATCAAAAATCATCTTAGTTGATTGGCGACAGTTAAAAACTGTAAATGTCTTGGTGTATTGTTTATGTTCAGTAAGGCTTGAGTGACAAGCAGAACTAGTCACAAAAGCATTTCTTTTTTGCATATCTGAATAAATGTATTAACGCCCATCTTCACACACAAAATGCTGTCTTACAGTATATCTACACACTGAATGCGACAAAAAAATTTCTAACACACATCATCTTTGTAATGATATGTATTAGGGGTATATTGTATACAACAGTAGAAATTTCTTCTTTCTTTTAACAATTGTATCTACCCTGATTTTGCAAAATGCCAGCACATGCTAAAGAAAATAAGCATTTCAATCAGAGATGGAGGAAGAAGGCGGAGCAGCAACAAATGTCAATCAAATTAGTCGCTGTTGCTCTTCTCTGTCAGGCTTTCCGAGTAGCACTCATTCTGCTTTAAGAAATATGAAGAAAGAAGCAATTGGATTGAGTGAAATAAAATCTGGGGCCAGTTGCATAAACATAGCCACTATGTTAAGACTGTGTCTTAAGAGTCTGACCAACTAGCAGTTAACCAAAAGGTAATCAGTCTTACTTTTCAAATTCATATAAGACCAATCTACCTTTTTACGTAACTGACCTTATTACCAGTCTTGAAGAAACAAATTAGATGACTAACTTATAAGACTAATCTAAGCGGTTCATGAAACCAGCCACTGAATTAACACTGCATTTATCTAGTTGACAAAGAAGTTATGGTAATATAGCAAAATATGGCATATGGTAATACATCCAAATTAGGCAAAGAAATGCATAATGGAAAGCTTTGGTTCAGAATCAATGCAAATGCTCACGTTGAACTAAAAAGAAAGACTTTTTTAAAAAACGTAAAATTAAAGGGATACTTCACCCAAAAATTAAAATTTTGTTATCATTTCTCACTCTCAAGTTGTTCCAAGTTGTTCAAGTTTCTTTCTTCTGTTGAACACAAAAGAAGATATTTTAAAGAATGTTAGTAACCAGACAGTTGACAGTAGCCATTGACTTCCATAGTATTCCATTAATTTCTACATGAAAAAGTTAGTTCAGGCAAGAATTGGAAAAAACAAAACAAAAAAACAAAAAACAAAAAACAAACAAACAAACAAACAAACAAACAAAAAACAGTAAATTCTATATTAGTACTCAATTCAAGCAATCTACAAATTAAAGCATAAATATCAACAATATAAAATTAAGTAAAACCTACTCAACTTTTCTGATACTGGTGTTCCCATCATGCACTGGGGATAAAGAATAATTAATAAGTTTGTTTTCCAGCTGTATTTACATCGTTTTATCATTGCTTTTGTTGTTTGGTTTAGTAACTTGCAATTTTGTGATATCTGGAGTTCATTTTCTACTCAAAATAACATTCACACCCAAAAACGATCTATCGAATGTTACCGCCATTGTGTATTGTGTACCAAGTACTGAAGTCTCTGTGTTCGGGTGAGAACTGCATTACTTCTATTATGTAGATATTAGGGGTGTAACAGTACACAAAACTCACGGTTCGGTACGTACCTCGGTTTTGAAGTCATGGTTCAGTACGGGTTCGGTACAGCAGGTGGGGAGAAAACTAAACATAAAACTGCTTCTTTTTTTTATTAAACAGTGGTTTACTGAACAAATTGTGTCTCTGTCTTTAAATATATTAAATTAAATTATAACTAAAAGTTTCCTAAGGATAAAAAAAAAAATTATCTCTGCTAATGCTATAAACTACTTGAACATTATGCTACTATAATAATAAAGGTTAACAACTGAGCCCAAACTATTAGCCTACATTCAATCACTACTTATTTTTAGATATAATAATCAACACTCAAATAACAAATTGTATCCAAACATGTTGCACAAAAGGCAGTTTTTGCATTAACTTCTAAATCTAATTATAAAATTGTTTTACTCCAATTCGTTGTTGAAATATAATAATTTATAGGCTACACAGTGGCTGTCATTTTCATGACAGATTTATTTAAACATATATTAAATAATCAAGACATCACTAACAGGTTAAATAAAATATAATGAATATATAGACTAATATAGTGCATATATGTAGTGAAAGAGTTTCTCTAGCGAACTAACTAGCTATGGAAACAGAATGGCTTTTCTGAGGTAAATGCTACATGACATATTGTTTACAAGCTGTTTTACTGACGTCTTTCCACGGTTAAAACACTGGTTGAGCGATTACACAAGATATGACTGTTTCAGTAAGTTGTACTGTATCTTTCAACACACCTTCAGGTGTTCATTCATGTTTATTCTGTAACTAGTATTAAAGAGGAAGAGATGATCGTGTTCACTCGCGCTCCGCGCGGCCGGTTGAACTGAGGCGCATGTACAGTGATCTGTCACGCCACATCAAAGCGCGTCAAAACGGCATTTTCTGTTTGATTTTGTAGACATAATTTGAAGGATGTTTCTTATCGAAAGTAACAAAACGCAGAGCTTATTGCGATTATTGGTGGTTAATGGTGGTTAGTCTACAATGCTGTATTAGTCGTGTACTGCTTTCGTCTTATCCACCTGTTTTTGTCCATTGTCGTAATTCACCGGGAAACCGAAGTGTTCCCAAACAGGAGACCTTAATGTTGCAATGTAATGCATTCGGTACACACGTGCACCGTACCGAAAGCCCTGTACCGAAACGGTTCGGTACGAATACGTGTACTGTTAAACCCCTAGTAGATATGGTGTCTACATGATACCTATAGTATTGTATTATTTACTTAGATGTTTCTTAGTAAAGCATACACTTTAAAAGCATGGTTTAATTCAATGTTATATTATTTGAGTAAAAAGTAAATTTTGTTAAATTTACTTAACTTAATTTGTATTAGTGCAAACTGTTACAAGGATTTTATCAAGTAAATCCTACAAGTTATTTTTTTCCAGTGTTGACAATGATTAAGTGATGACAAAATATTCATTTTTGGGTGAACTATCCCTTTAACTTAAAACTGAAAATTAACACTTAATTAAAAAATAATTTATTACTATAATATTATTAAAGAATTTATTTTAATACATATTTTGAGGTCATTTATGTGACTGCTGATCAAAAAATGATTCTGTGTAATTCTTTGGACTTGGTATTTTAATTTTCCATAAAAAGTATATATCTACTGACTGAAATTTTAAAAATGATGTGATATTTATGGACTTACTCGTGATTAATACATCACATGGGCAAATTGTTGAATTGTTGAAAGACATAAATCTGGATTCAATTTAAAGCATAAAATGTGAAGGCAAAACTTTCTTCCACCAATCATTGTGCTGTGTACCTTACAGTGCTAAAGAGCTGCAAAACGACAAGCATCCATGACTCGTGCCATTGGAAACCTCCCAATATATGAATATTTCCAGCACCAGCCCCGAGGACACCACATCCCATTTTCTATGCCATTCCATGAACATTTTCCCAATCCTGAAATGCATTTTCTCTTTTTGCTCCCATCACTGCCATTTTAATTGTGAAGTAAACAGCTCTCCGGGGCACTTTGCAGCCACTCTACGGTGTCAATCTTCATTTCCTTCCACAAAAAGCAACACATCTTAATGGTACAGTATTGATAATCCATTGGTCTCCTAGTGCACAGTGAGAAAAATAAATGCTAGAATCACAACCACAGGCATGTTGTTAGTCTAGATTGCATTCTGTGCAACAACAAGGGCATAGCTCTTGATCAAAAAGTAATTACTTACTAGCTGTAAGCTATGGGCTGAGCTGAAATGGATTGTGGGAGAGCAGGCTGTGTGTATACTGAGAGCTGTATTCATTGTCCAGCATAATTTCTGTTGTGCCACACATTTCCTCTAAATGCACAAGATATGGGGCACATCAGGTCAGTGAATTAAGACAGCCATAATGACACCTGAATAACAACTCTAACATCAGAGCAGCCATATTTGAACCATTTCAACAACACAAGGTTCTAATATGCTGATTTGGTGCTTAAGTGACATTTCTTTTTATTATTAATGTTGAAAACAGTTGTGCTGCTTTGATGAATAGAAAGTTCTAAAGAACCGCATTTATTTGAGATCAAATCATTTGTAACAATGTAAAGACTTTATTGTCGTATTGTATTTTGATCAATATAATGCGTCCTTGTTGAACAAAAGTATTAACTTACTGACCTCAAACCTTTGAATTGTAGTGTGTATATATTTGCTTCTATAAGTCTCAGGCAAAACTTTTAATGCAAGACAAACTATGGCAAAACTACTGAGCCTGGCAACTTGTAAACAGGGAGCATGGCAGAATAATAAAAACCTGCACACCTTGATTTCCTATAATTATGAAGAAGCCTGCAATCTGATTTCACATTTTAGAATTTTGTTAAAAGCTCTTGGCATTTTAGTCCGCAATCTACACTCCTGGGCAAAAAATAGGCCAAAAGCCCAAAATGGCTAAATACTAAGCTTTTAATTGTTTTAACCACAACTTATTGGTTAGAAAATTAGCTAAATTTAAGCAAATGCACTACTTAAAAACCCATTGCTGTCTCAGAAAAACAATGAAGTTTGAATGAAGTTTTTGGCAGAATATGGGAAGTTGTGTGTGGAGTGATGAATCACAATGAAACATGAGTTACATGGTGATGCTCCAGATGGGTTTTTTTCAGTCTGGTGAGAAACATACAAATAAATGCATTTATACCACACAGTGAAGCATGGAGGAAGAGGTGCCATTGTGTCGGAAGCCTTTTTAGCTGCTGGTATTGGTGAGCTACTTCACTGTAAAAAGTAATTTAATGCTTTGGAGTACAGGAGAACATTGCAGAATGGCTTGCTTCTCACAAATGAAAAGTTGTTATCTAAAGTGGAATGTTATTTTCAACAAGACAATGCTCCTGCACAAATTTCAATGACAATCAAGAAATTACTTGAGAAGTCCATCAAGCTTATGTTTTGGCCTGGTCAGAGTCCAGATTTGAGCCCTATAGTGAATATTTGGACTCACATTAAACACAAACGAACTAGGAGACATTTTTCAACTAGTCATGAACTGTTTGAAGCCATTAACATTGAGTGGAACAACACTAGTTACGTTTACATGCATGGACACCTTTTGTTTCAATCGGAATTAATTAATTCTGATTGATGAATGCGAATGTAGTGTTTACATGACCGCTAAATAAAGTGATCGAGTTGATGTGCATGTTTAATTGATTTTTCTGACATGCGCACATTGCACGAATATACAGTTTCCTGTATATTCGCATACTATTCTCGAATATACAGTTTCCTTTATAGTTTGCGCATACTATTCTCCTAAATTGCTTATTTTTATTGTTTTAAAGAGCAGACTTGATTTTCATCTACTTCAGGTCCTAATTAGGAGATGATGAGCATATGAAGCTTTGTGCTGTGATGCTTACATTAATCAAGTGGTAAAAACACCCATTCCTACGCCCAAAACAAAGCACCTGTGGAAAGTCCGAACAGTCAAAAAAAAAAAAAAAAAAAACTCATGTGACTGCATGAACTACATGAGTTGTTTCTACTAAAAATGAGTATTGTCAGCTTTACTAAATAAGTGTCTGTTCAGTCAACTTGACATTGCTGAGTGAAACACACAAGTTAATGTTGACAACTAACTGGGCAGTGGATCTGTAGTTCCCAGAATGCTTTGCAGGGGACTGCATTAGGAGAGTAAATTTAGCGATTAAAGTGTTATTTTATGTGTTTTTCAGTAAAGGGAAAGATGTTGTTAGTTTATGTTAGTGTTTAATGCTCAGTTATGCTGGACATTTAGAGGAGATCAATTTTGTGGTTACACAAAAGATAAATTTTGTGGTTACCATTATGCAGAAGAGTTGCACCTGTGTTTAGGCTGTGAGCACTCATATACGCATGCTTATAGGATGGAATTCCTGCTCTCAATTAAATTAAGTTTGTTCAACGAGTTATTTTATTTTTTTGAGTGCATTTTGTAGAGGAAAGTGTTAATTTAATAAGGTAAATTAAGTCAATAAATGTGTTCTCCTTACATGATAAACTTTTATAAATTTAAATATATAAACATTAAGTAAGTTGCACATAAAAATATTATGTAGCTGTGACTAATTCAAATGATTTACTTGAATTTACTTGAAATTTCTTTTGTTCATACAACTAAATTGTTATTTGTACAAATTACTCAATATAGCTGAGTGGAACCACTTGACGCTGCTTTTTTAAGTAAACCCAACAATTAATTTTTTTGAGTGAAGGACTAGTGGGATATTGTCCTGCTCTACTTCACAGACAGTGAGTGGGAGGAAAATTTTAAAACGTCATTTTTCTTACAACAACAGCTCGTTCCTCGCGTCATACGTCATTACGCCACTTCTATGTCATTGCACATGCGCAGTACTTTCGGTTTTCAATCCGATCAAGTGTTTACATGTACTCTTACAATCCGAATGAAATTTGAATCAGATTTGGCCAATTCATTCCATATGACTTTATTCCGACTGTGGTAGTCCATTTACAATCAGATTATTAGGGTCTATGTAAATGCAGCTAATGACTCTTCTTCCTGTAAAAAGCTGCCTGCAAATTGGAGAAGGCTATTCTGTGCTAAGTTACTTTTTTCTACAGTATTTGTGTATTTTGTGCAATTCTTGCTAATTTTCTGACCAGTGATTTGTGATTAACATAGTTAAGACCATTAAAAGACCACTTAATATTTTGCCATTTTTTTGCTTGGCCCTTTTTTTTTTTTTTGGCCCAGTAGTGTATGAGATACTTTGTGAGTGGGTTGTTTGTGTTCCGTGGCATGCCATCTGAACCTAAGAATAATTTATGCCTGAATCCAATGTTAACAAAAGCTGGTTCTGACCTTAAGGAAGCCCAATTTATAGGCAGCAATGTTACCTTACGTTTAGACTGTTTGCCTGTGCTCCATTTCTGAACAGTCTCTTTATGAAGCATTTGCAGTAATGCAGATCCCCCTTGCTGTTGCTGACCTGGCCAGGCCAGTTAATGGGGCTGTCTGCTTCTGGATTACTGGAGCCGTTGACCTTGCCATCTGCTCCTGATGCCTCAACGCCAAACACTCTCCCAGTCTACCATTCAGACAGGATGAAATACAATTCCCATTAAAGGGAAAGTTGCTAATAATGCCTTATCAATTAGCCCCATTGCTATTGATTGATGTCTAGCAGGTGGCATGAGACGATTATGTTCATTTAGAGGTACACTGACTGTCCTCACCTCCTACTCGTTCGTTTGATGCTCATTACAGCCCAGGCCTAAGATACATCAGCTACTGACTAAATCAGGCCTCTAACAGCCCATTAAAGGTGGTTTTATCACTGTTGAGTGTAATCTTTGCATTTCTACAGTGTTAGCAAGATGTTCTCAGATGTGTGATCATCTTCAGTTGTAGTCTGCTGTAAAAGTTTGTATAATACATAATCATACACACACTACTGTTCAAAGTTTGGGGTTGCTAAGATTGTATTAGACTGATAATATTGTGAAATATTATTACATTTTAAAATAACTGTTTTCTATTTTAATATATTCCTGTGATGCAAAGCTGAATCTTCAGCAGCCATTACTCCAGTCTTCAGTGTCACATGATCCTTCAGAAATTATTCTAATATGCTGATTTGGTGCTCAAGAAACACTTCTTAATAATATCAATGTCGAAAACAGTTGTGCTGCTTAATATGTTAGTGGAAACCGTGATACATTTTTTTTTTTTTTTCCAGGAATCTTTGATTAATAATTTTTTTTTTCAAAAGAGCAGTATTTACTGTCAAATGTCTTTACTGTCACTTCTATTCAACACATCCTTGTTGAATAAAAGTATTTTGTTTTAAAAAGAATCTTACTGACCCCCTAACTTTTGAACGGTACATATATAAACAGTTGTATTGATATTTTACAATATTACTGTTTTTACTGTATTTTTGATCCAATAAATGCAGCCTTGGTGAGCAAAAAAGACTTCTTTCAAAAAAAAAAAAAAAAAAAAAAAATTCTTCCAAAGAATTCCCAAACTTTTGAACGATGGATTATAAAATAAAACATTTCTTCAAATCATCACGCAGCCAGATTCATAGTCATGTTTGACAGCTCTGATATAGATCATTATGTTTTATGAATAAATCTAATTTTTCTTATTGTCCACACATCAACTCTATAAGCACCTTTTCCGGGTAGCTTCAAAAATAACAACGAATAATAATGGGATTTTTCTGAATAGAACCCTGTGATTGCTTTTCTTTCTGTTATTCAGTAAAAGTATGACCAGGAGGTCTGAGGTTTTGAGAAAAATCTTAACATGGCAAAGAATGGGTTCATTTAATCAAAGACATTAGAGTTTGCATGAACTTAATTACACTGTTCTGAGAGTATGTGCACAGGGTGGCAATAATTCTGACAGGTTTCTGAAAATTGCCCATAATTCATTTCACCTTAGGACATGCACTCACTCTCTTCTCCCACAAGTTAAACTATGCATCTCTTTTTTATATGTTCTCCGTATAATTCAGAAGGTAAAAAGACCACTGAAATTCTCTTTTTCTACCTGAGATCATCAATTAAAAGTGTTTGAGCTAATCATCTTAGTTTGTCTGTAGGAACCCAGAAGCTTTGCCAGAGAAGAGTGAAAACAAGCTCAAAATGTTGGCACGGAGAAAAATCATAATTTGCTCATTTAACAAAATAAATGAAGGGAATCTGTTCCAAAGGAACTTAATTTACTTAAACAAATTCACTTTCATTTGATTAAGAAAATATGAACAAAAATTCATGCAGCCAAACTTGATCGAATGTCTTCAATATGAGAAAGTCTCGCATAATCAAAACCAGGATCTCCAAGTAGCCAAAAAAAAAAAAAATAAAGCTCATGGGAAATTTTGAATTTAATACATATCTACTAGTCAGTGAGATGTCTTATCAAAAGAACTACCTCTACAATTACTCTCAAAGTGTTGCCACAAATGACCGTATAAGTGGGAAATGAGATGTTGTCAGGTATGACAGATTATGTGAGATAAAAGCGATCAAGTTCAAAACCACATTGATCCTTTCCAATGAAAGCCTCTCAGAGGCAACAAATCAAATATAATCGTACAATCTGAAGAATCTGCAATCTTTCCCCCGTGTCTGAGACTACAGTGAATATTGCCATAATGGATCAGCCGGCATCCAGGTCTAGTCCATGCAAATCCACTGTCATCATTGATTTCTCTTTAAATGGATATGTCTTCATCTCTCCCCTGTCTTAGCTTTGTTTCCTCAGAAGAGAGGATGAGTACAAGCAGTAAAAGCAGGAGGGGAGAAGCTTTGAACTGGCCATAGAAATACAATTGAGATAAGTTACTGGAGACAGGTAATGAGAACCAATAGACTCCCAGGAAAGAATCGATAGTGGACACTGATACACTGGAGAGGAAGGACAGATCACTGCATTATTCTTCATTCGAGTAAACGCTGCAGATATAAGGGAGACGTGCACCAAGCAGACAGATACCAAATAGTTGTCGATAACTTGATTTTTGCAAACTCCTTCGATGAGAACAAACCGCCTTAAGGTACAGATGACTGAAACCCTGATAAGAATGAAGAACTCTGAGCGGTCTTAGTCTTAATGAAGAGGGCAGAAACATGATGAAGGATGTGACATTTTAAAATATTGATAGCATATATAACATATTGATATTGTGGGGGGGAATCTCATTAAGAAATGTCTAGGTAATTTTTTCACAACAAAATTAAAAGGGGAAATTGTGACATTATTTTCATGGAATATAGCACATTTTTGCCCAAATTCACGTTACTTGCTCAAATTCGCGTTACTCTAATGTGAAACAATCTCATACTCATTACTTTAATGCAGCTATAGAAAAATGATTTAGTCTGGACACAATGATTTCTTACTTAAATCAGCATAAATGAAATTCTGTACTATAAATAATTTAAATAAATATTAATAAGTAATAAATTTACCCTCTGGTGCTCTTTGGTCATTTTTAAGAGGAACATATTAGATTTATTTATTTTTTTTATTTATTTATTTTTTTTTTACAAAATTTGTTAAAGGTTTTGTCACTTGCTATGTTAAAACAACAACAACAACAACAACAACAACAACAACAAGGAAATTATTTGAATGGGGGGGGGGGGATCATCTATTGGAAACGTTTGGTATTGCACCCAAATAAAATCTTACTAAATGCTAATTTTTTGAGATATCAAACTGAAATTTGGAACACAACTTACTAAGATTTATGGCTTTGATTTTCTCACAGTAAAGCCGTTTTGGAAAATATACATTTCATATAAAAATTGAAAATATTATTTTTGTGCATTTTGGATAATGTAAAATTCTATAACTTAAGTTCACTTGTTTATTTTATTTTTTTTTTCCACTTCGGCAATGATCTGCTAAGTGTCGTCTTTAAAAAGAGATGAAACTGAAGTCTGAGCTCCAAAGCATTCAAGAATTGACAGTTTAAGTCCGGAAATTTCATTTTCAGGTCTATGCTCAAAAAGTGAATAAATGGATTATAACTACTGCATAAATATAATTTAGTAAAATAAAATCCCCTAAAAATATCCTGTACCACATACTTGGTTTCTTGATTTTTGTCCTGTAGAATATTTAAGCACCCTTAAAACAAAATACAACTGCAATTAATTACAGAGAATATATCTTTTATTTGATTAGTTTTGTGTGTTTTTACTCAACTGGATATATAAAGTAAAAAAAGAAAGCACTAAGAACGCACTAAAAATAAAAATCAGTGATGGAGGAGGAAGAGAATGTAAAACTATGTAAAAACAGAGATATCCAGTAGCATCAGGTATGAATCTCTGTCGTTGTAGCATTTCCTCAATTGTATAACACTTTGGATTACAGCATTTACTACATATAAAATGTAAATGCTATGATGACTAAAGACAAAAGCATATTCAGGACAATGACACTACCTAAGACACAACATCCATACAACACTGATTTCCTTTGCACCTGAGCTGGCAAGACAAGTGGAACTACTTTGTACTCTCCGCTTCAATGAGCTGACATATGTTTGAGTTGTTTTTCTATTCAAAAGAAAAAGTCAGAAGTCTAGTTTACTTCCCAGCTCTAACTTTGAGCCAGACTTTGTGAAACTACACAGGAGACGATGCCTCCCACTGTTCACCTTTCAAAACACTGCTGACAGCACAATGTGGAAGTTGGAAGAGATCAATGTGGGTACCTTCGGAAACCTATACCGTTGGACATCTGTTTGTCCTTCATCTCTGGCCAAACGCTGCCCATTCATCAGCAACACAGTGGCAAGGGGAATGGGGTGTCATGTTGAGACCTTGTACTGTCTCACTTGTTGACAACGGATTGTATTCAAACAGAATGACAGTTACTGAAGTCATGCAATGCTTCAGCTAACATACTGCAAAATATTCTTCTTCAGTATTAAAACACATTAAAAAGCATTCTATTGTTAAAAAAGCAAATTATCCAAACATCCAACAATATAGAAGCTTGTTTCCACCACTGAATAAAGAATAAAAAAGGTAATTGCGACTTTTTATCTTACAATGACTTTTATCTTACTGACTTTTTTTCCTAGTCATTGCGAGTTTACATCTCACAATTCTGATTTTTTTTTTTCCCTTCAGAATTGTGTGATATAAACTAAACAATTGTGAGTTATAAAGTCAGAACTGCGATATAAACTCGCAATTGTGAGTTATAAAGTCAGAATTTTGTGATATAAAGTTGCAATTGGGAGTTATAAAGTCAGAACTGTAAGATAAAAAGACAATTATCTTTCAAATTATTTTATCCGTGGTGGAAACAAGCTTCCATACAAGAACATGATTTTTCCTGAGGAAAAATAAAATGAGACTTTTTTCAGAGAATACATATTGATTAAATTTGTCACCCTAAAATAAAGTGTTACCAATTTGTCTTATTGTTTTTTTAACCTCTTGAAGCGCACTGACCTGCCCTCGGGTTTTACATCACTTTGTTTACATTACTATATAGAGTACTTACTATATAGACTACTAAAAATATTGATAATGTTAAGAAATTAAACATCTTTTGTAAGGTCTGAGGGTTTAGTGTCAATCTATGGTCTCACTACAGGCAAAAAAAAACTTTTTTCATGCACTGGTCAGTTTTGAGATTTTGGGTTGTGTTGGGCTCTTTCATAATTCATAACGTGTTATTGTTAGTGGAAAGAAAACATGCACAATTTACTTTTAAGGGCCAGATTTACTAATAGTTTGCAAACTGTCTTTTGCCTTTACAAAACTACTGTCAGGATTTACTGAAGACAGGCAGTGAAAAAAAAAAAAAAAAAATAGCACTGAAAAGGCATGAGCAGTTATTTTTGCAGCTGACCTTATTGCATATGCATTTGTAGGAGTTTCCCTTTCAGACGCAAAATTTATGGAAGAAGAGTTTTTAAATGATTCATGAAAGGTGATTTACTAAGGTTAGCGCTAGTCAATTTTCTGTTTTTTTTTTTTTTTTTTTTTTTTTCGCCATCACCCAAAAAAACATGTCTTAAACCAGATGCTAATATGCCCTGCTCTTGGTAGATTGCATTGGTCATTATGGAAATGATCAGGCTGCGTCTGTGTTCTTTAATTTACATGTCGTCAGTAGATCACATGCAGCACTTTCCACTCCCATCTGTGCTTTTTTGGAATTGCGCTCTCACGCTAATTTGCCCTGTTTAGTAAATCTGGCCCTAAGAGTTTATTTTATTGCACTTTATTTGCATCTGTACATTCTAAAAAATGCTGGGTTGTTTTATGTTTGGGTCAAATATGGACAAGCCCAACCGTTGGGTTTAAAATAAAAAATCTAAACCAATGGTTGGGTTTGTCCATATTTGACCCAAACAGGGGTTTGAAACAACATCATTTTATTCTTAAAAACATCTTTTTTTCTTTTTTCTTTTCAGGCCATTTATGGAATGATAAAACGAGATATCAAAAATTCCTTCTGTAAAAACCTCCAAGTCTAATATGTCAACAAAATGAAACAAGAATTTTGAACCTGGCTTTACCCAATGTTCAGATTTATGTTCCGGAAATGTATGCAAATTAGTGCATATTTAATTAGATAATACCTTATTTGCGTATTTAAACATATTTCAGAAAACTTGTAATACAACAAATGTTTGCGATTCTTAATGCTATCAACCAACAGAGAAAGTATCTAATTTAGTTTTTTTTTTTTTTTTTTTTACCCTATTCACCTCAGGTGTCTTACCTTATATTAAAATATTATTTTTCATTTTATATTTTTGGCAGTACAGGGAAAAGCAACATTGCAGTGGCCATTAAAATCTGACAAAACCGTTGTTTCTGTGTTGAATCTGTTGTGATCTAGTAAACATGGTCTGAAGTGTCATAATCTTTCCAAGGGGCAAAAAAAACACTAAGTAAGTGATGTGGGTGACAGTCAAACAGACTAACCGACTTCACATCGGTGAATGAAGAATGTGCGTGTGCATTCACAATGCGACTCTGCTAAATAAACACAATGTACTGTCTGACAAAAGAAACTGAATGCTAATAGTCTAGCATGTGCATGTGTTATAGACAGATGACAGGAGTTTATGCCTGTCTGCTCTAATACCTAGCGGCACATCCTCCATCTTAAGAAATGCGACATTCCCCTGAAAATTGTTGCAGCTCCTCCGCAGCATGTCATCCGCACGTCAGCTCTCCCAATCAGCTGTCACGCTGTGAATTGGAGGTTTTAAGTTACAGATCACTTCTGAATCCTAGCACACGCGTGACGTGCATCCCTATGCCCCTACGCTGCCTCTGCCAAGGAGCGTCAAACAAACACACAAACATCCGCTTGCTGAATGCTGACGAGCCGTCCCCGCCTCCTCCTCCTGAGAGAACCAGGGGAAGACGGTGAACGGGAGAGACAGAAAGCCCTTTAGGAAATTCTTTTATTCTATTGACGCCAAGAACAATACTGTAGGAAGCAGAACTGAGTACTTGTCAGCAGATCCCAATCAATCATGAGACAAGTGAAAACACAGTGTGTCCACATAAGAACAGGTAAAGCTGAACAAAACAAATCGGCCACATCTCTGGCTACATCGCTTAAACTGCTCTCTGAGGGGAAAGAGTGATTCCTCTGAGGAATAACAACTTAAAGCTGTCTTTAAAAGTAAGAAACAAATTGCAAACTGCAGAGAAACTGTGCTGGACTTCAATTGTTTTTTTTTTGGTTTTTTTTAAAATAATAAACATAGTTCTAGCCTTAAAATCCGATTGAGTCACATTTGAAGACGTAAAACGGACATGTTCTCGGACATGCGGCCACAAGTGGCTTATTGCTTTGATAAAAAAGCAACAGTTAAAAAGACACCAATGTTCAATAAATCGTTACATTTAATAATAATAACAAACAATTCTTCTGCCAAGTATCATAAGTCATTAGAACGACCACAGGGACCACTTAAACTGTAGTTGCCAAGAAACTATATTAAGAAACACATTAATATAGGCTGTCTCAATCCATCTCTAGTACAATAGTATTTGTTGCACAGGGAGTCAGTCATGTTTAGTTCTATTGTTAAAAATAGTTCAAAGCACCGAAACATCTGGAAATTCACAGAATGCATCGTAAAACAACACTGAGCATCAACTCTTCACTATATTTACACCAATGTCGTGCAAAATCCATTCCCTCACAGAATCCTATCTGCCTTCCTCAGTGCTGTTAGCACTATGCTAAGCTATTAGCAATACCAGAATGCTTCTGAAAACACACACAATTGAAACGTTTCAGTAATGCGAGATGTGTTATATTTAATTTAAAATACATGAACATGTTTTCATAAATAAGAACAATTACACTGTAAATGTTTATAATTAATTAAAAGTTGTCTTGGCCAGTGAAATAGCTTTGATGAGGAAGGGTCATATGATTCTGCAAGGGAAAGAAACTTGCTTGACAACAAAACTGGTGGCAACCAAGTTAGACACTACAGCTGTTTGAAATCTAATTACAACATTAACAGCACCAAACATTCAAATTAATGCCACTATTACAATTAAATTAACACCCAAACTATATTGAGCAGATACAATAAGAAATCTAACTTTCAATGTGTTAGCCTAATACTTGTATATTAGTGTGCCAAGTTTATAGAATGAGCTTTGACCTTTATGTTGCTTGAAAACCATGAACAGCCTACGGCTAATCTAAATGATGATTATAAATAAATATAACACTAGTCTTGTATAATGCTGCTATTTCTGCAATTTTATAAAAGTTTTCACTTTGTGCATAGCAACATCTCGTAATTATGGTTAAATCACTGTAAAGCAAAGGATTGTGACTTTATTATTAAATAAGATTATTTAACTAGATTATAAAACTGACATTTGTTGAAGAGGACTGGCATGCTTTTTACATTTTCAACCTTCTTTAGTGTGTAATGCTGCTGTTTAAGCATGGAAAAACGTCTGCAAAGCTACTAAGCACAAAGTCTACTCCAAAGGGAGTTATCAGTAAACACGGTTTCTGAACCCCCTCAAATACCTCAATTGTAGTCTTGAGTTTTTGTCCATGAAAGTACGTCACAATATTCCTCATTTAACCCTTTAAAACCTACGGGAGCGTTGGCTCCCCTGTTTGCGTGTCTCTGTTTAAGAGCCAATATAAACTGAACCCATATAGGTAGCACAATAATTCTTTTTGCATACAAAATCAGAGATTTTACATGTTCAGATCAAGAGTAATGAGTCTGAGTAATATGGGTGTACAACAAAAACAGTGCACAGCTGCTAACTGAATACAAATTTGTAGATTTCATGTGGCTTTTTTGCTCATCACTTCATGAAAAATGCACAGATCATGGGAAAAAAAAAATAATAATAATAATAATATCACACATTATTTAAAGCAGATTCTCACGATTAAAATTAACTCAAAATCAACATAATCTATTGCGTTGATCACAAAATATTACTCACGGAATGATGTAACATACTTGGCTAAAAACATGTCTCTCATCATGCAATGTGTATCCAATGTTCCCGGAACCATCCATGTTCGTTTTCCAATGTGGAATAACACAAAATAGATTTCATTTTAAAGCTTAGAAACTCAGCTTTTTAATGCATCTAACCCAGAGGTCTTCAACCCTAATCAAACACACCTGAACCAGCTAATCATGCTCTTCAGGATCGCTTGAAAATCACAGGCAGGTGTGCTGAAGCAGGTTGGAAATAAATTTTGCAGGTCAGTGGGTCCCCAGGAGCAGGGTTGAAGACCTCTGATCTAACCATTTTGATATATTCCGAACGAGTGCTGAGAAGTACCTCTAAACCGGAGTGTCAAAACTACTGCCTTGATCATCACAAAATTGGTGTCATTGGAGTCTGAACTTTACAATGCATGTAGCCAATTCAATTAACTCTTAAGTAGTGCTGAGTTATTTGTTGATAAATATATCAAAAAAAAAAAAAAAAAGTTTTCATTATTGATTTAACTAAAACAAATGTGTAGATTTCACGTGGCATTTTCGTTCATAACTTCATGAAACATGCACAGATCATAGAACATGGCACATTGAGCCCAAAATCAACAAAATCTGTTGCACTGATCATGAGATATTCCTCGTGGAGGAACAATTTTAAAAATGCCCATTAGGTGGCGTAACAAAAAGGCTACCTTGGTTCCAAATGCTGTAACTTTTAATTACTTTATGCCATCACCACAAAATTTGATCCAGATGCAGCTCACATGTAGGAGAGCTTCACCAAAAAAAGATTTTTTCTCCGATCTTATTTCCTTCCTAACTTATATGTCAAATAAAAAAAGATATGAAAAATTATAATTAAAATTTATATATATATATATATATATATGAAGAGTTTGGTTCCAAAATGCAATAACTCCATTTTGATTAATTTGAGTAAAAAGGTGTTTTCTTTACCAAGAAAGTGCCAAGATGAAAACCACTATTTTGTGTTTCAAACTTTCACATAGCATCTTTTGGTTATAAAAACACTAAAAATTCAAATCTACATTTTGATTTTAAAAGGTTTATTATAAAAACGTATTATTTTTCCCCCAAAATGCAATAAATCCATGACACGTTTTTTTTTTTTTTTCAAAATGCAATTAATCCATCAATATAAAAGTTATTTTTCATATTGAAAATACACAACAAAGTAAGTTGATTCACATATATGACAGCCTCTGAACTTTGTCAATACTAATCTTATATACAGGCATTTGACTAAAAATACATTCTGTCGTCGCTCCCAAAATGAATTCAACGAGTCAATCTTGTTAATGTTACAAATTAATTATGTCTCTGTTTACCGATTAAAGAGTATCTGGCGCCACCGCACGGTTAAAATAAACACATTTGCCGAGTACATTGGTATTAAAAACGGCTTTTAAAAACTGTTCATGATTCAGTTTTGGGGACCGTGACAGAAGTTTGATGCTGTCGTGGAACAAGCAACAGCCGGCATTTTTCCTCCTCCCGACTCGAGTGCCTCATCTTCTTAATCTCCTCACATAAATGATTACATTTCGATGACTTACGTTTCTTCCCCACCGCAGAAACTACCACAGGTTCATCAATGCCGTCAAAATTATTAATTTTTCTGTTTTTGTTGATCACAAAGTACAAAGTAGATAAGGAAAACTAGGATGCCGGGTGTATTCAGAGCGCCGCCATTACTGTTTACAGTGCGTGGAATGGTGCGCTGTGATTGGTTGAGCGGATATATCGTGTTCTGCAAAGAAAGGAGAGTGACGTTTGTCGTGTTTTGGAAAGAAAGGGAGAGAACATGACAGAATAACACGACGGATATCACATGTTGCGCAAAATTAATAAATGGCTTTTCAATACCGGCCAGATACAATACTGATTTTGGCGGAAACTCAATTTTTTTGAAAATGGCGTTTATCGCGTTTTGGAACCAAACTCTTCATATTATATTATATATATATATATATATATATATATATATATATATATATATATATATATATATATATATATATATAGTCTTTTATCAGCAGTTTCTCAGCATGAAAATGTCCTAATATAATTTATATTTTCTAAAAATTTAAAAAGTGTTCTATCAAACGATACCTACCTTTTGACTCTCCTTGCTATAATTTTGGAGTTATGAATCTTTACTTTTGTGTATGTCGCTCAGGGGAAAAAAAAAAAAAAAAAAAAAAAAAAAAAAAAAAACAAAAAATGCCTTCAGGTCTTAAAGGGTTGAATAATTCCTGCCCCAAGGCATCCACCATATAAATAAATAAAAAAGGGGGACAAGGCCTGGTTCAGTTGCGTTAGCAGTGTTGAAACTCGCGGTTATGGTAAAGGGGCACGACATTTCCAAAACACGCTCCAAGCGGTTGACCAATCACAACACAATAGGCCAGCCGACCAATCAGAGTACATTGCGCTTTTCGGGAAGGAGGGGCTTCATAGAGACCGTAACTAAACACAGCGTTACTGAACAATGTCAAATATGTGAAAAAAGGTGTTTTTTGAACATTCAAGTATGAAAACCTTTTCTAGTAGACCCCAAAAGCAAAATCAAGACTTTCCAAACCAAGCCAGCCATTCATGATACACAGTACACTAATGCAACAGAACTAGCTCTGTTCATGATATGGACAGAAGACATTTTGAAAATTGCCTTGAAGGAAGTCCTTGTATTTTGGTACTATACTACAGAAGAAGAAAGAGCATCATATCTTGAAAGCATCCTTTATAGGCACTCCTATTCTCCAGTGCCATTTTATAAATGCTG
The DNA here is from genome assembly GCA_039654765.1 of Mylopharyngodon piceus. Classification (NCBI taxonomy): domain Eukaryota; kingdom Metazoa; phylum Chordata; class Actinopteri; order Cypriniformes; family Xenocyprididae; genus Mylopharyngodon; species Mylopharyngodon piceus. Next base: position 17,192,659 of record CM077439.1, read on the forward strand.
TGGGTCAGCCGGCTTTATTGTCAACCTCGAAAAGAGTGTTGAGAGGGTCTACCTGTGGCAGGATCCACATCACGCTCGATCAAGTGCTGATCCTGGTGAACCCATTCGCCATTGCACTTGAAGTAGATCTGAGTGGCAGGGGTCGAGCGGCAGGTGAGGGTCACAGGCTTGTTCTTAACGATATAAACATCATCAGGCTCCACCAGGAAGTGTGGCAGCAGGTCAGAGAAGGCCGCAGGAAGTGGATGCGTTACAGTGGCCGCATGCTCTCCACCTGTGAAAGCAAGCGAGATGAAAAAAACTTTAGAAACAGGTTGTGGTTTGTTCAGATGCCTAAAACCTTTTAGTAGTGCAAAGAGATAATGAGTGTATCGGATTTAATTTCACACTCCGAACCCCGTGAGCGGACAGATTGCTTTTGACACGCACCTGAGTGCAATGCTAATCCTGTGCATCCGTATTTAGTAGAATACAAATAATCTGCCAACCACAGCTGACAAAACGTCTCCGCTACAGCAGGTCTGAGAAATAATGCTAATGATGTGGTGTTAAAAGGGCTTGCTTTGTGGCATAGGTTTGTATTTCTAAGGTTTGCTTCCTGAGTGGAATAGGTTTGTATTCTAAGACAAAGAGGCTTTGAATGGGCTAATCATGTGGGTGGGCTGTGATGTCATGAGATACTGAAGGGTTAACTCATGAATATTAATTAGGTTGCACTGACTGGCTAGGTTTGATAAATGATGTAAACAACTTACATCACCAAGAAGAACTGATCTGAAATGTAATTTCAATAATTTAACATCAAATTATGTTAAATGCAAAAAACTTGATATCAAACTCACTATAAGAAATACACATAAAAGCAAGCCCAATACAGTCAATATTTTCAGTGATTTTCTTTCTTATTTGTGAACTTCATCCTTGAACCTGACAGAATTCTTAATATTTAAAAATATGACAAACTGTTTTAATACACTTCAAATACAAGCCAACATGAAAACATGTATATATAAACGTATCTCAGCGAACCCAAAATAATCAAATGTAAAAATAATCACAGGAATTTGAAAATGAACCTATTATTTCCCATTCAACCTCTGACCTAATAAAAAGCTTTCATACTATATTTTAATCAAAGATTAGTTTTTCATAAATGAGATTTTATTTTAGTGCATTAACAATGTTCCAATCTGAATCGAGCAAAAATACACTTCAGAAAATAGTATCAATAAAATGTATCATGTAAAAATGTATTAAATTTCATCATATTTTTACACCTGGAGTCTCTTAGACCTGGAGTCTCTTAGACCTGGAGTCTAGTTATGTAACTTCTTTTTTTTTTTTTTTATGAAGGACATATGATTTTAAATATTAAAAATGCCTTAGAGTATCAGGAGTATCTCAGGTTTAAATATATATTTAGATTTATAATAGATTTAAATAATCAGAGTTAAATATCAGTCAGTTTCAAGACAAAGTTCAGTTGTTTAGACTTAAAAAAAGGTTCAAAACCCCCTGAACAGAGTCTTTTTCTATTATTCTATTACAAATAAATTAACAGCCAAACATATTGAGCAGATAAAACAAACAGAAAAAGATTAATTAAAGGATTTAATAACAGTAATAAATGTGATAACAGTAACATTGCTTCTGCTTGCTTTAGTTTGACTCCAGCAAAAACACACTGTAGAAAATAACATAACATTTTCAGCGTGAAAAAATTACATTTAATTGTATTTCTTCACCTAGAGTCTGAGACCCCATATAGTTATGTATTTTTTATGAAGGACATAGGATGAAATATTTTACAATCAATTCTTACAAGATGAAAAAACGTCATTATCAACCTTTTTTTTTTTTTTTTGAGATACTAAAAAGTTCTTGCAGTCTATTTATAACAGATTTAAAGGATCAGAGTTAGGTATCAGTCTTTTTTAAGTTGTTATGGGCTTAAAAAAAGAGGTTAAAGAGCCCCTATATAGTGTCTTATTTTCTCTTGAAAGAGACATATGCTACTATATTCCACCACACACAGAAAAACAATGTGAGTGGGTTAGAGAGTGAGTCCCCTTGTTAACAGGCCGAGTAAAAAGCTTCTGAGTAGTATGGCCTTGTCAGTGTTTGCCTACAGCGGTGCTGAATCCCATCTCTACTCTCTCTGCTGTTAATCACAGCCTTTTAAGATCAGAGCTGATGGACTGCAGGCCATAAATCCCTCTTGCTGAATGACCACGGCACTTCAAAACATGCTCGGCGGGCCCTGTATCCAGGGCTTTAACTCAACTCTTTATTACGCCCAGGCTGAATGCAGTGACGTGACTGCCAGCCATTCACTGACTGACGGCCGCCGTCGCAAATAGGCCGCATTAAACATGAGACGAACTGGCTTTTTATTCTGACGGTAGCGCAACACGATCAGGTGAGGAGCGCGTCCTGCTGTTTACGGATCAAAGATCTGCCTGACTTTGTGGGCGGAAATGTTTCTCCCCCGTGTGGATTTATGGAAGCAGCGCAGAGGCGGTTGGATTCGTAAATGTGTGGAGATATTCAATGAGAAATCATCATTAATCAGAGCTTGGCCCTGCGACGGGCGGGAGAATGACTCTTTTGCGCGGCACGGAAACGAAGCGCTACCCTATCAGTAATTTTGTTGCTTCATTTGTTAGCTGCAATGTTTTTCTGGTCTTCGTAATTAAGAATGAATTGCTAATTTATCCTTTTCCGCCCACAATCCAGAGCAATCAAGAAGCCTCAGCTCACTGTTTACTCCCTCTTTATACTGGTGGTCCCACACCATTGTGCATCATACACAAACACACACACTACATGTCTGATAGCCTTCAGGACTGAACTCAATTTTTAAAGTGATCACTTTTGATAATTAGTTATTCCCTCGGCATGTTTCTCTTTACAGTGTTTTGTTCTGTTTGACTGTTTTTAGGCCCCATGGAAATGCTTGTTCAAATCGCTGTGAACCATAACTTGCTTGCATATAGATTAGATTCAAAACAAATCAACAAAATCAACAAAACTCCAATTTTGATTTCATGAGGAAAGGGGGGAAAAAAAGAGAAAGAAAACTAACAACCTTGGAATGCTTGCCCAGGGGCACATTATCAGGAAAACACGATCTTGAAAAGGGCCAGATCAGGGTGCGAATGACATTAAATTATATTAGATTGCAAGTTTAGAGTGTGTATTTTCATCTACCGCCACAAAAAGAGGTCGCATCCTGCTGAGGAGGTAACCATAGCAATGACAGACTGCCTGAACGCTTTCGGTAAGGATTAGTATGGAATGGTACATCAAGAAAACATAGGTAGCCAATGTTATAGATTTACATTTCACAGGCTGGTTTTGTTTAAAATCCCTCTGTAGTCAATAATTTTATCCCTTAAAACTCATCTTTGATCACAAAAATGACATATTTAAAAAAAATTTCCTGTGAAAAAAAAATTCTTCATGTCTTAAAATAGCTTGAATGTAACTCAACACCCTTGCCTCATTTAATATACACGGATCAATGAATAAGCAAATTAGCCCCACCTCCACTCGCTCACGCCAGCTCAGAGATCCACTCGGTCAACTTACTGAGGTTAAACGCTGCACGATAGTGTTGCTCTTTACAACGTCAAACATATAACGGTAATTAATATGATTAGCCTTTTGCTTGACTATATTATCAAACAGCTAATAATGTGTTGCTAATGTTACACAAACCATGTTCCCATTCGCCATGTCAGAGACAGACAGCTGCCTTCTAACAATCAGTATCCTTAGAAACACTTTGAACAACTCAGAACGTTGGTGGAGAAAGGCATATAGTTCATCATAACATTGTAATATACATCATACATCTGCCATATTGCTAAATCTACACGATATTTCATATCAACAGAAAAATATACTGGGATAACCTTCTCTCGAAACTCCCCTGCTAGTTCGCTGTTAATGACATGCTAAAGCCCGCCGGCACGTTGACGTGATTGGTTACAAGATAGTCTGACGTCACAGGCACCAGCGATTTCAAACCGCAGGTTTGAGACTGTTGTTTTTTCACTTAAGTTAAGGAGAAAATACTCAGCAATAGTGTTCACATAATTGCACATGGTTTGTCCTAAAGCATATTAAAAGCACCACATAAACGTTTAAACAACATTATAAACTTGATTTTCACCACAGAGGGTCTTTAAGTCTTTAAGAGAGCTAATGTTTGATTAACTGTGGGATGCCAAAATTGTGTTGAGTGAGATGGCATTGTGTTGAGGGCATGTCCCCGAACCTCCCTTAGCAAACTCAATTTTGGGACCTTTGTATATAACCCTGTTTATGACTTGCATACACACACACACACACACACACACACACACACACACACACATCAAAAACAAAAATCACTTACAGCATCTTCAAGCAACTATAAGCCTCTTAGAAGGAGGTCACAAGGTCACATTTAGATAATTAAGCTAATTTTTGTGGACTGTGATATTCACAAAAATAAATATCAATAGCTGGAAGACTGCTGTTTATGACATTTTCTATCACAACGGGCCTGTGGCACAGAGCGCAAAAAGCACATCTCTACTAATGAAACACCAAAGCTAACACTGACCTTTCCGGCAACTTCCTCATCTCCCATGCAGAAAACCACAACCCGGGTCACGCAGGTAGCATTAGCCCAAGTAATAAACGTCAGCCTCCACACAAAGACATTACCCAGCCGTGCCGGCCCTGGTGCAACACATCATAATAATGCTGCTCTGCTCATTTCCTTTTGTCATTTTACGTGGTGTGCTGACTTGCTAATTCATCAGGGTGAAATACAGTGAAGAGCGAAGCTACGGCTATTGAACCTCTGCTAATGTATCGTGTACGTGTTAAACTCTTAATAAAAACTAAATGTTGTGTGTCCAATGAAGGACATACATCACTTTCCAGTTTCGCCCCCCTCTGTTACATTACATTTTGTGCTACGACAGACAAGTAATTTATCTTACAGGGACATTCATTTATTAAAAACATGCTCAGATGAATTGGGAATTCAAGCCGTTCTGTTACAAGCAAAGGATGGTGCAATCAAGGCAATTATTGCAGGTCAAAATGGCTTTTTTTCCTGCTGATGTAAGACTGGGTGCCCACGGGATGTGGTCCGTCTAATGAGCCTTAATTTGGCACCGTGATGATGGCCATTAGCTCCTCATGGTGACCTTTTCTAAAACATGAGAGCTTGGTAAACCAGCAGGCTGAATCTGTCCAGTTGGGCTCTATAAAGTGTGCAAGGCTGAGGTGAGATATATGACTATCATAAATTAGGTTTCAAACTATTCATGACTGTCCACATTTGTTTTTCAGACCAGTCTCAAGGGTTTCAGCTGTATTGGACAAATTAGAGATGATTGTTTTGTTTTTTTTCCCAGCATTTCAAAGTATTGCAATATTTTATCCTCACAATACCAAAATGATATTCTCACAACAAGAATCCATCTTTTCCCCTCATAATATAGTTATTTATTTATTTAGACATCGACTGCTAGCCAAGATGCACAATTCCCATGGTACACTTTTTCTAAGCTATATTTTTGGCTGTACTGCCTTTATTATGGAGGACAGTTCAGAGAGAACTGGAAACAACCGGACAGGAGAGAGGAGAATGGCATCGAGAAATGACCACGAGTTGGGACTCAAACTCAGGTCGCCCGAAGCACTATTGCGCCATATGTCAGAATCATATTATTTTTACTCGAATGTGCCAATGCTCTACGCTATTTCGAAGGCCCAATAATAAAGTAAAGCAGGGAATTCAGAACTAGTTGCACAATCAGAAATGTAAGTAAAATATGGCAATATCATTTTTGAATTGTATTATTATTAACTTGCAATACAAGAAACTGAATTTTATCATGCATTAAGATATCAATAGAATAAGAAATTCACTCTTTACAAGTAATGAGTTACTTTGAATTAAAAATTAATAAATACATTAATGAATGGGATTTCTTGAGATATCTAAAACATATTATATGTTACTAATATATATTAATATAAAAAAAAAAAATTCTACCATGCAAGAAAAGAGAGCCTCAGGCGACTGGTGGTGAGAAAAAAAAAAAAATCTTAAAATGAAACAGTGCATTACTTAAGGTACAATGCAAATGTAATGAGTTATTTTGACAGCTTCCAACACTTACAGTGGATTCCCACATGCTGCATCTACATAAGAAAAGTTTTAATTTATTTTATGTGGATTAATGCAACAGGATCTGTTTTAGGTGGATGTGTCAAAACGCAAAACTGAATAAAAGGAACATTGTTGTAATTCAACATAAACAAAACGAATTAAAGCTATAATATGTAAGATTTTTGCAGTAAAATATCCAAAAACCACTAGGCCAGTGCTATATATTTTGTTCAGTTGAGTACTTACAATATCCCAAATGTTTCCAACTATTTGTAAATCGTGAGAAAAATCGCGATTTTAACCAAGGATACGGGACGTGTCCAAGAGTCGCCTGTCAATGGCGTCATATCCGCGTTACCCTCGGTTTCCGGTTTAATTTTGTAGAAACCATGGAAACACTAAAGATGCTTTAAAATATGACATGCTTTATTAGACAAGGGAACAACTGTTTGGTTACATTTATAGACAGAAAACGAATTATTGTTATATAGCTCAACACGTTTAGTCTTATTGTTTAAATCTAGTTCTCTTGATTTTTCTGAGTGTACCATGCTTTTACCATGCCTCAGAGAAAAACACTATTTTGTCAAATAGCAAGTAATACAGCATTTCCTCCATCATACAATACGTTTTAAAATTAATTTCATGCCATTTAGCAACACAAGTCACCCAGCAATTATTATTATGATATTCTAAAATCGCTCTAGCTTACTGCAATGTGCAACAAGTGTCTCACAGCAGCACCCGAGCAAACGCACAGAGTAACGTTCTAACATCATTTTCAACACAGTCAAATGTGGTGTTACCTCATATGCTTGACCGGAAGAAGTGGCGCTGGCGACTGCAGCATAATAAAAGTTCCGCTGCTCGCGAGGAGTGTGTCGCGTTTGTCTCTCACTAGAAGCCGCTCCAGCGGCCTCGTTCAGCTCCAACATCACTCGGCCCTGCGCTGCTTTTTACTAGAGTAACATTAATAATCTCCTCCATGAACATGATTTCTGCTTGAGTCCCGTCCTGATTCTTTTCCACTGGCTGTGAGGTGAAGACAACATTTCCCAAGATTCCGCGCTCAAACTCGGCATCATCAAGCTACGCCTTTGTTTTGAATAGACGACCTCTAGCGGCGAAAAATCTACATATTGTAGCTTTAATAGTAGGAGGTAAAACCACCCTTCCCAAGCTTGAAAATGGGCCTGTTCCAATACCCACACTTGGTGTCTTGTCCCAGGTCTGAAATATGCCAAAGCTCAGTGCCCTTAAAGCACACTATATCCACACTGTTTATAATGCTTCGGAGCAGTATTTGAGGCTAAGCATATCCCATCATTCATCATGTTCAGGGACAAATGCACCCTGAAATTGCGTGATTTAGAGGAAAGCTTTCATATAATTTAGTAGTAAACTGTAAAATGTTGCACATTTTCCTGATACAGAGATGAGTATGTGCATTTCATAAAAAATGTAAACTGCTTTTTATTACTTAATTAGATGCAAAACAATCCAAATTTTCAACTAAACAGACGTTTAAAAGTTTTTTAAAATGCAAAGTATTGAAAATCAAAACGCGAAAAAACAAAAAAACAAAAAAAAAAAACACTTACATTTTTACAACTTTTGGGCTAAATACAAGGAAATACATCTTGTAGAATGTAAAGACTGCAAGCGTGTGTATTGGGTTTTCACTTCCTATTGGGGTCCTGATCCTCCATGTTGAAAAATCCGCAAGAGTTCGCCTGATTAAAAATGCATTCTTTCACACCTCTGTGAAATTTTACAAGTAATTTAATTAAAAAAAAAAAAAAATATATATATATTAAAATTAGAATAAAAAAAGTCCAGTTCAATTAAGAGAAAAAAAATAAATAGTCTTTTTCTTTGAAGACAGTAAAATTACAGGTCATGTCAACTGGCCATGTGTGACTTAGAAGTTGTATCTCAGAGGAAGGCGCCTTTACATCCTAAGTGGACAAAACTGCGTGGGAAGTTTCCACGTTCTGTTAACACACGTTCCAGCTCATGACAAAGTTAAATCCTTTATTCATGAGAGCATATTCTAGCCATGCAAAGCTTCAAATTAAAGTCATTCTGTAAGGCTGATTGATGAGCTTCCCACGCTTATGTTGTTATAGAGTTTAATATATTCATCACTCTCTTTGCACGCACACACACAAACACACACACACACACACACACACACACACACACACACAAAAAGAAGAAGAAAAACAACTGCCCGTCCATGCTTAACAGTCTCCTCATGGATCAGTGCACAAATGAAGTAAACACTACATAATGGTTAACATTTGAATTTGAAATCCGATATTACACACAACTAATATCTAATGGATACGATCTTGTGCGGAATCTGATAATGCACTCTCTCATCCCCGAACATTATATCAGCAAAGAAACAAATTTATGAGAGCGAGATATTTCTGTCACAGCCATAGAAATGTGTCAGCTCAATAAAAAAAAAAAAACACACTTAAATTACATTCTCATGCAAACGCCGACAGCAGTAGATGCAATTCATAATGTTCTCAAGCCGTGAATAATGAATCCAACTGAACAAATTCATTTAAATATACTGCATGAAAAGCATGCTTGTTTGTTATGTATCTCTCCAAGTTCTGCCATGCTGAGTAAATCTTTGCAACAGCTAAACACTGACCAATCAAAACCACACAGCAAAGAACCAATGAAACCAATCAGAACCATGATCAGACCGCAGCTGCAAGACCCAGAGTGCACCAAGAAAAGAAGTCCAACATCAGCCAATAAACGCCACCCCTCCACCGTTTCCTTTCTCTGATCTGATGTGCGACATGCTGGCATTTGACTTCACAGGCAAAATCTTCTGATAACTGGAACCAAACATGAAGACTCTATCAGCTAAATTGGAATAAATCGGCGTCGGACTGTAAATATGGTCTGGTTGTAGTAGAGCACTGCACACAATGGCAGAAAAGGTCACATAAGTTCTCTCTCCATCGACCACTCTTGCATCACCTGCCCTTTCCAAGCCAATTAAAGTCCTTTATCAGTTCTTTGTCCCTCAAGCAACGCATCATAGAGCAATCACTCGGCATAATTTAAAATCACAATGATGAACGGCAGCTGTAATGCATTTTATGATGTCATCACCTCTTTACAATGTCATCAGAAATTAATTTTATTAAAACGACTATACAGATTATTAAGCCATTTCATGTGCCAGTAACTTAACAACATAACCATGGCGACGGTGGCGGATACAAAGTGTTGATACGGGTCTACATTCTGAAGGAAATTAATTTTCTCAATTCCATTTATCATTACAGCAGGGTCACAAAACAGGCATCTGCACTTCCAGGTTCTTCAAGCAAGAAGCTTTCAGCAGCACTGCATTTCTAATGATCTCTTGAGCATGAAATAATGCAATAAAGTTAATTGATTTAAGTAAAGCTTTTTTAAAGTGATTCCCATGGTTTAAAGCGAAGCTATATGCAGTACATACACTGTAAAATCCATCAGTTGCTCTAACTAACACTTTTTAGTTAACTTTACTTACAGCCTTAACTTAATTGTAAAAATCTAGTAATCTGTATGATTCACATACTATGCCTTGTTTACTCAGAAAACCCAAGTTAAGATTAATTGATTGGTTTGAGTGCCATTTTGTCAAGCAAGTTTGAGGCGGGGCAATTCTTTCATTCATTTCCTCCACTTCTGCAGTTATCTTTCTCTAATTGCATCCACTTATTTCTACACTTATTGAATTGTCAATACAACTGAACAATTTGAGAACATAGGCTTCATAAATTGATGTTGATTTTCCTAAAATGTTTTTGTTTGAACTCACCATAATGGTGATTAGTGTTCCCTTTGGTTGGGCACCTTCATTTACATTCATTTGGTTGGGCACCTTAATTTATATTATATTATATTATATTATATTATATTATATTATATTATATTATATTATATTATAGCTTTTAAAAGGTGACTTAACTTCTAACTAAATCATTAAGTAGTCTATTTTTCCTGTTGGATAATGATTATTGCCAACACTTTGTGACACCTTGTGAAATTATTAATTGGGTTGATGTTATTCCTTTATATTTGTGACGATATCTTGCTTAAGTCACAAACAGACTTCAACATTCAGCATGCAAAACACAACAATGGTAACAATTAAATTGTATTTAAAGTAAATTATCAAGTACTCTCTACAGTTCTTTTTAGTTACTTGAGCTCTTGTGTAAGTGAAGCTATATGCAGTACATACTAAGCATTTGTCAGTACAACATGCTATTCCTATTTCACTTGTTTTTTGTTTTTTTTTAAGGCAATCAGGTTGCATGCTTTTTTAAGTAAGTCTAACTAATTAGATTTTACAGTGTAGGCTATTAACAAAAACTGTTTAAATTTTATTCAGTATTTGAATTAATTTTGTCTGACATAACAGGTCGCAATAATCGCAAAACTTGACGAATGTCCCACAAAAATAAATAATGTAAAAAAATAAATAAATTAAAAAAAAAGCAAAATGTCTTTATTGCTCAAATATAGCAGTATTTTCTTTTCACTAAGTGTAAATAGTTGTTAGATGCTATTTATACTTAGTGCAAATAGTGGCAGATTCAAATATTTTCTTAATTTTTATTTAAAATAAATGCCTCTCTGAGCTGATATGCAATGGAAAAAAGGTGAAGAATGAGTGTGAACTCAGGTTGGTTACGTTAGCACCGCCCATCTTACTCTCCACACCACTAATTATGTTATAAGCAGGATTTCTTTTGTAATTTTGTCTGGCTCAATCAGACAATGGTGGGCAGAGTTAGTGTAAATAGCCTCTGCCAACAAGCCAGTCTATTTGCACTCGGTGTAAATAGACACTCCATTATTTCATTAAATATTTTAATAATTTGTGTCGTAATTTAATCAGTTACTCTGCGATTAATTCATGTACCTCCTTGTAAATGCAAAAAATATTGAATTCTGGTGGGTGAGAACTATGCTGTTTTTTTTTAATGGTCCTAGTGATTGATAACAGATATTGGTACATAGGCAGCACAGTCTAGACAGGAAATGGTGTTGTCCGAGGCCCTGACTGATGCCTGTTTACCACCAGACAACAAATATTTGCTCTGCCATAAGTCCAGGTTTAGTGGAAATATTTCCAGCCACAGCATATCTTCTTCCAAAAAGAAAACACTGCGGTTCACATCGCAGGCGACATACACCTCGCCTATGTGCCACATTCAGAAAATATTCTATTTTTTGCATCATGCACAAGGTACAGTTTGTGTCAAATGAGTGTCACTCACTAAAACTGAAAATGTTAAATCTCAAGGGTAGCATTCCTGGGGAAAACTGCCACCAGTTGGGAATTTATATAGGCAATGCAAAGTGTATTATTATAGAGTGATTGGCCTTACAGGATCTTAGCAAGGCTCAATAATAAAGGGCCCAGGCCAGTTTCTGAGTGTTTAAGGTCACTTTACAGAAATTGTACTTGGGCCAGTGTTACAGTGTAACAGTATCTTACATTTCACTCATGTATGCACTTTATGCTTCAGAAACAAACACAAACAATCTCCATTAGAATGGGTAATGTCAGTAAATTGGTAATATCTAACACTGTATACCAACTCTTTTCAGCAAAAATGTGTTTATTTTTAAATCCAGTGAATTTATATATATGGACCACAAAACCAGTCATAAGGGTCAATTTTTTTGAAATTGAGATTTATACATCTGAAAGCTGAATAAATAAGCCATTGATGTATGGTTTGTTAGGATATGGCAATATTTGGCCGAGACACAACTATTAAGATAATTACATTGTGATGGATGGCAATTATTCTGGGGTAACTTGAATACAAAAGACAAACATCCACAAATGACCAGGCTGGCTGCGTGCGGGGCTGATTTAAAATAGCCAAGATATGCAAATTAAGAGAGAACAAATGAAACATAGTAATGGGTTTGCTTTTTGTACTTTCCGGGTCGGTCTCTCTCTCTCTCTCGGTCTCTCTCTCTCTCTCTCGGTCTCTCTCTCTCTCTCTCTCTGTCTCTCTCTGTCTCTCTCTGTGTCTCTCTGTCTCTCTCTCTCTCTCTCTCTCTCTCTCTCTCTCTCTCTCTCTCTCTCTCTCTGCAGAACCATAATGTAGAGGATTGGTTTTGATTTACCCATCAAAACCAATTTGCTCATTAAGCTCATTTGAGTCTGTTAAAAGGTACAATCTATAATTACCAAACCAGCATTGTGGTAATTGGTCTGCTCAATATACAAATCAGCTATTAACTGATATTTGTAAACAATGGAAGAGGTCAGTATAATATGGTATCACTTGTATGTACAAATGTAAATTGAATGAAGGCATCTATTGTACTATTTTGAATGGAACACCATAAATAGTATGCCATACATAAGTAGAACTAAAATTACATGTAATTAGTTTTTTTCCCCAACAACGTAAATTTGCATTCATGGCAGATGCTACTGCATTCATTGCATTCGAGGGTCAGTATTTCAGTAAAAGCCTCTTTACAAATCCTGTTTACATACTCATAATCCATGCTGAAATGTGACACACTCTTACACAGACTAAAACCATCAGAGATCTCATTAAAAAATTAACTTCAGCCTTTCTAACATCTTTTGAAAGATGTCCTCTTTCCGAACACAAGCATCGCTGATGTGTAAATGTGGACAGTCATGTCTGATATCGCAAAGTTCAGTTTCAAAAAATGGTCAAAATTTGGTTAGAGTGTTTTCATAGCTCAATAAACTCTTTCAAAGATCAAGGCAAAGTAGATTTTTTTTATTATATGACCCATTTAAAAAATCTCTTGAAAACTAATGATATTCAATAGTGATTCATAAGAGTCTATAAAAAGCCCAAAAAAATCTTTTAAGTGTCCACTGAAAAGGAGTCTTCACACCTTTCAACTGTCACTTTAAGTACACATTCACACCACATTTACACTAATTCACTCTGTGAAAAATCCAAAAATAACATCACACTCTTCATATAAACTAATCTAATACCTCTAAAGAACCATGTTCGGTCAACTCACCTCCAACCTTCTACTCCAAAAAACTGTGAATCTAAAATAACACATGTAAAACAGTCATGCCAGCAGTGATCTCGGCCTTAAACGTATACAGCAGTTCATTTGTTCACCAACTGTCGGAGCGAGCGCCGCTGTAAACGTGTGAAGCCTTTAATAAGAACTCCTGTGCTGTGAAACAGATGTCTCAGAATTTCAGATTTCATTTGCTTTTTATCGTTTATCTCATTTACAGTCTCTTGCTTCAGTGAAAAGGCCTGCAAGAGGTCACAAGGTGTCAAACAAATCGAGTCAAACAAACCTCTATAACCTAACCTGTAATTGACACCACAGTACTTGTTTCAGTAACACTGAAAGACAGTAATAGTTTGAGGTTAACGCAAAGTTTTCTTTTTCTTTCATTCTCTCTTTAGCTCAAAGTTTCTCACACATACATGATAAAAGAAAAATGCACAAGAAAAAGAAGACATTTTAAAGAAAAGCAACTATAAAAAGACTGGACTATCTGCTCTCCTTACACACGCAGACAGGAACCAATACGTTTTATCTAGTTTCTTGTCCAGATATGTCTAATCAATATCCAGGGTCTCTCAAATGTTCCTTGAAAGGAATAAGGACTTATTTTCCTTCGATTCAACGCCCCATGTTAACCCTAAAATGGTCTAAACCTTACCTTTGAATGTATATATGGTAATGGACGCTTCAAACAAGGGCTTGTTGCGAAAATGATCGTGATTGTTAGCTACCACTCTGGTAATTGCCACTTGCACAATATGCACTTTGCAAGGAAAGTGCATGTTGTGAATGTAGATGTAGACATAAATGATTCCTTTTCTTATGGTTGTCATTAGCAGCCCAACTTTTCTTTAGAATAACTTTAAAAACGAGACAGGGTAACAATACAGGGTCATTTACCTAACAGAGAAGATCACAGGCTGCCCTCTAAAGGCATTACAAATGAAAGACCAGCTTTGTGGTACTGGGGGACTTAAAAGCTGCTGAAAAGTGTGTGATACACAGGGCTAATAAAGCATGACATTTCATTTAGCTTGGGTCTTTAGGTTCATATGAAACATCCCCTGAATGGAAACATTTAATGTAGGAAGCGTAGCATCTTTAGCTAGTCAATTATCTGACCTACAGAAAAAAAAAAAGAAAATATATTATTAAATAAATAGTAATAGGCTTGCTTAGTTGAGGATGCTTAATATTCGGCAATATTATTGATTCGACTGTACTGAGACAATTGGAATGAGAACTGAACTGAGCTGGACGATGACATCACTGTTTTCTACAGAGCTGCTTTCTAACTGAATTGAACTCATTTCATTTTTGATGATCTTTACACAGTTATTGAATGAAACTGAATCAACACTGAACTGAACTCAGCTAAACAATGACACTATTTTCATTTTAGACCTGCTGTACAGCAGAATTGAACCGTTTGCATCATTGAATCATTATTTTCCTGTTTATCCCCAACCGTAAAGCTGCTTTGAGACAATCTCTATTGTATAAAGTGCTATATAAATAAGGGTTACTTGATGTTATTAATAAAATAAAAAAAAAATCACTGTCAGGACAAAACATAAAACAAATTCTTAGAACTATTTTATATTTAAAAATCTGCAAATTTATATGTAAAAAGTCACTGAGTGACTGATTTGAAAAGTTGCACATAACATTACACATTACACCGTTGTATCCATTGACTGGTTATCACCGTCAATGGAAACAACTGCAAATTTAAATATGGTTGTCAATCCAGAAACTTTGTAATGTGCAGGTAACAGCATGAAAAATATATACAGAAAGCATGCAAAGATCGCTGCCATTATAATCACTGAAGCTGTCAATTACTTCAGTTCAACGTGAGGTACACAAAGCTGCACTCTTGCGAAAACTACAGTTATAATCAATGAAGCTGTCTATGCTGTGAAATGAATGTCTTATTAACATCGTGTTTATACTTTGTTGGTTATAATGAAAAGATTTGCGAGTGTACAGAACTCGTGCTGAACCAAATCTCCACAGTTTTGCATGGCAACCCTTGAACCTTTTGGAATGGATGTGAAAGGAATCAGTGTGGTTAAAAAAAAAGAAGAAGAAAAAAAAAAAAAAAAAAAAAAAAAAAAAAAGAGAGAAGAGGCACTGTGGAAAATGAGGAAAGTCATGAAACAATTTAGATTAACATTTTAATCCCTTATCTAATTACCCAGCTTCCCCAGAGATAAAAAAGGAATTTAGCCGAACTCACACATCCAGTTTTTTCCAATGCATTTCTCAAATTACAGCAACAAAATGCCACAGAAATGACACGTTCATCTGCAGTAATGTTTTAAAATCACAATCATTAAATGCGACTTTTGAATTTGTTTTTTTTCAGTGTATATATATATATATATATATATATATATATATATATTTATATATATATATATATATATATATATATATATATATATCTATATATCTCGAGTTAATGTGAGAAAACTATCACAATAATTAGCTAATTACATCTGGAGAATGTTCTTCATATTATGATTTCTTTGCGACTACACCAAACGAAAACCAGAGGGATCCTCTTGCGACTTGTCAACTTGTTCACCTGAAATCCGCATCCTCCTCCACACGCAGGCCTGGCTGAGCTTTGAGTCTGACTTCAGCAGTTTAATTAGCGTGACAAAGAAGCAAGGCAAGTACACCAGAGATTCCTTTTAAAAAGGCACATAATATAATACTTAACAAGAACAAGACAAAGGAGCACCTGAGCACCTGCTCAGGCCTAATTATAGCCAAACTATGCTAATGCAAAACAATAGAGTGCCACAGTACTCTTTTTCCTGTGCTTGCGCAGTGAATTAAAAAGGTAATTGAACTTTTTTATTTATTTATTTTTGTTTAAGCCACTAAAACATTAAGCATTCCACAATGTTGAACCTGCACATGAAGTTTTCTTTAACGCAAGTTAATGAACCTTCAACCTTCAAGTCATTCTGGACGCTGCAGTGGTTTTAGACATGATCTACTAAAGTAAAAGCTATCCGATAGCATTCCTATTTATCTCAAAGACTCTTTCTCAGCAGCAATAATATCAACATATATCAACTAAAGTTTTTTTTTTTTTTTTTGAAGAAAAGTCTTTATTTCAGTATATGAGAGATGGAGATGGAAAACTTGGCACTCTAAAACATCAATAATGGTTCAATGATCACATCTGCTCATTAGGAAAACCATGAAAGGCATTTGACTTCAATCTTAAGATTCACGGAAGATTTCATGAACACATTTTGCAGCATGCTGCCACATTATCATCCTGGAATATGGGAGGAGCACTTGGGAAGAGTGTTTGAACCCTAGGGTGCACTTCATGCTGTCAAATGACCTCATATTATTGGTCGTTACAGGGCCATACAGTGCAATGATTGGACCTAATGACTCCCATGAGATGGCTGCCCATATCATTACAGGCAACTAGGCAACCTGCAATGCTTGGTTGACAATATTGTGTTTAAAGGGATAGTTCACCCAGAAATGAAAATCCTGTCATTTACTCGTCATTCCAAACCTGTAGAAGATATTTTGAAGAATGTTTAAACTGTTTTTGCCCATACAACAAAAATCAAAGGGATCCATATTGTTTTGGAAGCCATTGACTTTCAGTATATGGGCAAAACAAGATTTTTCAAAATGCATTTTACTTGTGTTCCACAGAACAAAGAAAGTCATGCATGTTTGGAACAGAACTATTTGGGTGAACTATTCCCTTAAGACATGCACACATACAACCACTAAAACAGAACACTAACCCCCAGTTTCACAGACAAGGCTTAAGCTAGTCTCAGACTCATTTTCGTTTTTATGGTAAACTTTCCTCAAATTCATAATTTATTATTTTGGTTCCTCAAATCCGGCCCTGAAGGGTCACTGTCCTGCAGAGTTTAGTTCAGACCCTGATCAAACTCACCTACAGTATCTGCAATTTTCTAGTAACTCTGAAGACCTTGATTAGCTTGTTCAGGTGTGTTTGATTAGGGTTGGAACTCTGCAGGACAGCACCCCTCCAGGGCCGGATTTGAGGTACCCTACACTACCGGTTCGGCTTCTTTGGCCCTGTCCCAAATGGCACCCTAAACACTCGCGGTCTTCCTACGAGTCCACACTTTCATGGCATAATGCCACTGTGACTGTCGGGAAGATTTCTGCTGCAGAGCTCGCACCAGTGTCGGCTCGGCAGAAGTGCGCATTGAGGGGGCATATAGACCGCAAAGCGGGCGCTCGTAAGCACCCTTCTGAGACCTAACATTGACAAATGGGACACCCTACACTCTCGTGGACTTAACAGACACACGCACGCAGCAGCCATTTTAAGTCCACAAGACCGAAAGTGCTATGAAGTGTGCCATTTGGGAAAGGGCCTTTAGCTGTTTGCATGCCAAACCACCATATCTTCTTCTATTGGACTGCTTCCTGGAGGGCTACAGCACCCCACTGGTCAAATCATGTTATTGCAGGCCTTTAAAATAGGTCAATGAGATCAAAAGAATATTTGACAACAAAAATATGTTGACAAATTTTTACTGTCAATGTAATAAACGCTTCAGCCCTATTCACAATTTGAAAATTTTTTTGTTTCCTTTAATTTATTTTCAACATCTGGGGTGAATTATTCATTGTTGTTTTCAGTATAGCTATAAAGGCAGGAACACACCAAGCCGACGCTGACAAACTAGTGGTGACAAAAGCAGACTGCGGGGTTGGCTCACGTCAGCAGCGTCTGGGTCCAGAGTTGCCCTGACACACCAAAACGATGCTTGACAGCCGACGGCCAAGTGGCAAGTCCGTTCTGCGCCTGCGTAAGATGAAATGCCTTTCCGTACCAGCAGGTGGCAGTAGCTGAACAGCCAATCAGAATGATCAGATGGCCCGATGGACCGACAAGCTCTGACGCCAATTCAACATGTCGAATCGGCCGAAAAAAAGCTGACGAGGGCCAACTTCAGGCGACGGTGCGGAACATACTGAGAAAACACACGAACAAAAACTGCCTGACGGCCGACCGTCGGCTTGGTGTGTTCCTGCCTTAAAAGTCATGCAAAATGACATTAAAACTCACATTAAATTCTTTTAAAAATAAACAAAGCACATAATCAGTACCTGAGATTATCATTGTCATACTTTGTATGTTGTTGTTCCAGCAGCGAAGTTGCAGAAATAGAAATCGTTTCTGAAATAGAATTGCTATGTATCGTTGTTGCAGTTGGTTAGGACAAAAACTCTGATTAACATTTTTCCACAGTCAGTGGCGTAGTGGACGGGCACGCAGGGCACGCACTGGACACTACGCCACTGGACACAATGTTAGACTATGCATATGAAAGCACCCATTGATTGAGCTTATTCCCCTTTACAGGTTAATAATATTAAGAAAATAGATTAAACATCAATTTTTGCTATCAGTGTGCCTGCAATTAAAGCACCAACCACTCTGCTTGAGAAAACTCACATATTTAAGTGTTAATTGTCAGACTTCTGTTATAACTGACACATTTTAATTGGCAGCACATCTAATGTTACTAACTTCTGAGATGCATTTGATATGAATGTATAATTGTAATTGAGCTGCGGGCAGTTAGTTGATTTAGTTTCCAGAAGAATCAATATTCAATCTCATCTGTCCTAGACTGTCAAATATGCCTATTAGAGCCGTAATGTTTTCAGATGATTTGACATTAAAGCTCACACCCCTAAACATTTTAATCTGGAGACTGAGCCCTGGTAAAAGACAGAGAGAGAGAGACTGGATACTCACATGAAAGTGAAAGGCAAAACGGGACTTCATGTGATAAGAGTAAAGCCCGTCAAGAATGAAAGACAAAGCAGGAAATCTGATCCGAGTTTTCCTCTGAGTCAAGCAGAAAGGATCAGACTTGCACGCGTGTTTAGGATATCAGCCCTCAGCAGCTGAGGAAACTCAAGCTCCCTTCAAATGCTGTTCTGATCAATTCTATTCATTTCCCCTTGCAAACTTCCAGACGGATTGCTCTGATTTCACAAGCGACAGACATATCGTGTCCTCTGACTCTGACCACGCATGAATACAAATGATGCAGAAAGCACATCTTTTATGAGTGGAGACCACCTCCGGAGCATCCTGCCCAAAGCCAGAGATCAAAGATAAACTCGGTGTGTAGTACCCCGTGAAGCTGCTTTGTTACGACGTGAATAATCACATAAAGGAAATCCACACACACAAAAATCTCTTCTGTATGTGAACATCACGTCTCTGATGGATGGGCTCTGGGTTTAATATGATCGTATTATCTAAGTATTTTCTTTGCCATTTATTACGCACTTCCATTTTTCGTTCTCCGTTTGCCAGCACATGTGACCTCTGGCGGTACGGCGTGATTTATTTTTCACAATTATTAATATGAAGTTATTGAAGGACAAGAGTTCCTCGTGGATAATGAATTGCTAGCTCCAAAGTCAATAAATTCTGGAGATTATTGCTGACATTTCATTGGCGCATCTCTCTTGCAAACTCAAGGGAGACAAAAAGTGACTTCACAAGTCGTCCTTTTCAAATGCTGTACTTAAAACTAATCAAGTGGTTCAGCAGCCTTTCTCTCAACCTGTGCTTGTGCCTGGTAACCACATAAACGGTAACTATGTCAAACATAATGTCTACTTTTATTCATGAGGATGCCATTTAAAGGGAACATTCATTATTAGACTCCTTAAGAGACATTTTGGGAAGAAGCAATCTATAACTGCTCAAAACGTGGACAGATTTTCAAACTACCTCAGAACAAAAGATTTTAACAGCAAATGCGGTTGCTATAATGAATGACAAGATAATAGCAAAATATATGTGTGTGTGAGCTTGAACATGTGTAGGTTTAATTAGCTATACTTTGGGGACAAAACTGTCCCAGAAGTGAGCTAAATCTGTCAAAAGTTTCCAATTGTGACATCCTCTAAAATGTAAAAATGAGTAGGTATGGGAATCACAAGACATTTAACAAACCTGCTTAGAGAGATTCTGATTCTTTAATGATTCATTAATGACTCTTTTAGTACATTTGAGGAAACCACGTTCTTTAACAAATTGTTTATCAACTTTATTAGTTACATGAACAATATATTAACATTGTAACATTTCGAATTGGAGAGGTTTCTGGTAAACTGGTTCATTCTGACTGATTCAGTAATTGAATGACTTAGTTAAATTCAGTGCATCAATTCGCTGGCTCAATATCATACATCTGATTAAAATTGAATCAGTAATGCTTTTGGTTTGTGTATTTTTTTTTTTTTTTTTAAAAGGTAACATTTATTTCGATGGTTCAGTTTAGACATTCTACTAACTATAAGTAACTTTGCAACTACATGTCAACTACCAGTCATTAGAGTATTAGTAGACTGCCTGATTAATATCTGCTAACATTTTATTTTGATGATCCCCCAACAGACATTCTATTGACTAAGTATCTTTCCAATGGCATATCAACTTATTCTACTAACCCAAACCCTAACACCTAACCCTAACCTAACAGTCTACTACAATATACTAATACTCTGAATGTTAGTTGACTTATAGTTAGTAGAATCGAAAAAAAAAAAAAAAAAAAAAAAACCTATCTGAACTAAAAGAAAAGTGTTACTAAAAAGAAAATTACTTAAAAAACAAACAAACAAACAAACAAACAAACAAAAAAACACTCACTGGCCACTTTATTAGGTCTACTTAGTAGGGCCGTCACTTGAGGGACAAAAGGTGGTGGCGATTTTGGGGGCCCCTGTGATTTCAAATAAGGGGGGGACCTTCAATACAACAACTCGCAACGGGGCCCTGGATACCCTAGCTACAGCCCTGACACCTAGTACCGGGTTGGACCCTCTTTTGCAATTTCAACTGAGGGGGAAGTAGCCATCAGAAGATGGGTAAACTGTGGTCATAAAGGGATGGACATAACCAGCAACAATAACTCAGGTAGGCTGTGGTGTTTAAACAATGCTCGATTGGTACTAAGGGGCCCAAAGTGTGCCAAGAAAATATCCTCCACACCATTACCCCACCACCAGCAGCCTGAACCATTGATACAAAGCAGGATGTATCCATGCTTTCATGTTGTTTATGCCAAATTCTGACCCTACCATCTGAATGTTGCAGCAGAAATTGAGACTCATCAGACCAGGCATCATTTTTCCAACCTTCTATTGTCCAATTTTGGTGAGGCTGTGTGAATTGCAGCCTCAGTTTGCTGTTCTTAGCTGACAGTGGCACCCGGTGTGGTCTTCTGCAGCTGTAGCCCATCTCCTTCAAGGTTTGACGTTTTGTTCATTCAGAGATGCTCTTCTGCAGACCTTGGTTGTAACGAGTGGTTATTTGAGTTGCCTTTCTATCACCTCAAACCAGTCTGGCCATTCTTTTCTGACCTCTACCATCAACAAGGCATTTTCGCCCTTAGAACTGCCGTTTATTGCATATTTTGTCTTTTTCAGACCATTCTTTGTAAACTGTAAAGATGGTTCTGCGTGAAAATCCCAGCAGATTCTGAAATACTCAGACCAGCCCGTCTGGCACCAACAAACATACCACGTTCAGTCACTTAAAATCATCTTTCTTGCCCATTCTGATGCTTAGTTTGAACTTCAGCAGATCATCTTGACCATGTCTACATGCCTAAATGCAGAGTTGTTTAGGATTAAGCGTGTTGTGAGAATCTTTTGATTGTGATCATGTATTCATTTATATCTGTTGGAAGTAACAACAAACAATGAATTATAGAAATATATATAAAAAAAGACATTACATGATTACGTGGCAGAGATGCCCCTCAACACTTCTTCAGATCAGAGAGAGAGGGGCACATGCTGAGAGAAAATGTTGCATGGAAAATTGTACAAATGAGACCGAAATGAAGGAAAAGAAAGAGAAATCACACATGTCGTGATAAGCAGTGTGTGTATGTGTGTGAGAGAGAGATCTCATTTGCTTTCTGGGGCTGATGATTCTTTGACAGGCATCAGGATGGGGTGGGACAGCATAGGCCGTTAATGACACCTTACCACAAATTGGAGAGAGAGGACAAGCTCTGGCCGATAACAAGGGAACAGGCCTCTGAATGTCTCTGGAATTTTCTTTATCTTCCAATATTACCTCTCTCGGTCTGTCTCATGCTTTCTTCCTCTCTCTCTCTCTCCATCCCTCTCTCACACATCCACTCCCTCTGGGACAAGCTTATCTCTCTGCTCAGCACAGAAAGAGACATTTCTTAGTGCTGAAACACAATTTATTTATTTTTTTCACTGCACAGCTGTCATGTCAATGATGGGTAATTTATGGCAACTGTGCAAGCTAACTCACCCAATAAGATGATTTCTCACCAAAAATAAAATAATATTAATAACAGCTTCACCCTTTGGGGATATGGGCAGCAAAGTGCGGCTGAAATGAGTGGTGGTTATGCTTTGGATTGTGAAATTAAACCCATGCCTGAAGTGCAGAAAGTCTCCAGTCACAGCCATGTTTACTATGGTGTTTGAGGTCAGAGTTGCTCTCTATAAAAGGGTTCACTCAAAATGTTTTGGATTAGGAATCAATATCACTTTGTCTTTAATATTAATGAGCCGATAACATATACATATATATATATATATATATATAATATGTGTGTGTATATATATATATATATATATATATATATATATATATATATATATATATATATATATATATATATATAAATGCATGTCTGTATACTTTACATCTGTGAAATATTTTATGCACTTAATTACTATAAAATAATACTTTAATATAAACTATAACAGGATAAACTTCTCCAATTATAAATCTACAAACCTGCAAACAGCAAATCACTAAATAAGTCCCATGCTTTGGCAAGTGTGGTTGACAAACTGTTCAAAAAATGTTTCATCAACTTACTATTAAAAACTTCTCCAACTTTCCACCCTATGTTTTCCACATTTCATGCGAGTGTTGTGAAGTCTACACTGCCAGTGTGACAAAAACCAGACCTCCTGTGGCTGCGCAGGCGAACACCCAGTGTCACCGCCTGCAGCACAGTCTTCTTACTGCCATCCCGGACAGTAGGGGGCCTCGCACGTACCACTTACACGCTGTCCTCTTTTCTTCCTCATCTGAATTTTGCACTACACCCCAGACGACTGTTGCTTAGCACAATTTGTTCCCTCTCGTAATACAGTGCTTAAAATAACACATGGAAGACTACTCTCAATATGTAGCAGAAAGTAACACAGAACTGCCGGTTTTCTCACAAGACAGCACAGACACAGCTTGGGAATTCAGATTCTTGCTGGCTTGTGACCAATTCAGCCATTGCAAAAAGGAATCAGCAGGAAGAGAGGGGGAAAATATTGACTTTCACTCTGTCTCTATCAATGAATGGCACTCAAAGTCTGAAAGGCAAAGGTGGATGTGTTTACTGTTAAACTTTTGTCTAGACTCAAAAGCAATTTTGTACATTGCATATTCTACATAATAATAATAATAATAATAATAATAATAATAACAACAACGATGAAATAATTCTATTAATTAATATTTTGTTATTAAAAGTACACAATGTAACATTTTTTTGTTCAAAATTAACAACATTTAAATAATGAGAATACATCAATCCTTCTTCTAAAACATGTCTTTGTCTTACCCTGATTCACTATGGTAAGCCTGTTATAAAGTTTATATATTAGACCAGGCTGGATGGTTTTCACAAAAAAATTCTGTACATACCTCACTCGCCCGTGCGTGTCTCATCAAAGGTTGACATTGAGCATGCTAAGGCCCAAAGTATAGTTCACTTTTTTACGCGTATGCGAGGGTCAGCATACAGTGCATGTGACGTGAATTTTGTCATCAGAAGAGTACACACGTACTGTACGCGCACCGCTGGATTTTTGTAACCGCGCGTGCTGGTCGCACATGCGCATTTAATTTTTTTTTTTGCAGTAATTAGTTTATCCACAAGGTGGCAACCGTGCCCTGGGGGCGTCGATTCACAAGGTAGTCAAAGAAAAACTGCATAACAGAACAGACCGGAACGCATGCGAGCTACAGCGACAATGGAGGCCTAAATGGATAAGAGATTGTACGAAGAGGTTTGAAAGTACCCTCATTTGTAAAACTCTAGCAAGAAAGAATACAAAGATGTTTACATGAGTTGTAACTAGTGGTGAGAGATTGCTCAGAACTGCACATGCTGTGCATTTGTCAAATGAAGTATACTTTCCAAGGCTGTGCATTCGACTGTGCACATACATTAGCGTACGCTAAAATACCCAGGGCTTAAATCTCCAACCTCTGGGAATCACCTGTTTTAAAGGGGTCATGAACTGCATTGTTTTATTTAGATCGTGGCATGAAAGGTTGCAGTGACAAATATTGTAGCCGATCACAGACATGTTGTTGAGCGCATGAAAGCAGTGATCTCGTCATTGCAACTCAATTTCTGCACACTAACAAATGCTTTTATCATAACTAACAGTGCAAACTTAACTAAGATTCGTTGAATAAAACGGGAGTTTTGGCACGAGTCCAGACCTCAGTCACTGATAAACTCAAGCTGTTTGATTGACAGCTCCAGCCATTGTAAAGGGAGCGTTCTTTGATCACTTTCTATATATAATTTAATCACCATTTAAATAACAGATTATTTTCATCCTACTAAGAGAAACAATGTGAAGTTGAACGTTTAGTCACTGGTTTGATTTACTGACACATAGACAAAGAACATCTGACTGTACATGAATCATTAATATCAGATCAGGCATTAGAATGAACACAGTTACTTACATGTTGTTGCATTACTGTCGAGTCCATATCATAAAAGTCTGTTTGCAAAGCCTGTGCCGAAATGCGATTGATTTACCAAAGAATACACAGTGAAATGTACCGAATACAAATAAATAATGCTCAACTGAGACATTCACATTGTTGAAAATAAATAACCATATTCCTAGCATTAGGATCCACTAGGTAGGGGTTGATTTCTTCTGCGGAGGTGGCGTTTCACCTATCTATAGATAGGTACATTCCAGGACGTGTCGTTTGCTGGGCCTGGTGTCAATAAAAGCTTTTACTGGACTAACAAGGAAGTTTTCAGTACTGGACTAACAAAGAAGTTTTCAGCTTATAGTACGATGACCTCTTAATATATATCAAAAGCTCAAGGAAAAGTTGATTTCTCAATTCATGACCCCTTTAAACAAACTCTGAGATGAGAGTCTGCTGGCAAAAAGAGAATATGACAGAGCTTGTAATAAACGACAATCAACATTGGCTTGGTTTTTCGGAGATGGAAGCGACCCAGAGATAGCATTTTTATTACTCAGCAGGTGAGTAAGGTATTTTATGGAACAGATAAATTGCCATATGTAGCTCTCGAACAGAGTTAATTGTAAAGCATTATCTATTATGAAGGGTCATTTGATTATAGTTGTTGTAGCGCTGTGCTGGAATTTTTGTTTTCAAGATAGTACCATGTCAATTAATGGGTATAGCTACTGTAATGTCAAGCTAATCAGCTTGAGATCCTTTAAATCTAAATTGGTTATATCTCTTAAGCCTAGTAATAAATGGTTTTACATTGTTTTTTTGTTTGTTTTTTAACTGTTAGAAGGCCAAAAGTTACATAGTGTACCTTTAATTATATAATTCTCAATATATTTTCTTCAATCAAAATTTTCTGAAAACCTTCAACAAAAAAAAAAACTCTACAGTCTTGTGGACTTCACGTATATGCAGCAGCCATTGCAAGCCTGCAAGTACACATCAAATGTAGCATATAAAGAGTGACTGTGTACACATTTATCTTTACTCTACAGCAGGGGTGTCCAAACTCAGTCCTGGAGGGCCACTGTCCTGCAGAAGGTGAAAGAATGGGCCAAACAGGCTAGGCAAACAAAAGAATTATAGTACACTGCAGAAGAACTGGTCAACAAAGGGTCTTAACAACAACATAACACTAGGGTACTCCATTTAAATATTTGAAAAGCACTCTAAAAGAAGAGAGAAAAACCTCTGATTGTGGGTTGCCAGGGTTTGAGGCCTACAAGCACAAAAACGCAACTACCGCCTTGGCATAATCCCTAAACAGATTTGGTGGAGGGGAGCAGAGGACATGGGAAGAATACAAATAGTTTGTGTTGGCACACTGAACAAGGCTCGCCAACTGACTGAGGGAAAGCTTATTTTTAAAGCACATCTGTCAAAAGTAAATGCTCTGCCTTTCTCATCGTTCAGCGTGTGTCTGCCATTTGTTAGCCTCTGAGCTAATGGCAGCCCGGTAAAAGCAAAAGCAGCGGTCGTTTTCCTTTCAAACATAGATGGGTAGATCCATCACAGAGAGAGTGAAGGTCTGAGCTCTCAGAAAGAATGGCTAGTGCTGAAATGTGCCACGGTGACAAATCTGGGTCCTTGAGGAGCCCGTGAACATATGAAGCTCCTAATGCTAGCATTGACAGCTATTTACAGTGCGCTAGCGTGACAGTGACTCCCTGGGAGTTTACCACAGATCTAATCTTCTCGAAAATATATTTTGCAATCTCTCCGAGCACGTTTAATGCCCAAATAAAGATTATCCTTGCAATGGAGCCCCTTTCTAATAAAGATATAGAGTTATATTTGCATAAATAAACATGCATTCACACTGTGTGCGAAAAAGTAATATTTGTAATAATAATAATAAAAAAATTAATATTAAGGCATTATTTGCAAAATGAAACGATTGGTTTTAATTTTGCCACTGTGTTGGCAAAATAATTTTTAAAACATTAATCATCATCTAAGTAGCTTCACAGGTGAAAAACAATACTGCCAGTAAGCAAGCCACAAAACAAACTGTTCATGGAAGGAAAAAGAGTAAAAGGAAATGGAGATAAATATTAATATAACCAAATATTAAATAATTCAGATTTGGTTTTATTTTTGAATATTAAAAAACTATGGCTGTCAATAGAATTAAATAATTATGATTAATCTCATGATTTCTGACAAGACTTTAGAAAGCAGAATGTTATAATAATAATAATAATAATAATAATAATAATAATAATAATTATTATTATTATTATTATTATTATACTGCATGATACTGTACTGTACAATAAATACCAACAAAATGATCAAAAAAAAAAAAAAATCAGAAAAAATGACTGAGATGTGTTACACTGAATTGAGTATGTTTGGAACTTTGTTCAAAATATGTTGCAATACAAAAAGGTTTATAGTGAAACAAAGAGACACAAATCAATTGTTTAGGGGAATTAAATAACAAAAGGGTAAATGTCCCCTTACATGAATTTCTTATGCACATAAATGTACACATGCCCAGAATGCTAATTCATTAGAATGATAAACTATGTGCAAAACATCTCAGCACGTGAACCATAATATACCTCCTGTTGGGAGGTTTACGATTCTCCATGAACAACAGATTTAGACTATAGGTTCCCATTTCATAACTGTAATTAAATTCACATCTGTCCTGAATGCCACAATTATCCTTTCTAGAGATAATCACAAAATTGCATAATTTGGATTTTCAGGGCAGCATTACAATGATTAATTTCCTTGTGCATTTTTTGTTGCCGTTTTGCCAGTATAATTCAGACCATTCTGCGCACGACAGGATAGAAAACTAGCAGTGAATTGAACGCCCTTTAAGTGTTTATTTCCTCATTATTATTTCTTTTAATCAATTCATTAGGGCAACAATGCAGAACTTTGCACAGGCATGGTTTGTGAATCTTCCACATTGTGACAGGCTTTGTTTTTATTTCTTTCATCAGCTATTTATTAGCCCGTTTATTGATTTATTCATCAAGTGATTTGCGTTTCGTGAGCCAGCCTGGCAGATTCAGCATAATCGCATGCCTGTAATATGAAGATTTATACACTAACGCGTGCTACACGAGTTTTTGTCGCAGATGCACAGACAGACTCGGAGCACAACTGCCGAGTCTGTTTATATATCAAAATCCACAAACTAAGCGGTCCACGGAGAACGACTGAGTCTTACAGCTGTATGCGAAAGCTTTTGGAATGCCTATCATTTGGCAATGGGAAAGAGGTGTTTGAGAATAAGGGACTTCTTTATGGCTTTCTCTTGCTCTCTCTCTCCCTCCATCATTCTTTGGCAAGATGGGCGATTTGTTTTACAGATGCCTTTGTCCGACACCTGGGTGAATAGTGCAGTGCAGAGTGCTCTCCTTGGCTGACGTATGGCCCTGCTGATGCGGTCTGACTGAACCTCGCTGATAGCATCCAGCAGGCATTAGCTTCAACCGCATGGCCTAATCAGTCTCCATACATCCCCAATATCCACTGACAGCCCAGGCATCAAGCCTTCCCATGCCCTTTAAATGCATCTAGTATCACAAACTCACTGCAAGCCTAATTTGCTTCCTTATCTAAATTAAAGTAAAAGCAGTCTGTTAATTGAGTTGCACGACCTATCAGGAAAAGGTTGAGCCATTATACACCAATTATGATCCTTAGTAGATAACTAGGATCCTCCTGGCAAATAACATGTATGTAATTTTGCCAGTACACAGGCCATGGACCGTTTACCAGAGGCAAATAATCGAAACATAGACAAATGAAGTTTAGTTTTATAACCGACGAGGGCATCGAGGTTAGTGGAAGATCATGATGGTATTGCGTATTCTTCTCGGTGTGTAGGCAGTCAATGGAGGGGTGATGCTTTTCAAAAATTCCTGCCTCTGCCCTGGGAAAAGGTCAAGGCATGGTCTTGCCTGGAGCAATGAATTCTGCTTTCATTCTTCATTTGTAATGTGCTGCAAATGATGTATGGAGTCATATTTATTATACACCACCTGGCTGCTCTGTGGCAGCAGTGAAATTAAAGGAGCTGGTATGGAGCCATAGCCTGCGTTTCTGCAGAGACGAGGAATATGAGGTTCAGCAGGATGGTGTTTCAGAACTGCAATGCATAATTGGCACAAATTGGAAAGGTGCCGCATCTACAGCCTTATGATTTTCGCGATAAGGAAAATGTGGAATCAAGTCATGAAAATTAAATTTACTGTATGATGCGTAGTGTCACAGAATTTTGGATGAATAAATTAAAAGTAGCTCTGTACAATTAATCAAGCTGCGATATGAACTAGTGTCTGTGAATATTAAACTTCAAAAAGACTGCATGTGTAACGGAGGCCAGCTAGTAGTCGCTGTACGAGTAAACCTCACTCCTCTGATCTCAAGAGATGCTCTAGGGACTGATGCTAGAGGTTGCAGCATTTAGCCTCCTTGTTAGAGCGTCAGACTCCCACGCCTGAGACCCAGGTTCGAGGCCCGCGCAGAGCGGGGCGAGTAGGACCTGGGTAGAGGGGTTACACATGTTCTGCTTGTCTCTGAATGGCGCAGTTTCATCTATTATGTAAGCAATAAGGTACGAGAGGCTGTGCTGTATCGTGAATAAGTCACAGCTGAAGGGCGTTGTTAGGCACGACACTAAGCGGTGACTTATTCACGATACAGCACTAGCCTCAAGTAACTTATTACTTTTATAAAACGGTTACCACACAATACAAATATTAAAGCCAAAAATATGTATCAATGCAACTTTCATGAAGTAAACTTTCACTAAAAACTTTCACTTTCACCTTCCGCCGGAAAAAAATAGACCGTGAACAGCAACAGAAGTTACATTATAACACCATTAGATGGCGGCAAAGACTTTCTTTATGAGTGTGTCAGTCAGTAGCTAAGACTTTTACATTGAAAAGACTGAATTGTTGTGAACACGGAACAAGACGCAACTGACAAATGCTTTGACTAGCGCTGTCAGTCACGGGAAAACCCCTTAACTGTTAAAAGGACAAGATAATACATCGGACAATTAAACAGATTTTTTATTATGAACATAAGACTGACCTGGAGGAAAATTCTAAATCTGAATGCAGGTAATAAACTCACTTAATCAATCTCTTTCTCACAGTACTCTTCTACATAATACAGTAAGCTTCAATGAACAATATCAATTGAGAACAAACAGTTTACGTTGCTAAGAGTGGTTGCTAAGGGTGTTGTGTAGTGATACACAGAACCGTTGGGTGAAGCGGGCATAGCCGTGTTTTATCGTGAATAAAACACAGCTATTGACCAATCAGAATCAAGGACAGGAACTAACCGTTTTATAAATATACATATGCTTGTGGTGTTTTCAGCATCTGCCACCTCAGTTCAAGAGCATTTCACTTGATAAAACTATTATATATATATATATATATATATATATATATATATATATATATATATATAAAAAAATATTAGTAATAAAATTGTATTAAATCATAAGACAGAATCCTGAAAAACAGACAACATAATTTTCCCCAAAAAAACACAAAACATTTCACAGGGTCCCATTATCATTAACATTTTAATAAATAAATCATTAAATTGTTATAATTTTATCAATAAATATATAATTTGGGGTGAAAAAAAGGAAAAAAATGGATTTAAAAAAAATGGATGACCTATGCATCTCTGGCACAGTCTATGTTTCCTGTAAGCCTGTTAGTCTGACAGACTTATATGATAACAACCTGCCGTTGTTTACTGTTGTATGCATTAATATGTGTTGCTGACGTCTGTTAAGATATTACTCACCAAGATCTTCAAAGCCTGTTTATGTCATGAAATGATGCACTCCTAATCCATACACTGATAAAATCAAGCAAAGCATCATTGAATTATGGTTTGTTTTTATTGACAGATCACTAAAATTTCTTTCATAGAAAAACATTAAATCGTTTGTTATTCAATTGTGAGATGACAAAAACGTTACTAAAGTGATGAGCATGTCAGCCACTGCAATCTCAGTAGTGATTCCTGTATTTCTTACACACAGAATTATAACTCGGGGGATTCGCTTCTGCATTATAAAGTGGTTGCAACTACCCAAGCGTCATAGTCTGTGTGTAACTGGTGTGTCAGTCATTTTAGATGATTTTTTTTTTATTATATCCATGTAACTTGAGCTAAATCCCCCAGCTATGAACTGGGAGGTTGGATTAAAGTGCCATAACATGAAAGCCTTTATCTGGAAGGAAAACAGCCTCGGTCAATACTAAGTGGCATTTATACGTTCACGTCTGATAGCAAATCCAAAATGACATCATAATTGACATTCATTCTCAATAACATGCCATTAGTAATCAATAAGAACCTAAATACATCCTGAATATCTGCACTCTGCAATCAAGAAATATGTTAATAAGAAAGCTAAACAAAATGAAATGATTACTAAAGACACAGAAAAAGTGCAAGATTTGGGAGTTAAAACACATATGCTGTTCATCCAAATCAGTGTTCAATCCATCATTCAAGGTTCCTACAAATTTGTGAGTGCTCGAATTAAAGTCCTAGACTTTGTAGTATTGAAGATGAAAATGACAACCAATTTGCTGAAAGCAATCATGGGGGAAAAAAAAAAAAAAAAAAAAAATTGTAAAAGCCCCTAACCAATTCAGCACAGAGAACTGTTGAAGTTGTTGAAAGCAGTACACAATGGTTTTATAAGATTGGCATTGGTTTTATAAGTAACTTATTTAGGGATGGTGCATATATCTGACATCAATTTGAGTCAATTCAAGCCCTGAATTGATTTAAAAAGCCAATAACCGATACAATTAGCTTCACACCCATACCAGAAAAGCCAACTTTGATATTCCTGTGTATTAGTCTTAAAGGGGTCATGAACTGCATTGTTTTATTGATTTATAATGTTTCATGGGGTGCACGTATAATGTTAGAATGACTTTTAGCACTTTTTTTACTATAACAGCTCTCAAGGTTAACTAGTCGTGAAAAGTGTTGATTAAAGCATTATTTTTAAATCTATAGCATTATATTTAGATTGTGGCATGAAAGGTTGCAGTGATGAACATTGTAGCCGATCACAGACATGTTGATCATGTTGATTTCTGAATAGCTTTCATCATAACTAACATTGCAAACATGATGTAAATAAGAGATTAGTTGATTTTGACAGGAGTTTTGGCGTGTGCCCAGAACTCAGTCACTGATAAACTTGCGCTATTTGACAGCTCCAGCGATTGTAAAGGGAGCGTTCTTTGATCTATATATAATTTACACAGAGTTTAAATAACTTTTTATTTAACTCTGATTATTTTCATTCTACTAACAGAAACAATGTGAAGTTGACCGTTTAGTTACTGGTTTGATTTACTGACACATAGACATAGAACATCTGACTGTACATGAATCATTAATATCAGAAATCACTGGTCAAAGATCAGGCATTAGAATTAACAGTTACTCACATGTTGTCGCATTGCTGTCAAGTCCATCGTAAAAGTCTGTTTGCAAATTGACCAATTAATCCACAGTGTGTACCGAATACAAATAAATAATGCTCAACTCAGACACTCACATCTTGCCGTCCCCAAAGCCATCTTTATCGCTTTCTAGCTCTAGTAACCCGGCATTAGCGTCTCTCTGTTACCTACTACATGGGCGATTGCGCGATTCAGTGGGCGGGGCTAAACAGGCAGTGATGTAGGAGCAGGCTTTGATCTTCTGCAGAGGTGGTGTTTAGCCACACTATTACGTAATAAAGTGGCACATTCAACGTCCTGTCAGATTGTCTTCAATATAAGCTGTTTTTAGACAAAGAGAAAATTGAGTTCTGAAACTTACAGGATGTTTTATAGTACAATGACCTCCTCTTATATGTCAAAAGATAAAGCGAATTTTGATTTCTCAGTTCATGAACCCTTTTAAAAATGTTTGAAACACAGACGAAAAAGGCAGCAGTCACATAACCTCCACTGAGTCATCACTGTGCCTGAATGGTGTTTTTTTTGACAACTTCCAACAAAACTACAAATTTTTGGCTCTTACTAGTACAACAAATCTGTTGCGGCAAGTTAATGTCTAAGGAGGGCCAAATAACACCATAAGGAAGTCTGTTTGTTTGACTAAGCTATTACCTCTGTGGGACAAAAAAAGCCCAGAATCATTTCTGCAAGAGGTGGTTACACAGATCCATTTGGACCCGAAAGAATTGACTCATTTATTCAATCTTTAGCAGAGTGCTGCGTGGCATTCTGAGCAACCCACCTATGCTTATTTCTAATAGCTGCTATTTGCAAAAAAAAAAAAAAAAAAAAAAAAAACTAATCTGCACTGGCCGGTGCACCGCTTTTTCATAGGCAAGAGAATTGTATAGGATATTTTCAAGGCAAATTGGAGACAAAATGAAAGACGCTAAGCAGAGAGTGCTTCAGTGCATTCAGCACAGTCTCAAAGGGCAGAAATAGCTAAATGGTCACTATTTAGGGTCACTACTTAACAAGCAACGAGCGCAAGCGTTTGACTTGGGAGCTATGGACCAAAACAAAATCTATGAACAGAATTGGAAGTTTGACATGGTAAAGTGCAAACAAACTTTTAAAAACCAAATCAGCATATTTATACAACTCGCACAATGATAACATTCATCTGAAGCGGTATGTAGGCGTCGAGACACTGATATCACAACACTTTTAGCCTTTAAAAGCTTCTAAAAAGTAAAGTTAAATGCTGATAAGTCATCAACCCACCTATATAAATTGAATGCGTGTACACAGTCGAAATGAAAATGAAGGCACAAGATGTGGAACATAATAGTTGTTTGGTTTTGCAGACCCCATCTAAATACTCCAACAGATGCTGTAGTTCAAGCTGGCTTTGTTGAGTATTCTTGTGGTACCTGCTTGCATGTTTGTATTTGGATGCGGACTCCAGTAAAGACGTCTTTAATGAACACCTCGTAAATATTTTAACAATTGAAATGCATCTGTAAATGTGCTGAGAGATCGGCCGCCTTGGGAATTAAGCATTCAAATATGGCTTCTGCAGTGAGCAGGGCCCCAGACTGCATCTTTACACAAACTCCTTTGTGAGGTGATGATAGCCTTGTTATGGAAATTCTCTCCTCTGTGTTTAAGAAAAAATGTCTCTCATGGTTTAAATGGCCCTTTAATTGCGATTACGATAAACATGCCTTTGTCTCAATGTACGGGTGAGCAAAGGTGAATCGCAGATATATTCTAATTACAAAAGACATTTGGAAAGAACTAAAATAAATACAATTCTGGCACTTGTGACTAGTGTGTGATGGGCACCTCTGACACACGGTAAACGGTGAGTGTAGAATACTGTCATAGTCAAGAAAAAACACAGTCGCACTTTCTCGCAGACGTGCTGTGCGCGTGAGAGACAGCGAGAGCTCTTTGATCTCTGTTCCACTTTTACTTCATTCCCTCAAGTATTCGTTGTTATCTTTTTTTTTTTTTTTCCAGAAGAAAATAAGGAAAGTGCAAAGGGGGTGGAAAGCATAGTATGAGCAACCGACAGCTTCTTTCCAACTGATTGTTCTCATTTCAGTAACAATACAGAGTTTGTCGTCAGTCACTGTAAGTTGGAAGCAAAAGCGACGAGTCTGTCTGTTTAAAGTTTAAGTCAGCCTATTCATCGCTAAGAACTCTCAGTGTCAAACTGTGTCAAAGGAACTGCATTTATTAAGTTAAGCGCTAGTGTAAGGGACATAAAATGTAAGTACCACCATACTAGGCATTTGGGTGTGAGATGGTCTTTATGCAAGACATCAAGATCCAGCTTGACCATACAGCTAATCCTTGTGTTGAAAAGACAACAGCCAAAAGACATCTCTATTCTGCCAACACAAGTGTCCAGTGACTTCTTCGACGGCTGTAGTGACATATGTGCATCCATAAGCATACAAAAAAAAAAAAAAAAAAAAAAAAAACTAAAATGAGTATGCTTGTGTGGTTTCTCACACACACACAAAAAACAATATTAACTAGTAAAAGTGACCCTAATAAGCTCACATACCATGTAAGCCCACTTGAAACAAATAAAGTATGTGAAAAATGATTCTTATGGAAATTCTCTCCTCTGTTTAAAACAAAATGTCTCATATACAACTATATATATATATATATATATATATATATATATATATATATATATATATATATATATATATATATATATATATATATATATATATATATATATATATATATATATATATATATATATATATATATAAAAATGTATGAAGAGTTCCATTGCAAAAGTCTATCTGACATCTTTTCTTTTAAATAAGCATTTTTATACCAGGCTCCAATGTCTAGATTCAGTAATTTCACTTTAATGGCAATGAAAAGGTTATTAGTCATTTATTGAAATGCCTTATTTTCATTACATCACTTTAGTCAATTCATTGTTATTTAACAAATTTGTCTGTCTTTTGCTGCAAAACCAGCTAAGTCTATGTGACAACAAGACATAGCAAAACGTCCGTTTCTGTCAGTTTTACAGCAGCGAAAGGAACACTGTTGTGTTTACTTGCTACTCGTGAAATCCTGTCATTGCCACTGTAACAATGGACAAAACATGATAAAAACTTGCAGCTCTGCAATTGAAAGCCTGCATCATAAATCATATGATTCGATTTGCGTCTTCCGATTTGTTGTTCTGTGGACTTAGAGGCTTAGAGCTGACAAAGGGAAGTGGCGTTTAGCGGTTTCTGCAAACGAACCAGTATTTCTGAATGGGCTGACGCTGAACGGATTTGAAGTGAAAGTATTTGATGAACGTATGCTATGTGCGGAGAGCGTTCGCTCAATATCATTGTCATTTTTGACTGAGGTGGTGTTTAGCGGTTTTTGCATATGAACTTTTCATATATATACAGTATCTCACAGAAGTGAGTACACCCCTCAGATTTTTGTAAATATTTTATTATATCTTTTCATGTGACAACACTGAAGAAATGACACTTTGCTACAATGTAAAGTAGTGAGTATACAGCTTGTATAACAGTGTAAATTTGCTGTCCCCTCAAAATAACTCAACACACAGCCATTAATGTCTAAACCGCTGGCCACAAAAGTGAGTACACCCCTAAGTGAAAATGTCCAAATTGGGCCCAAAGTGTCAATATTTTGTATGGCCACCATTATTTTCCAGCACTGCCTTAACCCTCTTGGGCATGGAGTTCATCAGAGCTTCACAGGTTTCCACTGGAGTCCTCTTCCACTCCTCCATGACGACATCACGGAGCTGGTGGATGTCAGAGACCTTACACTCCTCCACCTTCCGTTTGAGGATGCTCCACAGATGCTCAATAGGGTTTAGGTACCCTCAGCTTCTTTACCAAGGCAGTGGTCATCTTGGAGGTGTGTTTGGGGTCGTTATGTTGGAATACTGCCCTGCGGCCCAGTCTCTGAAGGGAGGGGATCATGCTCTGCTTCAGTATGTCACAGTACATGTTGGCATTCATGGTTCCCTCAATGAACTGTAGCTCCCCAGTGCCGGCAGCACTCATGCAGCCCCAGACCATGACACTCCCACCACCATGCTTGACTGTAGGCAAGACACACTTGTCTTTGTACTCCTCACCTGGTTGCCGCCACACACGCTTGACACCATCTGAACCAAATAAGTTTATCTTGGTCTCATCAGACCACAGGACATGGTTCCAGTAATCCATGTCCTTAGTCTGCTTGTCTTCAGCAAACTGTTTGCGGGCTTTCTTGTGCATTATCTTTAGAAGAGGCTTCCTTCTGGGACGACAGCCTTGCAGACCAATTTGATGCAGTGTGCGGCGTATGGTCTGAGCACTGACAGGCTGACCCCCCACCCCTTCAACCTCTGCAGCAATGCTGGCAGCACTCATACGTCTATTTCCCAAACACAACCTCTGGATATGACGCTGAGCACGTGCACTCAACTTCTTTGGTCGACCATGGCGAAGCCTGTTCTGAGTGGAACCTGTCCTGTTAAACCGCTGTATGGTCTTGGCCACCGTGCTGCAGCTCAGTTTCAGGGTCTTGGCAATCTTCTTATAGCCTATGCCATCTTTATGTAGAGCAACAATTCTTTTTTTCAGATCCTCAGAGAGTTCGTTGCCATGAGGTACCATGTTGAACTTCCAGTGACCAGTATGAGAAAGTGAGAGCGATAACACCAAATTTAACACACCTGCTCCCCATTCACACCTGAGACCTAGTAACACTAACGAGTCACATGACACCGGGGAGAGAAAATGGCTAATTGGGCCCAATTTGGACATTTTTACTTAGGGGTTTACTCACTTTTGTGGCCAGTGGTTTAGACATTAATGGCTGTGTGTTGAGTTATTTTGAGGGGACAGCAAATTTACACTGTTATAAGCTGTACACTCACTACTTTACATTGTAGCAAAGTGTCATTTCTTCAGTGTTGTCACATGAAAAGATATAATAAAATATTTACAAAAATGTGAGGGGTGTACTCACTTCTGTGAGATACTGTGTGTGTGTGTGTGTGTGTATATATATATATATATATATATATATTAAATTATGTTAAATAAATTAATAATTATGTTAAATTAAATAAATTATGTTTATGACAAATCTTATTCAGAGACTTGGCTCTTCAGATATATATAAAACAACATAGAAAAAACCCTTGCAGATCCTGGAAAGCGTCCATCTATTAAAACATAAGCCCAGACTAATACAATTTTAATGAAGTTAATTAAAAGCTTTCCCACAGCATAACATTTTAATGAAATGAAACTCCACAAACAGAATAGCTGTCAAGTGAAAACCATGCGTACGTTCCTTTGGGCTGGGCCTTTCTGATATTTCACACCTTGTTGAGTTAGCTGGCCCAAGGTAACTTGTTAGCGCGCTTGCAAGGAGACAGGCCAAGTTCTGTTCGAGGATTTCAGAAACATCTGGCATTTATCACCGCACATAAAGCTCTCACACAGTACTGGATCAACGCAATATGCAAATCTGAGCTTATTATGTATGACACCACCTCTCCGCTCCAGAAGACAAAGGACTGAGTAAACATTGTTGCCCATGATTTGTGCAATTGTACAGAATCCCGTCTCGGTATCCCGTGGTTTCTCGCCACGTGTGTGGGAAGCCGCCTTCTTCAAAGCTCCTTAAGTGACAGTGATGAGCAGGAGGAGAAGAGACTCATCTCTTCATCAACTGCTTCAACTTGATCAGGAGGGGATTCATTGCTCCTTTTAACTGTCAAGAAGGTAGAGAACAGGAAAGGGTACTTAAACCCCTTCACGCTATTTGTTACATGTCCAAAGCTAAACAACATGCGGCTGGGTGTAATTGCAGCCATACATCTCTGACCCTCAGACAACCAATCAAGATGAATTCCTTTCTCAGCACAGGGCCTAGCAGTGGTGAATTTGGGTGAATTAGAGATGGGACATTATTTAACGCCCACCCCGAGTCACATTAAGGTGCATTAGGTTCCATGGTGGTTAAAGTGTTTGTCACACTCTAAGGGCATCCATCTGTGCAATGCTGGGCTTCAATCAATAAGTAAGTAATCTACCACAATGAGAACAAGTGTGGTGCATTACTCACCCGTTGCCGAAAAGAGGCAGCCACCCGGGGACATGGCAGCCGATGAGCAGCCTGGTTTGTCGCAGTGGATGCTTATCTATTACCTGCCCATGACAATATCGACAATGCAGGACTCCAGGCATGTTCTGTATTGAAACTGCAATCACTGCTCTCAAAAACGACAGACTTTCATTGGATTCCGTTGCTCCTGGCAGCCATTTTCTTTCATTGCTGTTTGGTGCGAGACACTCAGTCGAATCTGAACTTTAGCAATTTTCTCACTTCGAGGACAACCTCCCAATGGTAAATAGAAGAGAACTAGCACATGCTCTCTGAACAATGGAAAAGAAAGAACACCAAAGCTAATATATATATATATATATACACACACACCACATGATAACTTGCCGTTTAATAAGTCAGATGTCGATCGAGTAAAGTTCATTCAGTGAGTTAATAAAGATTCAGACTGATTCAAACCAGTAACTCCTGATCTTGTCAATTTGTTATTCTTCGTTGAATGATTCATTAAAAGTATCAGCACAAAGTACCTTTGCGTGTTGCATTTGAGGACAACTCAATAAAAAGACATGTTTTCTTGCCATTCGTCTCATCTCATTACATTCAATTTAGACTGTAAACATGCACAACACAGGGAAAATATGATTTATACTAAACTGACAATTACAATCTCCCTCTGTGTAAAACTCCTGATGTCTTGAACACCACACAGCTCATGCAATATCCTCTCAATTATTCATGACAATGGTTTATCAGTCATTGAGAAGGAAGACATTTCCTCCCCACCCCTTTAAAAAAAAAAAAAAAATTCTAAAACCCTATTAAATTGACAGAAATGCTTCGAGTGGTGTTATATCAGTGTGACATTGAGCAAACCATGAACCAGTGTTTGTTTACACAGCTCTTGTCTTTTACCACTTTTCATCATGTTCTCAAATATCTCCACATTCTGAAGTCACGGCCCTGGTAATCTACGGTCTACAGCTGACATTTTGAGTGAGGGCCAAATAACTCTAGGAAATACCAGTGAACATTCGGCCATGTCCCAACTCCATCTGCCACAATGAATGATAGTCCTCCATTTCCTGTTAGTGTTCTTTTTGATAGTGTCCAATACGGCCATTTCTCTAGTAGATGTGCGCACAAACTGGCCCTTAATCCAAGAAGTTACAGATGTCTACATAATTTTGTGGTATGTCTACATAATTCAGTGGCTCTCGTATGTCTCTTGGCCGAT
This sequence comes from Mylopharyngodon piceus, assembly GCA_039654765.1. NCBI lineage: Eukaryota > Metazoa > Chordata > Actinopteri > Cypriniformes > Xenocyprididae > Mylopharyngodon > Mylopharyngodon piceus. Next base: position 17,232,621 of record CM077439.1, read on the forward strand.
TGCGTCATTACGTCAGCTTTGATTGTGAAATGGCATTGGCTCTCGTGTGTCTTGTGACCGATTGCGTCATGCTAAAGAGTCAGGTGTATCTTTTGAATTAGATATTACTGCATGCATTCATGGAGCGGGATCATTTCAGCGATTAAAACATTAAGATCCATGTACTTTTATTTGCCTGTTACGAGTTTTATATTGTTGAGAAGTGGGTAGGTTTAGGGTAGGAGTTGGGTTAGTTGCTCCAACATATAAAAGTACAAATGCAAAGAATTAAATGTCTCTTGATCTGATGCATAAGGCAAACAACTGAAAGCAATGGAGTACCCTGCATGTCAAAAAATGAGGGTAAACTGTGCATTAAAATGTGACGCTGAGGGGTCCTGACCAAGCTTCAATGTGTGACAAGTTGGGAGTGAGAACGTGTTGTCAGAAATCTTCTAATATGCTGATTTGCTACTCAAGTAACATTGCTTATTAATGTCAATGTCAATTTTATTTGCATAGCACCATTAAACAACCAGCGTTGACCAATGTGCTGTACAGGATAATTGGAAAGACATATTACAAAACACTTAAAAAATAATAAAACAGTACAATAACATTATTAATGTTGAAAACGGTTGTGCTTAATATTTTTGTGAAAACCTCTATACTGTACTGTAGTAGGTAGCTATATTTTGTGCCTAGTTGCACACAAACAGATTGTTTGTGATGCCTGAATGCCCCAAACCATAAACCTGAAACCTAACAGCTAAAAACAGCTGAATACATCAAAAAAACAATACTTAAAAAATGTAATACATTCCTCTTGCTGAAAAAGTAGATGCCGCTAGTAATGTCAAAAGTCTTAGGTCTGATTCCCATGGGAATGAATAAACTGATAAAATGTAAATTGCTTTGCATAAAAAGCATCTGCCAAATTCATAAATGTAAATGTAAAACTGAACCGCAATATACACTATAACATCATAATCCAATTGTTTTATTCTCTGTCATCATGGATTATCTTTCGTTCAAGTCTGGATAAACTGACTAAACACTTGCGTAAATGGCCTGTCAGCTGGACAATGTCTTTAGCAACCTAAAAAACAAATAGACTGCCTTAAGTAATGCTACAATTGACAGTTTCAAATTGCTGTCTAGATTTGTTCTCTTTGTCCTCTTCAATAGCCGAGCATCATTCACCTGCTGACAGTGCATATTGATTTGTAGTCACAAAACGCACTTAATATCAGTGAGGTGCATTCACTTTTGTGTAGCTGGCTGGCAAGAATTACCTCAATGAACATATTAAACATTTATTCAGCTCTATAGTTCTCTGGCTCATATTTAGTGACTAAACCCAGGTGGAAGAAGAAAAAAAAAATAAAAATAAATAAATAAATAAAAAATTCACCTTAAAACAGTCTGGTTTTAGCTGGTTTAAGACGGTCTCCCAAACTAATATGGAGAAAAAGGCATGCATGCTTACTTTCTGCTATGTGTTATTGTTAACTAAAGCTAAAACCATTAAAAATATTTTTTTGTTATTTGAAATAAAGCTGAAATAAAGAAAAACACTTAAAAATTAAAGCTCCAAGCAGCGATGAACGGGCCCTCGCACCCGTGCCACCGCCACCCAGTGGCTTTAGAAAAACAGAGCAAGGTGGGCAATATGCATTTATTTGCCCGCAGGTGGCGCTATGACTGTAACTAAATATTGCCATGTAGATGTCTTCAGGCCAGGACTCTAATAAAACGTGAAGTTTGGGGCAGATCGGACATTGTATGCCCAAGTTAGAACAACTTCCTGTTTCATGGCGAAACATCAATTTTTGTCAGGCCACCACAGACACGCCCTTCAGCGAAAACTCAAGATCTTCGCAATTTAACATTGCAAAGGCCTTTAGATTAGACTGACCAAATATGATGTTGATCTGATTAAAGCTCTAGAAGGAGTTCATTAAAGTACAATGTCTGGAAATGGCAAAAACTGCAAAAATTTTGCAGAGAAAATTCAAAATATCTCACTTCCTGTTGGGTTTTCACTTTTTTGTAGGTATTGGGCTGTTACATGTGTCTACCGAATTTCATACTTGTACGTGAAACGTAGACCGAAGGGCACTTAATTGAAATTTTGTAGGTGTGTGCTATCGATCCATTTTGCCCTCAATATTTAGGCCCTCAAATATGTGATTCATTTCAGAGAAGAATAATTGACCGAGCAATTACAATAGGGTCCTCACACCATCGGTGCTTGGGCCCTAAAAACATAATAAAAACAAACTTTAAAACTTAAGCGAAAATCAGAAATATTGACTAATTAAAATAAAATAAGTTACAGTTACTTAAGTATAAAATTACAGAAACAGATGTATTAAAGCTAAATATAAATGTAAATATATAAATAAAAAAATGACAAGAGCAAATAAATACTAAAACTAAAATTAAAACAAACTGAAAATATAAAAATAAAAGCTAATTTAAAAATGTATAAATACTATAATAGTATATAAATCGTACGGAAATAATACCTTCTGCTCAAAAACAAATTCAATTGAAGAAATAACCAGTTTTAACATTTAAACCCACATGAAACTGTAACACTTATATGGTTATATATTAAATGCATATTTATTTATTTAGTTTGGAGCACAAAGTATGCATGCAAGCATTTTACTTTAGTTTTGTTCTTAAAATATATATATTGTACATGCACTTATACAGACAATTAAAAGGTAAATGTTGGTTTACTCATTGAAAAGTAGCCCAAACCCCTCTAAAGCCAGCTGATTGGTGGCAGTATTGCTAACCTTAAAACTTTGTTAACAATAGACCTGACACAAGGACATGCTGAGTTATACCGAGCGCTTTATGATTTCTTCTTCTTCTAAAACAATGACACAAGCTATGAATTAAACGGTAGCGTGGCTTACGGTTTCATACATTGGAGAAATTCAATTACGCTCTCCTTTCCACTCCATTAATGGGAGACCACGCAGCTCTCGGAACTAATGTGCCCAGAATGATGTGTGTGACAGAGCACAGGCCTCAACGACAGCTCGATTATACTTGATTCGGTCAAAACGGCTGGCTTTCAGAGCACCTGCACAGACGCCAGCACAGAAAAATAGCGGCTGATTCCATTCTCCGGATAAACAGAAATTTCTAAAAGCAAGATGATGTGCTAAACTAGTTCTGCCTAACACTGATTGGATAAACCGAAGCGGAGATTCGCTCACGTTCGTATTCATCATTATGGCTCTTGATGTAGCATCTGCCGCAAACAAAGGTCTTTAAATAAGCTCGCACCCAGCTGATGGCTTTTCACGTTGAATCTATGAGCATTCATCATCTACAGATGGCGGTCATCCATATTAACATTCATGTCCAATATTGTGAAAATGATGATGTTTGTATTCTAAACCACCGGACTTTTTAATCGTTCTCATCAATGGGAGTTTTGAAGAGACACAACTGCCATCAATAACCTCACACCGGTTTCCAACACTCTTTCTGAAATTATGCAGTTCTTGTCCGTGCCTTTTAGTCGGGCATTTATGAGCTAAAGCTAGAGAAAATAAACAGGATTATTTCTGGCAAGAAAAGGAAAGACTCAATAATTCATACAGAATTAGCCGAATCCTCTCAGAAGATAATCTGGTGCACTGACAATTTAGTCAATTATAATTGAGGGAATTGCACATGCTAAGAAAGAGGTACTTCAAATCGTGTAACAAGGTACAACTCTTTGCTTTCCCCAATTGTATGTTGCTAAATCGAATTTGTGTCAAAATGAACACAGTGGATCTTTGCAACACTCATTTGCAAATTTAATTCCACAGATGGACCCTAAAGCTGTTTACTCAAACGGGAGCAGTCTGGCTGTCGAGAGCCCAGAGGAAGCGTCTTTTTCTGTGTGAGAAGGTTACATGGTGTAGACTGTAACTTTTAAAACGGTGCAACGTGCTAACAAATCGAATTGCTCCGCATCGCGGCTTTCCAACGCATGCTTTCTCACCCACGTATCGTATGGCACACGGGACTCTATAGCACATCAAGACAAAAGAAAGCTTGTGGCCTCTCCGATAGTTATAATCACAGCTGAACATGAAAATAGGTCAGTACGATGGGCGTGAAGCCAGGCTGTGCTAGCTGTGCCAGCTTTCACAGTCCCTTTTTTCAACCCAATCGTAAACACTCAGTGATAATTGATGTGTGGTGGCTGCTAGGGTGGGAATCAAAATTTGCACACCCAAGCGTGGCCCCATTGGATAAATTGTAAACACCGGGTCTCATTGGTGGTTTAGAGTTCGCTGAATTGTGAAGTGAGTAACAAGACAAACTGCACATTTATAAGTGCGTACCTGATGAGTGATAATAGTTATTAAGAACCAAGAGAAATAATTGTAGCTTATGTTTCCGCTAATAATTACAGAGAAATTTTACAGCTTATTGTGATCTCAATGGGGTATAAACATAGCAACACAGTGCTTAAAATCACACCCTTTGTATAATCAGATCTAGTCATGAGCTCCACAAACAGACTCGCCAAAAATACAGTTAAAAGACCATATATAAAACCACTTAAAGAAAAATGAATAGCTGCTACCTCTGTCGTAAGGGCCGTGACACACCAAGCAAAAGGTTGGCTGACAGAAGACGGCACAGACAGAAGGCTGCTCTAATTTTACGTCATCTTACCTGAGCATTTCAATACGCAAATATATTCATAACAACATGAGCCACCTGGAATAAAGAATATGCTCAACATGTTTGATATTCAAAATGGTAAGAAAGTGCTGCTTTGCTTACAGTTTGTACATATGCAGTCTTAGTTTTGGTTTTCCCTTTTTGAATGACGAATATAGACTTGCTACCTGCTGATATAGAGTTATTTCCTTACATGCTGTTGCAGAACACAGTCGCCTTTAGTCCTTTTGGTGTGTTCAAGTGCAGCTTTTTGTCCGAGACGCAGCCGATGAAGGGCAACAACAGTCAGCTTTTGTTGCCGGCTCGGTGTGTCACGGCCTTACAAGAGCCAAACAGCTTCTTGATAAAGGTATTGCTTTATTTATTAGCTGGATGTTTGTTACATATTTTGGAATATTGCATTAAAAGGAATCTTATTTCTTAATTAAAAAATGCCAGAATACAATTATAATATTCAAAAAGCACATTTAAAAAAAAAAAAAAAAAAAAAAAAAACATTTTCTGGCTTGAGGTGGATAATCTTGTGTGCAAAATAAAATATGTATCAAACAACAGTAAGTTGTGGCCTAATGGTTAGAGAGTTGGACTTGTAACCCAAAGGCCGGGGGTTCGAGTTTCAGTACCAGCAGGAAATGTAGGAAATGTAATAATAAAAATAATAATAATAATATAATTTAGACTGATAATAATAAATAAAATTAATTAATTTAATATAAAAATAATTAGTAAAATATGATTTAGCTATGACTAAAACAGCAGCAGCAACAGTAAAAATAAAACAAAATACAGATTCAATATAGATTCATTGCAGATTTTTTCAACTGCTTACATTTTAAAAACTTCTCTTTTTTTCAAAACTTTACACACAAATCCAAGAATTGCACACACAAAATGCAAAATGCCTCACATCTCTTACAAAATCAAGCACTGCATTCAAAATATCACAAACACATCTCAAAAACAAACATTTGTCTTACGTCTTAAGATTGAATCCAAACTATTTATTTTTTTTACTGTAAGCATTTGTGGTTGTGAATAGTATTACACAGTACGAAAGACAAGAAATACATCAACCATGTGTAGTTGGACAGAAACAATGGTTGTGTTTGAAAAAGGAAATTAAGATACTTCCTGTTAGATTTTTGTGAATTGTGTGTTGTGTTTTGCAAAAAGTGTTTTATGAAATTGAAAACTGAGTCAAAGGCTGAGAATTAGTGTATGGTTTTGCAGATTTGGTGTGTGGTTCTGTCAGGTTTCAGAAATTGTGTGACAAGTAAGGATTTTGTGTGTAAGAAGTTGAAAAAAAACTAACAAAAAAAGTTGATTTAAATAAATTTGCAACTGGGTTGGAAATATAGCTATTTACCAATAGCACTGTGTTGAGATTTTATTTCTAATTCTAATTACAGTTTCTTTCTCCATTTCAGTAGACAGGAGCTTTACTTGTATGCCAAATGCCTAGAAAAGAGCTGCCTGGAGGTCTTGCCAAGATGGTGGCCAAGTAAACTGACTTGCCTCAAAGAGGCTTTGGCTAGACTCAACCTTTACAAAAGCAACCAAAAGTGCTTTGACAATATTTCCCAGAGACTAATGAAAAGAGTGTGGAGAACAGCCAATAGACCTCCTCCTACCCTCCAAAGGAGAGGACAAAAATTTGAACCTAGGTCACGCTGTAGGACTCTCCAGATTGACCCAGTCTGCCCTCATCCACACCAGATGGATTTGGCAAGAACGCAGAGTTCCTCCGTGAGTGAGTGAGTAGAGTGCAAGCAAATGATGAGAGAGGTGGAGGTAGTGTTGCTAAGAGATCAGGCAAGTAGAGAAAAAGTGACGATGGCGTTAGGGACCCCATGCTGGGCTCTGCGACAGTCAGAGCCTTATGGGCCATAAAGTGGCCTCTGCAATAGCCACGTTCGGTCACCTTCTCAAGCTGTGAGCCCATAAGATGAGGATGAGGTTGTAAATGCAGTCACTGTTCTTCATACATATATGATACGACTTTCCCCACACCATCTAGGTTTTAATCGCAACCTAAGAAATCATTAACTACTTAGTAGTCAGCGGTATGGTACAATCTGTTAGAAAATCCTGAACCGTCTATTTTTATGGCTTCTCATTTGATGCTTTTTACACAGAGTAACATCTAGCAAAATAATACAAAAAATACTTGAATCAAATTATTTTCAGAACATTTGGTTACATTAAAATACTCTGACTGTGTTTCCTGCACCTCTACAGTAGAACAAAAACAAAGCTTGCGGTCTGAATTGAATGCAACGAGAAAGACTAAGGACCGTGAAATAAAAAGTCAACAAAAAGATAATGCATTTACCTGCAACTGAAAAAACTAAATCTGTCTTAAACCTGTGAGTTTTTGGTCTGAATTGGCCTTCACTGGATTTGTTAACCTAAAAATCTGCTTCAAATGTTAACATCAAGTCAAAAACATTATTTAACATCAATAAATCAGCCTAAATACACTTGGTTGCACTAACAAAACTAAGTTTAAGGTAACAATTGCAGGTTACCTTTAGTATTTTTAATTAGTTTATCAGGAGATTATTTTAAAATCCTATAATGAAATCACATAACCAGTAACGTTAAGTAAAACTGCAATCGAACCAGAATCATTAAATTCTTTATGATTCCCAGTCCTACTTACAGCACATTTACTGCAAGCACAGTTCTCTCGATGCAAGCTAGGGACAGTGGTTTGCCATAGGCACAGTGGTGCCATCAGCTCCCCTCTTTACCCACTCGACTTGGTCATAAAGACAAATTTCCTTTTTGAGAGAGGAACTTAAAACTCAAAATGCATGCAGGGTTAAGCACCTCAGTCCTCTATGGTTCTGTAGGCTGCACTGATTGATGGAAGAGAAGCTTATTCATTCAGTCACTTGGCATATAGCAGATGCTTTTCATCCAGAGTGACCCAGGGCAAGGGCCTGGCTGAAGGGCACAATGGTTGAGCGGGACTGCAATCTCAGTAGCTCACCTCGACTTCAGTCTCAATTCATAAACATAAGGTTAGCACGACCTCAAGCTTAAATGATACACTATCTAGAATCCATTCTGCTTATTTAAGCAACCACCTTGACAAAGTCTGCAATATTGATTATTTAGCAATTACAAGGAGTGAATTCATGTGGTCCATCTCTGAAAACAAATATTATGATTTTTTTTTTAAATGCAGTAATTGCTATTTTCTCCAACGTTATTGTGGCCTGCTGCTCTTGTTACCTACAATTACAATCTATGTTATCGTCTTTCAAAACACGTTTTCAGACATGATGACAGGGGACTAATGCGATCTCGCAACCATTTTCGTTTTGATGCATGGGTGATTTTAACATGACGCGCGTTACTCTGGGACTGTCATCTTTCAGGTTCGAAATTATCCAATCGATGACGCTAAAAGCTCTAATCTGATTGTTAAAACAGCTGATTTGACAAAGCTGTTATCAAACTGATTTAAGCATCAATCAATATCACATTACGGGCCTCTTTTATCTCGCTGAGCTGATGCAATTTTTCCAAGGACTTGCTGGTCCTTACAGCTGACCTAATGCAGAAACACACGTACGTGTAAGCATGTTTGTACAGGCAAGCAAAATTAATTGGTCCGTTCATGTACAAAGCATGCATTAGCAAAATAAGACTGAGGTAATTTAATGGAAACGCATGAAGGCCCATGAAACCACAAGAACCCTGCATTCATTTCTGCATAGTTTACAGTTTGCCTCATAATTGCAAAGCATTTTATTTTATTTACCTGTTCCTGAAGTGAGAATTGGTTTTCTGCACTTTAAAATTTTGCACTTCTGGTCAAAAACCACACACAAAAAAAAACAAAAAAAAAAAAAAACCACACAACACACTTGTATATCCAAACACAAACCCAGAACATTAACATCTACAAGTAAATTAACTTCACAACAGCCTTAATTTCTTTGGCAGATGCTTTAAAGCAGGGGTGCCAAATCCTGGAGATCTATCTACCTGCAGATTTCAGATCCAACCCTCATCCAACCCACCTGTATGTAATTATCAGTGCTCCTAAAGATCTTATGCTGCCTTCATCTGCTATCGGAAGTATCGTAAATACCAGTTTACTAGTTAAAAAGTGGACATGAACGCTCTCTCAAGTCGTATTTACCACTGGGAATCTCGGGGATAATTTTGATACCCAAGTTCCCAAGTTGGGCGGGCCATTAAACTTTAAACATGGCGGAAGGGAGAACAATTGCTGCTGTGACAGGTATGCTTTATTAGTTTTTTTTTCCACAACAGCTACATCGACTTGTCTTGTCATTAAAGTAGTGCATATTTACATAATAATCATTTGAAGTGTATGGTATGTTTTACACACAGCAAAAATAGCCGGTATTTGACCGAAACTCCAGAATCGTCAGCAAGTTTTTGTGCACATATTTTAACAAGTAAACAAGTAAATTTCACATATGTAATTAAGTACACTCTACTTAACTAAGTCAAGTAAAATTAACAAAGAAAATAACTTTAACTTGGCCAGTAAAAGGTTGAGTAAGTTCTATTTAGTTGAAGTTTACTTTGCACTTTTTACTCAAACAATATAATACTGAATTAAACCACACTTTTAAAGTGAATGCTTTACTTAGAAACATCCAAGTAAATAATACAATTAATATTGTGTAGACACCATATCTACATAATAGAAGTAACACGGCACCTGAACACAGAGACCTCAATGCTTGGTACACAATGACGGTAACATTTTATGGATCATTTTTGAATATGAATGTCATTTTGAGTAGAAAATTAACTCCAAATGTCACAAAATGGCAAGTTACTAAACCAAACAACAAAAGCAATGATAAAACAGTGTAAATACAGCTAGAAAAATCAACCTCATTAATTATTCAAGGCCCAGTGCATGATGGGAACACCAGTATCAGAAATGAGTAGTTTTACTTAATTTTATAATGTTGATATTTACGTTTTAATTTCTACAAGCTTGAATTGAGTACTAATATAGAATTTACTTAGTTTCTTTAATTCTTGCTTGAACTAACTTTTTCATGTAGAAATTACATTGTTTTTTCAGTAGTATATTTACTTCACCACAGAATCATTTTTATCAGTGTAGCACGGTGAATGTTTAAACGGTTATCAATGAATGTAATGCTAAATATCATTTCGACTTTAATAAGATTTTCCCAATAAATACAGGCAATAATAAACCTGGTGTCTTTCATAATTCCTGATCTTTCAGACAACAAAGCACTTGAATGACTCAACAAAGAGCTGAACATTGCAGTAAGGTATAGATCTCCAGGAACAGGATTGGCCACCCCTGCTTCAAAGGGCTATGAATTGTATCTACATTCCATGTATCAACTCAAAGTATACTATATACAATATAGTATGCACATTTTCTATATGCATAGAATACCCATATGACCTACTACATTTGACAAAATATGTAGTATATAAGAGTATTGCAGTATGCATTTTGCATATACTATATTCCATAATCCAATGTGCTTGACTTGACCTTCTATTTCCATTGTGACAAATTAACCTGAAATATTACTACAGCTGTGAATTTGAAATAATTTTCTGGACTCATTATCTGACTGAACTGCAAATTTTAGATGTTTTCACACAAAATTGCAAAATAACTAGCAAATGGTGGAATTACACAAATAAGGCTTGAAGCTGAATAGTGCATGCAGTTTCACATACTATTTTTCAATAATGCATAGTGTGCAGTATTCATACAGCAAACAGTATGTTATAGTATTCCATTCCAAACATACAGTATGTGTGTGCATCAAATCCTTGACCTTGAGGTTGCTAGCACCACAGAAGCTATACAGTTAACTAAGAATGCACATGGGACAACGTACACACACACACACAAACACATCAAGGAATCAAAAATGATGAAGTTCATTATACGCTGTAGCATAAATGAATGTATGACTTTAAATATTCCCTTTTCCTGTCTGGAAGAAGGTCGGCTGGTGTTCTCACCTAGTCCTGCGCCTGCATGGGCAGTGATGGCCAATTAGGCTCTCTCTGATGAGCAGTCCAGGGGCTGGGTGGCAATTAGGGGAGCTGGGAGAGGCATCTCATTACCGGCAGCAGCCAGCTCTATTATACTGCTCCTGAAGTCTACACCACAGCCTTCAGATTCCAATAACGCTCATTAGAATAGGCCTTATTGTACCTGCATCTGAATCAAACTTCTATCAATCGCTCTTTAAGTCGTTAAAGGCTGAATAAGGAACATTCCTCTTCGCTTGGATGTGGTGGTGGGTGAGTAATGTATTAAGCTGTCAGGGGAAAGTCTATAAACTAAGACTAATAATTGAATCAGAGGTAAATTCTTTCATTAATCCTATCTGAATGCAAACAGTTCCAGAGCAGGAGACATCAAAATGTAGTTTTGAAGCTCTGTGCATTTCTAATTCATCGAATAAGGGCCAGTATTCTCTGCTTCAATCTTTTACACAGACAGGTTCCTCCAGTATAGATAACCACACTCACTTTACTGCAGCAGTGCTTCTGCCATTTTGCTGACGCTGCCATTTTTCATCCACAGCAATACTAATTACAGGCACAGTCCCCCTGCAGCATTGTGGAACTGAATAAGTTGCTCATGGGCACAGTGGTGAAAGAGTGGGACTGTGGCTTCAGTACATGTCCAGTTCTTGGAATTGAACCTACAACTATTGATATAGCACCATTATGCCAGCACCAAAAAGTTCAGTTTAAATCCAATGTGAGTGATATAAAAAGTCCGACCCCTTAGAAAATGTGTATATACACTACCATTTAAAAGTTTGGGTCAGTATTTTTTAATGTTTTTGAAACTCTTTTATGCAGCAAGGCTGATTTATTTGATCAAAAGTACAGTAAAATGTGCAATATTGTGAAAGATTACTACAATGTAAAAACTTTTCTATTGTAATATATTTTAAATTGTCATTACTGTGATGGCAAAGCTGAATTTTCAGCATCATTACTCCAGTCTTCAGTCACATGATCCTTCAGAAATCATTCTAATATGCTGATTTGGTGCTCAAGAAACATTTCTTATATTTATCAATGTTGAAAACAGCTGTACTGCTTAATACGTTTGTGGAAACTGACATGTGTATATATATATATATATTCTCAACAAAGCCACATCATTTATGTATTAGCACAAATGGGTATGATGAGTTACACGCCAAAATGTAATAATTTTAGCGTGAATGGTTTAGAACTAAAAAGTAATTTTACAAAAGCTTTAAAATGTGCATATGCAGCTACATCATTAAACATCCAAGCATTCAGTTCTTAATGTGTTTAATTTGTTAAAACAAGTGTCTTTTCCATTTACAACGCATTCAAAATAAATGTTATATTTAAAGTAAAACTGCCCTTTGTGGCCAGTGCAAATGCATAGATAGGTTTTGTAGATAATGAATTCTGCATTGAATGGCGCACTTATATATGTACTTTGAAAACGTCACCTTCATAAATCATGCACATTTCACATATATGAAATCTCAAAAAGAATACTTCACTTGCACAAACAAAAACATCACTGCATCTCTGCAAAGCTGCGGTTAATAAACCGTGGCGAGGTTGACAGACAGCACGTTACCCACGCAATGAATAGATTTAGTTGCGGTAGAACAGTCAACAGTCCTTTAGGTACCTTGAATACATAACACATTGTTTTTCTCAGACATAAAGTAACTAACTCCATCTGTTCTCCTCACTGAATTCATGGCAATCAGTGTTACAAAGAGAGGAAATATGCACACTGCTGTTCTGAAAAAAGAAAAAAAAAAAAAAAACTGCTGCCAAGCAGAAAAGAAAGGTGAACAAAAAATAAGGGTGCACGCATGTATCACTCACCCTGTTTTTAATAAACATACATATGCACCGAATACTTTCGGCTTCCAGAGATGTTTGTCAGGTCTAGAGGCACAGAAACAGGGGTGCTGCACTGAACCGCAGTGTAACGGAGGCATATCTTGTAGTATCAAGGGTTGCATTTTTTTATTATTTTATTATTTTGTTATATAAACAGAAGCCTGTGGGAACCCTCACAAAAACACAGAGCCAGAATAAACGCCTGTGAAAATCTCTGCTCTGCCAGCAGCAATGTTTGCATTCATTTCTGACTATATACATATATTTATATTTACAATTGCAAACACAAAGAAAATGCACCGCAGCAAACTAACATCTAACTTTACCAGAACACCACAATGACAACGTGTCGAACTGCAGTGCTTGAAAAATTATGAATCTCGGTTCATCACCTGACATGAAAACAAACGGCAGTTTGCCATCTTTCCTGCAACAAACAAACAAATATTTGACAACTCTTAACAGAAGACGTCTAAGGTCAAGTGCTCAGAAAATTAGTATACAGATTGCTTTATAAAACCAAATGCCATTCCGAGACATTTCTTCTTGAATTCGCATCTAAAAAGGCAGAAAATTGCGTTTCAATTGCAGTGGAGAATGCCAGTGCAAAATCGCCTTTCAGTTCCTGAAATAGTTTTGGCATTTTTTTCTTTTTACTCCCAATATTCATCTAAATATTTAAGATTGCTCATTGTACATTTATATTAGAACACATTTCCGATCAGTTCTTATGAATTCATGCTCATCTGTGTAGCAATTCACACAGATATTTCAAGCAGATGCATTGCAATCCACCAATTTTGCATCTGGCATTAGACTATGCAAACATCTCAAAAGAAACCGGATGAGTTGGCCTTTTTTCAAATGTCTCCCTCAATGAGTTGTTTCCTTAATATTCCCAAGTAAATTACATTAAAAATACTTTTAATAAACTAGGCATGCAAACAGCTCCCTGGGATATTAGAAAGTCTTAGATTTCCCCCTAGTGTGTCTATCACATTAAAAGAGTGTAAATGACATAGCTTTTCTCATAAATCTAATCTGTTTTTTCACTAATTTTACGCAGCTTACACCTGCTCCACCCTCTGAGGAGAGTGCTTGAAGGAAGTGAGCGTAGATCAGATGTAAAAGACACAAGCTCCATTCTGCTTATTAGCTGATTCAAGGTGATGTTGTTCAATCTTTGCCAAAAAAAAAAAAAAAAAAAAAAAAATCAGCCTGCCACTCTACCTCACCTCCAAATCCAACAACAACACCCGCCCAAAGGCAGGTGGCATGAAACCCTCGCCATATGGCATCTGCCGAAAAAACAACTGTGAGGAATTAGCCTGAAATGGCTCAGAGCACTCTGTAGATGGAGATCAATGATGGCTACTTATCACCTCAGGACACGAGTCGTGTGTTATTTATCTAACAAAAAGTGACTGCCGTGTGTCCTCTCTCGTCTCTACCTTCAAACTAAGGTTGGGATGGTCAGCCAGTCATGATGTCAGTTAGTTTGTCTAGATTTTTTCAGCTGTGATGTTTTAAATGACAAATTAAGAGACACAACTTCTCAGAGTATTTTAGTGTGCTGACAGCTTGTTGGGCTTTAACATGCTGTTTGACTGTCAGCACACTAAAACTCTATCTGAGAAGTTGCATCTTTAAATCATCCCCTCTGAAGCACTGCCGTTGGAGCAATCAAAACAGCACTTTTGAAAAATTTACCATCTAAAGAAATTTCAAGATAATTACTGTCAAACTTCAAATCACCTACTGTGAATAGTGTTAAATTTAATCCACAGGTCTAAGAGGACTATGATAGTTTTGTGCATCTGCAAGTGCACTGAGTAATAGCTGCATTTTAATGTATATTTTTAATATATAAAAAAAAATACATATTTTATATATTATATATATATATATATATATATATATATATATATATATATATATATATATATATATATATATATATATATATATATATATCTCAGTGGCGTGTGGTCCATATAAGCTGCGAATGCTCTGCATACCCAAGATATTCGTGGACTCAGCAATTAGTAATATTAACACTATAAATTACTATTAAATCATTTGTTTGAGGTGTACCATAAAGCCTACATGATAAAATGTTGGTAATACATTTGTAACTGTCCGTAATTTATTTATTTGACAAACAACGGTAATTTTCTTTAAATCTGCCAGTTACGGAGACTTCCGGGTAAGCTGATCTACAGCTTTAGTTTTTGCGCCTTCGCGCTTTTGTTATGGAACATCATCATTGTCCCGCGTTCTCATTGGTTTGCTGGCCTATGGCGTATTCCATGGGCAGGATAAGCTGTGACCAGTCTGTGCGTTTGTTAAAGTCATCAGTTTGCATAATTTCAATTTTTTTTTTTTTTAAGAATACTGATATTTTTATTTATTATAGCCTAGGCTACTTATATTTATTATAATTACATTTTACTTTTTATTTATAATAGGCTGCTGCTAATACTAATTATATTATACTTATTTTTAATTATTCATTAAAAAAGCACTTCTGGCATACATTTAAATTGACGCCATGGTGTTTCTTATTTGTTGTGTCTGCTTTAGAGCTGTGTCGTAAACTGATACTGAAGTATGTCGTTTCTGTGACACTAGCGGCACCTAGCGGCCTTACAAAAATACAGCTTATTTTGCAAACCTATCGCATGTCGCGCCTCCGTCGACTCAAACATCACAAAAGCTCTTTGCTTGTGAAGGCACATCTCAACAGGTAAATGTAAGCTACTCTCAATAAAAGGTCCAACATATTAGAAATACTTTTCGCTGTGTTGCGATGTGTCATGAGTAAGCAAGTGAATAAATTAACACTGTCTAGAAAGAATGTGAGGTCTCACTTATTAGCTATAAATCCATTCAACGTAACTGCATGTGCATCGGCCACATTATTTACACGACGCACCACCCAGCATACCCGGTTAAAAAAAAAAGTCATCGCTCACCACTGATATATATCAAAGAAGTTGAGTCCTCCTGCTGTGCGTCAGGTGCAGAAGCTGGCTTCAAAAAACAGATGCATGAGTGCTGCCAGCATTGCTTTAGAGGTTGCAGAAGCGGAAGGTCAGCTTGTCAGTGCTCAGACCATACGCCGCACACTGCAACAAGTCGGTTTGCATGGCCGTCATCCCAGAAGGAAGCCTCTTCTGAAGCTGGCTCACAAGAAAGCCCGCAAACAGTTGGCTGAAGACAACCTGTCCAAGAGCATGAATTACTGGAACCATGTCCTGTGGTCTGATGAGACTAAGATGGTGTCCAGCATGTGTGGCGATGCCCTGGTGAGGAGTACCAAGAAAACTGTTTTGGCTACAGTCAAGCATGGTGGTGTTAGCATCATGGTCTGGGGCAGCATGATTGCTGCTGGTACTGGGGAGCTCTGCTTCATTGAGGGAAACATGGATTCCAACATGTAGAACATGATGCCCTCCCTTCAGAAACTGGGCCGAACGGCATGATAATGACCCCAAACACACCGCCAAAATGACAACTGCCTTGCTGAGGAAGCTGAAGGTCATGGAGTGGCCAAGTATGTCTCCAGACCTGAACCCTATTGAGCACCTGTGGGACATCCTCAAGCGGAAGGTGGAGAAGCACCATGTGTCTAACATCCAGCAGCTCTGTGATGTCATTATGGAGGAGTGGAAGAGGATCCCAGCAACAACCTGTGAAGCTCTGGTGAATTCCATGCCCAGGAGGATTAAAGCAGCGCTAGATAACAACAGTGCTCACACAAAATATTGACACTTTGGACACAGTTTTGACATGTTCACTTAGGGTGTACTCACTTTTGTTGCCAGTTATTTAGACAATAATATAATATATATATATATATATATATATATATATATATATATATATATATATATATTTATTTATTTATTTATTTATTTATTTTTTTTAAGGGGTGAAATGGTACACAGAAGTCACGGTTTGGTACGATTTCGGTACAATGGGAAAAATGGCCACACTTTAGTTTAGGGTCCAATAAACCCCTAATCACTGCTTATTAATAGTTTGTAACAGTTAGTAAAACTGAAAAGCATCTTGTGTTATAAAAGTACAAAATAAATAGAATAATTAAAGCTGCAAGCAGCGATGAAAAGGCCCTCACACCCGGGCTCATCGCCACCCGGTGGCCTTAGGAAAATAGTGAACAGTGGGCGACATGCATGTAAGCGAGTAAATACAAGGGAAATATGGCAAAGTCAATTCAAAGTGCTACACTTCCTGCTGCCAACAGGTGGCGCTTTGACTGTAACTGAATATTGCCATGTAGATGTGTTCAGGCCAGGACTGTTATCAAACATGTGAAGTTTGGAGCAGATCAGACATTGTATGCCTGAGTTAAAACAACTTCCTGTTTCGTGCCGTTAATCGCATACATTAGCATTTAGCCAAGTGTTGCATGATTTAACGTGTTTGTAGTATGTTTGGCACTTCGTGGCATATTGAAATGTGTTTCTGTGAGTGAATTACAATGTAAAGCATGTCATTTCCTGTTGCCAGCAGGTACTCAAGTTACTAAGTTTCATGAGTTTGAGCATGTTTAGGCCCTCAAAAATGCGATTCATTTCGGAGAAGAAGAAGAATTGGCCAAGCAATTACAATAGGGTCCTCACACCATCGGTGCTCGGGCCCTAATGAAAAATTTGTGCATTAGTGTTACAATATTCTCCACTTACACCCAACCCTCCTATACTTAATTTTCCGTGTTACACTCCGTTTCGCACACAGTTGAGTTTGCGAGCCTTTCAAAGTATTCTCCTTTGTCCATGCGCACAGAAAGCTGCATTCGACTCATGCACACTATCTAGTAGACTTTATTTTCAAGCACTGTAATACCCCTAATATAATATTATTATTATTATTATTATTATTATTATTATTATTATTATTATTATTATTAATAATAATAATAAATTGGCTGTGCAGACCCATCCACCTTTTGCATCAAGGACCTTTGCATCTCTCTGGCCACACCGCAGTTGCAGCAGATGAGGGAAGCACTTTAAAGAAGAACCTGTTAGGTACATCTCCCTTCCTGCTGAGAGAGGGGCAGTGTTGCCCCAACACTCCATCACTGCGCTGACACGCCAACAGCGATTCATAATGAGCAGAGGCTGTGAGGGACCGGGACCCGCGGGAGGGGGTGGGGGGGGGTGGGGGGTGGTTTAGTGCGAAGTGAGAGAAAGGCAGAGGCAGAGAGGCCCCATGGAGGAGTGTGGTTTCTTCTACAGGAAATCAAATCAGGCCAGTTTATTAGGAGCATGGCTCCAGAGAACAGAGTTTACAAATAGAAGCCAGTGGGAGTGCTGGAGTAAGGAGGAGAGCATGGAAGCCGACATGAACGCCTCTGAAACACGCCCCCACGGTACTTACCCAACAACAGGGCAAAGCCACATGCATGGGTATAAACGTTTTTATGAATAATAATTGACAATATTCAGTTATTTGCATTTATGACTTGCAATGCATCTATAAAGGCAGAATGCACCACTCCTTCTTACAGCCAAAAGTAATATTGCGACTTGTTTTCCAGTACAAACATGTAAACGTCCTTAAAACCAGATAAATTTATTTTCGTAAGCCAAGCGGTGTAAGATAATTAGACTAATTTAAACTTGTAATGTTTTTATATATATATATATTATATACACACACACATACACACACACACACACATATATATACACACATATATGTGTGTGTGTGTGTGTGTGTGTGTGTGTGTGTGTGTGTGTGTGTGTGTGTGTGTGTGTGTGTGTGTGTGTGTGTTTTAAAAGAGGTTTAAATAAATAAAATCTGAACTACTAGTTGGTATTACTATTAATTTTATTATAATTCACTGTTGGGGTTAACACATTACAAGTAATGTGAGTTACGTACAGTAAATCAAAATACTTTTTTCAAGTAAAGAGTAAAGTAACATGACTTTTAAATTTACAATAAAATATTACTTTTTTTTGTTTACTCTTCTGTCCCCATGTTGAAAGAAATTGGGAGTGAGGTGTAGAGGCATTATGTGTGCTGTGTAAACATGATGGTTATTGTAGTTCTAGACTAAATGTGAGCATGCATTTACTCATCTCACAAGTTACACAAAAACAGATTCAATATTCCTCAAAATGAATAAAAGCAGTGAAATGCAAACCTGCAATAATTAAATGTTAAATAATACAAATGTGACCCAGGACCACAAAACCAGTCATAAGGGTTAATTTTTTGAAATTGAGATTTATACATCATATAAAAGCTGAATAAATAAGCTTTCCATTGATATGGTTTGTTAGGATAGGACAATATTTGGCCGAGATACAACTATTTGAAAATCTGTAATTTGAGAGTTTAAAAAAAAAAAAAAAAAAAAAAATCAAAATATTGAGAAAAATCGCCTTTAAAGTTGTCCAAATGAAGTCCTTAGCAATGCATATCCACTCACAAAAATAAATTTTTGATATTTATGGAAGGAAATTTACAAAATATCTTCATGGAACATTATCTTTACATAATATCCTAATGATTTTTGGCATAAAAGAAAAATCGATCATTTTGACCCATAACAATGTATTGTTGGCTATTGCTACAAATGTACCCGTGTGACTTATGACTGGTTTTGTGGTACAGGGTCACAAATATACTTTAGGTATTTAAAGCTGCATTCCGTAAGTTTTGCCTCTTTGTCGCCATCTCTGTTTGAAACCTGCAATTGCAGTGATTTGCGGAATTATCATCTTTACATGGGTTGTGCATCGACACGGCTCCTCAGCGCGGATTAATCTAATGTTTTGAGGTGCAGCTATGTGTGGGGGCTGTCAGTCAACACACCAGTGTGGATCTTCACTGTACAGCGTAATTTCAGATGCTACGTCTTGTATGTATGTCCAAAATAAGAAGTTTCACCAGAAAGTGTCATCTGAAGAAGCAAGTAACGTCATCCACTTTTGTCCTGACCAACTGAAAAGTTTTACAATAAATCGCGCAACCAATGGCGCAAATTATTATTGTTATACTCTGTTCTTCAATTGTTAATGTAAAAAACATAATTGTGTGACTACGTGTATGTAGTGTGTCTTATCCATTACTGTATGGATTAAGCAAAAATTTGTGCTACTGTCACTCTTACCCAATGAACCATTGAACCATTGAAATTACCAGTCAAGCAGAAAAATAGCTATTTCTGCATCCGTTTTTAGGTCACGCCACCTTTCAAAAGCCCTGCCGACATTTATTCTCGTTTTCGCACGGGCCCGGTCGCTTTCCCTTTTTTACTGTAGGCTCTCCGCAGTCCGAAGTATTTTACTTTTTACCACAGTTGTTGATGATGATTGTCGTTTTGAACTTTCTGTATTACAAGCCACCATCTCAAGTTTAAATACTTTCCAGCTGCTGTAAGAAGAGAGTACAAATGATGCGCCACCAGCATCATCCACACACGCGATATAGCCTACTAGCCTGGACTCCTCCTTTCTGTTTACAGACGTAACGTAATGACGCAAAGACAAACATCAGCAAACTCGTATTTCCCACGAAATCCTACCAGTACCAGTCAGATTATAAAACATTATTACAAGCTTACCATTGTGAATTGAGCTAAAGTAATGAGATAGTTTTGAATACTGAGGGATGTCTAGAATTTTTTTTTTCTTCTTTTTTTTACTGTTTAAGAAAATATATTCTGTGAATCAACATTGGGAGCATTTTGTTTTGTGCAGCCGGTTGGCACCATTTATCTTTTGTTCAATGTTTATTTTTGTCTTCATTCTGGAAAAAAAAACAAAAAAACAAAAAAAAACTAAATGTCCAAATGTCGCCTGGATTGATCTGTTATTGAGGTGGGATGTGCTATGTTTGTGAAAGTGACAGAGATAGGGGTGTTTAGAGTGAATGGGGTTCTTTTTGTTTGTCTCAAATGTAATGTAAATTCATCTGTCAGTCAAAGCAATTGTACATATTAACGCTGCAAACATTCTAACACCCAGGATGGTAAACAATGCAACTGTCAAGCACTGGTAATTTCTCAGTCAAATATTCAGAGGAAAGTCAAGGAAACATGAGATGATAAAAACTATTTGTGTCACATAGATCCTTGGTAATACTCTTTTTTATGACCAAGTTGCATGTCTTAATAGGCAATTAGTGACCTTCCCATCACTTAAAAGCATTCAGAGAAAGCTACTCAATAGCAAGTGCCGATTATAATGAAAACATCCATCCTTGAAATGTCCTTAAGAATTGCACAATTCAAAACAGTGCAAGTAAGAGCGACCTGCTGTAGTGCCATTTGTTGATTTGAATACCTTGTATATGTTAATGAATAAAGTATGTGTTTGTGCATGTGTAGAGGCCAGGCGAAATAATCAAGCTGGAAGATGAAAAAAGGTGAATCTTCAGGGTTGATGTAGAAGCATCTCACATCACCGCACTGGCAAAGCTCCAAGAGCAATCCACTCAAACCGCATGCCGATGGAAAAGGTAATTACACAACACCTTGAAGCTCCGGCGTGAGGTTCAGTCCTTTCATCTCCATGTTTGGAAGTGGCAAAAAAAAACAGGAGATTGGCTAAACCTCACAAAAGCAGAATGCTGTAAACTATCACTCCTTTTCTACAATCTCCCCTGGCTTCGCCCAATTCAATTGTTCAGTTCCACATACAGATGTCGCAACCCGTCGCCCTGGCACAAGGGTGTCATTTGATGAGCACCTGCACACTACACGCTCCGCCAATGCTTTACAAAGCAGGAAATGTTGCCCTGCCCCGCACTGTCTCCGCCATTTACATTTGATTTAGCAGCTTGATTGGGTCCACCTGGCCTATGCACCCATCCTTACTTCCACAGCAGCCATCTGTGGAACAACAGATTGAGAGCCACTGACTGAAACTGGGAATGATGAACACATCTTGTGCCGCTGTCTTCATACTTCTACCAGGTTAGTGTGATGCTATTCAATGAGAGAATATTCAGAATGAAATACTAGCCTACTGTATATTGCACAGTATATATAGTATACTGCCTAGTGTTTTTAAAGCAGTATGTGAAATGTAAACATTATGCGACAAATTTCAAACAGTACACTCAAAAAATGAACTTTCACTGTTGTTAGTTTCACTCAAATCATCCTTGTTCACATTACTTAAACTCATGTAACTACATTAACTTCATTTAATTAAGTTGTTTCTACTAAAAATGAGTATTGTCAGCTTTACTTAAGAGTTTGTTCAGTCAACTTAACATTGCTGAGTGAAACACACAAATTAATGTTGACATAACTAACTGGGCAGTGGATCCGTAGTTCCCAGCATGCTTTGCAAGGGACTGCATTAGGAGAGAAAATGTAGGGATTAAAGTGTTATTTTATGTGTTTGTCAGTAAAGTGAAAGATGTTAGTTTATGTTATTGTTTAATGTTCAGTTATGTTGGACATTTAGAGGAGTTTCTGTAATGTTTTTGAATTTTGTGGTTACCATTATGCAGAAGAGTGGCGCCTGTGTTTAGGCTGTGAGCACTCATATACACATGCTTATAGGATGGAATTCCTGCTCTTAATTCAATTGAGTTTGTTCAATGAGTTATTTTTTGAGTGCATTTTGTAGAGCAAAAAATAGTTAATTTAATAAGGTTAATTAAGTCAATAAATGTGTTCACCTTAAATAATAAACATAACATTATTAAGTAAACTGCACATATAATTCTTTTTTTTTTTTTTTTTTGAGTGTATATGCTACATTGTTGACACATGACTGCATAGCATTACATCTTCAGTTCATTAAGATGTCTTTTGCATCTATGTTCACTTTTGGATCAAAATTAGGGATGCATTCACATCACAATTGTGGCTGATAATGATAATCTAATTAATATTTTCATTTATTATTACTTATTTTCATGTTATGACCGATAAATTGCCCATATTTTGTCTAAATAAAATAAAATAAAATAAATGTGAAATTTGAAAAAAATAAAAAGTGAATTTTGGCATCACAACATTATAATGTACATTAGCAAATCTAAAAATAAACATTCATTTTTTTTATAAAGATACCATTTGACAATGCAATTAAATAACTAGTGTTTCTTATAGATTAGCGTTAATTGAGTTTCAGATGATAGTATTAATATTGACAAATAACAATAAAATGTTAAAATCTGGGGTTGTTCTGTAAAATGTGAAAAGCTTCAAATAATATATATATTTTATATATATATATATATATATATATATATTATATACATATATATATATATATATATATATATATATATATATGTGTGTGTGTGTGTGTGTGTATATATATATATATATATATATATATATATATGTGTGTGTGTGTGTGTGTGTGTGTGTGTGTGTGTATATATATATATATATATATATATATATATATATATATATATATATATATATATAAATATGCCAATAGATTAATTTTTTTTTAATCGCGATTAATCGCACACTTATTGTGAAATTAAGCATACACCATTTATCTTGTTTAACACGCCCATTTTGCCATCATTGCCTATATCCCAGCAAAGTAAACCATCAGATTGAAGTGTGATTTTCACAAAACTGTATTTTTCAGCTTTTTTTCAAGGTAAATGTAGATGTCTTTCCAAAAAAGGACACCAAATAACCAAATGATATGATTTCATATAATTCATACATTTATGTACACCAAAGCACCCATAAAAATAAATAAATAAATAAATAAATAAATTTCAGAATTCACAGTGTACAGTATGTGCAACAGCAAAGAGCTTGTTTACATTTTAGACGAGTCAAGTTGTGATACTGAACAGGACCACATGGAGATGCCAAAAAAAACCTAAACCAAACGCCTTGACCTGCATATATACTAAAGTACACAGCAACATACACAGGACAAATCCAATCATTATCCTGAATGTGTGTGAAAACAACGTGAATGTACTGAAATGTGTCTGTGCATAAATACAATGTGTGATCAGTGCATCGAGAGCGCTCATACATGATTTGTTTGCCCATCAATATAATGGACTCACGTGTGCTTAATGTACGACTCCTGTACGTCACCGCAATCGTCCTTACTTTGATTGCAATCCTCATCCATCAAAACTTTCATAGCAAGAAGCTGGTTTGCTTTATCCAGCCGAGAAACATAGTTTTCATATCATCTGGCCATACAGCGGTGGGTTGTTTCGAAGTTCCGTTAAGACAGGAACAGCGCGATGCGGGAGGGCTCGCGCTCTTCAGATACAATGACAAAATATGACAGAGAGTTCGTGTTTTAATGCGAATCAGACACTGGAATGAATAATTCTCTCTGCCATCTCTGATATAATCAGCAGGGATTTTAAGATCATCTAACTGTGTGACGTAAATTACGTTATAACGCAATTTCACATGCTTCCATAATTTTTTTGCATTAAATGCGTTAAATTATTTTGACGCATTAAGGATTTTGAATTAATCGCATGTGTTAACGCGTTAACGTTGACAGCCCTAATATACTATAAATATATTGCATTGTGGGATACAACATCCAGAGTGCTCTGTTGCATTCTGCACACTGCAAAATGCCGTAATTCCACACATACAGAAAATGTTCATACCATGCACAGTGTACACACTATAAACTGTAGAAATAGTATGAGTAGTATGCTGTTAGTCTTTAAACACAGCCAATGAAGCTGTATCCCAGCAATAAGACCTCAACTTTCAACTACAATGACTGCACATTGTAGCATATGCATAAATATACAAATATAACAAAACTCCAAAACCAATTAAAAGTTATAAAAATAAATTCTGTGAAGTCTGGGTCAAAATGTTTCAATGTATTTAGCTGCAAAACACAGCAAATGCATCCGGAAAGAAGGGGAAAAAAAGCTTTCTTGTGGGAAAACTCTAGCAGATAACATCAAACAAAATTGCATGTGTTTTCTACCTCTCTATTCTCGTAGCAAACAACCACTGAATCAAAGAAAAATGTGCGAGACGGCAAATGCTTCATATATAATTATGTTATTTCATCACATACTTTGAAATGTTACATTACGCTTATGTTTAGATCGTATTTTCTGAATGGCCACCAATTTTCACTGCTGAACAACAAAGTGCGTGCCAATTAGAGGATTATACTATCCATCTGTCAGCGGTGCTTTAGACATGTGTCAGTCTGTTTGGTGGCAATTCCACCCGCCGCACTTATTTCAGACCAATGCTTTTCTGCTAATGCTTTATGCTACTCCAAACTACTATCAGTACGAGACTACATCTCAGAACTTATCTAAACCGTAGTAATCTGTTAAATGGGCTGAATCAGTGTCCCACACCAGTTAATCAGGAGATTTAGCATTTAATTAGCAACATGCCTCATTTCGGTCAATATACCATGCCAAAAAGTTTTGAAGGTTAGCGCTCAGAATCCTTCATTCATTCAGGCATCATTCATTCAGCATTCACATCCATTACTGCCTCTGCTCATCACCGAATTATATTCTATTTGGAGAACAGCAGACGCCCAACAGATTGTCTTCCCACAGTCCTTTATCCAAGAACATTATCATTGGGAAAACAGACGGTTACTTCAAAAATGGACAACTGTTCTCATTTTGGCTCAATTTAAAGGCACGAGTTAGCATAAGAGGACAGTTTCATATTGAGAAATATCTCAACCAATTTATCAACAACAAATTAGCGCCATATTGCTGTTTGTGAGAGCGAGTATTGGCTGCAAACAGCCCATGTGCATACAGCTTTACCCTATGAAACAACACTAGGAGTGTTACAGCAAAGAAATAGCAGTGAGGATGATGAAACAACTCTGTTAAATTCCTCTCTGAAGGTTTTTCTTGGTAGGTCGTCCCTATAGCATTGCTGTTAATGTTGTTCCACTACTGCTGCTAGCAGATGGTAATGAAGAATGCTCCAGTGAAACAGAACTTCAACTAATGGTGCACAGCATCCAGTGCTGAAACACAAAGCTGCTGTCCAGCCTAGCTTATGCCCTGAGATGTTAATACAGACCTGCAAACTCAGAAGAGGTTAAAAAGGTGACATGTTTAGGAACTATATTGTTGGGATCTGGGGGCATCCTCCCCTAGTAGAAAATGTTTGTGATTTTAACATGTAAACAAAGCAGTCTGGTGCACTCTGACAAGAAAATAAATGGAAAAGACAACATTCGCTTAAAGTAAAAAAAAACAAAACAAAAAAAAAAAAAAACCACATTATTGACACTAGGGCTGGGCACAAATTTCACAACTGGATTTTAATTTGATTCACAAGCTTGCGATTCAGTTCAATTCAATATTGATTAATTTTGGGGCTATAGTAATTTCCTCAAAAAAAAAACAAAAAAAAACCTCTCAATAATGCTGTAAACTATACAGGGAATCCCAGTTGGTAGATCATTATAATATTAAAAGTTAAAATTAATTGATTTGTAGGCTACTTTAAATTTTATAATAAAGTTATAATAAATTTTTAATGGCAATTATATTTCTACTTCTGGGATATGGTGCTTAACGTTTTGTACAAGGCTACTATGATTCGTTTTCCCAAAGATCCTGTTATTTTATTGTTCAATGACTATTCTCAATTTCCTCCGAGTGAGAAGGTAATAAATTTTGGCTAGCTGCCATGACCGCTGCAAAGAAGCTGCTAGTTCAACGTTGGAAACCTCATCATGACCTTTCTACTAAGCATTGGCTACATTCTTTATTGAAGATACTATATCTGGAACTCATCTGCACAGACTAATCACACTAAACATGTAACTTTGTCTATGTGGAAGAGTTGGACATCTACAGTCAAAGAAATTTTGGATATTTAATCTACAGCTACTACTTCTGTTGTTATTATTATTATTATTATTATTATTATTATTACTATTTTATTTGTTTATCTATGTATTTATTTTATTTTATCCCATTTTATTTATGTGTCTGTGTTAAGTCCTAGAGTGCAATGGGTTTGGTGAGGGAAGCGGGGAGATTATGGGGGTAATAGTGGTCAAATAAGTTTTCTTTCTTATACTGCAAAATGTTCTGTATGCTTTTTTTCAAAATAAAAGACGATTATGTTTCTACTCATTGTTTTAATATAAACATTTAAATGGTGGCTGTCATAAAATGGGTTTATTGAAACATACGTTAATTGAGGAACAGGTAAAAATACAATAAATATGCAATATAGTGCATATATTTAGCAAAATGCTCCACTCTATGTTAATTTTTCTAGCTGACTAACAAGTTTTTGAACATTGAATGGCTTTTCTAAGGTAAATGTGACATTATGACATTGTTTACAAGCTGTTTTATCAAAGTCTTTCCACGGTTGAGTTGTATTGTATCGGTAAGTTGTAATGCATCTTTCAACATACCTTCTGATGTTCATTCATGTTTATTTCATGTTGTAACTAGTTAAGTGGAAGAGATGATCGGTTCTTGTGCACTCCGTGCTGGCGCTTCCCTTGAACTGAGGCGCTACAGCGATACCACTGGGTCAGGTGGTACATCGGCCACGTGGTACAAGTCGTAGCTCTCAGAAAATTACGAGTTTACACAATGTAATTACAAGTTCTACAAGCACGTGAAGGCTTTTTACAGTTCTGAATTGTTACAGTAACCAGGTGCACCAGGTGTCCTTCAGGTCCAAGTTAGTGTTGTCAAAAGTTTTAAAAAGTTGAAAAGTTTCTGAAATTTTAAAAATGTGACACTTTGAGCAGATTCGTAAAGACCTCTGATTGGCCTTTGTGTTCACACGCTCATCAGATATGTCTGTGATTGGCTACAATGATCAACGCATGGGAGCGTTTGAAAGCACACTGAAGTGTTTGAATTTGAAAGCGTTTTGAAAGCGGGAGCGTTTGAAAGCAGCTGCTTTGGCACAGTCTGCTTTATTAGCATTTTTTTTACTGTTCTCTCTGCTTGAGCTTAAATGCTTTTGTTCTTTATATTTTTTGTTTACACATCGTTTAATATGTTTTCAACTAAAAGAAAACCTTAAGATATAATGTAAGCTTTTGTATATTGCCTAATTGTAAGCTTGTTCAGAAATGATGACAAAAACTTGAAAAAAAAAAAAAATTTCATGAGAAAAAATTCTCATTAAACGTCATTTAAATAAATGAATATTCAAATTAGTTTTTTATTTATATTTGAATACAATATTTTTGAGAAATGCCTATCCCTAGTACCGTCACCACTGATCTCACAGTGCTACTGAACTAACTGTATCTTTGGTTTTACTTATTTTTACCATATTTATTGTAAAATCCCTTTTCTGCCTTCACTAGTTAATTATAAAAGGTCCTGCTGTGTGACAAATACATTTTTTAATATACAAATATTCCTTGTAGTCTTTTAATAAATAAGCAGTCATAAAAGCTGCATGCATAATCATTGGTGAATTAAAAAATGCTCTTTAATGTCATTTTAGATTGAGTAGCATGTCTCACCGCATGACGAGTCAGCTTCCCGTTCCCTCCTCGCCACATGTAGGACTGCACGTTGCGTGACCCCAATTCCCACGTTGAATCGCCCATATTAGAGTGTTTGCAGTTACCAATTACCCCTGCCAATGTTCAATATGATTAAATACAACAGCCATCACTGACTATTATTCATCAGAGGAAAATGACGAGTACAAGTTGGTAGATTAATTAAAGTGTCACATGCAGCTCTCCGGTGGATAGTTTGAGCCGTAATTAAGTATCTTACATCATTAGTTAGCGGTTCGTTTCTCTCTGCCTGCTTAGAAAAGGTTAATCTCGCTTCACTTCTTTGATTGAAAGCTGTAACGCTCATTCTTTGTTGGGTCAGTATATGAATATCACTTCATAAATTAAGTGCGAGCCGTCAGAGCTGAAAGATGGGCGTGAAATATTGTTCAACAAGGTTTGTTTTTCTAACAAGATTGCTTTACACCATGATGATAATGCATATTGTTCTCCATACCAAAGCAAATGTGCTGCTAAATCTTAGACGAGTCACATATGCTTGTAGCAAGCAGCCAGAACACCTCTATGCAGGGTACAAAATCAACACTTGACAAGCTGTTAAAATTTGCTTTAGCGAATCATTAGCAGGAAACTGCATTACGAACATTAACATAATACATGGTTTGAGTTGAATTATATAAATAAATAAATAAGAATGCTAAGTAACATTAGCAAATGAAAATTGAAGACACAAACATCTACAAAAGAAACATCTGCCACAACTGCAAGTCTTCTAAATTCTACCTTATAGTACGTGTCCCAGAAGTTCATCTAAGATATTACAGTATTCTCCAAAACTGCATTTAGTTACACGTGACAAGACAAAAATAAAGGAACAAAAGCAAATTGTGCATCACGAGAGTAACACAATGGCCTGCAGTGTTTGTCCCATATGTGAAAAACCAATTTGATGTGATGTGAATTTTGATGTCCCAAATGTGAAAAACCAAAGATAGATGATTGTGATAAAAACAAAAATATTTAATTAAAAATATATTACATTTCTTTTTATATTAAAAAATAAAAGAAAAAGGCATTACAGTTTCATGGCTGGTAAGAAATGTTTATGGCCTAGGCCTACAAATTCACTTATGTCATGGTGTGGTAAAAAAATCATTTTGCTTCCCTCTATTTGGCAGTTTACTGCACCATTTCTTTGGTTCCTAGATTTTCCCTGAAGTACACTCGAAAAAACGCTGGGTTAAAAACAACCCAAGTTGGGTTGAAATGGACAAACCCAGCAATTGGGTTGTTTTAACCCAGCGGTCGGGTTAAATGTTTGCTCAGCGTGCTGGGCAATTTTATTTAACCCAACTATTGTTTAGAAATATGGCTGGCTTAAAATGAACCCTAAAATAAGTTGGAAATTAAAAAACAGACATAGTTACTAGAGGCAACAATAATAATCGAAAGGTAAACATTTATTAATAAGCAATTTAATAAAATGTTTATTGTTTAATTATTATTCATTAAACTTATTAATAAATGTTAATTTCCAACATACTTTGGGTTCATTTTAAGCAAGCAATACAGTAATTTATAATGATAGTTGAGTTAAATAAAACTACCCACCAGGTTGGGCAAACATTTAACCCCACCGCTGGGTTAAAATAACCCATTTGCTGGGTTAAAACAACCCAATTGCTATGTTTGTCCATTTTCAACCCAATTTGGGTTGTTTTTAACCCAGCATTTTTAGTGTACTATATTCTGTTATTCTAAATTAAAACCTACTGCTTAATTAGAGGTGTGAAGTTTGCTGTTGTTCTAACTAAATTTCAAGATCACGTTTTACACAACATTACACATATTTCAAAAAGTACTGACTGATCTTCCATTTGTCAATCTTATACTGCACACAATTTTTAGCATAGGAGAAGAGTTTAACTGGTCTATTTCCCTCAGGAAGAGCAGAGAAAAGGCACATCCAGATAAGGTAAATAATGTGTCCGAGAGCTCTCCAATTCAACACATTTGTTTTCACTTGGAGTTGTGGTTATTCATTTCCCAGGCCACTCAGTGCTGGCATAGAGCCTTGTAGAAAACCACTATATGACAGCATCTGATCCCACTGGTCTACTGTAACTAAAAGAAGCATCCTGAGAAAAATATTAATCAAGAAATCTCAGGAGCAATTATAACATTAAGCTCTAAATCCTTGAACTCATTCCAGCAGCCTGTGGGGCAGTAGCAGCAAGGGTCTGCGATCTGAGAGCCCCAGCTGTCCGACAGGTGAGCGGTTGGATTGGAGAACCTGGGTAAATGTTTGTCTTCGCTAGAGCAGAGAGGCCGAGCTCCATCCTGACCCGCCTGCGTTAGGAAAGCACTGATTTACGACGATGCATTTGCTACCTATTGAGTGCAATTACACAGAGCAAGAGCGTGTACAAACAAAGCCTCAAAAAGAGGCCATACCACGTTCATGAGGTGCAGGGGTGTGAGAAAAAGAGGGCGTCCCTGAACGGAAAGCTTGAGAGAGAGATTTATCACTCCCACTGGCTCTAAATCTAATCTATCTGCGATTCGGTTCTTGCTCCACGGGAAATATACACCATCTAAAAAGGAGCTTGAGTAATCATAAGGTAGGCAAAATGTTCAACGCGACTGCTCCTCTCTCTATTGTTCATACAACTCCTTTTAATATCTGAAGGATCTCCATTCAAAACAGCACACTGACTATAGTTTTCTTGGTGATAATGTCTGGCAAGGGCATGGGTTACTTTCCTCTATTTGCATTACGCAAGAAACAGTGAGAGAAATATCTGACATACTGTACATAGGCTGACAGATTACCCTAGTCATTTTGTTAGCCTGAATAAATGTTTAGTTTTACTTTAGGGCTGAGTCTTTATCCACTCACTGGATTTGCATACAGCCGACACTAAAGAGTAACAACAGGGAAAAGCACAAAAATAGCTTAGCCAGAACAGGTGCTCGACACAAACACATTTTGTCCTCACTACTGTAGCTCTATTGACTCATGCAGACATGCCTGCTGTAGAAAGTGTCCCCCTTTAATACGTGGGACTGTAAAGGTTTTGTTATTAAAGATGAAGTGTGTACTTTTTTTTTGTGCCAGTAGATTTTCTAAGGTTCACTTAGGTCAGTGGTTGCTAAGTGGTTACTTATGGGTCAATGAAGCCCAACCATACCTAGACTTGGGTCTTTCCATCAATCAGTCAATCATTTTTTTAGTCAGTCTATCATTTTTCTTCCGCCACCAATTATTTCCCTCCAATCAAAATAAGCAAAAGTCTAAAAGAACACATCTCTCCCCAACAGATTACATTTTTAAGCTACAGACACCTCTTTCTGTAAAAATATTTCTTACAACTGTGACTTTTCCCCCTTATTTTTAACTAACTCAATTATAATCTGCAAAATTCAGAATAGAAGATGTGGGTAGAATAGACTAACCACAGGAAGTTTCATTCAACTGGTACACAAAAGTTATTTTATTAAATATAAACTTAAATGTCTATAAACTAAATGTCTTCTTGGCAAGAGTTTGTCAGAGTTTGTCTTAGCAAACTGCTTTTATGGTTAGAATGAGAGTTATGGATTTCAAATCATTTTAATTTAGGAATTAACTGGAATTTAAAAAGTCACACTGAACTCAAACTTTTTTTTTTTTGGACATTTTTTTTTTTTTTAGAAGCACCACAGATCCTTTATTACCAAAAGTCAATCCCTGAATGTCTTAGCACATTACGAAAGAGCACAAAAAAAATTACACACTTCGCCTTTAAGTGTGACTAAGATATGGGCTGAAGTATTTAGTAGAAAAAAAGAAAATTAGAATATAATTTGTAGGAGGAGGACCAGTTCTCAATCATCAATGACTATAATATTCACTCATTAGTGACTATTCAAAATGTGTGAATCAATTTGCATTGTAAGGAGAAATAACCGTTATAGCTTTATTCATTTCTGGGGGAAAAAATCTGAAGTCGGGCATCATTATCAAGCTAAGATGGAGTGTGAGAGCCATTCACACAGGAAACAGCACCAAGGTATGAGAATGGGTGGGTAGGAGGTGGTAGAGAGGGGAAAAAAAGGAGTTGAATATGCTAAACGTGTACAGACTAACAAAGAAATGGTGCTCTGTGCTTAGAGTGGAAGATCAGCACAAGTCTCCCTCATAAATTTTATATTATTGCCAGAGGAACTTAAAGCCTTAGAGTCCACTAAAGGCAATTAATATCTCCCACATAGATTTGACACAATCCTAAAATCCAACACATCATTATCTGCGTAAAAATGCCACACGTTAAATATTTCCAGCAAGCTCTTAACCTGCGTTTGTGAATAATTAGAAAGCCCTTTTCATTGCATGCTTCATTAGAGAGAGGGGGATGGGGTTACGGCCCTGTGGTAAGAAGCAAGTTTGACGTCTTAGTAGATAAGACGACGAGTTTTTGTCTGCGATGGCAGATTTAAGATCTCTTCAACATGTCTTGCTCTCCATTTCACTTTAAACCAGCACAGCCTTGATTCTGTAAGAGCGGAGGTAAAAAAGTAGTAAGAGAAGCTTTTTATTTCCATAAAAAAATGTGAACTGCCTGTCAAATCGTTCTTTGTATTCATAGAGACTGAGAGAAAAAGAGTAGCAAAAGAAAGTTGGCATGATTTGTTAGAAACAGTAGTTGCATTTGACAGTTACACATCACTGTTTTCTTCCCCTGACAGTTTTTTTTTTTTTACACTAGCATCTTATACCTTCCTGATTACAGCTTTTCATAAGGTTCATTTCTGCCAAAACAAAGTCCATGACAACCATATTTACTAACAGATATGCAATTAATGAGCGAATAACTAAAGCCTTTTCTGTTTTCATTATAGCAATAATCAGACTTTTTATCCATTTTATAATTTTCCAATCAAAATGAACATATTAGGAAAATATTAGCATATCTCTCCTCAAAAAGCTGCATGATTTAATCAGTCACAAACAGTGTAGGACAAGGTACACACCAAAGGTTAATACTAATAAAAGTTAAATAAATAAATAAAAAAGTTAAATAGCAACTTAATTTCTCAAAATCTCTGTGATTTTCTATCCTGTAATTGTATAGCTGATCAAATACTGCTTGTATGATCAAATAAAATGTCAAGCCACTTTTCTGCTTTGGAAATAGTGACAATATCCACTATGACTTTCATAAACACCAGAAATGATTGACAATGTTATTTAAAAAAAAAAAAAAAAAAAAAAAGCAAGTTCAAATCTTATTAAAGGGATATTTTACCCAAAAATGAAAACTGTCATTTACTCGCCCTCAAGTAGTTCCAAACCTGTATGAATTTCTTTGGTGTGGTGAACACATAGAAAGATATTTGGAAGAATGTCAGTAACCAGATCTCACCCCCCATTGACTGCCATAGTATTTATGTTTCCTACAATGGTAGTAAATGGGGGGCGAGATCTGTTTGGTTACTGACATTCTTCCAAATATCTTCCCTAGTGTTCAGCAGAACAAAGAAATTCATACAGGTTTGGAACTACTTGAGGGTGAGAAAATGATGACAGAATTTCCATTTCTGGGTGAACTATCCCTTTAACTGACAGTAGCTTTGAATGAATATGCATTCATGCAGCACATGCTGACCAAGCTCACTCTCAGTTTGGTTGTGAGACCTAAAAGGAGTCAATTCTGTTACAGAATGTGGCTGTCGTCTTATTCATAACCAAACAGTGTGTGAACAAAACAGAAACATGGAAAAGTACACATTACTCCAATTAATGCATGCGTTTACAAATGCAGTGCTCTATTATAGTATCGGCACTGTCCTGTAATCCAAGTTTAAAATACATCAGAAAAGCAGCAAGAGACCAAAACCGCAGACTGCACTCCTCTCTAACTGTCGAGATTTGTTTACCATTATCTTGTGGTCATTTTATACTCTGTTCTTTGATTAATTGGCCATTTAAAGTGAGTGGTAAAATGGGAAAATCCTTCACTCTCCTCTGTCTTCCTCTCTCTCTTTCTCTCTCTCGTTCTCTTTTAATTTGTTTAATGCAGTCACTTAAAGATATCTCAGTCAAGTCATCCAATCAGTCTTGATGGAGGGCTGCCGTATAATCAGTCTGATAGTGGTCTGTAAGTGTGAGCTTTAGAGCGGGGGCATTTCAAGGTTAAATGTGAGCATTCAACTGACTCTCGTACAAAATGGTGGCTGGTATACTTTATGCGCTGATTACAATATGGTAAACATGGAGGGATATGCAAGCTTTAGTTTGATCTCTATTTGAGCTCTTGTCTTCAGATGTTAGTCAAGGGAGGCAGAAGCAGATGTTTGAAATTTAATAACCATGCGAAATATCCATGAAAGGCTTAGAAAAGAGACAGCAGGTATCTCTAACCTAGCTGTTTGCAGTTATTACAGATGCATTTCGGGCAAAGATTCATGCAAATGTTCATACCCATGGAAACGTGTGTACATGTGAATACACATTAGGGCTAGGCGATATCTCCAATATTTACAATATTTTCAAGAAGACTTTGTCAAATCATTTCCAATTATAGAACTGTTTAGACAGTGTTTCTCATTTAAAATCTTAAAATGAATAAATCAATAAATTTGAATTGATTTATTTCCATGAATTATTTCAAACTGTCTATTTCAATGAACTGATTCAAACGTTCTGATTCAATTATTAATTTGAGGAGCACTCAAATTATCCCCGCATTATTAAGATGTTTTAATAAATATATAGGTTAAAGGGTTCCTTATGCCACTTTTCAAAGTCTTGATTTTGTTTTGGGGGTGTACTAGAATAGGTTCTCATTGTTGATTGTTCAAAAACGCATTATTTTTCACTGATTTCACATTATTGCAGCTCCTCTCTTCTCAGTCTGTCTAAAACCCCCTGTTCAGTTCCTGTTCCAGAAATGTCATGCCCCTTACCATAACCGAGAGTTTCATCTGCTCAATTTTGCCATACCAATTTGAGCCCGATTCAGACCCTGAGCTGTCAGATGTTTATGAACATGACAGATGTTTATGAACAAGAGGATCGGTGAACAGTCTTACAAAAGCAAGAGCCTCGTAGCTAAACACTGTACATCAAAACTGTAATGATAGCCTACACTGTAAAAAATGATCATGATTTTAACGGTAAAAGACTGTAAAAATGCTACGGTGAAAAACAGTTAATTGGTTTACAGAAAGTTTCCGTACTATATACCGAGAATAACTAATAAAAATACCATTAAATTTACAGTTTTTGGAAGTGAAAAATAACAAGTCATTGTATAATTTGCAGTGAAAAAAACGTAAATTGGCATTCCCACAATTCCCTGCATGACACTTCACATTTGATGTATTTTCGTTGAAATAACTCTGTTCCTTCTTAGTTTTTTTTTGTTTTTTGTTTTTCCTAATCAGTTGTATATATTAGGGTTTTATGTTACATCTAATGTTGTTAAATTAATGTTTATTGCATTTTTAAATTTCATGTGTTACCATGATGGTGTTTAGTGTTTGTGTGAATGACACTGTGCGCACCTTCTATATATTAGTATTGTCCTTCTCAGCTTTTGGAAAAGCTGCTTGTGATGAGCTTTGATTCATCATGTGACTCATCACCACTGTGTTTGGTGGTTTTCAGTGTATTACAAAGGTATAAAACAGATATTAGCACTTCAATAGGTTGGTAAATTAATATATCAGTTAATTAAATTTTTCTCAATTTTTTACTGTAAATTTAAGTTAAATCTGTAAAACCTAAAATGTTGCTACCATATTTTTTACAGTAAATTTCTGGCAACCACAGCTGCCAGGTTTTTACCGTAAATGTAAGTGTGTAAAATAAAACATTATGAACATTATGAACCGTAGTTATTACAATATAAACTTTTAAATTACTGTCTATTTTTTTTCAACTGTAAAATAGACAGTAAACTAAATGCTGTCCCGCAAAACCTAAAATGTTGCTACCGTATTTTTTAACGGTAAAGTTCTGGTAACCACAGCTGCTGTTTTTTTACCGTAAATTTTACAGTGATTTTTTTTTTTTTTTTTTTTTTTTTTTTAAGCGGAGCCAAACAGATTGCCCTTTGTTTACATCATAGCAACAAAATAAAATTATTATTGGAACTGTTAATAGAAAACATAACAACAAATAATAAAACATACTTACAGGTCGTGATCCACAAACAACTGATTGTACCGAGAAAAAAAAAAAAAAAAAAAAAAAAAAAAAAAAAAATGGGAATAGCTCTGTCTTTCAGAAGAAGCTTTTGTGCGTATCTGGCATGGTACTCTCTTAGGTTCTGGATGCTGCCCTTTGTAAAATGTGCAGCACACAGATAAAATAATACATTTTAACCACTGTTTTCTAAGTTCGTCTGCCTTAGGTAGGCCAAACAAACGGGTTTTGGAATTGGGGCGGAAAAAACAGCGTCTCTTTGACATGGCAACAAGATGCTACTAAAGCAGGTCTTCTCTAACACAGCTCAACCAGGCCTCGTCCCCTTTTTTGCATATTCTGTGGGTGAGGATTATTTAAATGAGTGACACTGTGACTTCACAAGATCCAGAAGAAGCATGTTGTAGTCCCAACGAGCCGTTTGTCGTAGTTCTTTAAAAGTGTTTTCTGTTAAAATATTTCCCTTTTGGAGTGGACTTTGAGCTTTGTAACCTTGCAGATATTTTTTTTTTATGCTCAAACAGCAACATTACACACTAAGGTTGAAAAAAATGAAAAAGCATAATAGGACCCCTTTAATGGTGAGGTTCATTGCTATGTATTGTTGTATTAGTAAATGTTTGTTTTTTTTTTGTTTTTTTCTTCTTTTCTTCTTCTCTCTCTCTCTCGTGGTATAAAATGGTGTGGAAAACATGCCTTGGTTATTTTTAACTAGATGTTTACTGTGTTTTAGCTCTTACATTCAACATTTTGAATCTAATTGGCTCCAATGTGTGTTTTTTGTTGAAATAATTCGTAAAGAGATACTGAACAACATGAAAAGTAAGAAAAATACAGAAATGCTTCAAGCCCTAATGCACACAGTACACACAAAGAAAAGCCTAGACAAAACATGAACCGAGAAAAACACACACACACAACCAGACAATTAAAGAAATGATTTCCAGACAGAAGGCTGATTGTTTATCTGTGTTGTAGCATAGAGAATTGAAATCTTCAGCGTCAGATAAGACATCAATCTCCCTCTGTGGGCTGCGTACATAAATCTGATTAGGAGCAGAATCATTTCCCCTTCAGGACTGTTTTATCTGTCCGTTCCATGCCTCGGCTGCAGATAACTCTGACGGAACTCGCAGCCAGAGGTTGATGTTCTTCACTCACCACTGAGATGGCACACCAATCCAAATGATGTTATTTTTGCCAAACAGGAACATGTCCATCAACTGTGGGCGACTGCTGGTAAGCCGACACTCGGTTAGCAGGAGAGGATACTTTTGAAATGAGATTTTCCAAATTATGCTCATTTAAATTTGGACAAAGGCACAGTTCTGTGTGGCTCATTTCTTGGTTTGATTGCACTGGGAAAAAATCTTTTTCTTAATCCCTGTTTTTCTCTTTTTTTCCTTTTCTTTTCCCCAATAAAAATAGCTATACTAAAGACAAATTGACTTGAGAGGCATGACTGCATGAGATAAATACTTTCAGGGAATATATTTAAATTAATTGCAAACCCAATATTGACAATATTTTCAAGATGATTTTGTGGGATTTGTCAAATGATTTGCTAATACTGAACCATTTAGACAGTGTTAATAACTATATAAATAAATTTGAATTGATTTTTCCCCCATGATTAAGTTCAAATAGCTTATTTCAGTTCTGATTCAAAAATTCCGATTCAATTATTTATTTGAAGTGCAGTCAAAAATTATCCCTGCATGACATTTATCATTTATTAAGATTTTTTAATAAAACATCAGTTATTTAACAAAATATATTTTGAATTAATTGCATTTTCTTCAAGTAAATGCATCTTGTTTTAAGGATGTTTAGTCATTTTTGTCCTGCAAAAAAAGACTGATTAAGAAAATGTTTTTTGCAGTGTGAATATCACATTTTAAAGCACATAATCAACATGCCATTACACTAAATAGTCTGCAATGCAAAGAAAAAAAATGGAATAAAATTATTGCCAGGTTGCAACAAAATGTCAGAGAAAAACAGCAGTTCTACCCTGGAGATGCATGAGAAGATTAAACTCATAAGGCTTGCATGGGAAAAAGGAAAAAAAACAAAAAACAAAACAAAAAAAAAAAAAAAAAAACCAAATCGATAAGACAAGACTCCAGCAGGGAAAAAAAAAAAAAAAAAGGAAATCAAAGATAATGAAAATATGAGTAATGCCTCTGATCTGTGCAGATGGGGGTCCACCACCATTGCCATTTACCTCCTCTA
The DNA here is from genome assembly GCA_039654765.1 of Mylopharyngodon piceus. NCBI lineage: Eukaryota > Metazoa > Chordata > Actinopteri > Cypriniformes > Xenocyprididae > Mylopharyngodon > Mylopharyngodon piceus. The sequence continues at coordinate 17,271,120 of CM077439.1, forward strand.
CAGAGGAAATAAATCATCTTGGTGAAGGACCACAAATAACTGCTGAAAGCAATACAACAGGAAGTACAAGTTGGGCTTATCAGCACCAAATATTCTTTGAAGGAACTGCAAGCAGTTATCCTCTTCAACAACAACAGCAACAAATGTGTCCCTTGTAACTAAATAATCAAATTACAAGCAATAGCACAAATAAATATAACACAAAAAAAAGATACAAATGAAATAAACAGTGCTTTTCAGGCAGGTCTAACAGTAGTTTTCAGGTACGGAAATTTAATAAAGTAGTCTAATCAAATAAATAACACTGCATAGTCTTCATATCCTTTTAAAAGTTCAAGTGCAGTGAGTGATTTTTTCCTTTTTTGTTTGGTTAACATTAAAAACGCAGACAGCAGCACAACCATTAGGATGCTGTCACTTTAAGAGCGAATGCACACAAGGATCATGCGTTTTCTTTCTCAACTGAAGAGTTAACCAACTATGTTTACTAGGATACTCGCCAATACGGGCATATTTTGACATCATTTTTTTGTGAATTTGTCCATTCAAGCACAGGAAAGCATGAAAGAGAGCTCAATTTAGTATTTGCGTGCTGTGTGAGACGCGGCTTTTAGGGCATGCGCTTCAGATGTTTAACTTCCCACATAGCGCGCCATTTCACGTATACTAATGCTTGAATATTTATATTGGAAAGGCTTAAATTTCCATGATGATGCAGCACTGACACGTCAACTGTACAGAGCATCATTCACGTTTGTTCACGTTCATGTTCATTCATAAAAACGTTACTGGCCACCTGGCGACTGACACAGTTTAATATACTCACCAACACTGATTTTTACTCGCATTTGGCGCTTGGCGAGTGTTAATTTTAGGCCCTGTTCCCCTCTCTTTAATAAGATATCTGAGCTTGTGAGTTTTTAGCATTTTGGACGAAATCATTAAAAAACACTTACTTTAACAGCGAATTTATTTATGAATGAAATCCATATGGGACATTAACACAAGAAAAGTCATTTAGACTCTTTGTATGAAGTAAATCAAATACCATAGATGCTCAATGGACTTATACATCACCCACTAGAGAATACATGGTATTTTGTACACATTTTAACGAGAAGATAAGATTTACATATTTAAAAACTGAAATCTTTCCAAGTATCACCTGGAAATTGCTTAAATACACCCTGGTGTACTCGCCATCCTTTGCTGGGAATCACCACTCCTAGCTACTTTATTGACAATAAATGAAGCATTATAAGTCAGTACCTAAACAAGCCCTGCCACATCTTTGCACATAACGGACATGGCCTTCAACAATTATCCATCACGTTTCTCCTTTAAAAGAGCATGCAAATTTCTGAAATAGGAATGGACGCTTTTCTCGGTCAGACCAGATGCATCAGGTTATTTCCAGAGGACAATGAGGTTTTGGCAGGAAGCGCAATGGATGAGCTAAAATAAGATGATTATGATGCATTGCTAACAGAGCCGCTGCCGCCAATTATATCGGCCAGTTAAAATGACAGACCACATTATGTGCATTTCTCTCCCATCACGTTGGGGGGATACAGTTAGTTTACTGTAATTCCCTGCATGGGAGTACATCAAAAGCACACTACATCAAGACATGCACCTTTATCTCCTGGGTTAAATTGTCGTAATGTGAGGAAGAAAGATAGATTTGAGTACTCTAAACTGCCATGAGCGCATGAAGACACTTCAATTGATTAAAAAAAAAAAAAAAAAAAAAAAAAAAAAAACATTCTTTTTGTATGCTTCCTTTCAAGGTCTAAAACAAAGAGTAACTCAAGTGATATGGAGAATGAATGCTGTTTCCGCTATATGCACATTTTGTTGATTAATGTTTCTATGGTTTCAATGATATCTGATTGTGGCGAATAACAAATAGAAATGAGATTGCTCTGAGGAACAAGAAACATAAAACCAGGTCATGGATGGGTCATGATGCGATTGCTAAGGTTGGCTAGTTTTAGGTTTTCTATTAAGATTTTATTTTTTGCAGCAGCTTAAATATTAAAGAAACATTCCAGCTTCAAAACAAGATAAGCTTAATTGACAACATTTGTGGCATAATGTTGACAAAAATTATTTCCACTTTTTATTTTTTTTTTTCCCTACATTATTTTATTATTACCCCAATATCTTTTAAAAAAGCAAAAATCTGGTTTACAATGAGGCACATACAGTTGAAGTGAATGAGGCCAATCCAATAAAATGTTTCAAAAGACTCGAGATGTAAATGTGTTGTTTTTTTTACGTTTTGTTTAAAAAAAAAAAAAAAAAAAAAAAAAGCTTTTATTATATTTTACAACATTAATGCCACAAAAACACCATTAACCCTAAAATGACTGTAGAAAAATAGTGAATTAAACAACTTTACAGCTCAAATAATTCATAAGTTTTAGTTTGTGTTTTTATAAAATTATAAGCTTCACATTTCTGCAATTAAATCCCATAACCACCATTTTTGCTTTTTAACCATTCATTCATTCATTCATTCATTCCCACAAATACTGCCAATTGAGCTTAACTTACTGAACCAGAAATATTCCTTTTAGGGGCTTCTTTAAAACAGTATAGCTGACTTGATTTTGAAAATAGATGTTGATCAATTAAAATTCTCCAAAAAAAAAAAAAAAAAAAAAAATTAAAACTTTTGTACACACTAAGAAAGACATACTTTTTATAAACCTAAAACATATCCCTCTGATACTGTAGGTTTACTGGAAAATATATAAATATATACAGGGTTTTTCCTACATTGAAAATTTTTTGGGGCCGCCAAAACGAATTTTTTTGCCAAAGCCTTATTTGATCAGTTACTGTGATTTATGAATGACGCAGATGACTGCTGCGCTTGTGATAGGGCGCATGTTAACTGACGGAGAGAACAAGCAGAGAGCTCCTCCCTCGTGCGCACGAACTCTCTCGGTCTTCAAACTAAGCGCTGTTGCTCTCTCTCCCTCGCACATAATAATCTAAATCATCGGGCACGACGATAAAAGTTCGGAAGACCGAATCCATGTTTCACGTGGTGCATTCGGAGAATTTCCTGAATATCCGCTGGCTGTGAATAGTGCTAAAAAGAACGTCATCTTCTCTGACAGGCGTCCCGCACATGCAGCTGACATAAACCACAATTTCAATAAACGAAAAAAAATCCTATCCAGTGATGATGTGTTTTCCGTGTTGACAAATCGTTTGCGATGTCCTAATAACAGCCGCGATTCACACTCAACGAGTCCACGTCCGCTAATGTCCGATTCGCGACATAACTCATTTGAACAGATTCATTTTAATGAATCGTGAAAACAACTGATCTGTCCAACACTGAACCCGCGAGACGTCACTGTCTGAATCGGTGTATAAGTATAACAAATCATTTACTCAGAACAACTCTGAAATGAGAACGTGAATGTAAGTGTGCTTACCCCAAGAGTGGTTAGTAAGATTTAGCCTTAAATATCCACAGTATTTTCAGGTTATTTCTATGACAATGTGTAGTAAATTAGGCCTACCTATAAAATCAGTTAGTTTAGACTGGAGTGAGGTCAAACCAGAACAAAGCTAGGTGCATTCAATTGTATATGGAAGAAAATTAGATTATTAGTTAAATTAACTTTTTAATGCTACTTTTTAATACTGATTATTAATTATTATTATTATTATTATTATTATTATTATTATTATTATTATTATTATTATTATTATTATATACCAAAATAATTTTCAGGTCTAGCAAAGAAGCATCTTCTCTTACAAAGCTATGAAATCAGATTTTTTTGCAAAGGCGGCAAGAAAGGATTACAGTAAGAGTGGCGAGTACTTTATTGTCAGTATTGGGCTCGCAGATCACGTGGGTAGGGTACTGTTTGTGTGGATGACCATGTCTGACAGCCACCAACGAAGACCATTTTTGACCCAGGAAAAACCCTGATATAGTATAAATTTGAGCAGCAATTTCTAGATCACTAGCTATAACACACATGAAAGCCCAACAAAAGACAAAAGAATCCTTTAAAATGTTCTTTAACAAACTGGACAGCAGTCGACATGGGAAAAAGCGGTAAAGTGGATTATTTCCCGGTGCTGAAACTCATCTTGTCGTTAGAGCACAAAGTGAAAGGATGGATAAGAGAAGAAAGGGGGGATAGAAAGAGAGGAGTGCAATGGAACTGATAGTGCATCATTTATCCTCACGGCAGCCTGGGCCTCTTGTGAAGTATGAAAACATAACGCTGATGAAAATCCTATTGATTCCAGTCGATTCTGCTTACATAAATTGCACTCTGCCTCCGAGCTCCAGGCTGTTAGAGAGAAAAAATTTGTTGCATCGCCTAGAAATAGCTTTACTGACGATCAACAATGACAAGTGGCAATATTGAATGCAAACGGATGCGGTTTTACAGCTCAACAAAAGGTTTGACCTTCAGGGCGTGTTACCGAACAATTCTGCTGGTCACATTAGCTCTTCCTACTCAATGTCAGATCAACTTTTTATTTGAGGACGGCCCAGTGCTGCTTTTATTCTAAGATTTATTACTGTTTTAATTAATTCATGTTCTTGCACAAAGCCCTTTGTTAAAAATGTAGGGCAGAATATGTTTATTTCTTGCTTATTTTTGTGATAATATATTCATGAACTAAAAATATTATACAAAATTCAGTTCTTCCCTGTAAACAAATTGATGTGAAAAAGTTGCTTACTTTCATTAAATAAACTTGACTTAACGGGAGCTCAATTAACAAAACAAAAGCAAAATTTAAAGTGCATATTTTTTATAGAATACTTCTTATTCCAGCTTAAATGGATGGTTCATCCAAAAATTAAAATCCTGTCATCATTTACTCACCCTCATTTTCTGTAAGCTTTTCTTTCTTCTGCAGAACACACACACAAAAAAAAGATGATCTGAAGAATGTTTTTGTACATACAGTGAAAGTCAATGGGGTCCAAACAAAATTGAAAAGACAATGAGGTGCAAATTATCTTTTGGGTTCCACAGAAGAACAAAAGTCATACATGAGGATGAGTAAATTATGACAATTTTCATTTTTGGGGGGTGAAGTATCCCTTTTAATATGCAGAAACGTATAATTAAGCTATTGGAAGAGTTAATCTTTTGGCAGTTGAGGTAAGGGAAAAAAAAAAAACAAAAACAAAAAAAACACTTCACTTCCCTAAGACTCACCCCTTCACACTGATGCCAAAGCATTAAATGCTGAGTAGCCTCATAAATAAGTTCATTCAAGCCCTGAAAACAAATTCTTGAAGCATCTTGTGCTGATCCACTTATATTTTTTTCATGGTATTTCGGGTGTGTAGAGGAGTCCTAAGGTTGTGCTCCAAAGCTAAATGAGTCTGCATACCCACAATTATGGCTCTCTCAGCTCTTCTCTTCATCTCTACGATGAGCAGAAGTCAATCAGATGGGAACAGCATAGAAGCTGGAGTTGATTTCAAGCACAGGGGTTGGAAGTGAAAAGGCATTCGACAAGACTGAGCAACATGTATGTTGAGACAAGAAGGACGTTCGGTCCTGATATTTATCTCCCTCTCTTGCAGTCCTGCTGCATTTTTAAATTAAAGATGGTGAGATAGAAGCAGTGGGAGAGTGTTTGAAACCCTGTGATCGGACCGAGTAATGAGAGATGGAGAGGGGGTTAGTATATCAGCCCATCTGGCCTCTATCATGGGGTCAAGGGTTCCTGCAATGCTTTTCCATTATTACCAGCGGTCAGCTTCATTTTATCAGTCTGCGTTTCCAGCAGCAGAATTACCGCTGCCAAGCTCTACTATTAACAGCGATTACATTTAGATTGTTACTTCTGTCTTGGTGTACAGACATGGGGTATTTAGGGGAATTCTTATTATCTAAAAGAATATTGGAGGTAAAAACTGAAGAAAATTAGATTACATACAGATTTATAGCATCATTGTTTTCTAATAACTACAACAAACATGAACAAGCAGAAGACCATTCTACAGTTCATTGTACTGCCTCTAATAATCAACTTAATCTCCCTTAAAGTAAGACAAATGTACGAAATGTCTATGCGAAAAATTTGTAAAATGTTAACATAGACTATACTGTATCTCACAAATTTACTTATTCTTGGAAAAATGCATGTCATTTCACAATTCTGTTCCTCCCTATTCTCCACACCGTTTCTTCCCCATCTGCAGTCAATAGAGTGGTGCATGGTTGGAGTCAAAACTCCGAAGTCTAATTTGCCAATGGTTTACTCAAGATTTTCCTGTGGTTTTTATAATGGGGGTTTTCAATTTATGAGTAAAATAAGATTGGTGGTAACCATAACTTGACGATACTTGAACATTTTTTACAACCTAAATTATACACACTCATATTGAAAATGTGAATTTTGAAGTGGTTATGTTAATTAAAAAAAAAAAAAAAAAAAATTCTAATTTCTAATAAGTTACTAGAAAAGAATGTTTGGGGTGCGAGTGTGTGCAGTTTATGTTGCGTTGACCACTGACCTTATTTTACTCATAAATTGAAAAACCCCATTATAAACCCCCTATAGGAAAATGTGATTTGCATAAACACATTTTGATACACTTTGAAATGTTGCCTTGTGAAAGTGGTCTTTAACAAACCCAAAAACCAATAAGCTGACCTAAAGAACCTACTACAGTCACAATAAGAACTTTAGAAATTAGTTAGAAATCAGGAATGGTGAGAGAACATTGTGCTTGGTAGGTTTTCCTCTTCAAACCAAGCTTGGGTCGTCAGCCAACAAAGTTCAAAACAACGTTGTCTGGCAAGCACATTTCCCAAAATGTTTACACATTGGGTCAGTATGCAGTCTTTTGTGGCTGTTCGAACACATTCGATCACGAGTGTTTACACTACGAAAGCAATCTGGTCATGCGCAAATGCGTTTTCGACTACCTCTGGAAGTCGTCGAAGGTGGACAAGCTCAAAATGTTTTAGACCCCGTTTACACCTGTATTTAACGTCGTCCACATGTGATCCGATTGTCCAAAACGCATCTTAATACCAGATGTAAACAGGGCCTCATTGCTTTTGCTCTGTTTGATGTGGTAAAATTGCATAATTTGAGGTGGGGAAAAAAAATCTTAAAATACCACACAAAAGCACAAGGACGCAGCCGGGAATGGATGACCAAAAGCGCAGACAGCATAATTCCCCTCACAATATGTTGTTCACAAACAATGAAAATGTGAAAAATGAGATTCACATACAGAGACAGATGGACCACAAAGGCATAAGGAGGAGAATGTGAACAACACTCGTCAGAAGCATGCTGAAACACCACCGATCAAAGGCAGTCCAGACGCTGATACAGACACAGGACCACAGCAGGACCACACTGGGCTGAAATAACACGATATGTTCCAGCTATTGAGGGTATTACTCGGATATTAAACATAAACCAGTAGGATTGGGATGAGCTGGCACACATTTAGTCTCATGACTAAAAAAAAAACAAAAAAACATGGTCCAAATTGAGCTTATTTTTGCCAAGAATCCACCCCCTTAGATCAACATATTAAAGCAACCAACCACGGTTTTTGTTTTGTGTTGTTTTAAGGGCAGGGTTATCTGAAACAGATTATAGCACAAAAACAGAACAGCATTAAAAACAATCAATTAAAAAGCATAAATAATAAAAAGAATTTAAAAAAAAAAAAGATAAATAATGGTACAGCAGTCTTACACTGTCTACACCGGATGCGACCGTTAAAGCGTTGCATTGTGAAAAACTAATTCTTACCATCAACGAATATACAGTGAAAGCTAAATTTATTCAGACACCTTGAACATTTCATTCATTAATACAGTTTATTCAAAATAGTTTAAAAAATGGGAATAAAATATGACAAGATCTCAGAGTTAAACTGTCAGAAAAAAAAAAATAAATAATCTTAATTATGTCTGATAACACTTAAGCAAAACATGGTCAGGTCAAAGTGTCTGAATAATTTTTGGTTCCAAATTTTTATCAATTTTACTGCTAGTCCACTGTATGAAGAATTGTTGGGTAATATGTCACAGTTTACTTTATTTTACTATACTCACTTACATAAATGAACTATAGTGTCCTCCACCCACTAGTAAAAATATATCAAAAATATCAAAAATGTCTGAATAATTTTTGGTTTGACTGTATAAAAGCGAGATAATCTGCCGTAACAGTCCTTCCACCAGCATGGGAAAAGTGTCATCGGTCACACACTGGCTTCATCTGAAAGCCTAAAATTGCTGTCTTCAGAGGATGCATTCCAAGGTAGGAAGGCATCAAGGCACGTCCGACTCCAATGTTAGCTTCACTTCCTGTTTCCTGAGATACCTTCATCTGACAATTCACTGTGTAATATTGATCAGACAATGGTACCAAATATACATTTTAAATTAGCATGAAACCATTATTTGTATAGTGTCAAATTAATTGAATATAGAGTTGGGGAAAATAGACCTATGTGAGCATAAGCATCTGCTTTCATTTGAGTATTCAAATTCACTTTAAATCTTCTCTTTCACAGTTTGATGAACATTATTGTGGCATCACTGAACATCAGTGTGACAACCTCCTAGTAATAGAATGTCATATTTGCTCAAATAATCTTATTTACTATTATGCCATTTGTTAAATATGCTATCTAATAATACTTTTTTATTCTTTTTTTTTAGGATTGTGAATGTGACAGACACACCTCTCCGCACACAAAAAGTAAAATGTTTATCCCTTTCCTTTTTTTCCTTTTATTGAACTCAGATCCTTTTGCTTTTGATCCTCTCATTGCTGGGCATCATGGGAGCTGCACTTTGCTGATTCAAATCTTACCTCACGGGTAGGTGTTTTAAGGTTACCTGGGGAGGGGAGGAATCCAAAGCACATCAACTAGTCACTTGGTACCTGAAGGGTCAATTCTTGAACCCCTCCTCTTTCTCCATATATTCATATACATTACTGGGACCTATTAGGCACATGGATTCCATTGCTATGCTGATGACACACAGCTTTACTTTTCATTTCAGGCAGAAAATCTGATGGTAGCTTCACGGATCTTGGACTGCCTGGCAGACATCCAAGCATGGATGAAAGAACATCACCTGTGACTCAGTCCATCAAAGACAGAGCTTCTTGTCTTCTCAGCCACTCTGCGATTCAGCATAATTGCACCATCCAGCTAGTCAACAATAATTCCATTCCTGATCCTCCAAAAATCTTGGGGTAATCTTTGATGACCAGCTGATATTCAGAGACCACATTGCAAAGACAAAACCAGGAAGACCAGGCCCTTCCTAACGGAGCATACAACAACTTCTCGTCCAGGACCTTACCATTTCTAGACTGGACTATTGCAATGCTCTTCTGGCTGGACTTCCAACATGTGCAATCTTCCTAACACTATCCGGACAGCCCTGACAATATTCAAGAAACAGCTAAAACCTCATCTCTTCCAAGAGCACTTAATTGCATCCTGCTGACTCTTTGCAAACATAAATAAATAAATCAAAACTCTATGCTTTCACTATTAAATCCCTCTCCGTTCTAGCTTGTACTATTCTAAACAATGTTTGAATTTGTATTTTTAGCACTTCTTGGGTTTATTGCCTCCTAAAGATGAATTGCTTGCTTTATTCCTTATTTAAAAAAAAAAAAAAAAAAAAAAAACTTGATGTAAAGTAGAAATGAACCAATTGAAATCACTTCATCACTGCAGCCAAAAAAACAGAAAACACTAGTTTACAATTAATTATTAAAATGTTAAAGCAGTCTCCTTGCTGCCGGTGTGCTGTGGCAAGCTTTATGTGTGCACTTGAACGCTGATTAGGCTATGTAGGCATTAAAGGCTCTTTATTATGATTTATATGGTTTATTAATGAACAAATCTTTAGTCGAGGGCAGCCTTTTTGCCTGAAACAAAACAAAAAGCTTTAATGCCACTAACTTGACAAAATTCAGTGATTATTTTATCCTCAAGTGTTTGTACCAGTCTGGTACCTTGTAAACTTTCATACTGGGAAAGTTTCCAGATTGGGGATGTACAAAAAAAAAAAAAAAAACCATCAGATGGTCAGCAAATAGGTGGCTCCATGAAGCGTTGTGCAGCGATTCAGGTACATATATATAAGATGATAATTCCATGCCTTGATCGTCCCGGCAGAGCAGAGGCGACACACTTTGTCATTGTGACTTGGATGTGATGTGACACGAGTGGCAAAAGCTATAAGTGTATAACCCCAGAAAAGTGCTCACATTGCAAAGCTTATGTGCTGCCGTTCAAACACTTGACAATCTCAACACTCATCTAAATGGCAGATCTCATGTCGTTTCAGTAAAGCAGGTTTGAAGTTTAGGCCATTGCTAAACACACTTCCTTTCCATGCATACTCATTCGTTCCATACAGAGTTCCTTACTTCTAAACCTGCTTTATGTTTCTAGAGTTCTTGGGATTAAACAAGATATGGAGATGTACAGAAGTCTGGAATTGGAATTTCTTATCTAGAGCGCTCATGCCCGACTCACTCTGCACTTTAACTGTGAAATGATGCAAAAGCTTTCGTATGAACTGTAAAAACGGTACAAAAAAGTTGGCAGTTGCATTAATTCAGAATATGTGAATAATCTTAGCATCTGCTTACAGTACAAGTCAGTTATGAGAACTGAGAGCAGATTTCAGACAGGAAACTAGCTGACTTCAGGCTTTTTTATGAGATTGATAACATCCGTGCATATCTTTGATGTTGATGGGTACAAATATTTTCTATCATCTTTATGTGTACTTTCATGACTAAAGAGCTGCCAGCAGTCGCAGTCTTAAGTTAAGGATGATCAAATCCATACAAATCCATACATTTTTTAATCATACATTTACTGGGACTTCAGTAACTGGAATGTTTGACTTAATTTAATGAGTACACGAATAAAAAATTAAATGTCCATCCCACATTTCTCAGCATCATTAACAACTCACCTACTTTTTTTTTCTCTAGAGACAAAGTAAAAATTGACGAATGCTAACGCAACCTCAGTTTACAGTGACCAGATTTGTGCACGTTATTATTAACTCTTCTGAAGTCATTTGAAAATCTTGCTCTCCTTAAAGGGGACCTATTATGCAAAATTCACTTTTGCATGGTGTTTGGACATAAATGTGTGTTGGCAGTGTGTGTACACAACCACCCTATAATGATAAAAATCCAACCTCTCCTTTTTTTCTAATCCCCATAAATCATAAGCAGTGTCTCAGAACAAGCCGTTTCCAGATCCCTGGCAGTGTGATGTCACATTAGCCACAGGCCCCGCCCACGAATGTTGACAGACACTGCCGTTTTAACATAGAACCGCCCTGAGCGCGTTCACAGCGAGTTGTACAGTCCGACATTGCTGCTCTGACGAGAACGTCTCCCAAGCATTTTAAGTGTTCTGTAGCTGGATGGATTAATCCACATAGCGCTCTCCATTTACTCTCTAAATCTGAGCCGCTGAAGACGAGGTGGATTCATTTTGTTTTTGAAGAAAACGCTCCCTCAACTCTACCGAAACTCCACCGGACTGCTTTGTGAACAAATGTCAATACAAAGGGACAATACAAAACATACAGTCTCCAGAGTGATTCTGGATACAGCAGTAATGAAGGTGAGAGCACTTTATTACAGTTCATCGGAGTTGATTTACGAATATAAAGCTTACCAGTTTATTAAGCACCACCTGAAAAGGCATAAGGTCTTTTACATATTTGTTTACTGTTAGTTGTAATGAGTGTTTCTGTGTAATTCGCTATGTATGTTGATGATAATGCAAGGGAGAGAGAATTTATGGATAATATTTTAATGCACACTTGCACTGTGTTAAAGCTCTTAAGATCTTACAGAGATTTTCTAGAGTGAAAACAGATGCTTCATATTTTGTGTGAAGTACAATAAACGTTATAAAACTCATCAGTAAACATGCTTGTACTAATATAGTGGATAAAAACAAAACAACAATTTAAGTTATAACCGTAATTAAACTAAACTATACTGGTTCTATCTCTATGCAGCATATATTCGCAGTTTCTGTCCTGACTGAATCCTGACACCGGAGAATGAGCTCTTGAAGCTCTGCCCTCTTAGGCCGTGCGCAGTAGCTCATTTGCATTTAAAGGGCACACACTGAAACGGCGCATTTTTGCTCACCTCCAAAAAGTGGCAATTTTAACATGCTATAAAAAATTATCTGTGGGGTATTTTGAGCTAAAACTCAATAATAGATCCCCTTTAAAAATCTTGTCATACAGACTATTTTTCAGTGGTTTTCTAAAACAAAAGTTCTATGCCCTTCTTTTTGTTTTCCATGGGAAAATATAACAGCATACAGCTTTAAAACAACAAAGGTGAGTAAATAATAGTTTAATTCTTACTGTTGAGTGACCTATTCCTTTAAATTAACAGAAATGAGGAAGTCCTCTTAGGCATCACCATCACATCAGCCACTCATACATAAATGGAGATTAGAGACATTTTCAGATACTAAAATCAAATGACGAGCAGATAATGCAAATGGGGTTCGTTTATAACTCATTTACAAACCTGCATTAATGTGACGATATTCAGAGCTCTCATTGTCATGCAGAGAAGAAAGAAACAAATGAGACAAGTTGATTCATTACTTTTGTGAGACTTTTTTTTTTATCCAGAAGCCAATTAGTAACAAACATTATGCCATTTCTCTGGATTCTCTCCAATCACTCTTAAAAACAGAGGCAGACAAAGTTTCTGAATGTTTTTTTTTTGATAAAAGGACTGAGATTTTGTGGATCTATTTTGAGACAGGCACATAGAGCGAGAAATAAAAATATATTGAGCAAAGCACCTAACCCCCAATCGCTCCCCGGGCGCTTCAGCAAAAATGGCTGCCTACTACTCCGAGTGTGTGTTCACGGTGTGTGTGTTCAATACTCACTTCTGAGATATATAATATAATATAATATTATATATATATATATATATATATATATATATAACACATCTACATGCTCTATAATAGCAAGTATGAGTCAACAGCATCAGATCAGACCATGAGATACAAATCTGTGTTGGAATGTAATGGAACACATGCACTCACACTAGACCATTTACCCAGCCATTACAATTCATTATCCCAGTTGTAACAGACTAATACACTGATCCATTAATGTGCAAGAACAGTAACATGTTGAGCAAATGAGCTCATCTTTTCATCCAATTAGCACTGAGTGTGACATCTATTGTGGATCAACATAAAGAGTATCATTAAAAGAGTGGAGAGCAAGCATCACATGATTGTCCACTACAGAGGAATTAAATGGTGTGAGACCAGTACAGATTTGAAATTCAATCATCAATGAATGTTGAATGTCTCATTACTTAACGAATACATGAGATATTAATGCAAAAATGACAATAAAACCAGACGTGTGTGTCTTAGTAAATGTTTTTTGGTCCCCATGAGGAAAACAGCTCATAAATCACACTAAATGAAAATGTAAAAATACAGAAAGTTTTCTGTGAGGCTTGTGTTTAGATTTAAGGTATAGAATATACAGTTTGTACAGTACAAAAATCATTATGTCTATGGGAAGTCTCCATAAAAGTCCCTGTGTGTGTGTGTACATGTACATACATATTAGATATACCTTTTTTATAGTTGAACAGCTATAAAATTTTAAATGTCTACAAAAAAGTTGAGCAATGTAATATGATCATACACACACACACACACACACGTTTACTTAGCTATCTAAATGGGGACATTCCATAGATGTAATGGTTTTTATACTGTACAAACTGTATATTCTATCCCCTTACACTAACCCTACCCATCACAGAATTTTACAGTTTTACAAATGAGGACGTCCCTAAAGGGAGATTTTTGGAGATTTTGTCAGGTTTTGGCCACTTCTGGGTACAAATTTGTCCCCAAAATATAGTTAAGTAGGTACACACACACACACACACACACACACACGTATATGTGGTTTACGGGGACTTTCCATAGACGTAATGGTTTTTATACTGTACAAACTGTATATTCTATCCCCCTACACTAACCCTACCCCTAAACCTACCCATTACAGAAAACTGTCTGCATTTTTTGAATTTAAAAAAAAACACTGTTTAGTATGTTTTAAAGCCAATTGGTTTACGAGGACACAGGAAGTGTCCTCATAAACCATAAACCTCATAATACCCATGTCATTATACACATTTGTGTTCTCTTAAACCATGTATACAAGAACGAACACACACACACACACACACACACTCAAGGTTCAGCCTATAGTTCTTAAATTATATTATTTCGTAATTACACTTAAAATTTGCACATACTGTCTCTGAAAATTAATCTTTACTTTTTTATTACAATAATAGTTCATTTCAATCTAAAAAATATCATGGTATGGCTATGAATAAGTTGCATGCATTGCAAATATCAATTCATAATGTGATCAAAGGAGAAGACTGCAGTTTTAGCACCACTAGTGGCACCAAATGGAATTGCAACCTGGAAGTTAAAGTGACATGTGAAGGCCATGTATGGTAACCCATCCTCGGAATTTGTCCTCTGCATTTAACCCATCCAAGTTAGTGCACACACATTAGAAGCAGAGAGTAGTGAACACACACACACAATCTGCAAAAGTGGCCGCTATAGGTGCAGAACTTGCTTACTTCATCTATAAAGTCTGACTTAGAGAAAACTCTTTGTCTTAGAAAATGTTCTGATGCTTTATTTTTTCTTCACACCCATCTTATACTGGCTTAGCTGCACCTGCGTCTCTGCACTTGTGCTTTTAGAGACATTCAGCTTGTGAGTAAACTGCCACTGAAAATTAGAGGTTGAGCCGATGCTCCTTATTTTCTGTCCGTATCTCTCTCGTCTGCTCTCTTTGTCCCCGTCGCGTCTCCATGTCTGAGGCCACACCTTTGTGTGTGAGCACAAACAAAGGCGGATGGTCTAATAGAGTGGATCTTTTTGATTTCGCCCCTGTAAATCCGCCCTTTGTTCCACCCAACACTATTAGGAAATGCCATTAGTGCTGTGCCAGACAGTGATGGGTACTGACAGCCAGCGACTTCTCTGGTCAAGAGAGCAGCCTGCAGCCATAAGTGTGTCACCAGCCTTCTCACATGTCACTGCCTCTGACTTTGGCTCGCAGGGATCACCTTTGTTCTAGCTCCTTCAAACAGGACAGCTAATTGTGTGACCAAGAGTAGAGGACAGAAGACGGGTGAAGGAGGGAGGGATGGCGGTCCAGACGACCCATAGTTTGCTTAATGTTAGCTTCCACTTGTTAAACACACTGAGTGAATTCGGGCGAAATTAGAGACATGCACCCTTTCTCTTTATTGACAGGATTTATTTATTTATTTCTGTACACAGCCTTTGTCGGGAAAATTAATGCCATGTGAAAGGAACACATAGGCAATTTTGTCTAGTGGCTGGCTAATATGATAAGACGGCTTCTACAAGGCCTGGTAAAAGGTGATAGCAAAGATTCAGCATATATCACACACCTCCGAGTTGATTAATGTTTTGTCAAATAACACCTTTTCACGGAGTGATCTGCAAGAATGAAAAATTCTAGGGTGGGGAAAAAATGGCACATCTCAGCATTTGAGGAATATCGCACCATAGACATGTTTTAGCTGCTCTTTAGGGGTAAAGACTCACATTGACTCCTGCTTTCCTGAGATCTGGAGGGAAATGTGGGAGGAAATGGACTGGAATATGACTGGTTTTTGTTCAACCAGGCAGACAGGCATGACATGTGAATGGCAGTACAATGCTATACTATTCTTTTGCTGTCTTAAGAGGTTTTCTCAGTATCAAGCGATCACACGTCTTGACTGATTGTGCCTCTGCCAAAAATGGTTGTCTTTATGGTAGAGGATTAGCCGTCTCCAGGAACATTCTCTATGTAATCAAATGATATTGCATTGCTCAACATAAAAATCACTGCTTAACATAATAATAAAAAAAAAGGTATAATCAAATTATTTCTTATAAAAGACACACATTAAACGCTGGTTTACATTGGTTTTAATTAGATCGTATTTGAAGATCTTCAACTCTGTGACAAGATAACTGCAGATCTGTTACAGTATGAGCAGGCCCAGATGCAATCTGCAGATGTTTTTTTTTAGGGAAAAATCTGAATTCTGCAAAAATGGATTTCAACATTGTAAAATGTCTTAAATGGAGAGAAGGGTACTCTTATTGGTATCTGAGATCAAAATCAAAGGGGCAATGTAAGAATTTTCATGTATCAATCACCTTTTTATTGCCAAAGTGTGAACACTTGTAACGAAACTTAAACTTTTAGATTTTCTATTAAAGCTTGTAGACTGATTTTTATGTGAAGGACTCGGGTCGTTTTTGCTAGGAAAATCAAAAGGATGTGACGTTTATGCGCACTCCCGATAACCTCTCTTCTGACACATAAAACAAACGCTTATACAATGTTCAGGATCATGCCGAAAGAGACATTCTGTACTGTAATGCCAATGTGTCAGGCAAAGAAAAGGGATTAATTCAAACTATAGTCTCACACAGTCAGATCTATATAGTCTATATTCTCAAATATAATCAAACTATCATAACAGTGTAATTTCAATTACCTCATCTGTCGACATGACGGCAGTGAATTGAAGAGCTTGTGCAAACATTCATGTCGCTATAATCAGGAGTGACAACCACATTTAAATAAGGGAGTGAATCCACTAAATTATCGTTACATGTATGTACGGAACATGACTCGCTCTCAAAACTCTGATGATTGACAGCTTGGAAACCACAGCAACGTTCTTGCACCTTGTGTGTTTGGGGTGTGTTATTGTCACCAAGTAATATTACAGTGACAAAGTAGTTATTTTCAGCAATTTTAACCAAAGCAGAGTGGACGGAGGTGTTGTGTTTTGTTTATGCTTGTAAAGGCTGCTTCACAGAGCGTGCTCTCGCGGTGTTGCCATGTTCACTTATTTCAAGAGTTTTTGAGCTTGTTGTTTAAGCTCGACACATTCAGCAATCGAGTTTACGGAGTTATTAAAGTGAGCAGATGCGGGTCGCAATATTTCAGTCTTATTTTCAGCATAAAGCATTTGGATTCATTTCAGTTTATCATGGGCTTGTTCTTGTTTGCTGTTTTTCTAGAAAGATCTGGCAACACTCAGTGCTCGTGGTGCTTTCCCTGTGATTCGCCGCACATACAGAAGAGAGACACATCTCCGATGCAACTAGTTGTTCAGTTCGGTTCCGTACACACTGCATGGAATTCTGTAAATGCGATTGTCACTACCTGTATTTTTCAGGAGTTAATTCGGTAGAATGCAGTTGTCACTCCCATATTTTACTGAACTGTGTGTGTACAGAACACGATTAAGCACTAAAAGGTGAACTGACAACCGAATTTAGTGTGTATGTGGCCTTAGATGCTTTCTTAACTGCTGTTTTCACACCGCTTTTATTTTTTGTGTGTTTATTTTGTTATTGAGAGGAAAGCACACAGCACATATTTACATATTCATCTAAACGTCGCTCTCAGCAGCGTGGATGACATTGGTATGTTGTTCGTTAAAAATATATCGCTGCAAAGTTATTTCCAACTTTTTACTTCTAAGCAAAGAACAAAAAAGAACTTCGCCGTGAGTATATCAGGGACTTGAATCACGTTCAGTCTCTTGTATGTTACGTGTGCACGAGTAAGAAGTTGTTGGCTGCAGTTCACTTAACAGCCACTGGTGTCGCTAATAACAAGGGTTTCTGAATTCTACATATAGCCCCTTTAATAAACATGTTTAGAATAATGGCCATTCCAGTTTTTCCTGGAACTTCCTGTGGAGTTCTGATTGCAGATTCAATGCAGACCTGATAATTAGGTACAGAAATACTACAAACACAAAAGTAGACATCGTACAATTACATTCTTTGAAATACCATGAAAATACCATGTTAAATCAATATGGTAAATCACACAGTACCAAAGCATACAATCAACGTACGATGGCATTATCATCCGATATCATCCCTGAACCATGGCAAGCACAACTGAGAAACGACATCTAATCTTAAAATCAATTCCAATACCAATCAGAGACATACAAAACCAAACTTTTTAACTAGTTCCACAATCCTCGGAAATTTAATGACTAGTTCAGTGTTTTAATATCTAGATAAAATTACCAGGCAGGAGATAACAGGATTGAAAACAATCAGAGGTTTATATCGATGCCATCTAACACATTTAAAGTGTTGGCTCTAATATTGTCTTAAATCCTACAAACTGTGTTGGCGAAATCTTATTTTGTAGCCAAAATCTTAATGACTACTGATCTTGTGGGGTGTGGGGTGGGGGGCGGAGGGGGGTGGAGGGGTACTACATGCCATATTTTCCTCTAAGTGATGCTGTATACCTTTCATAAAATCACTGAAATGATGTTTTATAAGCAACTGCTTTCATAAAAAAATGGTCATTAATGGCAGCACAGAGTGGTTCAAGAAAAGAAAGATAAAGCAAACTATTCAGCATCTCTCTCCCGCTCTGAGACACTGTCTCATCTAATGCGTAAGGACAGCTAATGTATGGCATTGATTAACTTAATAGAATCTGAAAGGTAAGATGTGCTTGTTAGACTTAGACTGAAGCTTGTAGGTAAGAGAGAGGCCTATGGGGAATCGTAAATCATTTATAAAAATGACAGGGTTTGTGTTTCATTCCTGCTTGTTTCAGAGTTCAATTTTTAATTCCTTATCCTTTAAACCCAGAACAAATCTCTCACGTTTGGTTGAGACAAATCCTTCACTACTTTCTAGCAAATCCAAGTAGGAGAGTTGTTGAGGGTACAAAGTGGCCCATGTAAATGACAAAAAGAAAAAAAAAAAGGAAGAAAAATAAGCAGAATTAATCAAGAATGTAATTTATCGTTGCTGGCAGTGTGGTGTTTAGCCAAACAACAACAAAACTCCTGAAGCAAATCTGAATCAGTCATACCACACCTCTCAAAAATGTAATTTAGATTCTCCACACAAATAGAAACTGTGGCTCTTTTTAATGAGGCGAAAATCCATAACGATGGCATTATAAGTCTATAAAATGTTATAAGAAGTGATAAGTGGGTAAAAATCCAATCTCAAAACCCATGAACAAAACTAAGAAAATATTTAATGTTGTTCAAGTCATAAGTTATACTAATGCAAAGTTATACTAATGAAAATTACTAAAAAAATAACTAAATAAATTGTTATATATAAGTGTATAGCTATAATATATAATATCTACATAGCTAGAATTGGTGCTTAAAAGAAAATTTGTATTGATTTTTTAATCAATTTTGAAAACAGTTGTGCCGCTTAATATTTTTGTGGAAAGTGCGATACATTTTTTTCAGTATTCTTTGACAATTTGAAATGGTAAAGACATTTATAATATAACAAATGTTTTGTCACTTTTGATCAATTTAATCAATCATAGCTGAATGAAAGTATTAATTTCTTAAAAAAATATATCTTATTGATCGTAAACATTTGAATGGTAGTGTAATGTAAATAAATATTTTAAAATATACTAAATTATAAATAAAAGCTGTATAAATATAAAGCCAGTCTCAACCAATAGCATGAGTTTGAGATGGGACAACTGTAAATCCTGCAAAAAAAAAAAAAAAAAAAAAAAAAACACCCACAAAACAAAGGTATCATACATGTAGCTTCTTTGGCTGGAATTACAACAAAAAAATAACAAATTTATTGATCTATTTCTCTATAAAAAAAAAGTGACTGGTTATTTTAACTTTCATTCCTGCAGCTGCCACACTGAGTGCCAAGATTTCTAGTACGAGTAAACCATCTCCTCCTCAAATTGTCTCTAATGTAGTGTACATTGAAAAGGCTCGACTAAATAAAAAGTAGCCAAGTCTGCTTTTGAAACGGTTACACTTAAACCACATTAAAAACCTTAACACAATCTCTGAATAAGCCTGAATAAAAGCTTTTCACCATATGTCTATGTCAGCCAAACAGCTATAATAGAGTACATTTGTGAAGCACCAGTGAATCTCAAAGCTCTTTGTACACTGGGTTAATTCATGAACGAGAGGCTGAGATTGTTATCACCTGAGCTATACATAACCTGATTTGGTATCAAAACACCTCCTATCCAGAGTGTTTGACTATTTGGAGAAACGCATGTGTCTACATTTAACAGTGTGAGATTTATTGTAATGATTCAGTGGGGTGAAGCCGCATGCTTTCGGCTGGGTAATTAGGTGGCCTGAGCATTGAGACTGAGACAGTGCCAGGACACCTTTACTCTTCCCAGCATGGTGAAGTCTTGAGTAACCACTGTGAGTCAGGGAAAGAAGAAAGGAGATGACTCATAGAGCTCTCAATGAAGACGCTTTTTCGCAGAAAGCAGGACAGAAATGTTTCTTACACCAGGAGCTGTGAACGTCTCGGCTGAAATTTGAATTGTTTTTAAAATAGCAGCAAACCACAATCTACAGGCAGGGAGGCTGCCTACTTAGGTCATGGTGGACTCCACAGATAATTTTAGACAGAGAAAAAGAGACATGTAAAGAAAAATCTCACCCAAAAATCAACATTCTGACATTATTTATATTTATAGATTATTTCAATGCATTGCACTTACTGGAAGCCTTGCATGCATGCTGACAGCGGCACGAATAAATGATTAAAACAAACATTAAGTTGTAAATAGCCGGGAATATTGTTCTAAACCTATATGCTATTTTTTTTTTTTTTTTTTTTTCTCAGGGTTTTACTTACCCATTCATAGTAATCACAACTGTCAAAAAAAAAAAAAAAAAAAAAAAAAAAAAAAAAAGCTTCCATAATGTACCAAACAGTAGTCCATATGACTTTTGCTCTATGTTCCACCTCATCTGAAGCCTACAACAAATGTGTTCATTTCAGTTATTCACTAAAAATACTTCTCTTCGCCACAGTTCTCCATTCAGGCTATTTTGAATTAATACATTTCAGTCTGTTCCTGACATGTATGAAGAAGAAAAAAAAAAAAAAAGAAAAAAAAAAAAAAAAAAATTCCCCATAACTGCCATAATTTTACTCTTAACAATAACTCTGAAGCATGAAGCATAGTGCCAGAAACTGTGGTTACCAAGGCAAACTCATGGTAGAATTTCCAGAAAAGTAATTTCTGCCAAGACTTTTAAAACTACAATAAATGTTAATACTAAAGTTTAGACAGAGTGAGGTCACAGAAGTCGGCGATTTTTTGCCAAGCTTTGGCAGAGTATAAGATTTTGAGTTGAATAACTTAAATTCTTTTCTTGACACAAAAGTAAAGACAGGAGTACTGTTTTACACCCGAGTCATATGAACCACTTTCAAAGTGCTTTTATGGTGTTTTGTTTACTTCAAAATTCCCTTTTTGCATTTCACAAAAAAAAAAAAAAAAGAAAAAAAGGTCATACAAGCAGGGCTTAAAAAAAGAAAACAAAATCAATCGGTTCATTCAGAGCAGAATAAAGTATTTTAACATTTCTGTTCTGCGTTCCTTCTGTAACATTATCGTTCCGAAAATGGTTTTATTAGTAAAAATACTGGTTAATAACATTTTTTTTTTTTTAGTCTATACTTTATACCAGAGTTTGAAATGAACTTTATACTAAGAGCTTGTGATTAAACCTCTTAGCTTAAGTGGATCCTCAAAGGGCCTGTTTACACCTGGTCACTTCATGCATTTTTACTGATCAGATCTGATTTATCAAAACGATTCCATTTACACTTGGCTACATAAATGTGTCTCCGCAAAAAAATACGATCTTCAATTCCCGCGCTATATGCAAATTTAATGGAGTTCACGTCACCGAAAGCAACAAATATGAGCTGCATTTTATTGATCATCAACTAATTTCAAAATCAAACACCGCAATAGGAGAGAGCTCAGCAAAGCACTGGTAAGATCATTTAGTCTTATTACTTTTAATGAAGATGATTGGGTGTTGAGTGTCTGCGACTTACTTTCAGTTTCATATGCGGCAGTTTGCGCGTCGGCTTACTGAGGAGATACTGTGACGATTTGTGATGCAGTAGCGCTGTCATATCTGGCTATAACATGTTATTTAGCCTATAACACACTCTCACACACTTATTTTTTTTAGAATTTTTGGGAGGAGTGAAATTTTCATATGTGGTTTCAACAACCAGATGCATTTAGACTTGTTCAGTTTTGACTGGAATACGTCTCAGACCACCCTCCTGAAGTGGTTTGAGCGATCGGATTTAAATCCATCTCGAATGCATTTCAGAAGGGCATTTACACCTTGTCTTTTTATGATCGGACAGCTATCCAATCGGAGAAAACGCATGAATGAAGTCCTCAATCGTGAATGAAGTCCTGCACGCATTTTGGAAAACATCTCTGCTTGTTTGCAGTCTAAGGGTAAATAAAAAAAACTGATTCTTTTAAGTAGTACAGTGTTTTCTTTATTCAAAACAAGATGTGTGTAAAAGCTAGTGTTTTATGTTTTTGATGAGTGGAGAACAGTGTCTTAGTCTGGTATTTGCCGTCTAGTCATAGCCAATACAGCCTGTGCGTAACAATTTGTCATTTATAACACAAGCTTTTGGCCAAATATGTTAAACAACAGTAAAAACTGAGCGCCCACATATAGCTACCCTGTTGAAAAAAAATAGCATATGCTGGTTAGGTATGTTTTGAAGCATGACAGCTGGTTTCAGCTGGTTTATGCTGGTCCTTAGTTGGTCATGAGCTGCTTTATGCTGGTCCTGAGCTGGTTATAAGCTGGGGTCTGTTCTTCGTACATCACTAACTCAGTTTGGCGGATTTGACTGATGATGATTTGGCATGATCTTGGATTGTTCGGTTCTTCGACACTCATCCTGGACTTGCTGTCATAGCAACATGTCCGCAAGCTTAAACCTGCTCGGGAGCAGGCTTATTTCACGTAAACAGGATTAGATGGCATCTTTTTAAGCGGAAGTGATGCTTAAAGTCTGTCCCAGCCACTGCTACTTTCTTACAAGAGTACCCTAATGTGAACCAGGGACAATAATAATGATTTAAAAATAAATTTGCAAATAATATTATAATGTGTAGTCTATCATAATATAGACACAGCCAGTTTTAGCCAGAGATTTATTGGTGAGGGAATAATTACCTAATAATTTTATTGGAGTCTTACACACAATGTAGGCTACATTAGTCTATCTATGCTGTGCGTGCCACGACAGATATAGGAGTGGCTTGATGCAGCGCAAGAGATGCAGATAACTTGATCTTGACCCTTAAGAAACTTCAACTAATGCTGTCACGTAACAAATCTTCAAAGGTAAAATTAAATGAATTGCTAATTACAACATTGAAATAAAAATGTAAAGCCTGTACAAATAGGAAATCGTGAATATAGCCTAAATAATTGGTAATCATGTTTAAAAAAAAAAAAAAAAAAACAGTGCATATTTCATTTATCTACTAGTTTTGGTTTGGTTGCTTGGCTGTTTTCTTATGAAAGGTCCAGAAATTTGTCAAGTTTTTCAATCGGGTGTCTTTTTTAATCATAAGTCACTACGTTGCTGTCTTGACGCCAGCCAATTGCTGCATTGCTGATCGTGGTTTCGAGTATCGATACATCTTCCCTTTTCGAGGAACACAAGAACGCGCAGATAATTTAATCCAGCTATTTTAATCCAATCCGCAAATTAGTTTGAAGAACCAAATTAGCCCGAGTTCAGTTATCATGATTAGAAGATCTGACATCTGTCAAATCATCTCAGATGTATTAAGCGAGGTACGAAGAACGGACACCTGGTCCTGAGCTGGAGCTTGTTGCTTAGGACAAGCTTAGGAGCAGCACTTGACCAGCTTAAACCAGCTCATGACCAGCTAAGGACCAACTAAGGACCATCTTAATCCAGCTCAAACCAGCTGCCATGCTTCAAAACATACCTTACCAGCATATGCTGGTTTTTTTTGTTTGTTTGTTTTTTTTTTTTTCTTCAACAGGGTACAATAACCTTTGTAACCTGTAAGTTGATCAAATTTATGTGATGCACGTTCTGCCTCAGATGCAGCCATTCTAATGATGGACAAAACACAAATCTCCGACATTCGCTGGTGAAATTCCTCATAAAACAGAACGATAAATTAACGTTATTAACCGGTTAATGGCAATTTCAAATAAGCGTTTCTGTTCAGAATGATTAAACTTGATTTAGTTTTCATTTTTGTTTATGTTCCTGTTAAAATTTCCTTTGTTTCTTTTTTTGTTCCTTGAACCAGTTCAGAGCCCTGCACACAAGTTTGGAACAACAGTTTTAATAACTAAAGACTAACTCTGCTGAGGTTGGTTGTAAATAGTTTCACAGACCTAAAAATAAGATGTATAAATTCAAAGAATTGTCTTTTGTAAACCGTCTGGCAGCTTCTTAGCACATCTTGTATACAGACCATGACAGAAGCTGAAAGGAATATCCAGGGTTAACTACAACTTGATGTCTAAGGACAGCATTTGCTGCACACTGTCAATTACAGCAGCAATAATTTCAATGTAATGCACTTACTGGAAGCCCTGCATACAAGCTGACAGCGGCACGAATAAACGATTAAAATAAACATTAAGTTGTAAATAACCAAGAATATTCCTTTAAGGCTTTGAAGTTATTAAAAACAGCAAAAATCCATTTACATTGGCAAACTCCCTCACTTTCTCCAGTATGCATAAATCATTATTAACACTCCATTTCTGCTCTGCACTTAAATATTATAATTTAAAATGTGCTAAAGATGTATGACAATCACTTGAAGAGCAAGATGGCATGTTGTCCTCTAAGGACAGGATGTGACATAATGAAAAATGTGGCACTGTAGAGCCTTTTATTGCAGTGACATCATATCCAAGGGTTACAAACACCTCACATAAAGCTTAAAAGAGGTTCACTTCCGCAGTGAGAGCAGAAATTAACAGAAGGCCTTGTTAATTTATATGAACCAGCTCTCAAATCCTTCTGCCCCGAGAGACTCTTGCTGAACATGCAGTATCTCAGCAGGCCATTTCTGAAAATGTGTGTGATTTACACTGAAAATTAATTTGACATGTTTGGCTTTGTTTAGAAGAATCCAAAAGAGGTAGTAGCACTCAAATTGCATTTAACCAGTCTCAAGAGTTGACTTTGTAAGAATATCTCACCGTTTATCTTAACAGGTTTTCAAATCAAACAATGTTGCTTGTATCATCTCAGTGCTAAAAGACACCGCAGACGTCCTTCACTACAGCTCATTCAACATGCATGAGTACAAAACGCTAACCTGAGTTCATTCTTTTTTGTAAATGAACCAGAAAACATGTTTATGGCTGAAATAATACAATCAAAGTCCTTTAAGACCGCCACACACATTTACAGTAAACACACGGACTGACTGTCTCCATATGCCATTTCACAGAGGCACGAACAGTCAGGTCTCTAAAGAACGACTGTGACTAATGAGCCCCCTGGGTTACTATAAACAAAGAGAAAGCGACGAGAGGACCACCTTTAAAGGTCTTTGAAACATACTGAAATCCTGTGCTTTCAATGATTAAAAAGCATAGGCTTGTATGAAAAAGAAAATGACACATTTACAGTATTCATTCAACTCCATAGGCTGTGCAAAGTCCCAGAATGAGCAATTCTGTCATGATTAATATACAATCATGAAGTCTTAAATCTATTTCAACGGCTCCACTGCTCCTAATGTCCTTGCCAAGAAATGCTGCTTCTGTGTCTCTCCAAATCTGAAATCTCATCTGCTACGACCACATTTCACACACAAACTGAGCTTAACGCAAGGGCTGGCATCATATTATTCTCTGTTAAAGTAAGGGGAAGAAAATTAAATGTTTTACCCACACAATTTTCACAAGCTAGAGGCTGCTAATAAAAATGGTTGCCAAAGAAAGTAGTAAGCATGCTACTTTTGCCAACCCTAAGTTTTCCAAATGAATATACTGTCATTAAGAATGCTAGTGTGATGCTGACATCTACCCTCACAAAAAAAGTATTATGGTAGCTTCTGGCAAAATACCAGTTACTACTGTTATTGTTCTACAGATAAATCATAATAAATCAAAGCTGCTATAATGATTTTTTTTTTTTTGGACTACTGTACCATGCATAAAATGTCCCAGATATCAGTAATATACAGTATTTGTCCTAAGATGTGACTTTATTTCTGTCCCAGCCTTAAGGCCTGTTTACACCAACAATGATAATCAAAAGACAACTATAACGATAACTATATCAACTATAACTATAACGATAACTATATCAAAATCCACACCAAAATGAAAATTCCATCACACATTGGATATTAATATTTTGTAAATAAAGTGGTACATTTCATATTATATATATATATATATATATATATATATATATATATATACAAACATATATATATATATATATATATATATATAATTTTTTATTTTATTTTTTTATTTATTTATATATAATGTTTTTATATATAATATATATATATATATATGTATATACAAATAAATAAATAAATAAAATAAAATAAAATAAAAAATTATTTTTATATATATATATATATATATATATATATATATATATATATATATATATATAAAAATAATTTTTTATTTTATTTTATTTTATTTTTTTATTTATTTATTTATTTATTTTTATTTAATTCTTATAATTCTTATAATTCTTATAATTCGTTCTGAAGATGAACGAAAGTCTTACAGGTTTGGAACGACAGTAATTAATGATATAATTTTAATTTTTGGGCGAACTAACCCTTAATATGGACTTAAATGTCCTTATTTAACTAAGGCCTAATCCTGGCTTAATCTAAGGCCTGTCTGTGAAACTAGGCCTATAAAAACAGAAATATAAAACTATTAAAACAAAATTATAAATTAGCATTTAGTTTACACTTCAAATAATATTCTCAAATGTTACATTTGTGACTGAATTCTGCCTTCTGATACACTGATATTTTTTATATTTTTTTTCATATTAAAATTGTTTCTGTAATAAACACTTAATATTTGTAACTTTGTCTTAATAATGTTTCTGTTTGTTTGTTTTACATTATGAAAATTGTTTCCCCTTCTGCTAGACATTTTTGTCAAAACAAAGAGAGCTTTGAGACTATTAGTTTTGGCTATTGCTTGTTGATTCTGGCAAACAGCTGAGTGAGCTGACAGGAAACAATGCGGCACTGACTGCATAACAACGACAAACTTTAATTTTATGCGACATTGCATTTTTACACAGTATCTGGAGCTGGCACAACTTTTACATTCAGTTTTATTTATCTGTTTACTGATGACAGTCAGTGGTGGTTAATACCAAATTGCCATCATTTTACTGCAAACAATAATAACGTAGTAATGGTAGATACAGTACTGTGGTTACCATGGCAAACTTAGGGTAGAGCCACCAGAAAGGTCATTTTTAAAGAATTTTATCATTTTAACACCACAAAATGTCAATACTAAAATATAGAGTGAGGTTACAGAAGTCAGCAAAGTATAAAAATCAAATATTCAGATTTTAAATATCCTTCTTGTCTCCGAAAAGGGTGAGCAGATGTTTTGAGTTCCCTTGATAAGTGAGGGCTGAGCTACGGCCAGTGTTGACTCAGTTGAATTGCCAGCCTGAGGCACAACTGCATGGAATATGAACGTAATGAGCAAAGGTCAATAGGTCGTCTTCCCTGTCAACATCATCACTTCAAGAGGACACGTTTTGGCCGCCTCTGAGCCAACCCACCCTCAAATATCCTTGCCATTAGAGAGTTTGTACCACCTCCAGCCTGCCTGAGGTACTTTGTATTGACTTGAGACAGGCTTATACAATCACACGCTAATGCTAAAATACACATGCCAACATACTGCAGTTTATATTAAGTTACATATATTCCACATGGAAATCTGTCGTACACAAAGAAATGAACTACATTTTTTTTTCTTAAGAAAATGTCAGAAAATGCCATGGCGTGCTGCTATGCAGTTCCTAAGGCATTCTGAGTGTTTTTAAAGACTGTTGCTATGCGGTTGCTCGAGTAGTTGATCACTTGCCCAAGTCTGAAGACCCAACCCTCTTTATGATATTCTAAGGAGGTGATAACCATAACAACAGTTCTATCACAAGTAATGTCATTATGTATCACTATACTATAGATTTAAGTCACAAATATAACATTTTTATAATATTTTTTTGGGAGAAAAAATTGTTTATAAAGTCTTAAAATTAATAGAAGTCTGAAAAAGCTAAATAAGTCTGACATTTAATAGTTCAGCAGACATTTAAGATTCCTTAAAAAAAAAAAAAAAAAAAAAAAAAAAAAATCATTTATGCCGGGACATATTGCAAACTTAAGTTTAATACTCATTTTTATACTATTTTGTTTTTCAAATTCATAACTAGAGCTGCATGATTGTGGATAAATAGAGAATCACAACTTCTGAACAGATTCTGAACAGAATACTAAACAAAATAACATGTAATTTACTCTGACAAATGTTAATTGATGCAAATGTTTAATGAATCTGAATGAATTATTAAAAAAAAAAAAATAAAAAATAAAAATCGATTTGAATAAATGATTCAATGACTCACTCAAATACTTCACTTGTTTCATTACTGGATGAATCAGCGTTTCTGTACAAATCTCTTGAATGATTCAACGAAAAATAAAATTTTTAACAGCAACTTATTGCCACCTAGTGGTGTAATAATGTAATCAATACAATCAATAGTTGAAGCGCCATGTTACTTTCAAAAGGTGATTTACTCTGTTGCAACCGCTTCCATAGACATCCGTGTTTATATCCGAATTATAAACTTTTATCCATTTCTTCTGACACCATGAATATTTGTAACACAAAAATAATGATACTGTGTGACTGAAAAGAATGTTTGTGAAGCTGTTACATACATGACAACTGCTCTCTCTGGGTCAGCAGCAGCGCCAAAGTAGATTTAAATGTTCTGGTGTGATTTTGTCAAAGGTTTAATAGACACAGGCGAATAGTTCAGGAATGAGATCGTGTGGGTGTTTTTGAATTGAGATCGCAATCTTTCAACGATTAATCGTGCAGCTCTATCCATAACCCTGTGCAATAGCAATAGAGATTAAGAGTTTAAACATTCTTGTATGATCAGCCTCTTCTCCTTCCAAATGCAATAATCAAAGTTCACAAAGAAACCTCAATCACCTCCAATATCAATACCTCATAGTGACCAAAAAGCTTTGCTTTAATTCCCAGAGGTCTAATACATTGAATCCCTGAAAAACATGTTTGCCTTCATGATTATAAGCAAGCAGGTTTTGAATTGAGGTTAGCCAAGAACGGCAAAGACAATTTTGCACTTCAAACTCACAGAACAAGAGGGTCAACAGAGTACATTAAGCTCCACAAAACTCATCCAGATCAGCCGTATGTGAAAGAGACAGGCTGAACTCGAGAGTTTCATTAGCCTTGAAGTGGGCAAAATATCAATATGATATGCTGTCATTCCTTTTGATGCTGGACCAGTTATGCAGTTCAAAAGAAAGCTCCGCCCTTACTTGTATTATGGGCTGGCTGAGTGTTCAATCTACATCACGGTAGTAGTCAAGACAACGCTCCCTTGTGGAAGCCCTTTGGAAATCTCGTGTGCTGCTGCTGC
This sequence comes from Mylopharyngodon piceus, assembly GCA_039654765.1. Lineage (NCBI taxonomy): Eukaryota > Metazoa > Chordata > Actinopteri > Cypriniformes > Xenocyprididae > Mylopharyngodon > Mylopharyngodon piceus. The sequence goes on from CM077439.1 coordinate 17,300,851, forward strand.
TGCACGGCGCATACAAATAACAAAGCTGTGGAAGCAACTTGGACAAACTTAAAGGCTACAAACGGACCCAGAGGACTTGCATAAAAGGCAGGGATTGAGCACCTCCGTGTTTAACTCTACTCTGTCGTTGATTGATGGCCAATTAAACAGTTAGAGAGTTATTGATCACAGGAGAATGAAGAGCATCCCCAAACAACCTTAAATATGCTGGGTGATGAACCACAGATGGGCTGAGAGCAAGCGGAGCGCCACAGCAAATTTTTCATGTTTATGCTTGCTGTTGCCACAGAACAAACCCTATGGAGTAATAATAGTTGGGAAAAAATTACCTGCTTTTGTTGCATTACTATTGTGGGATGAGGCAAAGTGCTTGAGTCTATTGAGTATTCAAGCAGATGGTTCATCATTAAAGCGGACAGATCTTACTTAGATCTTGCAGTCTGCGAGTCCAACCAAAAGCACCTTGGGAAATGCACTCTTATCTCTTCGGGGAGGGGCATTCACCCAAGGCTTTCATAGACTCTAGTGCTCACAATGTGCTGAGAAGCAATGTCTGCACATTAAATGCATCTGCTCTCAAGGTCAACAGTACTCCAGCTTTCTCTGGCCACTGACAGCACCTCAGGGAAGAACACGATTAGTCTCTCTGGTGACAGCACCGATCTTTGGTTTCTCCTGCTGACCGCATCCTTTCTGAAGGGCGTCGCCACGCTTGCAGGAAGAAGCAGGTGCTGGAGTCCAGGATTGGACCAAAGGGGTCTATAATACCTGGAGAAAGCATCCTTTAACATTCACATTTATTTCAAAGGACCCTTTTCACATTTCTGGGTTTCTCAGAAGTGGAAGTCATCATAGTTGAGAAAACTTCTATAGTGAGTAAATGGAAACAACAAAAATTTTGTGTTCCCATTTGCTCCAACAGCAAAAGAAAACATCCACAATAGTGTTTCTATGCCATTTCTACTAAATAATAGAGACATTGATTACGTTGTTTAGAAGAGAGAAAGTTCAGTTGTTGTATTAGGGTGCTTTCACACTAGCACTTTTGTTGCGCATCTGGGTTCCGTTGATGCCGTTTCCAAAACTCGGGTGCAAAAAAGGTGGTCTGGGGTATGTCTCATGTGAACTCCGGTACGGTTCACTGCTAATATGAACGCAATCTTACTAAATCGCAGAAGAGAACCATTATTGATGACGTATGATTCGATAAAACTGTGTGTTTGTTTACGTTCTCACTCACTTTCTTGGCAAGCGTGACTGATGCACTGCAAGAGGAGAGAACGTATATCTCATTTCGGCTGGCCTTCAGCAGACTCCCACATTCTTTAGAGCATTTGCAGTAAATTAGCAGCAAATAGATGCAAGTGCGGTTATGTGCTGACACCAAAGATTTAAAAACCAAAATATAAAAATTTTGTTTATCAAGAAACAAGCTGCTGCTTTGATAATGCAAACGCACCGTGGTTTGGACCCAAACAATAGATTGTGAACACAATTCAGCGGGGGCAGGGAGAGTGGGAGCAATCGAACTCAGGTTTGGACCAGGCAATCAAACCAAGTGTGAAAGCACCCTTAGACGTAATTTTTCTGTAATTTAATGCAAAGGTAATATAACAAAGGTAATGCAAAGGTAATATAACAAAGTATATTGTTAAAAATGTGCATTATTTTATTTTATTTAAAAAAAAAAAAAATCAAGTAGATTTAGAATGTTAATAACTGTGGAAACGCGACATCACAGTCTTTGAAAAGGGTCTATGGTGGCTGCATTTGTTTTGAAATCTTTGCTATCCTGCCCTGTGATGAAAGACAACACACAGGGGAAAAAAAATCCATTTCACACCTTTCAAAAATAAATAGAGCACTAAACATCTACTATAGTATAATGAAATATTAGCAATATACTGTAAATGTTGCTTGCCAAAAAAATATTGTCATAATATATTGTCATAATAGTTGGCTACTTTTAAATGGCTGTCTATGGAAAAAGATGCATTTTGCAGCAGAGGCTAACTAAATGCTAACCAGCCAAACCTTGACCCCTTGGATGGCACAACGGCCATTTCAAAGGGTTAAAGGCACCCTAAAAAAAAAACCCCACCTCACCCCTTTAACAGCAGTCTACAAGTGCTTAAGTGAAGCGAAAGGGCATATTTCAGAGATCTGATGAGGTCTGATGGGAGAATTCCCCCACCCCAAAGGTTCGTGTCACACTTTCTCATGTTCTCTGCCTCGCCTTTCCTTCTCCATTTGCATTTGACACTTATGGAGAAGACATATATAGCACCGCGAGATAAGAAAAGACCACATTTGTCATCAAATGGAGCATGCTCTTGGATTATGGAAAGCCAGCTGCTGTTGACTTACACTGTTTGCTTTTTCCTCATCTCTGTTACACCATTTCATGCCTCTCCATTCATCAAATTCAAATACGGCTATACATATATTATATACAGTATATGTGTAGAAACTGTGTGAGTGGTAGAAATATAACCTCCATAAAAAAAAAATAAAAAAATAAAAAAAACGTTAAGATTGTTGTGAAATTGCAATGTGGCCCGTGTTGAATGAAACGAAACAACAAAAACGGATTTAATTATGTTCTGCTTCGGAGCGCTTGCCGCGACTCCAAAATAACACTGCTCTCAGACATTAATCTGTTCAAATCTTCCATTTTTCTCTGAAATTCTCTATTGCTTGATTCTTTCAGTTCTTGTACATCATGAAAAGTTATTGGTTAGAATCAAGAGCCAGCCATAACAGCAGAGTCCTCTCTTTACATGCATCATTTGACTTTATAGCTCACACGTAGAATGGCAAAAATCTTTTTCCTCATTTCTCTTTCCTTTTACATCACCATAAAAACACAGTCCAAATACCGTATATAGTGAAAATCTGGTATGGTTTAGTTCAAGGCCTAAATAACATTCGACTTTAAATATTAAAGTTGAAATAACTTCAACCTAACAACAAAAAGACGAGAAAATCAAAATGCTAGCTTCATCCTAATTTCAATAATCCAAATGACGACAAAAAAGTCATGTGTCTGGGGTCTGAGGGGCCTTTGAGAAGCTTCTTACATAAAAGAAAGCTGAGCAGGGCCGGACTTGGACAAAATTTCAGGCCGAGAAATCTTACACTCATCCAGGCAATCCCTTACACCCACAACAAATTTAGAAATCATGGACAACCCTATTTTTTGTATGGCCATCACAAAAAAAAGGTTTAATCTTTAGGCTGGGGCCGTGGTTCTCTCTTGAACTGCACTTTCAGTTCCATTTTCCCTATCTCTGTCTCTCCATTGTGTGTAGTTTTTTTTTTTTTCTTTTTTCTTTTTTCCATCTGTCACTTTTTCACCAGGAGGTCTAATGTTATGAACAGAACTGTCTCCACCTTGTTGCAAAATAACCATCTCATTGTAATTTGTTTGCACATAATTTATTTTAGTTAAATTCTAAATATATTAGAATGTATTGTTTTATCTCAAAATGACAAAAATATCCAATATTTAACAAAACTATAAGCTATTTCATTCAAATATATTTTTGAAAAATCCAAATGAACATGTTATTGCATTATTATCACCCATATTTTTGTGTTGTTGTCTGCTCTAGCTCCCTCCCTACCTATACTATAAATCGATGTGAATATCTGTCTGCATAATTAGTAATGTAACTTTACAATAGATAATGATGTCCTTTAGCATACAGTATTTGACTAACATTTGCTAATGCTTAGCGGAGAGCACCTGAGTCGAATCGTAGCGTTGTCAGTCAAGACTAACAGATTCATGATTTATTATCGATTTATCATCAAATGCCGAATTTGGAAATGATCACTTTAATATATTGGGCAGGCAATAATATAAAATCATAATTAAAAGGATAATAAAAATAATAAAATAAAAAAAACAGGGCAGCGGGCCAGATCAGTTGTTAGAATTCTCCCGGTGCGCCCAGTGGCCAGTTCGAGCTTGCTTTTGAGTTTCACTGCACCCCAGAACCCAACCCTTTCAGTGAACAACCAAGCACACTCACAGGAGTGCCAAAAATCTCTGAAACAAGCCCACCACAAAATCCAACCACAAAAATCCTCTGCCTCTTTCTCACACAAAAACAGAAAGAACAGCAATCCCATTATATCTCTCCTTTTCCAAAGAGCTGGGAACAAACAAAAAACCATACATTCGTGCTTAGTAAGGATAGCAAAATTAATTAAAAACACTTAAAATGGAGAAAGTGTTTCCATATTTTTGTTGTTGATGTCAAAAGCTGTGCGTCCAATACATTGTTTTTTTTTTTTTTTCATATTAATAATTTTGCATATTTATATGACAGTATGTATTTCATGATAATTAAAAAAATGAATTTATATTTTTGTTTACTTTCATACAATAAATAATTTTTGTAGTGTATTGGGTCAACAAAATCTTGAAGCAAAACCAACAGAGACGCTAACAGGCTAAAGTATAAAACATGCACACGCAAACACACACACACACACACACACACACACACACACACACACACACACCACAAACATAATGTGCTGATTCTTTTTGTCTACAGACTGATGAAAACCCTCCTGTCGGCTCAACGGTAGCTGATCTCCCTGAAGGCAGCATTGTTCAGGAAAGAGCTCTGTTCTGTCTCTTGTGTTCTCTCTGATGAAGACTGACAGGGCGACCTTTATTTTTGACCGGATTATGTTTCAGGGGAAAGACAAGTTGGCTCTTTTTTTTTTTTTTTTTTTTTTTTTTTTAAATAGGAAAATGCACCGTCAGCATGTTTCTCCCTGGCGAGAGCACCTTGTGTGATCTTCTGATGATCTTTGGACTAACAGTGTCTGCGAGCACACATGCTTCCATTATTTCCCCTCCATCCAATTTACATTTCCTCATCTTTACAAGTCTGGAGGATGAGAAAGTTCTTGTCTGATGTTTTTTCCACTCGGAAGCGAAGCTGGATAAGTCTCCTTGACAAATTAAGCAGAGCATGCAAAGATGGTGGGAATTTAGGGCATTTTTCATGACGCCCTGCAATCTGCTGGAAAAAAAAAAATGCTTCATTTGAAGGGCTGTTTGAAAAGCCTCATAAATGCCACCATATTTCTTGTCTTTCGTAATATGATTCCCTAAGGTACAATTGTTTACCTTTTCTTAATATATGCAAAATCCTTCTCTAATTAATGCACAAGAAAATACCTTCTTAATTCAGTTTGCTAGTGCTTCCTAAAGCAAGACTGATAATGACTCAACTTTTAACAAGTTAGCCCTCTGTCCACAGCGGAGAGGGGGCAAATCAATGTTAGCCAAGTGTGAAATTTTGACGGTGCTCTGAGGATATTCATCAGCAGTCCCCAGCTGGGCTCTATGGTGATGATTACTCTAAGACCTCCAGAAGCACAACCCAACTTTCCCACAGTCATGTTTCCCACAGCCAAGACCTTCCTTACTTCTCTTACGCTCTTGACAATGCAATACAGACCTCAGCAAGCCCAAACTGGTCCATGGAAATGCATAGTGGAGGACTAGGTCAGCGTTTCCCAACCCTTTTTGTTTTATGGTCCTCCACAGCCGTAAGACTCAAGCACCCTTTCATCCATATCAAATGCAGCCCAAAATGAGTTATTTTCAACTGATATCATGCTGGATAAAATTTATTATTCTTATTATTAATATTATTAAAATGTTTATTAAAATCTTGTGTACAAGCAAATCTATAAACATCCTTGAATTTCTGTTTTATGGGTTTAGTAAAGAAGTCAAGTTACACGAACCCCTGATTGGGAAACACTGCACTAGATGACTGTGATTCTGTAACTGTAATTATGTCCAGGCATAGACAACAGGTTAACATGTTATTTGATGTTATTATAATATGCATCAGTCTTTGTTTCATTCCTTTTTCAATATGAATGTGCACAAAAACAACACAGTAAACAAAGGTTTGCAATTAATTTCACCCATTAAAAAAGACGCAATGAATGAATCTGCATATCCACACTGATTCTTGTGTAAAAACACAAGCCTGGCATTTTAGAAATGCTCCAGTCTTCATTTTTGTTGTGGGAGTAATAACAAAGAGTGATTATTTGAGCAACCTGACAATGTGGCATTTTGCTGGCTTTGCAAATAAATACAATTGTTTTTATGTGTTTATCTGAAAATATGAATTTAGAATGTTTAATAACTATTAAAGCATTAAACAAAGTAAATCTGTACTTCTTCCTTTGTATGGCTATAATGGGTAGCTGACCAAGACAAATGCAAGATGTGTGTGATGGGAGGAGAGCACGATTATTTGTGCACGTTCTTTTCCACTGAGCTGACCACGACTGCATGTTTTACCTCATTTTATATGTCTGAACACAACAAATATGCCCTGCACCGTTCAATGATATTCGGAGCTCACTGTACTTCGTAAAGCTGTCAGAAACACTGCCAATGCAGCAAGAACGGATGTCGGCGACTCGGCGCGTGGAAATGTGCGCGTGTCGAGTGCTTCATTCAAGCTGACGCTCACATAAATGTGACGCGCAAAACAATATTCATGCAGTCTAATATTCAACGATATTTATTTGTTTAAAGCCTGTGGTTTACATTTCTGTTCATTTTCAATTAAACAAACCCTTGTTTTTGTATATTCGTTAGAACGGTAGTGTCTCGCTCGCGCCGTGCGTCTCGTGCTCGCAGAAACATGTCAATCAAACTTACTGCACGTTCAAGTTCTTGAATAGGTTCTTCACGTCTGTTTCTGCGCAGTCTGCTAATTAAAAGTAGCAATAATATAGCAATTTGGGTCAAATTACATATTTTGCATACAAATGAACACCGTGGAATAATATATTGTGTTATTATTCGTGAAACCACATCACAAAGGGAGCCCGCTGCTGTGTGTAAAAGCAATTACGCCCTACTTACATGGCTTTATCAGTCGAAACTGAAAGATACGTTTAAACATTAATTAAACTCACCAATGAAGGTAAATCCGGACGAAAACAAGCAGATCCATGCGAGTACAAGCCCGGATCTCCAGCGGACAAAGGGACCCAGGTGTAACGGCATCTTTATCACCTTCTCGTTCAAGTTTAAGTCAGTAATATCAACTCAATGAGCTGCGAGGAGTATCTGCTTTATGGCTGGGTTTAGTTTTTTGTAATATTACACCGATCAGCGCATTTATAAGTCCTTTTTCAACACGTATCCTCTTCCTGTACCTTGGCCATCAGTGCGTCTTCGTTGCTCAGAGACAGCAGCGCATCACAGGTGTGGTAAATAAAGACGCCACTCTAATTTCTTCAGCTCACTCACCCACATACACACTCCAGACGTGTGAAGAGAGAGAGAGAGAGAGCAAACGTCCTCACTCTTATTCGTCTTCTCACTCTCTGCTGCAGAATACTTGCTCCGGTAAAGAGAACGGTGGATATTGGCTTCAGCGCGCGAACATCTGCTGCTACAGCATTGCAGGAGTGAGGAGAAGCGATGTATAGAGCAGTGAGGGAGCAAAACCCGGAGCGGAGTCCGGCCCCTTCACTGGAACGGAGTGCGGAGAGCCTTGGATACGACGCGTCATGTAAGCGAACAAGTGAAGAAAAACCTTTATTGTTTTATAAACAGACGAGACCAGGGGCCGGTTGCATAAACTGCTAAGACTAGTCTTAGTTAGTCATCACATTTTTTTTTCTTTAAGACTGTTCATAACTGTTTTAAGTCAAGTACGTAAAAACGTAGAATGGTATAATTTGAAACCAAAAAGTAACACTGATTGCCCATGACTAATCACTAGTTGGTCATACTAGTACTTAAGACACAGTCTTAACATATTGGCTATGTTTATGCAACTGGCAGCAGGTCTAATTGTCAGACTTTTACTAAAGTGAATATTTTTTAGGGTATGTCTGCTTTATAGCGTTTAGTCATGGCTACAAAAGCTACTAAAACATAAAATAAAGCTAAAAAAAAAAGTTCATTAAACACGTTGAGATTTTGTGTAAACAGGGGCGAGGCTTGTCACAATGTAGCATCAGACTATTCTAGGCTTGTCAGCTCAACAGTACAAAAACTATCAAACACAAAATTCACAAAACAGCAAAAATTTAAGAAGGATACATAAAATAATATAGGCCTACATAATTTGTTGGCTATAGATGTAAAATATTTAAAACATTGTATAATATTTAAAACTAGTTGTTTGACATTAAACCTTTATTTAGCACTTCATGATTTTTTTTTTTTTGCCCACACACATTAAAGTGAAAACAAAACAGAAAAAAAAATACTATAAAAAAAAAGTTAAACACTACACATTCGCCAATAATTTACATATAGCAAGTGCAGTGCAAGTATATCAAGTGCATTATAGCTAGCATTTTAAATTTACAAATATGCTGTCTGTCTATTATTGCCAATGGCTAGTAGTTAGATATTAAGGGCATTGTCAGATTAAGAAGGTTATAGGTTTTATTGTCCCTATCCCCCAATTCTATGTGTTTTGTATGATTACACATGAAATTTAAATCAAAAAGAGCTTAGCGCTTTCCACCCAAACATTATCCTATTTCACATATCTGGATCATGAATTTAGATATTTCTCCAGATTAAAGAGGCCATTGTAAGTGCAAGCAATGACACTGAATGTAATAATTCTATTTTACTGCACATCACAATTAGATTCAGTCCTAACCAACAGCAGGGCTTGTTGAGGGTTTTTTGATTTAAGTGGTAATGTTGATAGTTCACTCAGGTTATAGAACTGCACCATGCCATCATCTCAACTGCAAATGGATTACATTAAAAAAAATAAAAAATACGAATGGATACTCATTACTCACATTGTTTTATGAGCCAGAAATTCTGACTTACTGTCATATCAATGTAGTAGGATCAAGTTCAGTTTGTGTAAAATGAGAGACTTCAGAGCAAAATAGCTAATTATCAATAGGGGCCTCTGAGTTGTTTGCTTATTGATCTCATGCTCATTGATTGAAATGAAAACAGTAATTGGGTGTTAAGTTGGCAAACATGCAGCAAATACTGTACTTCTACATCTGGGCCTTTTGAGTTGAGTATGATTAAAGATTTAGGGACACCATCTTTATAATGAATTGTACAGGCCGCTGAAGCTGTAGCCATTGATCAATAACAGCGTTCTATGCATTGCCAGCAGCCTGTTCTTTAAGGTGTTTTGCATCTGTACAGTCGATGTTTGTATCAAGGTAAAAGTTACTTCAGCCTTGATGTACTTTTCAATATTTTTTAAGATAGACCTCTCTGAATTGGCATTATTTATCTGTTCCCTAAAGCAATTAGCTGTAATGTACGTAGCAGTCAGCATGTCTCTTTGTATTCACTGCTGTATTTCCAATTTTCCCTGAACCTTAAGATGTTTCATGGTGATAACTAGGGCATTCGATAAACTAAATTACATAATTGCTTAAAATGTAGTACTCTTAATAGACATGCTCACCCAATTGAAAGAAAGAAACATCTGTATGTTATTCTGTATTGTTATTCTGTATTTGTTTCTTATATATAGCCTATTCTTTCATGCCAACACACAAAATTATCAAATTATTCTGAGAAGGTCACAGAGAACAGGGGAAAAACAATGCTAAATACAAATAATAAAATACAATTAAAGCAATAATGCATAGCTAGGATAGCAAAACAAATAGGATTGTCAACTTTTCAAAGGAAGAGAAAATATTTTTCTATTGATGCTAAAGGTATGTGTTTTATAAAACCATACAGTATAGCAAAATAGAAAATAGAATAGAAAAATGTTGGGTTTCCATGTTTTATGGGAGCTCTCCATAGACATAATGATTTTTATACTGTACAAACTGTATATTCTATCCTCTACCCCTAAACCTACCCATCACAGAAAACTCTCTGCATTTTTAGATTTTCACTAAAACATCACTTAGTATGATTTATAAGCTGTTTTCCTCATGAGGACCAAAAAATGCCTCCACAAGGATAAGGATTTCGGATATCTTTGTGGAGAAATGTTGTCCCCATAACGTCGGCTTTACACCCCACCACCATCACCACCACCACAACCACACACGCACACACTGATCACCTTTAAGCAAATTAGCTGCATCATATCATCTTCCACTGTGCTCACAGCCTCTCAGTTTGAACTTGTGTTTTATCAAATTAGATCTCAGCACCACGACGCAGCGGCTGAGAGACTGTGCGATCATAATAGCTAGTCAGTGGATTTCATATTGTAGTGAAAGTCACTTAACCAGACTGCAGGAAAATGATGGGTTTGAATTTGCATACTTCCCTTTTACTCTCGTTGTGTGCCATCCTCAAATTAGCATGGGTAATGTGTAACTGCACATTAGCATAGCATGTGTAATGGCATATTAGTGTTAGATTAAATTCCAGAAGATAAAAAAGGGAAAAAAACGTAACAGAGATGCAAATACAAGAGGGGCAAAAGTAATAAATAAACCACCAGAAAGTAGATCTTTATGCAGCCTGCATGCCACAGATTACTGCTGCATTGACATTAGCATTATTTGCACAGAGTCAGGCACGTGCACAGATAGACCACAAGTGGTGTTAAAGCACCTGCCCTTTTGGCCTTTTGACTAGATAAGTGCCCTTTTTGCAAGACTTTTTTAAATTATATTTTAGTTTCTGTATAAATTTAACCCGTGGCATCAATTCTCAATCAATTCTCAGTGTGTGCCCGACAGCTTATTCTTAATAATCCTGCGAGACCCCACAAGCCCCTCCCACTCTCTGCACTATTTTGCCAATAGAAATAGTTCCAAGCAAAGCAGAAAAATGGCGTCTCCCAGCAACACATAGCGGTGTTTTGTTCTTGAATGATTCACCATTTTTTAACAAAACGGGTGAGTTAATGATTCAGTGATCCATTCATGAAAGAATCAGCCAGTTTGATCGAAACGGTTGAATGAATGATTCTGTGATTCACTTATTATGACTGCCGCCACATATTGGCGGTTTTAGTTTCATATATACTAGTATCATTTCATTTTTCCAAACATACAGTATCATATTTCAAAATGTTATATTTAGAACATTAATCGCATAACCTGACATATAACAATATGCAACTTTACTTTTTATAAATAATTATAAAAGGGGTGCCCTTTTTTTCCCTTGAGCACCTGCTCTTCAAAATGTCTGTGCACGGCCCTACATAGAGAAATAACAAAGTGTTAATATATACAGTTCTATAACTATTTTCTTCAATTTATAAGGGCTAAAGAGTACAAACTGTTAGTTATATCCTCTTATTGCTGCCATTATGAAGATGTTTCAACACCATTATATCTCAGAGGGCATGCAATTTCCCAGTATCCAATAACAAAAGACCTCTAAGGGATCCGTGGCACTTCAGCATGCATTGCCTTGATCATGGCTGCTCTAGAGTACTTTTGAAGTCTGGAGATTGCTGATGAGACCATATTCCAATGTCTCATCATTCTCTGCTACAGCAATTTCTCACTTTCACAGATATGTACATGGAATGTAATTTGACAAAAAAAAAAAAAAAAACTGGGAGCAACAATCTATTGTAGTTCAATGTAGTTCAATGATCCTTTAAGGCATTCTGAAGAGTTTATCTTTAGTTGTTGTTTGTGGGTTCTTGTTTTGTCTCATATGTTCTCACTATGTGGTTCCCTATTCCTGTCTGGTCAACATACAGAAGAATCAATACAGATATTTTACATTTTTCATCACTTGAGGTGCTCACACAGAGTCCAGAATTGATGGGTAAATTGAGAACATTTTCTGGTCACAAATATCTCCTACCCAACAACGAACTATATTCTGGATTAATTACAAAATAGCTTTAACTTTATTTGTAACTGCAATATAATACAACTTAGAGTATAAGCCTTCCACGGTACTGAAAAATTAAAAGATTTTTTCCTTATTCGTATGCCACCCCTTGCCCTCTGACAATCTGTGCTCTACCTGGCCTAAGGATCTTTGATAGAGACTGAGACTTGGCAGTCTGTTCTGAAACGCCTTCGCATGTCATCTGCTAGTGCTCGCCATGGGGTTATACAATGTAAAATAGTCCACAGAGTCCACTGGTTTAAAAGTACATTAACCCATATTTACTCTGGCATTAAATATCATTAAACTAGAAAGAATTAAACACTCCCTTCGTGGTTCCAATATAAAATTTTCGAAAATTTGGTTACCCATTTTAGAGCATTTTTGCAGCTAGATGCTGTCTCCACTGACTGAATGAATTCCTGCACTGCACTATTATATCTTCATGTCTGTAACACATAGTTTTTACTTCAAGCATGCCCGTGTTTAGGTTTTACAAATAAATTATACATTTAAAAAAAAAAAAGATGTGTACATGACAATCGTGCATGTCACTTACACCTTCAACAGTCTACCAGTCTTACAAACTTGAATTAAACTGCAGTTCCTAATAAAGTTAATTGCCAAGTCATCAAAGCAAACTTTTACTCATGTTTGGCCCTTATCAAGTGTTAATTTTGGAACCTGTGCACATAATGATGAGTCATAAAACATCATGTTATGCCTAAAAAGCTTGTTATCCTTTGGAGTGATCTTCATAATATTTTCAGAACCAATTTAGCACCACCTCCCCCTAAGGTTTAAATTCCATATATAAAGTTTAATTAGATTCTATAGCTGCAAGGCCTAAAAAAATAAACATAAAAATCAGCAATTTAAAGTTTCTTTCATGCTTTGAACTCAAGACACAGTGCATATTCTTCCTTAAATGCATTATGTGTATCTTTTTTCCACTTTTAAAGAGTAGAGTTAGCGAGAAAGAAACATATTTCATAAATACATTTTATAAATAAAAGAGGTTGTATTTTTGTTTATGAAATGGCCCCCTAAACTAGTGAACTATGAAATTCAATTTACAGACCTTATTAAATTTGTTCCCCTTTATCTAATCTTCAAGCCATTGACCTTCGAAGAGTGTTTAGCCTGCCTGCAGTTTTGAGGGCACTATGACGTCAGTTCCTGATTTGGGGTTGACTGAATTTGTTCCAAGGAGTCAAAACACAGTCTTTTGTTTATGAACTATCTTCCTTTCCGACTCTCTCTTTCTTTTTAATAAACTCCATTCACATTATTTGAACAATGGGACAAACAATCCACTCAGTGAATGTTCATCTATCACAAAATAGATTTCTTTAATATTACACACCAGAGGGTCGTTTTAGAAGATATGCTGATTTAATTTTTTTCCAGTCTCCAGTATTGTAAATAAATTTGCATGCAAGAAGAATGAAGTACCAATACCTCTGAATTCATCAAGTTCGCTGTTGATGCCATAGTTCAGCAAGAGGTTACCTCATCAGGGGGCTCATGATGTTCCTAGTCCTACTTCCCAGCTCTAACATACACGATACTGCCTAAGTGATCAAGTAATGACATTAGAAACGAGTGCTGCTGTAGAACAGAGACAGAACAAACAGATTAATCCAATGTTTCCCAAGCTATTTTTGTGTTGTGTACTCCCACAGTTCCATTTGTACAGCTTTGATGAAAACCTTTGATGAAAACTAGAGGGTCTTCATCGACACCAAACCAGAAATGTGTACACTGATTATTTATATACTGTGCATCATCATTAAAATTAATTTTAATTAAAATTATTCCCTTTAAAAAAAGAAAAGTAATTTTATTGTTATGCAGACAAGCAAGTATGCCATATACCATGGTGTATATGCAATTTATTTATTTATACCATGGTCTGTCCGAATACTCAATTCTGATTGGCTGGAAGGTGTGCATTAAAACCGTTAAATGCACAAGTAGTTTAATCACCATTCTATATTAATGCACTCCACGGACATGCATATGTCACTCACACACAGAGATTGTGATACCAATCTTTCATTTGAAGGCCATGTTACTAGCATCTGTAAAAACGCATTCTTCCATCTTAAAAATATATCTAAACTACAACATATGCTCTCAATGAAAAATACAGAACAGTTCGTTTATGCGTTCATGACCTCAAGGCTAGATTACTGTAACGCTTTACTGGGTGGTTGTTCTGCTCGCCTGATAAATAAACTACAGCTCGTACAAAATGCAGCAGCTAGAGTTCTTACTAGAACTAGGAAGTATGACCATATTAGCCCAGTTCTGTCAACACTGCATTGGCTTCCTGTTAAACATCGTATAGATTTTAAAATCTTGCTAATTACTTACAAAGCACTAAATGGTTTAGCTCCCCAGTACCTGAGCGAGCTCCTAATTCATTATAGTCCTTCACGTCTATTGCGATCTCAGAATTCAGGCCAGCTGATAATACCTAGAATATCAAAATCAACCGCAGGCGGTAGATCCTTCTCCTATTTGGCACCTAAACTCTGGAACAATCTTCCTAGCATTGTTCGGGAAGCAGACACACTCTGTCAGTTTAAATCTAGACTAAAAACTCATTTCTTTAACCTGGCATACACATAACACATTACCAATTTATATTTTCAAATCCGTTAAAGGATTATTAGGCTGCATAAATTAGGTCAGCCGGAACCGGGAACACTTCCTATAACACCTGATGTACTCGTTACATCAGAAGAAGAATGGCATCTACGCTAATATTAGTCTTTCTGGTTATCCCGAGGTTCACCGTAGTCAACCGGATCCGGGCCGTATCCAGGTGAGACCAAGGACCTGCGCCTTGACACGACCACAACGCAGCCCTGAAGTATCAGCAGAGATTGAGTCAACTAGATCATCCACTGTGAGGGCCTCATCGACACGACAGCCACGACACAGTTCCTCAATAACCGTCCATACCGGCGTGATGAATACGATCCTCAATTGGATGGAACTGGAATAAATACTTTGAATGTTGCGATCCTATTGGACTTACGATAGCAACCTGAATCAAACAAAGCACTGTTGGCCAGAGGAGAACTGGCCCCCCGACTAAGCCTGGTTTCTCCCAAGGTTTTTTTCTCCATTTAAACACCTATTTGCCACTTGTCTGCCACCTGATGGAGTTTGGGTTCCTTGCCGCTGTCGCCTTTGGCTTGCTTAGTTGGGGACACTTGACATTTGACTTGACATTTGATATTCAACAGTGCTTTGATCTGCCTGCATTGACACTATTCTTTAAGAGCTGCTGTGCAGCCAAATAATGTACCAGTTATCAATGTAAAGCTGCTTTGACACAATCTACATTGTAAAAAGCGCTATATAAATAAAGGTGACTTGATTTGACTTGAGAGATTGGATATCGCGCTGCGCACACATACACCGAAACATTCAGAAGCACAGAAACTTGTTGCCAACCATGCTCTGTATTGTTCATTTGTAATTAAAAAGTTAACTTGGCTACTCGCTACATTATATTACTCAGCAAAGAGTTGTAACGTCGCTGTTTTTGAAGTAATTAAATTTACAGCACAGACGCAGGTAATTCACAAGCATTCTCTCTCTCTCTCTCTCTCTCTCTCTCTCTCTCTCTCTCATTCTTTCTCGATAGGCTAATTCATTCAAATAAATGTTATAATTCAAATCAAACAAATGTAATCTTACCGCACTGCTTTATCTCCGTGTCTAATTTAAAGCAGACAGAATGCTAGACTAGATCTAACGAGTTGTAGCTGACAAAAACAACCATCTTTTTAGCATTTCCAGTTAAATTTAGTGCTGCAAACATCAATGACAGCTTTAACATGTCAATGCTGGCAAATGACCATGGTATAAGGGGGATAATCCACAGCTAGCTGTGCATTAAATGATTTGAATCATGTAATGCTTTGCACCAGGTGTTTCTTTGCCTCCATATCATGCATTAAAATCGTTTAATGCACAGCTAGTGATGTATTATCTCTTATTTCAGGGTTATTTTCATTAAATCTATTTACTAAATCTTTTCATTTACTAAACATTTTTGTTACTTGAAACTAAAACAAATTAAAAGGAAATATTTAAAAAATGAAACTTATTTCAGTTAGTTGCTAAGACAACATTTCTTTTTCTTTTTTTGTGTAAATTTGAGTACTAAAATAATTAAGCAAGGAATAATTGATGACGGGCTGTTGAATTCTTAGAAAATAATGCACACCCGGGGTGGTAATGCGCCCGCGAAGCGTTTGTCAAGTTTTTGTCCTTAAAACACTCTTGTGTGTAGGACTAATTTCTTACACATCTCATCCCAAGCCTCCGTTGCTAATTCCAAAACGTCATTTCAGAACTAGTAACGGAGGCTTGAGCCTTGATACAGTTGATGCAGTTAATAACGTAGTTGAGAGAGAGAGAGAGAGAGAGAGAGAATAAGCATATGTGAATTAGCCTAACTTACCTGAGTCTGTGCTTCTCTCACGGCAGCAGTGTCTCTACTAATAGCGAAACTATGAGTTTATAACTTTAAGTTTATCGAGAACCGCACAGTTACTACCTCGCTGGTGAGTCATGTTTTTTAAGTTGCTAAACTATTTTACTGATTAATTCGTCAGAGCAGTGCTGACAGAACGTTTCTGTGCGTGTGTCCGTACTATACAGTACGTGTGTACATTTGAGAGAGTATGCGCTTTCATCACAATAAAACGTATGTTGTGGCAAAAACCATGACAATAATTTGTCGTTTTCATCCTATTGTTTACTATATTTATTTGCTTGGTCGGTGTCATTGTGGGTTTTGTTTATTTTGCGGTTGTAGGATGTAGGAGCTATTGAAATAACTGAAAACATTTGGCAAAGTGATATGGAACTGTAATGCGGTCAAGACCTGCTAGAACTACTTTAGCCGTGCGTTTCCCTGAAAATAATTGCACACCTTATAATGTTCGTCAACCAATCAGATTCGAGCATTCAACAGCCCCGTAGTATAAAACAAAATAAACTAATAAATAAAAAACTATATAGACATTTAAAAAAAAAAAAAAAAAAAAAAAAAAAAGATGACAGAACTGCGGAACAAAATTACTATACTTTGAAATTAAAGTGACAACAGAAAATATAAAAATAAAATCTAATTCATAGCTTCATAGATAATCATATATCAGTGATACTAAAATAATACTAATATGATACACAGTAAACACACACACACACACACACACACACACACACACACAGGTTTTGCTATCAAAGTGAGGACATTCCATAGGCGTAATGGTTTTTATGCTGTACAAACTGTACATTCTATCCCCCTACACTACCCCTAAACCTACCCATCACAGAAAACATTCTGCATTTTTATATTTTTAATAAAACATTGTTTAGTGTGTTTTTTAAGCTATTTTAAATGAGGACTCATGAAATGTCCTTATATTTCATGTTTACGTTGTAATACCAGTGTAATACCCATGTCATTATACAAATTTGTGACCTCATAAATTACAAACACACACACACACACACACACACACACACAGGTTTGTTTGCTATCTTAGTGAGGACATTGCATAAACTTTCATTGATTTTATATCAGGTCAATCACCTAATTTTGATCAATTTCTATCACTTAACCCAACCCCTACTCCTAAACCTACCCATCACAGAAACATTTGCCAATCATTAGATTTAAATAAAATCCTTTTTTGGCTGAGATAAAACTAGTGAGGACCAGTCAATGTGCTCACTAGTGGGTTGTGAAAGTATTTCACAATATAAGTGAGGATATTTGGTCCTCACAAGTATAGTCAAAACAAGTGTGCACACACACACACACACACACACACACACACACACACACACACACTCCTTTATTAGACATTTACAGCATTAGCAATAAAATTTTATTTACAGCATTAACAATAAAAATCCCAAAATTAATTTTAATTATTTTCATTTTTTCATAGCCCTACTTTTTTATTGTTTGTCATAATTTCTGTTTTATAAGTTTAACAAAGCAAAACCAAAATCTCTCCAAGTACTCCCTGGATCCTGTGTAAGTACCCCCTGAAGTACACGTGCCTGGTTGAATCACTGGATTAATCAGATTTTCAATTATAGGGCAGAATATGGAAAAATACGCCTCCATTTCTTTCTTTCTTTTCCTCTACATTTGGGTGATTTTTTTTTTTTTCTGCTGTTGGAGATGGAAGTATCACCATTCTTCCTGTGAATGGCAGGGAGGACGTGATCAGAAAAAAGGTGCCTTTCTCCGAAACACATATGCTCATTTGTGACGGTAACTTCTGAGAGAGACAGAATAAAAATGTCAAGTGCTCAAGACACGTTTCCTGCAAGAACTTCATTGGGATCTTTCCCACTCCATGCGGTGACATCAAAACGCATAGAAAATGTAACAACATGTCAACGCTTAAGCAGGAACAGCTTTTGGTGACAGTTCCTTGCCCAAATCAGTGAGTAAAGACACACACACGTGTATTTGTGTGAGAGAGGGAAGTAAGAGAATGTAAGTACTGACAGTCTAATGTTGCTGCATGTGAATGCAAGTCTCTGGTTGCTGTGCTTCACCGAGTTTTTGCAATATGATTACAGTAATGCCACATAGTGTCTTTTGGAAGATAGCTTAAACACTTTTATGAGTTGATACTGAATTTATGGTGTTTGTGTAAACCTCCCTGAGCTAGACCATCCACGCCTATCGTACTTGAGACTGAGACTGTTGAGAAACCAAGTTCACAGAACATTTTAGTATTCACCACATGTTTCTGGATAGGTCGAGGTATTGGATTTATACTAGAAGGATATACCAGCAGAATAGTCAAATTAAAAAAAATAGTCAAAGCAAGCAACTTTATTTTTAGAGGTTCCTCGAACAACTAAATATGCTTTAATAAGCCAAACTCCACTGAAGACGGTTGTGTTTCGGTTTGCTTGTGTTCCTGAAATTTCCTGTGGAAAAAAAAGCATGCAAGCTTGTGGTTTGTTTCTCTTTATTTCTGTATTTTATGCTCTCTCTCCGGTTGAAAAAATACGTATTTCCTGCAGTATACTTCCTAAGACAGTGTTCCTTTGTTTTCTAAACAATCCTATTGTGTAAGTGCGGGCATAGACCTTGAGTGATGTTGAATGTTTTATGAGTTTGCAACATTCACATCCACTGACTGGGAAAGGAAGGGCTTTAGGAACCGGCATGATAAAGTGTGTTGAAAGACAGACAATAAAACAAAAGAAAATTATAATAGACAGTTACACATTTAGTTCAGCAGCAGGCCCTCATTTCTTTGGATAAAGTCATGTGCGAATGCATTAGCTTATGTATAATCCCTGGCACACCGGTGAGTTTGTTTACCTCGTCCTTGGCTCTGGTGTCATGGTTATGTGTGCTTGTGCAAAAACAGTTTCTAGAATTCCCTGCCAGCTTTGTGAAATAGGGACTTGTGTTTGGTTCCTGTTCTGGTTTACCAGCCAGCCATGATGGTCTAAAGGCATTGGTGGAAAGAAAACAGGACTGTTGTCCTGAATAAGCAAATTCACAGCATTGTTGCTGTCAGATTGATTCCACGGTGGCTGTCAGGGTTCTAGGGATGTCTCAAAAAGTTGAAGAAAAGAATGATGCTTCATCACTTTTTAATGCCTTCTCGGGTGCTAGTTCTCTTGCTTGAACTGTGATCTTAAAGGCATTGTTCACTCAAAAATGAAACAGTCTGTCATCCTTTTCTTATATCATACCAAAGCCGTATGACTTTCGTTCTTCTGTGGAACAAAAAAGGACAATTTTAAAGAACATAATGGCTATTTTGTTCCATGTGATATAATAGATGAGAATTGCTGCTTTCAAGCTTCAAAATGGACACATATACCCATAAAGAGTCAAAAAGTGGCCCATACTACTCATACATATATTCCAAGTCTTCTGAAGCCATACAATGGCTTTGAGGGAGGAACATAGCAAAATGTATGTTGTTATTCACTTATGATCTTTCTTTCCTGCTGGAGATCATCAGTGAGTGACTTGAAAATCAGAAAAGTCAGATTCATGAATAAAACATTCAACCCAGTTCAAATGGCTCATTGAACAGATCCAACTCAAAAGAATGATTCATTCAAGAATCGGGCATCACTGCTTCTGTCAGTACTTTGATTCTCTCATAGTTCTGTATATATTTTCATTGAATAATGGCTTTACATCAAAGACTTGAAATATTGCTTGCTGCATGGGCTGTTTTTACTTACATTAGATGTTCATCAAACATTCTTTTTTGTGTTCTACAGGAAAAAAAAGAAAGCCATGGGTTTTGAACGGAATGAGGGTGAGTAAATGATGACAGAATAGTCATTTATGGATGAACTATTCCTTTATCTCAAATAAGACAGATTTCAGAACTGTGCCAGTGTGCATGTGGAGCAAAAAGCTTGTCAAGGTAACCACTAATTAAAAACTCTCAGATTCTGTCATATCCACTCAAAGCCTGTCACATCAACTCTTCATAATGAAAACAGAGATGTCATAAAACCACAAAGAACACTTCCCAAGCTAAATCAAACTGTTGTAGTGTCAAGAGATCTCCAAGTTTGTTTGAATATGGCAGGCCAATGATCTCCTAACTAAAGGGAATAATTAACCAGCATGTACAAATTACATTCTTTGAGCAGCAAAGGAAAAACTCAATATTCAATATGCCAGATCAACGCTAGACCAAAAGGAAGGCGACCTTCTGAACATTGCTATCTTTCTCTATATTTTGGTTTGATCTCTTTTTTTGCAGTTTTCATCTTTTTTTTCTTTTTCTTGGACCCTGTCCATTTATCTGACCACATTTTCAGAGACATGTCAGATGGATATCGACAGACAGCCCAATCTAGTGGCAAGTGTAGATATTGTACGCTCCACACATCCTGCTCATTCAATTCTGGGAAATTGGTCTCTTTGAAAAAAGCCTGTCATTATTTTGTCACGCCTTGTCCCAAGTGACATTTACAGCAAATAAGTCTACCAGCCAAACGACACACAAAAAAGACTACTGCGAAGTCATGGCAGTTTTGTTGTACCTCTTTTGTTTCAAAAAAATGTATTGACGGACATCTCTAATCTGTACAAAACAGAGAGGTCATAATTTCTTCTTGGTGCCATTTAGGTTTGAATCATATCTCAGACACAGAGTTAGTTGTTTTCAAACTTCCTTATCATTGTCATTGTCTTTAATCAAAACTCATGAGACAGTGCAGTTGGACAAGAAGGTTATTGGCCTGTCTGGTTGGACTCATACGCTGACTATATCTACCCAGAATGATCGTACAGTTAGTATCCTCTGTGTGCGAATGGTCGGACACTCTAACTCTGTTTGTCCTCTAAATCATTCTGTTTGCGTTGATTCTTTATTAGATTTATGTTCAAATAATCTGTTAGATTTCCACACATCTCAAAGGCACTTGCACAGCTGGTGAATCTCGTCAAAGAAATTACTTACAAAAATGTTCATTAACATTTTTTTTTTTTTCATTTCACCAAAGATAGTGAAACTAGATGAAAAATGTGCATTGTGATGAAAATTAAACTTTTAATTTAAACATTTATTGTCAAAATTTGACACTGCAAGAAATTATTTTGTATAGAGTTGTCAAAAGTACCAACTTTGGTATCAAGTAGGTACTGAAATTTTAAAAATGTGATGCTTTGAGCGCTGTTGAGCGGATATGTAAACACCTCTGATTGGCCATTGTGTTCACGCACTCATCCGATATGTCTGTGATTGGCTACAATCATTTCCTTCATCATTACATGATTACATATTATTTACACAATGGCAGTACGTTGTTCACAATTCATTGATTCTCCTAATTTTTCATTTTTTTTACGTTTATAAATTTTTCATAATAAACCTGCCGCTTATATACTTTCGTGATTATTCGAGTTTTTCCAGCGGTGAGGGGGAGGGATGTGGAATCGTGCACAGAAATCAGCAACAACAAGAATATTTATTTTTGTAATGTTGCTGTTTTCTAAATTTACTTAATTTTGTAACTCAATATTCAATATGCCAGATCAACGCATGGGAGCGTTCGAAAGCGTTTTGAAAGCGGGAGCAGGAGCGTTTAAAAGCAGCCATCTATCAGCGTACTGTTCCGCAAAAGACGCCTGCTTTCAAATGCTCCTGTGTGTATCTGAGCAAGCGCTCGGTGAAGAGCGTCATTGATGACTATTTACAACATGTTTTTGAAGCGTTGATCATTGAAGCCAATCACAGACATATCCGATGAGCGCGTGAACACAATGGCCAATCAGAGGTGCTTACGTATCCACTCAACAGCGCTCAAAACATCACATTTTTAAAATTTCATTACCGACTTGGTACCAAAGTCGGTACTTTTGACAACTCTACATACGTAAATCTTAAATTTAGGCCTAAATATTATATAAGTGTAGTGAGTTCATTAACTCACCCAAATGCATCCTATGAGAATTAATCAAATGCTACAGTATATAGCATGTCACACTGCTGTCACTGCTTAAAATGTCACGCCAGCCACCCCAATGTGGTGGTATCAATATTAATTTGCTAATGCTAGTGCCATTGTCCCCTTGTAAACACTTCAAAGCAACCATTATAAAGTCTATTACTCTTTTTCATCATTTGTAGTCATCCTAATCGAGATAAACAAGAGCATGTCATGCCACAGGGACTTACTATCCAGATGCCTGTCACATAAATCAAAAGCTGGTCTTTAATGAACATGCAGAAATCCTATATAGCATATACATTACATCAGTAAGTTGAGAGAGGAAATAAAAGGTGGCTGAGCTCCCTAAATCCTTAGAGCACGCATTAAAATCTTTCATTATTGTTACAACAGTCACAGGTGCTAAACAGTAAAGAGTAAACAATAATGACTTCGATAATAAGTTTAAAAACACAAAGAGGCCCCAAGTGGTGCTGTTTCAGCAGTTATGTTATTACATTTCAGTGATGCAATTTATTTCCTTTGGCTCTCTTTCACTTCTAAATAGATTTAGTACATTTCCTTAAAATTTGTGCTGGTTTATATGGTACAGTAAAAGCAGTATCACACAGTAATCAGATTCAGACCTTGACAACAGACGGGGGAAACTGCATCCCCCAGCATTTTTTTTTTTTTTTAAAGAGCATTCATCCTCAAGTTGCTCTTCTTTTGCTGCAATTGTTGAAAACAAGTCAGTAAAATAGTTCAAGGAGCCATTGCCGTGGTACTCAGAGGTTCCTTTCATCTTTCATCTTCTGAAGCTCTCCATCAGCAAAACATCCACCCAATCTGTCTTCACTCAGAAATGAGGCCCTGAAATACATTAACCATTGGATGGAACAATTGCCCACAACTGTGAAATTGTAATATAACACCAATCATTTTAAACCTAGCTGAACTTTTATGAGTATTTGTGTGTATTTTAATGTAAAGTGTGGTTCTACCACACATACATTTACTTATGTTTTTGTACAAACTGAAGTGTACACAGAGCTGGGTAGATTACTTATGAATTGTAATCAGTTACTGATTACAAATTACATGACAAAATTTGTAATCAGTAATATAATCTCTTAGATTACACATTTTTGGTAACTTAATCTGACTGCTTTTGGATTATATTTAGATTACTTTTGTGCTAACCCTTATTTGATGTCACATATATTGTAGAATAATCTTGTACTATTTTGACAGATACAAAGAAAATAATATAGTCCAGAAAATATATTATATTCACCAACAAGAGCCTCAACAGATTCTTTTTTAAAGTGCAATGTATGGACAGTTAATACTTCAAAATACTAACACTAATGTACCTGTTAGTGTTTGCTGATAGTAACACTGAATAAAACAAAATCACATCTTATGATTTTAAAACATATTTACTTAAAATTAAGTAAATTTAGAAAACAGCAACATTACAAAAATAAATATTCTTGTTGTTGCTGATTTCTGTGCACGATTACACATCTCTCTCATCCCCCCACACCCCAACCCAAATTATTATCAATATTAAAACCGTGGCGTTAATATTTTGATTTTATTGTATTCAATTGTCAAATCAATATTATGTTTTCAGTCGCATTTATTAAAAGGCAGTTTGCTCATCTTCTTTAAATGAAATTATAACATTTTGCTTTGTTCTGTGACTTCAGTGACAAGATTACATAATGTTAAACAGGACTACACTTTAATCCTTGAAAATAAATACCATTACTGTAATTGTATAACTATCGTTTATCATGTAATATTTCTTTTGTTTGCCGTGGAACACAAAAGGTGTTTTCTAGCCCAATGCTGTGACTGACAATAAAACATGCCAAAAACGCAAGTAATCAATTTTATTTGTGCTGTAATCCACATCTTTAGAATCCATACTTTTTGCAAGGAAAAAGTGGGATCTCATGTTTTCGATGCTAGCAGGCTAATGTTAGCATTTCCCATATCACCTACTGCACCTTTAAGTTCTACCAGAAAGACTCGGGAGGCAAGATAACGAAACAATGATATTTATTACCAATCAGCAAGCAAAATATCACAAGATAAGGTTCTTTGGCGTAGGCCCCGTCCGTAGCTCACATCCTGAGGGTTGTGGACTTTGCGTTTCCTGCCTGAAGATGAAGGCAGGGGCGTAGCCGACCCCCAAAAATGGTGAAGGAGAAGTGTTCCCCCCCCCCCCCCAAAAAAAATAAAGCTATAGAAGCTAAAAATACAGAATCAATGATAAAAATGAGATAAACATACCACCACCACCAGTATTTGCAGAAAATTACTTAACGATAAGCATTTGAGTTTTGAGCATTGAGCACACATCAGACCTCTTCATCTGCTGTTAGGAAAATTTCTAAACCGCACTAATGGCTTGGTAGAACTTAGCCAACAGGACTCCATCTAGCTGTCAGAACCTGCCAAGAGAACCCCCAAAAGAAAGTTAACCAGATAGCATGACAGATAAGTACGAGAATACTGAAAATACATAGACACAGATAAAGACTGAGAAAACCTTGTCGTATAATGCCATTGTAGAAAGGAAAACGCTTTACTTGATAACACTTTACTAGCTAACCTTAGCTAGCTATTGAACCCTGCAAAAGCTAGCAAACCTTTGCAAAAGGATAACAACGCGAGTATTGTTGTTCAATACCTCAGTGAAGAGAAAAACTGTAAAGTGCCCTGCACAGGAGATGGGGGCACGATAAGCACAAGCGAAATGCTTATAACCAGGCAGCGGCAGAGTTCTGAGCACAAAGTAATTCTGATGTTCGAAATGCGGTAGGCTGCACAATCGCGAGGAGCGCATCCACAATAGTCATGTCGCAGAAATTGCAGTGTTTAGACCAAAGTTGCATGTGTTTAGCTCCTGACAGATGAGCACACTATTTTCTGTGAACACCAAAATGCGTTCACTTTACCATCTATTTGTGCTTGGACGGACACGCATACACGGGATTAGGTCAAAAGTCTTTGTGCATACAATGCTTATGGCTTAGGTAACACGAACACAGAAAACTGATGTGTATCATTATAGGGGATCGGCACAATCAATCTTCGCAATCTTCTAGTATGACGCTAGACCAAGTAAAACAGATCTTCGTTATCTCACAATTTTAATTCGACGAATAAACTGACCTGTATGAGTAGGATTTCAGCGCTTGGAAGTATTTCGGTAGAATGAATCGTCTCATTCCTTTATAGCTATCCCCTGGGACTCGCGTGGCACTGATATTGGTCTCTCATTAGCAATCACGCCTGAGATTTCACACCGAAATAGATTATATTCATTTTATGCAGTGAAGACTATGCAGTGTTATTTACATTTTATTTGTTTATTTCCTGAACCTAAATACTTACCTGAAAATATAAAACACTATTTATTACATTTAAATCACCCCAGTCATTCTAGAATTAGTATTAATTTCCAAAGAGTTATACGAGTAAACTGATGAATTTATGTCGAATTGCAATATATATAGTCACAGAAAAAGATAACAAGATGTCTCGGAATGATCTAGAGTAGACTATACATTACAACGTAATGATGTGGGTGTGTGTTCCTTTAAGGTTTAAACCACAATTGGGGTTTCCCGAGCCTTGCAACAATAGAGCCGGATATGGTACGCCATTCTTTGTTTTGTACTTCCTAAAACGAATGGTACTTGAATCATGTGGATGGATCATTAACAACGTGCTATATGCTATGTTACAATGCGAAATTGCGAATGAGCACTACAAGCGCTCACGTTGAACAACGAGTGCTCTGACTCTAACAAATGCGTGCGCCTGCATAATACTGATTATGAATGTGAAAAGAGAGCAAAAGACGATTCTACGCCCAATCGACATCAAAGTGCATAACACGATGAAAATACTTATCGCTGAGATGAAATGGCTGATCTGTAGTGATGACGCGAGGATGGTGAAGATTGCAGCCGTGTCTTGCCCTTTGATGATATTGCTGAAACGAAATTCGAAAACAATAGAAATCCGCGAAGAGAGAACCTGCATGCTTATGAAATTAAACAGGAATCTTTTCTCCTATTGCCGCAACAGCTCAATGAACATTCGAAATGATAGGCTGACATGAACTTAAATGACACTGTAGCATTTAACATATCCCGTCTAATTAACATTTTTACATTGGAGTAGTGAATCAATATACGCAAACATTTTGTAATCTGTGTGATTATTTAGATAATAGGTCTGTACATGCATCGTGAGAGGAACATTGCTTACACAGTGGAACACTGGAGCTTAAGATTTAGATTGAAAAATATCAGTAATTTAATAGATAACGACAAGTCAGGCAGGATTTTAAACGAGCTATATCCTGCACCGACGTGAAGGTTGGCGTCAGCATCTGCGAACTCAGACATGTGTAAGTACCGATCTTTTATACTTCAAGTGTTAGATAATGATTGGTTAGATCTGAACTAATAAGTGACGTAACATTTGAGTGTTCCCGGCAGAACTTGTGCTAGAGCTTCATTTCAGTTGTGTACCTCATCCAAAACCATTATATACCACCAGAGAGGACTGCGACTGCAACACATTTTCATTTGAACTACTTTTAGTACTGCTTTTGACATTTATGCAATAAATTATTGTGATTCCACTTGTCTGTCTGTTATGTTTGTCTTTATTTATAACTCTAAATATTTAATAAATAAATAATTAGCGGCTCAAAATATAATTTTAATGTTATATTGTTACTAAAAGTTTCATTTTCCTACACATTTCTGTCCATTACATTTTATGTTCTTTTTATATTCTCTGTAAAATGGGTATGTTTAGGTTTGGGGTAGGGTTAAGGGATCTACAATTTATCTATAAAATGGAAAAAGGGCAATTATACAAATATTTTTATGATATAAAAGATTCGCAAATATTTTATGTTTCTTTAGCTGTAAATTCGTAATAATGTTTATGGACGTTTTGACAACATTTAAGCGTTTCAGCATTTATCCAAACGTACATTTTGCACCTGACAATATTATGTATTGATACCTACTGTACGTAACAATGAGACCAGACTGGAACTCTCTAGTGGAGCAAATGAATGAGTGAACGAACCCTAACGCTTCTGCCGCTTCATACTTGGAGGACAGTGGAAAGTTGAAATTATAAGGAGATGGGATTGGAAAATGACCAAACTAAATTCAACACTGACTTTCAACATAAGAGACAAAAATAATGAAAAGAAAAAAGAAAAGACCTTTCAACGTTTGCAATCCATTTTCATTTCATAATATGGCATATATCATAGTGAAACAGGACAAATTAACAAGAAGAAATGTAGGGCAAGACTTTAATTTCATCCATCACTGATTAGATTGTGACACCTGCGCTGTCCTATGAATTTTTTTTTTTTTTTTTTTTTAAGACAAAAACATCTGGGTTCTTTCTTACAAACGTCAGAGTCAACATAAAATCAAATTTGATTATTTTTGCTACAATTTAATTATGCACAATTCTTTTTTTAAAAAATATACAACAATATACACTACAACAGTTTGGGGTCAGTAAGATTTTTAAAGAAATGAATACTTTTATTCAGTAAGGTGCATTAAATTGATCATAAGTGACAGTAAATACTTTTACATTGTTACAAAAGATTTCTTTTTCAAATAAATATTGTTTTTTAACTTTCTACATCAAAGAATCCTGAATATATATATATATATATATATATATATATATATATATACATATATATACGCATTAAGCAGCACCGTTTAATATTTTCAACACTGATAATAACAGGAAATGTTTCTTGAGTGCCAAATCAGCATATTAGAATGATTTCTGAAGGATCATATGACATTGAAAATTACATTTTAGAAAAATTGGAATCTAAAATTATTTCACAATAATACTTTTCTCATACTTTTAATCAAAACATGCTGTTTTGGGGAGTATAAATAATAAAAATAATAATAATAATAAAAACATTAATATATATATATTGAATTTTGAATTCACTTTGAAATACATTATATAATAGGGAGGAAATGGTTACGAAAGTTGAAAAGATTGCAGTTTTTTATTTCTTCCTGTATGCTGCTCTCTTATTTTGAAAGACTGTGTTGTCTTCAACTACTTTGATTGTTTATTTGTGCTTTGTTAAAGGGTCAGGATTTAGAGGGTCTTGCAACTGCCTTTGAGGTTGAATGTTAACAAATAGCCATCTCTAGATATTATTGACCACCTTTATCTTATTAGACCAATTTTTTAAATAACATTAACAGTAGTTACAACTGGTTTCTTTTTGTTCAGGCTCTTGACGTGAAAATGATCTGTGGATCATCTTGTAAATAAAGCTACTCTCAGATGCACAAGACCTGCATTACAATCATGGAGAAATGTAGCTACTGCTGTTTTTCATAGCAGACCAGCACGACTGTGCTGAATGTCAAGCATCCATCAAGTTCACCGGTATTCAGATTCCACGTATACGGGAGTGAAGTTGATTAATGATGTATCTGGAAAAGATCTGCTCAGATTTGACTGAGAGAAGGCATCCCAGATAGATTCTGGGGGAATCAAATATCAACAGGAAACAGCAATACACTTACAAGCGCGAAGGTTGAGTGTGTCAGAGAAATTTTATACAGCTTCCTGACGGAGTTCATTTTTCTCTCCTCCGTGTCCTTTTATAGTATTTAGTGAAGATGCTGCAAAACAAATTAGACCCGTGGCCTCTCGTGACCTGCCACTGCATCACTTTAAAGATTGATATGTATCGATGGAGTATGGATATCAAGACAGCAGCTGTCTCGAGTTACCCCCAGTTTGAGTGACTTGACTTGAACGCTTGCCCAGACAAAATCTATACTGAATATATTAAAACACGGCTTATGCCACCGCAAATATAAAACAAAAACCGAATAATATCACACTCTCCAATGAAATCAAACCTTTACAATAGATATTGAATGACTCTTACCTTAAAAAAAAACAACCGGACAGTGGCATGTTTTTAGCTTATAGTCCTCGTTCTTTTGTATGTATGAAGCCATAGCAGGTGTGCAGAGCACTTCAGTCGATCCTTACATAAACTAGCTGAATGCTGACTTTTATGAACACTTTATGGAGTATTAGGTAAAAGTACGACAGACAGTGTGCGATTCACAGCTGTGATTGTAGAGGGATATAAATACAGCACTCCTAAAGACATAGTGCAGCAGGAAGGTAATAAAAACTTGCTTCATTTCCACCATCCGCGGCTGTCAGAAAAGCAACACCTGAGACTACAGCAAAACAACAGTGCCTTTTAAATGAGAAACTCAACTCCAAAGGACAGTTCTCAGTCTATTACAGCTAATACGATCCACTTAGCTCTTAATTTACAGTCCATCTGTGAAGCATTTGCTTTGTCACCATTTCAGGCCCTAATAAATCACAGTATTAGTTCTACATGCCACTGATACACCTTTAAAATTCAAACCCTTTTAACATTTACACAACCGTGTCACTAACCACCAAGCAAATCCTGAGAAAGACCTGAAGAGACACTTTTGTAGGCAAATTAAAACAGCAAAGAGACAAATTTATGGTTATTTTTGGAGGTCACTAGTGTGAGGTCTAGTGGCTGGACAGATGATAACTAGTGAGCAGTGATAGTTAGATTACTTACAAATTGTAATCAGTTACTGATTCCAAGTTGCATGACAAAAATTGTAGTTAGTAATCCATTACATTACATATTTAAGGTAATATAATCAGACTACTTTTTGATTACTTTTGACCTAACTTGTTTATCACATTAATTTGAATAGGATACTCTTGTACCATATTGATATAAAAATACAAAGAGAAAGAAAATATTCTTTATCAACAGAATTGCATTAAAGGGATAGTTCACCCAAAAATTTACATTTACTCACCCTCAAGTTGTTCCAAACCTGTATTAATTTCTTTGTTCTGCTGAACACAAAGGAAGATATTTTGATTAATATGGGTAAACAAACAGTTGTGGGGCACCATTGACTTTCATAGTATGGAAAAAAAAAATTCAATGGAAGTCAATGGGGCCCATCAACTGTTTGGATACAAATATTCTTCAGTGTATCTCCTTTTGTGTTTAGTAGAAGAAAGAAATGTATACAGGTTTGCAACAACTTGAGGGTAAGTAAATTATGACAGAATTTTCATTTTTGGGTGAACTATCCCTTTAAATATTACATCAGCGTTTGTTTGTGATGGAACTGCAGGGGGTTCAGCTGACAAAAAAATCAGGGAATCTCTACATTGCATGTAAATTTACCTGGACTGTTCCCTGCTGGTGGAATGACCTGCTTAACTCAACCCAAGCAGCCTTAGCCACTTTAAAGAAATGACGCATCTTTTTTTGTCAACACTTGACCCCAGTTAATACTTACTATTCTATTTCTATTCTATCTAAAAAAATTTTAATTTAAAAAAAAAAACACCTTGCTATGTGTATTGTGCTAGACTAACTAGGACTATAGTCACAGCACTTGCATATTGTTTCCCTATTGTTGATTTGATTGCTTCTATTGTTCTCCTCATTTTTAAGTCGCTTTGGATAAAAGCGTCAGCTAAATGATTAAATGTAAATGTAAATGACATGAATTTGTACATTTTAATGTGTTTGAAAGGCAAAAGCCTTCCAAAGACAGTAATGCGTGGTTAAATGACTCACTGAGTGATAATTCAAATAATAATTAATGTGTTTGTCAGAGGCTGATTAGATATGCATTGTTGCAATGTTGAGAAAACACTTCTTAAAAGTGAAATGATTTCTGTAAATCCAGTGATCAAATGCTGTGTGGGTCTCAGGTTTCAATGACAGGCACATGACTAGTGGCTGGTCTGTGTGTGCAATTCCACAAACCTGGAAAACCTTCTGAGCGTATATAAGCAGTAGGCTTTTTTAGAAAGGAACATTTACCGATTAAAAAGAAGTAGTAGGGAGAATCAATTAATTATGAATAAATTACTCCCAATTGTGAGAATAACATGCAATCATGTAATCAATAAAAAAGTAACTGTCTGATTATGAGTGGTTTAAAATGTAATATAACCTAATTGCAAGTACTTAATTTTTGGAATCTGATTATGTAATCCAGATTACATGTAATCAGTTACTACCCAGCACTAGTGAGCTGTATACCTAGAGAGCATTCTAAGGGTGCATCATGGGTGCACTCCAGACCCAAGGCACAAGGTCAAGGCAATCCCAGAATGCACTGCAATGAGCCCAGCTGTTACTAACTAACAATGAGCAGTACATTTGTTACAGTATTTACACAATCTGGTAACACTTTATAATAACTGCATGCTATGAAGCATTAGTTAAGCATTAGTAAATAGTTAATTCATAATTTATAAAACATTAATAGACATTAATAAGCAATTAGAAATTAATAAGTTTATAAATACAGCTATAAATGCTATATTCTTGATTTATACGCATATCTATAATGTGTTTAATAATTGTATTTTCATACTTTATTAATAATCAATTTATCATTTCTAAATTAAGTATTACATTATTTACAAATCAGTTATTTAAGAGTTGTCTGTTATTCATAAGATCATTTAGAAAGTGTAAGTAAATGATTAATAAACCATTTAAATGTACATTTATACATATTATTTAGACATATGGTAATAGTTACTCAGTGTGTTAATAAATGCTTTATTAACATGTATTCCTACTGTAATTCATGATTAATTCAGGTAGTATAAAACATTTAGTAGTTGTCAGTTAACCATTTTTGTGAGCTCATCTAAAGTAACGACTATTTATGCCTCGTAAAGCTTTTACAAAGGAGATTTAAAGGCTCAGTTATCTTCTGCACTGCTGTTCTCTAATGTTTTAAAGTTAATACTGAGGTAATTTTGACACTGTGAAATATTTTATTATGTTATTATTGTTTTATAAAAATTGTATTGGTTGTATTTTGGCACTCCTGTAATCCAGTGTTGGCACTGGTACATTTTTATTCAGCAATGTTTACACTGTTACACAATGTTTACAAATTTATTTTTATATCAGATTGCAGAGGCTTACTTTAATTTTACTGCACAGATATGTTTTCTGGAGGTGTACAGGAATTTTTATTTTCTATGACATTGCAGAGGTTTATTTTTAATTTTATATCAAGTTACCAGTTGTACAGTTTCATTTTTTGCATCTTGAAATAAATATTTCTATGTTCTGTATCAGTCTGTGTTGTTTTTGTTTCCTTTTTCTGTTTAGAAGATAACTGAGCCTTTAAATCTCCTTTGTAAAGCTTTACGAGGCATAGTCATCACTTTAGATGAGCTCACAAAAATAGTTAACTACAAACTACTAAATGTTTTATAACTTAACTGAATTAATCATGAATTACATGTTAATAAAGCATTTTAAATAGTTTATTAATCATTACTTACACTTTCTAAATTATCTTATAAACCACTGACAACTCCTAATTAACTGGTTTGTAAATAATGTAATACTTAATTTAGAAATGATAAATTGATCATTAATAAAGTATGAAAATACAATTATTAAACACATTTTAGATATGCTTATAAATAGCTGTATTTATAGACTGCTTATTAATGTGTATTAATGCTTTATAAATGATGCATTGACTATTTACTAATGCTTAACTTATGCTTCATAGCATGCAGTTATTATAAAATGTTACCAATATTAAAAGATGACATTAACTTTTGATTTCAATAATGTATTAGTAAATGCAGGAATTAATTACTAATAAATCAGCTAATAAATGTTTTAGAAGTATTTTTCATTGTTTGTTCATGTTAACTAATATAGTTAACTAGTATTAATAAATGGAACCTTATTGTAAAGTGTTGCCATTATAAATGTATCAAAACACACATAATAATATCAATAAACTAAATATAAAAATATCAATAAACTTGATCAATCAAATTGCAATGGACTCTTTTACTCAAGTATTTGTGATGTTTTTTTTACATATATTAGCGTATCACATTATTACCTTAGCAACATGCGCTAATATCAAACATCAATCAATTATGAGTCACTTTGTGTTTTTTTTTTTTTTTTTATGGCTCACAACAGAGTTGCTGATTATGTAGAGTATGTCAAATCAAATCAGTCATTTGTTAGGTTGATTAGGATGCTGTCATAAAAGGTAGCTGCCTATGTAGACAGTAAACAGCAAAGAAGCTCACTACTAGGTTTTTAAACCAAGCTTATGTTCCTTCTCTACATATTTCTATGCAATATTTATTGTTATGACAACACACATTTTAACTCTTTGACTTTAATTCACAAACAGATAAAACACAATATTCCCCTTTTATATTCACAGAGCCACAGGCATTTCCAGTGTTATGAGGTGAAGTTATTCCTCTGTAAAACAAAGTACAATTAAATCTCTCAATAAAACATGCACTACAAACCTCTCCCCTGTTATTCACACCTTCAAACAATCTAACTTTCAGGGTGTTTTTTTATTTATTTATTTTTTTGAAATGCAGGTTAACCAAATGCCCTCTAGACCCACATGAACCTGCTTTCATGT
This sequence comes from Mylopharyngodon piceus, assembly GCA_039654765.1. Lineage (NCBI taxonomy): Eukaryota > Metazoa > Chordata > Actinopteri > Cypriniformes > Xenocyprididae > Mylopharyngodon > Mylopharyngodon piceus. The sequence goes on from CM077439.1 coordinate 17,334,754, forward strand.
AACTTAGACACAAAATAAATAAATAAATAAAATGGCATTGCCTTTTCCAGCTCTACAAATGCTGGGAGGTGCAAATGAACCGCTGGTCTCTGAAGACAAGCCGTTTACCCTGATGAAGAGGAATTAAAAATAAATATGAATGTAGGTGAAATCCCCTTAACTGCGTTAACTCTGTCCACAGAGTGTCCGCTTCAAAAGAAAAGCTTAAATGAACCATGGAGCTAATAAAACGGCTAGAACATGCTATCTTACCATACAGATTCTGGCCTGCATTTTACAAATTGCTTAATTTTATAAGTGCAAATTTGTTCAAAAAAAAAAAAAATTATAATGCTAAACAGTATTGTAAATGGCAGTTTTAAAGACATGCAAACTGAAAGTTTAAACTGAGTGCAACTCAGAAAAGGACTGAAGGTAGTCCTACTTTATGCTTTCGTTATGATTTACAAAAGACAAGTACCCACTATGTGGCTATAAATGGGCTTTATTATACGACTCTTATTTACCATCCATTCACTGTAAAAAAATAAATAAATAAATAAATAAAATCCACCTAAAAACTTAAGCTCAGTTGCTGCCTTAAATCAAATTGGCATTTCAACTTGAATTATATTACACTGACTTAAAAAAAAAAAAAAAAGGAGTTGAATCTCATATAACTTAAAAAAAAAGTTGAAATTGCTTAAATAAGTTGTCATTACTAATCATATCATTTTTACAGTGAGTTTCTCATATGCTACTTTACAGAAGATTGCGAAGACGACAAAATATTTTGAGTAATATTGACTCATCTCTCTCAAAGAACTAAATCAATATACTTTGTACTTTATGAGGTCAGATATTTGCTCTACATACATTTGCAGCTCTCATGGCTCTTTTTAGATGAAAACAGCACAAAGACTGAAAAACACACAAAAAAGATTTTTTTTAATAACAAATTCAGTATAATTCAGAGTTGAAAAATTAAAGGGTATATAACACACACAGTTTTGGCCAATCTCATGTTAATCTTGAGTACCTATAGAGTAGTATAGCATCCTTCATATCTCCGAAGAGTCTTAAGTTTTATCAGATATATAAAAGACAGATACCGAGTCTTTCCGAAAACAGCCAAGCTCCTGGAGGCGTGCCGTGGGCGCAGCTAAAGAGTGACGAGCATGCGCAGCTTTTGCATAGCGAAGCTATCAATGGTCAGCTAAACAAATGTATTTAAACACACACAATACACCATCGCTGGATAACTTCTGATTCATTATACGTTCGTGTTATTTACATTCTACGTAGGCACTTATGCACTGACTGCCAACAAAAGAACATTTGAAGCAGTTTTACTCACCACCTGCGGTTCTGACTCATGACCGGGATCATTATCGCTGTGACCGCTTTCAGTTTCAAACGATCTGTAAATCCAGCGTCAAACTGGGCCTTGTTTATAAAACCATAAGCGCCGATCCTGAGGGCTCGAGCAGCCACCGAAAACAAGATATTCTCCATTCATTTTAACCAATAAAAAAATTGATTGCAACTATCAGACACGACTTTATCCTTATTTTGATAGTTAATTTAAGGCGGTTTCTATGGTTATTTTAATGACAAATGTCGAGAGCACAAATCTCTCAGCTCCACTGAATGCTGGGTTCATTGGATAGCAAGGTTATCTTTCCTTCACAACCAAAAACACACTTCTTTGGTGACATTGTTGATTTCGTGGTCTAAAAACAAGTGATAAATTCTTTCTCGAGAAAGTCCTGTGCAGCGCTGCCGATGACTTCCGTAACCCAAACAAAGCACGTTGATGGGCATGCTATTGCTCTCGCTCTGGTTGATGTGTGCACGCACTCTTCCTGGAGAAGTGTCCATACATGGAATTCCACCATTTATTACGTAATACAGGGCCATACTCGAAAAAAAAAACGTTCCGAAACTTGTACGAACTCTGAAGGAGTGTATTTGGCACAGAAATACTCAGTCATACGTCCAACTCGTTTTTTGAAACTTTGGCCATGTTTAGCAAGAGAATCCAACTCTTTAACAGTGTAAATAAGTCAAAATGCATGAAATAGCATTAGACCCTCCCTTTAAGAATGAATATATGGATTTGGATCCTCAGATTTTCCTTGACATGCTAAAAGACTTTGTTTTATTTTTTTAATGCACAGTGAAGTGAGGTCACTTTTTAATGAACAAAGGAAAGTGGCGTTGCAGTTTGGTCAGCTCTTTTTGTATGACTTTTAAAGTTATTTTGGAGACATCTGACAGCTGATCTGACTGACTTTACAATCCATGGGCTGGAAGTTCACTCATCCTAACTATTCTCTACCTCTCACATAATCTCTTTCTGACCATTTTAGGGCTAAATTTATCTTTGATAACTCGTTCTGCAATGTTTAAGATACAAAAATACTTCAAATCGTGTGGCTTATTTAGAAGTTTTGCTGTATAGTTGTAGCTCAAACAGTAGAGCATAGTGATAGCAACAGGTCAAGGTCATAATTTAAATTCCCTGGGAATGAATGAAATAATAAAATGCATACCTTGAATGCAGTCTAAGTCGCTTTGGATAAAAGCCTCTGCCAAATGAATAAATATAAATGTTTTGCCTGGTAGACAGTCCCACAGGCCCATATTAAAGGAACAACCAAAGTCAAATCTAGGGACCAGAATATCAAAGAGGCTTGTGGTGGAATGTTTTGTTTTTGCAACCACCTAGCAACCACATATCAATGCCCAGGAAACCACTCGCAACATCCTAGCAGCACAGATTCTCTCTCTAAAAAAAGTAAAAGTACATAATAGATTTGAAAAGTATTGAAGAGCAATATCTTGAATTCACAGCACCTATATTACAAAGAGTGCGATTTTTTTTTTTACAAGATCGCCTTACAAAAGGTCCCTAATCTTCTGATATGAGATGCTCCACCAAGTTCCACCAGCGAAAGCCACTTGCAAGTACTGTGGCAATTCAAGCAAATATTTTTTTTATGAATTACACTGTTGGGAAGAGTCTTGTAAATTACATCACTGCAAGGCATAGTGTCTTTGTGATAAATATATATAAATATATATCTAGAAGAGAAAAAAATAAACAGTGTTCAGCAAAAACAAACATCCCCAGTAGCTACGGGTATTGCTGTACTGTATTTGGCAGCAGTGAAAGCTTAGGAACAGCTTGTGAAGGATGCGCTCTGCACTTCCCATCGGCACCACAATCTGGCTGAGTGTGTCCCAGCGGACACCATCCACAGCACCACAACGAAATCGGTTCACACCTATACGCTTACGTGTGCAAACTTCCCTGCTGTGCTTGACCTTAAAAAACAAACGCTCGCACACACACAACCACAAGACGCCTGCAGAGAAACATATCCTCATCAGGCTCTGTAATTTCATCTTAATGAACAGAAAAAGGCCGATATTCAGAACTAGTGGACGTCAATCATGAATTTCATAAACAAAAGCTTATGCTTAGCTTAGCTGGATTAAAAGAATCAATCTGCACCCAGTGCTGATTTGAATCATTTGAGTGACAGGTTTGCTAAAAAAATACATTAAAAAATACATGCTTTTTACTGACAAATATGCTTGGGTCATTTTTAAATTAGTGGCAAACTTCTTAAAATGGTTTCTTGTGTTAAAATATTTGTTATGTGTCCTGGAATAAAAATCAGAGGTTATACTTTATTTCGATAGTCCACTTTATATTTTCTACTAGCTATAATGCGACTACATGTCACTAACTCTCATTAATTTGCAACTACAAGTCAACTAACTTTCATTAGAGTATTAGTAGACTGTCAGGGTTAGTAGAATAAGTTGACTTGCGAAGTTTTTACTTGCAAAGTTACTTATAGTCAATAGAATGTCTCTCGGAGGACCATCAAAATAAAATGTTAGCAGATATTAAGCATACAGTCTACTAATCCTCTACTCACTAATAGTTGACATGTACTTTCCAAGTTATTTAGTCAGTAGAATGTCTGTTGGGGGACCATACAAAAAAATAAAATGTTAGCAGATATTAAGCAGACAGTCTACTAATACTCTAATGACTAGTTGACGATTGACGTTAGTAGAATTGTAAGAGTCGCAAAGCAACTTCTCTTCAAAGGCCGTTATAACCTCTGCTCCCCTGGACGACCCTAGCGGAGACGGTGTCTGTAGCTTTTCTCAAGCTTCAAAGACAGCACAGGAAAGAGGGGGGTGAGCCATCATCAGACATCACCGGCCATGTAGTCTAGAAGCTACTACAAAACTTGCAATACACATAGGAAAGAACATTAGCTCCATTTTACCCACAATCAAACTGTCCCAACTGTTTATTTCCATGTGTTATGCATGTCCCTATATTAGCTTAGTTATACCTCTGCAGTTGTGGTAGTGAAACTCCAAATGCTTATATCCAGGTGTATGCATCACTGTTTTAATGTTTGCAGACCCCGTCTGTTTAGTATTGATATAATCCTCTTCTTGAGTCTTAATTTAAGGTGTATAGTATGTTACTATAAAATGCATCATACTATTTTTACATACTTTGGTGTAAAACTGCACAAATTCTCCTGACCACCATAGACATGCAAAAAAGTCGTGAAGGGGGAACAAAGAAACTTTCTCCCAGTCATCTCTGATTGGTCACCTCACCAAAAATGGGTGTGACTGACAGTGCTTTAAGAATTTCCTATCTAGAAACATCTTAGCTCAATCTCTTTAAGACACCACACTTCCTGACCTTTTCTGGCAACTTTATCTTCAAGCTAACTTTGTTGGATTCAATGTGGATCATCCAGAAGAACTCAACAAAAGCTTCAGTGCACACCTAATGAAATCATCAAGAATTTCTGGACTGTACATCTGGACATGTTCAACAACCATAGTCAATGCAAGTAACCGTTTTCTAAGTTTTACCCTTGTTAAAGGTGATTCTGATTCTTTGATGTATTTCATAGGCTGTTAAACCCATTACATCCACGCTTGATTGTCTCTGTGTTCACAGCTCACAAATCAAAGTCACTTAAACGTTGAATCTTGCTACATGCTATTACACTGCTAGTACTGTATACAGTAGGAAAGGGTATTCTTTCTTGGCCAGGAAGAGAATTTATTTCAAGATATTTTTTTATTTAAGATAACAATAGTAAATTACGAAGTGTTGCAAGGATCTGTGTTAGGCCCTCTGGTATTTTCAATATATATGCTGCCACTTAACATTATAAGAAAACATGGAATTAGTTTCCACTGCTATGCTGATGATACTCAGTTATATATTCCATCACGACCGGATGAAATCTCCAAATTATCCAATCTGACAGAGTGTGTTAAAGAAGTAAAACATTGGATGACCAATAATTTTCTTCTATTAAATTCAGATAAGACTGAAGTATTACTTATTGGACCAAAAACTTGTACACATAATCTCTCAGACTACAGTTTGCATTTAGAAGGATGTACTGTTACTCCATCCTCGACAGTTAAAGACCTGGGTGTTATATTAGACAGCAACTTGTCCTTCAAAAATCATCTTTCATATGTTACAAAAACAGCCTTCTTCCACCTCAGAAACATTGCTAAGATACGGAATATGTTATCTATTTCTGATGCAGAAAAGTTAGTTCATGCATTCATGACGTCTAGACTAGATTACTGTAATGCATTACTAGCTGGTTGTCCTGCTTCCTCAATAAACAAGCTACAATTAGTACAAAATGCAGCTGCTAGAGTTCTTACCAGGTCAAGAAAATATGATCATATAACACTAATTTTATCATCTATACACTGGTTACCTATTAAGTTCCGTATCGATTATAAAGTATTGCTACTGACCAATAAGGCTCTAAATGGTTTAGCTCCTGTGTATTTAACCGATCTTCTATTGCCCTACAATCCTTCACGCTCTTTAAGATCACAAAACTCTGGACTTCTGGTTGTACATAGGATATCTAAGTCCACTAAAGGAGGGAGAGTGTTTTCACATTTGGCTCCTAAACTCTGGAATAGCCTTCCTGATAATGTTCGGGGCTCAGACTCGCTCACCCAGTTTAAATCTAGATTAAAGACGCATCTCTTTAGCCAAGCATTCACATAATGCATCTCATATCAGATAAATTGCACATGACTATATTTGCTTAATGTTATGAACAGCAGCTATGCTAATTATTCTCCATTTGCTTTTCTGTTTTACCTGGGGACACCCGTCCCGAGGTGACTAGAGAGTACATCAGCTTCAGTTGGATCCAGCCTCTTAAGAAGACACCTCAGATGACCAACACCTTTGAAAAGACGGCGCCAACTCCTGCGAGGACTTCAGATGACGCAATATCTGGATCAACATGAACATTCCCAAATTTCTATATATCCTAATTATTGTTAATATGTAATACATTAAACTGCTAACAGTGATTGTAAATTAAATTGCCTAAATTATTACATTATTAGCTAACTGCATTCTCTAAATTGTAACGTTGACATGCATTCTCTGTAAAGCTGCTTTGAAACGATATGTATCGTGAAAAGCGCTATACAAATAAATGTGAATTGAAAAAATGTGAATTTCCTAGACTTCAAAGCTGATTATGATGTCTGTTCAGTGGACAAACTGATTAAATGTAATATTAATTCTGCTTCAGTCAATTTTGAAACTAATTCAAATATTTATAATTAATTATAATTCATTGTGATTAATTATACATATTTCCCTTTTGAGCTAATTTGCTACAGTTAGTAGAATGTCTAAAGTGGACTATTAAAAAAAGTGTTAACAAATCTGATCATGTGTATGTGACAGTTTAGATTTTTGATATTGTGTATGTTGTTAATGACATTGTTCAGATTTTGGAGGAAAAAAATAATTGGATAAGCTTTGGACTTGTCAATTCAATAAGTTAGCTAGCAACAAAGTTAGCAATAAACTTTGAATTTTGAATCAGCTGTTTCTGAATTTAAATGATCAAATTTACCACCAGCTGACCCATTTTGCAGTGCCACCAAATAAAACAAGCAGTAAAAATCTTAAAAATAATGAAATTTCTGCTGCTCTGGCAGAGATGTGCACTTCTCAGTCAAAATTGTTGCAGTTCTGTTTGGTAATGCTAGTGGCACACAAATGAAATTCGTTACCTTTAAGATCTTAAGGATAATGTGCTATTTTTTTTTATTTATTTTTTTTTACATTTATTATGGGGGACTGAGTAGGGGACAAGTCGTAATATTTCAACACTATTAAAATTTTTAAAAAATTAAAGTGAAAGTAATGTAAAGTAATTCAATTTATACCAATATACAATAAATTCCCATAATAATAATTATATTAATAATAATCATATTTAAAAAAAAAATCTTTAAAATCAATCAAGAAGAAAGAAAAGTTCCCCTAATAGAAAAATCATCTGTGTACAGTATACTGAAAACTGCCTACAAGATATGTGGCCTACAATATACTGCAACACTTGGATCTATGTCAAGTCACTGACACATTCAATTCTTGTTGGAGGGTTGTGTGCTTAGGCTTCGTTAGAAGACAACTAATAGGAACAGATCGCAGAGAGCACACTTCCCCTCCTCTAAGTTTGTTTGAGGCAAGAACAGCTGTTCCAAGCTCAAGAGGCACTGGGATTGAATCGTAATGAACCAGTCCTGTAGTTCGTCAAACAGCACTGACAGACACAAAACAAAAGAAGACTTTCTACTCACTGTAACGCAAAATGTCACTGAGCCAATGATCAAAGAAGAGGGAGGCTTTTAAAAGAGCTCAAATAGCCTATCCAAAACCTAAAACTCATTTGAAACACTGAAAATGTGGTGTTTGAACACCAATATGTCACTTCTATGCGGGTCATTCTCATTCCTCTTATTCAGTACCTTTTGATCTCTGTAACTTGAATGAATATGCTTGTGTTGTAATTTAGGATGAATTTTTAGTAGATCAAAAAGATGCTCTGGTCAAGCTCAAGCACTTAAATGACAAGAAAATAAACCGGATGAAAATAAAGAGCTAAAGTTAACTATTTCATTAAAAATGGATTGACAGTTAGTTTACAGTGATGTCAACTTGATATTTTAACCATCTTTGGAAATTTGATTATCATTATACTTTAATTTACTCTACACTAATTTTATCAAACTGGATGCAAAACATCACAGAACTAGTCCAATTCATTGCTAACACTTACTGATGTTTGTAAAGTTGTTGTCCCTACAAAATTATGTCAGTAAGGATCTGGCTTTTGTTAAAAGGATATTAAAAAAGATTAACAGAATGGAAAGTGATATTGAGGACACAGGGAAGCTATAAACAATCCTCAGAAAGACAATAACAAAAATGGTTTAAACATTTGCTTAAACCAACATATTTAAAATTGAGCTCTATGTTTGCTTAACAGTGATAGTGAAAACAGAAAACTATGATTTCCATCTCTAAAAATTGAGTTCTTCTGTTTTATCTAATATATTGAAACAAACAGGAATATGATAATGTACTGCATAACTGAAATGACCCATGCATTGGATTTGTTTCCAAAAGAGTCTATTATCATTCTGAATAAATTTCTTTCTAAACACCCTTTGCTCACCCTAAAAACATTAGAAATCATGTAACTTTGGATTGCAAAATGAAATAAGTGCGTAACATAAGTGTGTCAGTGAATTAATTGCTGTAGATGGATTGTATCATATGGGAATTGTGCTGTCTCCGGCATGAGCTTCTGCTATTTTTTCTCCCTTCTCCAGGAACATCATAAGAGACAGTTATCAAGGGAATTTGCAGGTATATTCAGGCAAGTGCTTGCCCTTAAAAAACGAGAAGTCCCACTGAACTGTACTTGAATCTGAGAGCCTGCACCATAAGCCTCATTAAAACACTGCACCACAAAGGAATCAACAGTCCTGTGCACTACAGTACAAAAGTGGGGAGTTTGTTCCTTTCTTTCAAAGTGAAATTACAGGACTTGAGCCCAAGGGAGAATATGCTACACTTATTGCTAGACTCTTGAAATGAACCAGAAGCAAAAACTAGCAAAAATATAGAACATCCACCAATGAACGTCAACATGAAATCAGAATTTACCCTATTTACTTTCTTAATGCATGGTCCAGCTTATTGTGAACGATTCATTAGTGTACTTTATTGCAAATAAAGGAAAAAAAAAGTGTCCAATATGTTATGATAAATATAGTCTTTGTTGTCATAAAATTTGGACACTACCAGGGTTGTGCACCATTCAGAGTTTAATAATAAATGCCCTTTAAATGGGTCCTCTTTTTTTTTTTTCCATTTTCAAATTTCTTTAGTGTGTAATGTTGCTGTTTGGCCATGAAAAATGTTACAAAAGCACAAAGTCACTCCAAAGAGAGTTATTCTATATATCAGTAAACACTGTTTCTGAACTCCCTGAAATGCCTTGATTGTATAGCACAATATTTCTCATTTAAATAATCCCGCCCAAAGCATACGCAAAATAAGGGGATGAGGTCTGGTTGAGTTGCATTAGTAGTGTGTTGAAATTCGTGGTTATGGTTAAGGGGCGTGACATTTCCAAAACATGCTCAAAGCAGTTGACCACTCGCAACACACTGGTCCTGCTGACCAATCAGAGCACATTGCGCTTTTCGGAAGAAGGGGCTTCATAGAGATGGGAACTAAAAAAGAGTTACTGACAGACTGGGAAGAGAGGTGCTGCAACAATGTCAAATATGTGAAAAATAATGTGTTTTTTGAACATTCAAGCATGAACATTCACCTGAATTTGAACTGAGGTAGAAAATAGGATTCAATTTGAATTTTATTTAAAAAAAAAAAAAAGTGAAATTAAATGTAAAATTAAAAGAAATTCATACAACTTATAAAAAACAAAACAAAAGAAAAGCAAGGTTTATCTACACTTTAAAAATAATTTTTACAAGAAAATACTATTACAGATTTTCTCCCTAAAAATGTTATGTATTTCAATGTACTTCTTGTTTCTTTGTAATTGTGAAATTCACTTTTTATGGATGGATGGATGGATGATTACCTACATTAATCTGTCTTTAGTTGACATCATACATTCATCATATTTAATAAATTGGTTTTTGTGGACCATGGTGATGCAGATCACTATTCTTTTTCTTTTCAATCCAATCCAAATTCACACTCTTTGACTGAAAGGGAGCCAATTGTTTAATCTTGAATCTTGCAGAACCCTGGACAATGTATTACCACATTTATATGTGCTGACTGAACATTTCATTTCAAAATCATCTGCATTAATCCCTTCCTTTGCTGCCATGAAAAGTCCACTAGATTTGCATCCATTCAGACACCAGAGCATCTTTTAAACATGTAGTATACATCACATGAAGTAAAATGAGTTTTGAAAAAAGCAAGTGACTATATTTTAAATAACACCAACTAACAGAGTGATGCAAATACTAGTTGTATTTTGAGTCACTGAGCTCATCATCTCAAAATTCAATAAAAGTGCACTAAATGTCAATGTGATCGCTTTCATTGGAAAGGAGCGATGGCAGAGCAGGAAAGCTATCTATGAGAAATTTCAATCATTGAAACAGGTTATTGCCAAATCCCGCATCTGTTGGTATGCAATTACGTATGTTTCAACTCGGATGTGCTCTGGGACAGGAATCAATAATGACCAATTAAATGTATTCATCAGGGAAAAGGGCAAGGCATTTTACAACCCTGACAATCAGGAATAACAAGTACTGGTTTGCATCATGTCGGACGCACAGAAAAGGAGAACACAAACAAATAATCCTGCATCCTGGAAGTTTATCTCTTCTCTTCCATGAAAGCCAACAATCCGCTTCTTTGTGTGCATGCCAAGCTCTTCATAAATGACATAATCTTCAGCAGCGAGCGTATTGGGTCATTTGCAGCAACAGACATGGAACATCAGCGGCCCGAGCAAGCGGTCTGTACCCAGATTACTGCGGCATGCTGGAAACAAACACTGACTTCACATTCTTTGATATGTCTCAGCACATTCGCACTCTGATCACAGCAGAACGTGTGCACAAGCAAGCTGGGTGCTTGACATGGCAGAACCAATTTCTAAGAAGATTACAGATTACTTCAAATGAAATAGGCCTAATTTCTCAAGTGAACAGAACAGATACAAGAGAATATTTCTAGAGATTGAATGCTTTCAAAAAATGACACGCAAATTTGGCAAATTATTCTTCTAACGTCAATCTCATTATGGCCCAAAATAGATGAGGTCAAAGAAGTGACTGTACTTCTTATATTGCAAGTCTGTACTTGGTGGAATAAACTGATACCTAAAAAAACTGAGAGCAACTTGTAATTAAACTTTTTTTTTCCTTCCCAAATCGCAGGGAAGTGGGCAGGACATGTCCCATTAAAGTAAAAATGTCTTGACTCGCACACTGGAGAGAAAAATTCATAGATTTGTGCCGCTCAAACACTTCACCACCATCTGTAACTGACAGCTGTGAAGATGTGCAAATGAAGCCCAGCAGTCTTCCGAGCAGACTGAGAAGATTTGATAAGCTGAATGATTTATCTGGTTTACTGAACTTATCATTTACATATACATATATAAACTGGTGGGGTCCAAAAGTCTGAGAAGAGGAGTGCAAATGCTTCTGTTTTGTATTATATTCTAACTGAATGCGAAATGTAATTGACAACAACAAATTAACAGCATAACAATTCGAGTGAAAAGTTTGGTCACACTTTAGATTATGGTACAATTCCCACTATTAACTATGACTTTTGCCTCAATAAACTCCTAATTACTGCGTATTAATAGTTAGTAAGGTAGTTGTTAAGTTTAGGTATTGGGTAGGATTAAGGGATGTAGAATATGGTCATGCAGATTAAGGCATTAATATGTGCTTTATAAGTACTAATAAGCAGCCAATATCCTAGTAATATGCATGCATAATAAGTAGTTAAAAAGATAGTTCACCTAAAAATGAAAATTATCCCATGATTTACTCACCCTCAAGCCATCCTAGGTGTATATGACTATCTTCTTTCAGACAAACACAATTGGAGATATATTTAAAAAATATCCTTAGTCCTCCAAGGTTTATAATGGTTGTGAATGGGTGGCCAAATTTTGAAGACAAAAAAAAAAAAAGAAAGAAAAAAAAAGAATCCATACGACTTCAGGGGGTTAATAAAGGCCTTCTGAAGCGAACTGATGCATTTGTGTAAGACAAACATCCTTATTTAAAACTTTATAAAGTAAAATAAGGAGCTTCCGGCGCACCAGCCATACGCATTCGACGTACGTCCAAAAAGCGCTAACTTCCGCGACGTAGTACACAATGACATGACGTTCTACACTACGCCATGACATACTACGCTATGTCCTATGCTATATAATTCACTATATATATTCACTATATAATTTATACAAAAATGTGGCCACCCATTCACAACCATTATAAACC